>JANRMT010062814.1:17062554-17123206 GCA_026402145.1 Polypterus bichir lapradei | reverse complement strand
AGATAGATAGATAGATAGATAGATAGATAGATAGATAGATAGATAGAACTTTATTTATCCCCAGGGGAAAGAATCCCATCTCTCTCATTGTGGTGGGGATGGCTTTCAAATTTGCACAAAAGTAAACCAATTAATCTTAGTCAAAAATTATTGTTTCCACTCATCTCCCGGTCTCCTTGTCTGTTTAAATCCATGCCAGTTAAGTCATTCTCAAGGTGTGGTAAATTAGGATTCCATTCATTCAATCACTAATGCATTGTCTCATGTTCATTCATTCATTCCCTCACTCGCTCACTCACAGACATTTATTCATTCATTTTGTATAATTGCATATTCTAATAGCCTTTTGTGTATAATCAATTTATTTTCTCTGTTCAATTTAAAACCAGAATGAATTTTTATTTAGCTTTATTTAGTGACAGTATTGCAGTACTGCTATGAACATTTTCATCTTTATGATATATTTTCTTAGCTGCTACTGCTTATGAATAAAAGCAGCATAATGATAAAAACAATATTAATTAAATAAAAATGCAGTGCAAATTAAATAAAATGCAAGGTGGAGAGTACAAGGCAGGTATAACAGACAATAACTTTGTATAATGTTAATGTTTACCCCCCTGGGTGGAATTGAAGAGTCGCATAGTGTGGGGGAGTAACGATCTCCTCAGTCTGTCAGTGGACAGACAGTGGATTCTCCATGATTGACAGGAGCCTGCTCAGCGCCCGTCGCTCCGCCACAGATGTCAAACTGAGGGTAGTGTTGTCACCTCAGGGTTTGAATTCCACACCAGGTTTTCTTTTCATACCAAAGCTTGTTGTTTAGGTTGAATTTTAATTTCCAAACTAATGTTGTGGGAATGTGTGTGTAGATTTATGAGTGTACTTTGCGATGTTCTAGTGCCTTGTCCATTGCTGTTTCCTGCCTTCTGGACAGCTGAATTGAGCTGAATTTGAACTTTATTTGCCAGGCAACATAGCGGCTTGAAATATCTCTTGGTGTTACATCCATATACATACAGCTTCTTCTAAAACTCTGTGATGGCCAGTGCAATTTTCAATGCTGTGTTGTGCTGGGTTTGTAACATCACTTCAAGATTGGCCCTCTGAGCCAATGAGCTAATTAAAAGGGCAGGCTCAGTTATAGGACACACTCTGGACACCCTCGAGGTAGCAGCAAAGGAGAGAATTAAAAAAAACTGAGTGCCATTATGAACAATGCTGCACATCCTTTTACTGACACACTAACACTGAGGACTTTCAGCAAATGAATTATTCAGCAGAAGTAAGAAACACAACTGCTGCTCCTTTATATTAAAGGCAATACACCTGCATAGAGATTCATTGGGATTGGGACTGCAAAGTCTGAAGTTTTCTTTTCTTTCTTTTTAAAATTTTCTTCCTTTTTAGTCATTCTGGTGTGTGTTCAGACCATAGTGTGTGTATAACTGTATTTATTTACCTATCTGTTTATGTATTTAATTATTTAAAGGACTTCTGAAAAAAGACCAAACTTCTCCCTGGGAACAAATAAAGTTCTATGTATCTATAAAAACATGTAAATATATTTAACAGCACAATATACAACAATAACTGAGTAGAATAATAATATATTGCACAGAAACACAAATATATGGATGGACAATTGGATGTTGCAGATTTGCACTCATGCCTAGTAGTATATCATGTAACATACATGAAGTTTTGAGATCAGAATAAAATAGTTCTGAATCAGAGACTGTGTTTAATCAGAGTGACTGCAGTTGAAAAGAAACTCTTTATGCGTCCATTAGTTCTTCCTTTTAGTGACCAGTAATATTTCTGTGATGCTAATAACCAAAACAAAATGGTTTACCCGGGAAAGTGTAGTCTTTAATTATATGTCCAGCATGTTTCCTGACCAGTGATGTATATAGGTCCTCAACAGAGTCAAGTTTCGTTCTGCTGACTGAATGACACGCTGCAGCTTATATTTTGAATGAGGAGACAGTGAAGGAGACAGTAAGACTGCTTTCAGTGCCAGCTCAATAAAACTGAACCAGTGCTGAATGGGGCAGGTTAAGCCTTTTAAGTTGGCAGAAGAAAATCACAGCATTACAAGAGAAGTTATGTTTGAATCCCACCTTAAACATGGGGTGATGATGCTTCCCAGAAATTGAAATGATTCCATCTTGCTGACAATGACATCATTATTAACTAGGAAAGTAGGATGTGATGAGTGTGTTCTAGAATCTGCAATATGTTTTCCAGTTTGCAGAGTACTGTATTTAATGTTGAGATTGTTAAAATTGCACCAACTAGCCAGCATATCCATCATCCTCTGATAAGGCACCTCACACCTCTGTCTATGATCATGCCAATCAAGGTGGTTTCATCTGCAAACTTTATCACTTTAACAGATGGAGCACTGGAGGTGCAGTCATTGGGGTAAAGAGAAAGAGGGATAGAACACAGAACACAACTTGAGGGGACTCTGTCTGTGGGTCAGGGGCACTGACTGACATTTCCTCAGCTTGTAATTGCTTAAACTGGAAATATTTTGCTTCTTGTGCACGGGAATGATTAGTGGATTTACTGAAATGGGCAGGGACTTTGCATTGAGCCAAAGACTGATTCAAAATGACTGTTGTGGACACTTGGGGGTGCTATTGCCCCATGAAACCCAACAGACAGATGCTCTGGACACAGGTTTAAAACAACTAAGAAGACTTTTTAATCTTTTCCTCAAAATAGTGCCTTCAAAGCACCACATCCGCAATAAACACAATGAATCAATACAATAATTCTCTAAATTCTCCTCCACACCTCCCAGGAAGCTCTGTCTCACTCCCTCCCATCTCCGGCTCACTTGCTGGGTCTCCAACAGTTCTTTACATAGTCCTTGACCTGGAAGTGCTTCTGTCCTTGTGACTTGTGACTACTTCCGGGCTATATGGGAAACAGAAATCCTTCTGTCTCTCTGAAGCATCTCCTGGTGGCATCCACAGTACCCAGCAGGGCTGTAAAGCTGAACTCCATATCCCATGGTGCCCTGCGGGGAATCCGGGGCACCGCTATGCTGCAGGGAAATTGGCATCTAGTGCCCTGGATGTGTCGGCCAGGTTGAGCTGCTGGCCGTCCATCACACTGCAAATATGTCTTAGTGTGAAGAGAGAGACTGTCTGGACTAGCAGCTTTACAACCTTTTTATCTCAAGACAATAGCAATAGCCCTTCAGCAAGCGATGGTATGTCATTATTGTATATGATGATTGTTTTTGTTGGAATACAGTTTTCCTGACAAAAACTTATGTAAGAGTTAACTGGAAATTAACTGGAAATGTCATTGAATTGAAACAGTTTTGTAATGGGGAATGACTTACGACTACTTCTAACCATTGGGTGAGTCTGATCAGGACTCAGGAAATGCATCATGGAAAGTTGTTAGTGCTAAAGGAGGTTAATTTTGGCATGCATCACTCCTCATATCAGGTATATGCTTTCTATAACATGAGCTCTGAATATTTAAACAATGTATTCAGTATAGATGAGAAAAAATAAATAGTGTTTCAATACCTTAAAATGATAATATTGGTCTATTAAGAAATCCAGGTGACATTAGTAGTAATAGTAATAATAGTACTGTCATGTGTATGAGTACAGTGCAATTCTTAGTTGCATGTCCTACCAACACATTGGCACAGTGGCACAAAAGAACACAGTGACATATGGACTATATGATATCATTCTGAAGCAACCACGGTTCACAAATGTTCACTTTCATTTGCATGTAAATTTAACTGATATTAAACAGAATAACAATTGATATATTTCTTCTGAACAATCCAATCTACGCATATAAAAATTAGTCATAAACAGCCACAAATAAATTATTGAAAACATGGCTCATATACTAATTTAACTGAAAGCAAACTCAGTTTATTCATCCTAAAATCTGTAATATACACTTGATTCTGCATCAATACCTTACAGGTAACTAAACTGGCCAATGGCTATCCTTACAGTCAGGAAGGTCAAAACACAAGGTCCAAACATACAGTAGCCGGCGCCTAGCCAAGAGCACAGACAGGTCAGAAGCTTTCTTGAACGGGTTGCCCTACTGAGAATGTTTAAGGCTTGGAGTGTAGTTCTCTAAGCTCCCACTAGATGCCAGTGTAAGATAATGTATTACCATTGGTATTAAGGAGACTCGGTGACCTTTCTTGACACACTTCTGTTGAATAATTTGTTGGCTAATCCTAAGTGTTAGTGTGTGCGTTAGATGTGCAACATTGTTTCTCCCCCTCTCCTCTGTTAATACATCCAGAGGGTCCAGAGTGTGTTCTATAACTGATCCTGCACTTTAATTAGTTTGTTGATTGGGTGGGTCTCTCTTGAAATGATGTAACCGGTCTACTATGCTACAACAGAGAAAATTGCACTGACCATCACAGACTTGTAGGAGATATGAAGAATGTCATTATCTACATTAAAGCAATACAGTCTCCTAAAAAAAAGAGCCTGCTCTGCCATTTCATACATTATTGCTCTGTGTTAGGACACCAGCCCAGCTTGGTTTGTCATTAATGTGGACCCCAAAGTACTTGTTGGAGTTCATTACCTCTGCATCCACCTCCTGAGTAGGGACCAGACATAGACACTCTTTGGTGTGGCAAAAGTCATTAAATAGTTCCTTGGTTTTGTTGATGTTAAGTTACAGACAATTCTTTCTGCATGAAGAAACAAAGTTCTCCACCTGACTCCTCTCCTCTGTCTCATCCACCTCACTGATAGACCTCATAAATGCTGAATCATCTGAGAATTTCTGCAAGTGACATAGAGATTTGGTGTTTGATTTATATTCAGAGGTGTATTGGGTGAAGAAAAAAGGAGACAGGACTGTTCCTTTTGGTGCTCTAGTGTTGGTCACATCCATATCAGAGACACAGTCTTTCAGCCTGACACACTTAAGTCTGCCAGACAGATAGTTTATTATCCAGGACACCATAGTTTCATCCATCTGAATATCTCTAAGCATACCCCTTAATAGGGAAGGCAGGATTGCATTAAAGGTACTGGAGAAATCAAAAATATAATCCTCACAGTGCTGCTAGTTTTGTCCAGGTGTATGTCTTATGGAGCAGACTTATAATTGTATCTTCCACTCCAATCTTTATCTGATAGGCATATGTTGAAGGGGAGCTACTTTAAATTTCTTAGTGTTACTATCACTGATGACATGAAGTTGGCACAACACTTAGTTATCGTCAGGAAATCTCACTAAGGCCTTGACATCCTCAAATATCTGAAGAAACCCTGGAGGTTTCCCCCTATGCTCACCAACCTTTAAAAGGGCACACTGGAATCCTTCTTGACTGACCTAAGTACATCACTTATTCAGCTCATTAGAGAGGGTGAATATTCTTAGCACAAGGCTTCCTTTTGTCTAGGACATACAAAATACATGCTGACGTAGAAAACCAAACATTAAAGGCCTCACCTGTCCAGCAGTGTCACTTTTCCCTTAGTTTCATTCAGGACAATTTGTACTCACACCATGAGATATAACGGCAGTTTTTACCACAGGTCATAAAGTAGCGTGTACTCATAACCATTTCAGTGTGCCTAATGTCTGCTTCTTATGTATACATCTTTTTTATTCATTGTTTTTGTTTGTATTATAATACTTGCACATTGTTCTATGAACACATGCCATTAAATATGAAGTTGAAAGTTGCTGTGTTTTTTTCAGTTTGCCAAAGTCAAACGGCTACTGAGGTGACAAGGTAGGGACCAGCCCTGACTGAAATTTGTAACAAAAGAAAAATCCACAGTCCAATAAATTGATTTTAAAAACTAGTGAAAATTCAAAGATAAACAAATCACAAAAAAAAAAAAAAAATCATAAAAAAGTTATTACATGCACAAAAAAGGAAAAAAGTTTTTTTTCTGTATGTCATTACAATCTTATTTTTCCTCATGTTAATCTTTAATCAGTTTAATGAGAAAAAAAGCTTGATTCTAGAATATTCCATTTAAATCTTTGTTTGTAGAACTTACAGTGCCATGGAACATTCCATTATCTATTTAGCTGTGTTTTACATAGTAATTTCACAATCAAACATTTCACATACAGTAACTAGTCACATGCCTATATTAATTTAACAAAACATTAAATTACTAAAATTAATTTTTATGAAAATGTTATGCTTACATCTGCATTTATTTATACTTGCCCAGTTTAGAGTCACCAATTAATTTAACTTTCAGGTCTCTGAGATGTTGCAAGAAAACCAAAGGAAAACACACAAAGATACTGGTAAAATGTACAAAGGTTTACAAAGAAAGTGACTGAACCAAAAGAAGAATTCAGGGCTTTGGAGCTGCAAGAATGTCTACATAACATTCAGATAGTGCTGGTGGCATTTTAATCCAAACCAGGATCACAGGGTGTGCTGGAGCCTATCCAGGCTAGCACAGATCACAAGGCAACACACACTAGGGCCAGTTTTAGCATCACCATTTCACCTAACCTGCATGACTTTGGACAGAGGAAGAAAACCAAGGCACCCAGAAGAAACCCATGCAGACACAGGGAGAATATGCAAAGTCCAGGCATGAGGACCTGAGACATGAACCCTGATCTTCTTACTGCAAGGCAGCAGCACTACCACTGTGCCACTCTTGGAGGTACCAGTGATGGTAAACAAAACTGAGTGCCATTATGAACAATGCTGCACATCCTCTCTCTGATTCACTAAAACTGAGAACTTTTAGCCAGTAAATCATTCAGCAGAAGTGTGTTAAGAAATGTTGCTTGGGCTCCTTCATACCAATGGCAATGTGCCCATACAGTGCCTCACTGGAACTGGGACTGCTATATCAAAAGATTTCTTCCTTTTAATTTTCTTCCTTTTAAGTCATTTTAGTGTGTGTGTGTGTGTATGTATGTGTGTGTATGTTTGTGTGTGTGTATATGTGTATTTATATATTTATTTAAGAGCTTAAGTGGGACAATAACATCACATTCATTATTTAGAAAGAACAAACAGATAATGTCCTTTTTGTGTCAGCTGTGGAAATTCAGCCTCCCTTAAGCAATATTAGTCCAATTCTACACAGCCATCATCGAGTCCATTCTGACCTCATCTGTAACTGTCTGCTACCTCTGTTCAGGCTAAGGCCAGTCTGAGGGCATCATCAGAGTCTGTGTAAGGATCATAGACTGTAACTTACCTCAAATTAAAGGCCTATATGAATCCAGGGTAAGGAAGTGGGCCACAGAGATCATTTCTGGGCATCCAGGGCATCACCCGTTCCAAAAATTTCCCTCCAGCAAACGTCTTTGTGCAGTGAAAGCTACAATAACATGTCACCTGAACAGGGCAGTTATTCTGACTAATCAGGTCTGAGCTTCTGCTCAGTATCTCATGAACACTAACTAGACTGCTTGGACATTTAAATCCTACTACATATCTCTTTATTTTTTTGCATTACCCTTGCATCCTGCATCATATTTTATCCTTTTGTATTTTATCTTTTGTATGCTGTGTTGCCTTTTTATGTTACACCAGTACTACCAAGACAAATTCTTAGCACACATTACTTTATCTGCCCAATAAAGTGAATTCAGATTCTGAAAAAACAATAGCACAATGGCAAGGGTGTAACTATTATGTGTATAGGGTGTGACATCACACGGGTCCTAGTGTTCAGGAGGCCCAGGCGTCATATGGAAATTAAAAAAATAAATCTTCAAATTAAACAATAATAAATGCAAAGGAAAAAGGAAGTCCAGATATTACTTGAGTAACCCAGGCGTTGATTTGGACTCGTTCTGCATGCTTTAAAATAAAACATAATTAGATATAAACAGAACACAGTAAGCACAAATTTGCTAATAATGTTTCCAAACACATCCTTACACAGTTTCGCAATCAGTCATTTCAGTCAACAATTGCACATGGCGGTAGTGACGTTTCAAAACTAAAGTGGTCAGGTAATCTGTGATAGTCTGTTACAATGTGAGGATGATTTGAATTAATTACTCTTCTAGTCAAAAGTAGTAATTATAACTTTGTATAATGTTTGAAACCACAGATACAAATATGCACACAAGTTATGTTATGAGCATAGCACTCCACAAATATATAATTATAGGTACCTGAAAAGTAAGGACTGATTCATAAAAAATAACTCAAGCACTGGCCATAAAAAAATTGTGTTTGTTTATCTGAAATGATTGTATGATCCAAAAAATTTCAGATTTAGGTTGGCTGAGAAAAAAGAACTCATGTCTTAGCTTAGATCAAAAATTATTTATATGTCATCAAAAATTCTAACCTCAAAATTGATCAAGTCAAGGAGAGCAAAGCAACTAAATGTTAAGAAAATAATACAAGATTTTACCAAATTACAATCCTGAAAGAGGAATATATATTAAAATTACTTGTTTTTGTTATTTTTCACTTTCTTGTATATGAAGTATAGGGAAAGTATTGTAATTGTCCAAAAATTCGATGTTGAGATTTTGATGAATTTCAACATTTTAGACCTCCCTGACTTTCTTATATATGAAGTATTGAGAAAGTATTGGAATCCTCCAAAAATTCCATTTTGAGATTTTGATGAACCTCAATATCTCCCCAAGTCCGAAAATACCATTTTTGGAATTATGTCTGCCTCTGTGTGTGTGTGTGTGTGTGTGTGTGTGGGCGTGTGCATGCGTGTGTGTGTGTGTGTGTGTGTGTGTGTAACTAGAGTATGCTTTCACTTAGGTCAACCAAATTTTGCATACAAGTATTAGATAGGTACAAAACATAGATTTCTATCAACTTTTGGGCTATTTCCGTTAACTGGAAGTGGTACTTTTTTATTCATGCAGCTGCAGAGTCAGATTTATTCAACTTTACTTTTATAATGATTGTTCAATATATTATTAATTTGATTTGATTTGTTGTTGAGGGTTCTTTAATGTACATAATATAATAATAATAATACATTTTATTTAATAGGCGCCTTTCTTATCGCTCAAGGTCACCTTACAATGAAATTAAACAACATTAGTAAAATAAAAACAAAGAGAATGAAAAATCAAAAAGCAATAATTAGCAAACAAACAAAGAATAAAAAATATAAAAATATAATTATTGTCTTGCGGTTTACTGCTCAAAAATTCATCCCCATATCTGAGCATACAAGAAAGTCTAGTGGAGACCAATCCCAATTTTTTTATAGTGAAATCCACCTTTAGTATGCAGTACAGTTCCTTATGGGTCACTTCTCTTTTTGTATTGTATACAAATTACATAAATATAACAATACTTCTTTCTAAAGTTGCCAGTGCTACTGCAGTATTATGTATTTTCAATCAATGTCACTTCATTTTCACATTTAAAAAACATTTGACAACAGTGGTTCCCATAACGTACGTGTACTGGCAGGGTCGTCTTAACAGCATTATAGGCCCCCGGGAAAGTAGTGCAATTGGGGACCCTGCCTACACAAGCATTCACAGGAATAAAAATGTAAATGGTTGATAAAATTAAACATATATTTATTGTATTGGTACTTACAACAAAATCAGTGTTTAAACATTAAAAAACATGTTGTACAGCAAAGATTAATCAACACAAACATTTGAACAAATAGCATGAGCCTTGAAAAACACAAACATTTCAACATATAAAGGATACTCAATTGGTAAACCATACAGATAGAGATGGCACAGTATGAAATTACTAGGAATTTATTATTAATCAACACAAATATTTGTGAAATTTCTTTGCAGAGAATTGAGTTGAAGTGACGTTAACATATCCGCTGTTACGTTGTGTAGTGCGTTAGATCCCTACACATACATACACATGAGGTTGCAGAGGTGACCGTGATACTAAATCAGAGGCGAATGCCAATGTCCATTTGTAACACAAAAACAAATATTTATAATTTAGGATAGTATAATATTTATTTATTGACAGCAAGTCACAACATACATAAATTAGAATGGGGCCCCTATGTTCGTGGGACCCGAAGGCAACTACCCAGCGAGCCCATGCGTTAAGACGGCCCTGCGTACTGGTACTGCATACTAAAGGTGAGACTCCTATAACTTCAACATGTGATGAAAATATTTTTTGTGATGATTACTATCAGTATTTGCAATGTATCATTTTGTGATAAATGTTAAAAAGCATTGTAATACTTGTATATTTCTAAAAATGACATGGGCCATTTCATAAATGATGCACACTATGGATAGCAATGCGAAGTGGGTAAGGCAATCCTACTGCAAATGACATCACTTGCAGTTAAAGACTTCAGAAATGAAAGTGTGTATTAGTTATATTATAGTTATATTTTTCCTGTTTGAATAAAAATGCACAAAATGTTTGATATGCATACAGTATGTGTATACTAGCTGTACCCCATGGCTACACCCATATAGTAATGAAACAGGACAAACTTTAAAAATCAATAGACGTTGGCACTATAGGGTGGTCCAGATCTAATTATGCAATTTTCATTATGCTATAACTTATTAAGTTTATTACATAGAAAATCACCAGAAAAATCCAGGACCATCGAGAAATGTGCGAACTGACGACATGAAGAACTGTCTTCGCACCGAACTGGAATCATCCCCACATAAATCAAAGTCATCCAGACAATCTGGATCTACATAATTAGATCTGGACCACCCTGTATATCTGATCTGACGGGAGAGCGTTCCCTGTGGGGGCAGAAAAGCCCTTGGCCATGATATCTACGTAAAACACACGTAGCTCTGATCTCTCTCTCAAAAACGTCAAAAGTTACTCCTTAACAATCTGTAGATGATAATTTCTGTTGAGCAAACAGGTATTGCTAGCTAAGCGGAGGCAAGGTGCACTCCAACACGTGGCAAGACATAGACTAACTCGAACAGAGGCTGGCGAGTGAATGAGGAAGGCCCCGCCCCCTGTTCTCGGCCCACAGCCGCTCTCTTGGATTTGCTTAAATACATCGGTGCCGTAAGCGAACTATGGTACTTAGGGCAATGACAATAGTCGCAAAATCAACCGGAAAGTTGAAGCAATCTATAGAAAACTTCATTGTCTTCTTCTTTTTTCGCCTGCTCCCATTAGGGGTTGCCACAGCGGATCATCTTCTTCCATATCTTTCTGTCCTCTATATCTTGCTCTCTGTCATACCCATCACCTGCATGTCCTCTCTCACTACATCCATAAACCTTCTCTGAGGCCTTCCTCTTTTTCTCTTCCCTGGTAGCTCTATCCTTAGCATCCTTCTCCCAATTTAACAACCAGATCTTAATCAGTTAAGTAATTCTCTCATGAAAAACGGACAGATATACAGACAGAACACATTTGGACCACAAAATTTTTAAAACCGTTTCTTAGCAAGCACCTATGGGCCAAGGGTAACCTACATTCCAAATTTCAAGTCCCAAGTGCTCATGGTTTGGGAGATTTTGTGATGAGTGACTCAGTGGTATTTGGCTTTTATGTATATAGATTGATGTACCTAATCCTAGGGGCCCCATTCTGTCTAGTTACATCTCTGCACAATGCTAAAACATTATAACCAATTTAAAATATATAACTTACTTGAATACATTACACTGTTTTAGCTTTATGTGTTGAAACAATTCAGAGGTACAGGGCCACGTAAAAGCAGACAATTCATGTGGACAATGTCCACAATTGAGAGAATCAAAATGATTTTTTTAGTAAAGGAATTTTTTATTAAACTCCAGACGTTTTAACAACTGATACATCTGATCCATGATCTTTAGTTCTGTAAATTCTCCTGTGGGGGCAACTGTATAAAACTAAATTGGGTTGACTGACACTGTGCTTAATTTCAATCCAGTTTTTTAAAGGCACATACTTAAAAAAAAAGCTTTGTTAACAGAATGTATTTAACAAATTGACATTTTTCGGCACAAAAGCACATAACTAACTTTTTAAACTCACATTAGTTTAAACAGCATCGTCGTCGAACGCTGCCCGGGCTCGCTCCTACTTCAGTCTGCCGGCGCGTGGCCGCTCTTCCCGCTTTAGAGTCAAGCGCATGCGCGCGTCATCTTTTCGCCTCGTGGTACTGTGGCTGGAATGTCGCCCAGTCAGATGTCTGCGTCATTGCCCCCCTCTGATCGCTTGGAGGCGTTCTTATGCCGGTAAACTACGTTGGTGATTCTACTGTCATTGAAAAAGCCCGTCCCGGCGACGTTTGGAATATTTACTTTACTTTAAAAGTTGAGACGCAGGAAACAAGTTACAAAGAAAGAAGATTCAGATCCGTCGCCATACCCTCCCACGCGAGAGAAGGAGGACTAATCTTAAACCGGAGTCTGCCAGAGCTTAAAGGTGAGTCCAGGAATGTGAACGCACTTTTTATTATATAAATGGGCGTCTCTTTTCAGGTTAACTTTCACAAATGCTTTCGCCGCACCGGGTGGTTTGTCATTCAGGTAAACGCGGCTTTAAATCGACAGTACATCTGCTGACAAGCCGGTGAACTTGGACGCATGTCGGGTGACGGGCACGGGGCATCTATGACACCTCGCTGGTGAGTGTGTGACAGAAGGGACTGTGCCGTGGCTGTGCGTGCACGGCGCCAATGAAAAGTAGTATATGGTGTATGTAAGTGAAAGGTAAACGAGTGAGCACACGGAAATCGTGATTGAGTGACAGCACGTGATTGGAGAAGCTTGAATGAATAAGTATGGAAGTAAATGGATAAACCACCCGGAGTGAGAAGTGAAAAACGGGATAGGCTTTATTGAGAGTGGAGCGCTTTTGTGGTTATGTGCACGGAAGGGTAAACAAGGACGTCAGATGAGACTAATGACTGTGTGTGTGATTGGGAAAGTGAAACAGTGAGAACATGAAAATGTGAGAGGGCTACAGTGGAGAAAAGTGAGCAGTACTATCCGAGTGGGTATGAGAAGGGAAGTGAAGGGCAGTGAGAACTCTCAGACAGTAGATATTCAATCTTATCTGTGTTGGAAAGTGAAAGTGAGCTAATATAAGAGGATAGGCCAATGTGTGCGTGAGAATCTGAAAGATGACAGGGCACACAAGCAAATGGAGATCGGGATGTGAGTGTAAGTGGGGATGTAAACACGAGTTAGGACTAGAAAATGAATGAGACGCTGCCTGAGGGCAGAAGTCAAAGACACTGAACAGACACATAAATAGGTTCCAGAATAAGGGTGTGAGAGGTAAGGTAAAAGACAGTGAGCACCCTTGGGAGAGTAAACATTCACAGGAATGTGAGCTAGAAAGCAAACACGAGCAAATGTAAGAGTACAAGCTAATGTGTGAATGAGAAAGTGTTAGACCGAGAGGGCGCACATGTAAATGGGGATCAGGATTGTGAGTGTGAGCGGAAAAGTGAAAGAGTGAGAGCATAGAAACGGATGAGTCACAGTGTGTGAGTGAAGGACAGTGAGCAGGGTGTTGGTATATTGGTCTGAAAGGGAAGGTGAAAGACAGCACCCTCCAGAGAGTGAACATTTAAAGGAGTGGGTGCTAGAAAGTGAAAGTGAGCAAATGTAAGTGGATAAATTAGTGCATGTGAGAGTGAGAATGTGAAAAACAGAAAGGACACATTTAAAAGGGTACCAGCCTGGGAAAGGGGGAAGTGAAAGCTAGTGAGTTCAGAGGCCTACAAGGGAGTGGGTGTAAATGGATTGAAAGTGTGAATAAGATGAAAGTGAGAACAAGAATTTGTAAATGGATAAATTACGCATGTTAGTGTGGGAGGTGCACTGAAAGACAGTGAGCGCACGTGTACACATGTATCAGCATGTGAGTGAGTGTGTTCAGAGAATGAGCACATGTGCAAATGGTCAGGTGGCAAAATGAGTAGCCCATGAGGTGGCTGGTTCACCTAGCCTCTGCAAAATCCTGTACAGCTTCCATATCCTCACATTCTCATCACTACTTTGGCCCTCACGTCATCTTGACATGGTGCCCAGCTACAACTCAGCTGCTGTGTTATTAGAAGGGGATTTTAAGTCATCATATCTTGGTAGCCCAAAATAAGCACTTCTTGGGTCCCGGGCAACATCCAATAAGCCCTGGTGACATACAGGTAGAATTCCTCTTTGTACCAACATAGAGTTTTACTGGAGGGGTTGGACTACTTATCACCCACATTATCTCTGAAATGCCTAAATATGCTGTTTTCTAGTGACTTGGGAAATGCAATTACAGGTTTTATCTTATTTATTCTTGGGTTTTAAGTAAATTAATTGTGCATCAGTAGAATGGCAAAAGTATCAAAGCCATTAATGAGTGTGGCAATGTGCACAAGCGCATCAGCGTCAGCAGGACATTGAAATGCAGTGAGCAGACTTGCCAATGTTAAAATTCAAATAAGTGAGCCCATCCTTAAAGGGGCAAATGACTGTGTGAGTGGGGAAACAGGGATGTTACAAGAACCAATAGTTCAGTACCAAGTCAATACCCAAATTAAAAAAAAAAAAGAAATAAATAAAATGTCACAGAGAGGTGGTAGCGGTGTTGAATATTTTTTTTTAAATGCTTTTGAATAACAATAATTGCCTGATATGCCCATCCATGCTGTTTAAAAAACTACATAGAAAGATCTTTTAGTCTTTGTGATAGTTCTGTGTGGATATGCCAGATGAATATTACAATTATAGGGATATTTTTAGTAAGCAGAAATCCCTAGAGCTAACTGCGTGATATGGTCACCCTGTCAATCTTATACTAGGGGAACTCATAGGACCATATAATATATTGAATTTTTAATTTGATTTGATATTTAATAAAAATCAATATGCAAAAGCCAATGTCATGATATTCAACAGTTTCATTAGATTTTTAACTTCTGAACGTTAAATGAAATTTACAAAGTCTCTTTCTAAGTGTGTTTACATGGCCTGGCAGGGATAAGTGTTCAAAAAATAGTGTGAGGATAAGATGAGGAAGTGTTTAGAACAATTTAGCTCTTCTGCCTACAGGTGGTTTGGTTTTCCCTGGGATGACAGTTCAAGCAGTTAACATCTAAATATAAAACATGCTACTGCACGAAGAGGCCATCCAGGAATGTGTGGTGTGTACAACGTGCCTTCCTGCCTCCCTGAGAAAATGGGTCCTTGATAACCAAAGTTATGTAAAGTGTTTGCTGTTTCATTGCATACTGTATGAGCAGACAGCAGCAGTGGAAGGTAATAACAGCTGCAGTGACTTACCGTATTGCAAAACACATTTTTGCCTACTTAACTTACAATCAGAAAATACTCATACTTTGTCAATGGTCCAATAACTACACTAATCACTAACTCACATTGCACTCATCTGTCTATGTCACTTTGTCTCTCCTCAACTGAAATGTTTCGAAGCAGGAATATAAGCAGCAGCCATCCTAGATTTTTTGCGTGAATTAATAAATCTTTGTGTATTATTTATGGTGTAAACTGCATTACCGGACCTTTTGTTTTAAATTTGAGTTTCTTTAACAGCAATAATGGATATACCACATATAGTGCATATACTTTGCATTAACATTTATAAATACGTTATCCTGGTGATCATTAAGCCTATTAAGTTTATGGGAGGAAGTGAAATATACAACCATATTATATTACAAGCAGGAATAGGATAATGAAACATCAATAAATAAAATAAAAATCTGTGTCATTTTAGAATACCAGATTTTATCAGGCAGATGTCATGTCACTGTTCACTGGGATTGA
Source organism: Polypterus bichir lapradei (assembly GCA_026402145.1). Lineage (NCBI taxonomy): Eukaryota > Metazoa > Chordata > Cladistia > Polypteriformes > Polypteridae > Polypterus > Polypterus bichir. The sequence goes on along the minus strand of JANRMT010062814.1, from coordinate 17,107,498 downwards.
AAGTGAAGGGAAATTTTCAGGTAGTTGAAATTGCTCTGTGTCCACCAAAATTTTGCATTTTGAGATAACTGCAATATCAATTTAAATCCATATCTCCTAGCCCTAGGTACTCCCACCAAAGGAATGGGTCTACATGATTACAGGTCCCAAACCCAGTGGGGTAGACGATTACATAAGGGGAAAATGTACCCAAATGATGTATTAATCTGTCTTCAACTCAAGTGCAATGAGGATTTTTTTTTCTTGATAAAAAAAGATTGCTCCATGTGTCCATGTATAGACTAACATGAATTAAATACAATTATAATAAAATAACTACCTCACCTTGATATCAGTATTTGCAAGCTAAATAATAAACTTAGCAATTTTTAGAAAGTGCAGCTTAAGAAGTGTATATAACCTTTTGAGAATCTATGAAAGAGTTGAGTGGAAGACTGCCTTCAATGCAACATCTGGACATTATACAATACAATACAATACAATTTATTTTTTGTATAGCCCACAATCACACAAGAAGTGCCGCAATGGGCTTTAACAGGCCCTGCCTCTTGACACCCGCCCAGCCTTGACTCTCTAAGAAGACAAGAAAAAACTCCTAAAAAAACCCTTGTAGGGAAAAATGGAAGAAACCTCAGGAAAGGTAGTTCAAAGAGAGACCCCTTTCCAGGTAGGTTGGGTGTGCAGTGGGTGTCAAAAAGAAGGGGGTAAATACAATACAGTACAATACACAGAACAGAACAAATCCTCAATACAATATAAAAATAAAAATTTTAGAAATACGGAGTATAATTTAACAGTAGATGATATCACATAATATGGTTTGGATTTGTTTAGAGTCCTGGAGACCTCATTCATCAAGCTGTCTCCCCTACTTGGCCATTCCACAGCTGAAATAGCACAAATCCGATGAAAGGACCCCTCTTTCCCACAATTCCTGCAATCCTCCATCAAGGATGACTTTACCTTAGGCAGGCAAAACAACTTGGCAGGTGGGCAGTGGCACCAAGTGCCACATTTGAGTACCGAGAAGAGAAACAGAATAGGTGAAGGTTAGTATCAAATTATAACTATCATGTTACTTATGTTTTAGTGCTAATGACTAACAACAGAGATGCAGTCTGTACAGTTAATCAGCAGCTCTAGTCAGGGTGTGCTAAACTGAAGTCGTGAGTCTTCAGCCGGGATTTAAAAGCTGAGACTGAAGGCGCATCTCTTATAGTAGCAGGCAGACAATTCCACAGTTTAGGGGCCCTGTAACTAAAAGCTCGACCTCCCACTGTTATTTTATTAATCCTTGGAATCATAAGCACACCGGCATCTTGAGATCTTAATATGTGCTCTGGTTTGTACTGTAAGTCATGGTAAGTTCAGACAAGGACTTTGGCCATTTAATGCTTTATATGTTAAAAGGAGGATTTTGAAATCTGCAATAAAATTAACTGGGAGGCAGCGTAAGGATTTAAGAACTGGAGTGATGTGTTTGTATTTTCTTGTTCTTGTAATAATTCTTGCAGCAGCATTTTGGATTAACTGGAGGCTGTATAAAGAACAGTTTGAACAGCCAGTGAACACCGCATTGCAGTAGTCAATCCTACTAGAAATAAATGCATGGATTAATTTCTCAGAATCCTGTTTATTTAGAAAGCGCCTTAATTTCCCAACATTTTTAAGATGGAAGAAACATGATTTGGACAACTTTATAATATGCACTTTAAATGACATGCTAGAGTCAAAGATAACTCCTAGATTGCGGGCTGATTCAGTAAAATTAATGGTGATTCCAACTGAGTTAAATGATGACAGAATATTGTTGTGATCAGCGTCATACCCTCCAACAATTAACATCTCTGTTTTATCTGTGTTTAAAGACAAGTAGTTCTCATCCATTCACTCCTTTAATTCACTAACACAACTAATTAAAGACAACATCAGAGAAGCTTCATTTGATCTAAATGAAAGGTATACAGTAACTGGGTGTCATCTGCATACAAGTGAAAATTAACATTATGTTTCCTAATGATAGATCCCAGTGGAAGCATGTAAATTGAGAATAGTAAAGGTCCCAGTAGTGAGCCCTGCGGGACACCATATCTCACTTCTGTGTATAGTGATGGAGTCCTGTCAGCACATTTCTGTACATATTGGAATCGATTTGATAAATAAGAGCTAAACCAAGCGAGCAGAGTGCCTGTAAGCCCAACGTCATTTTTTAGCCTGTGCAGTAAAATAGAATGGTCAATGGTGACAAATGCTGCACTTAAGTCTAACAACATAATTACAGTGGAGTTTCCTTCATCAGAGGATATCAGAATGTCATTTACAACCCGAGTTAGTGCCGTTTCTTTACTGTGACCAGTGCGGAAACCAGACTGGAATTTCTCAAATAAATTGTAATGCGTAAAGTGTGACTGAAGCTGACTGGCGACTACTTTTATTATGACTATCTAGTACTGTAATGCCCTTTGGATAGAAAGTTGAAATGTCTGAAAAATGATATTACTATTACTGCAATATATTATATGGAGAGCTATTATTAATAATTAATTTTTGATATTGTGCTACATTCTTATAGTATAGTCAAACAGAAAATGAGAAAAACTATCATGTAGTAATTGTAACCTCATTAAGGGTATAGACGATGAACTATAATGGGTAGAAGGAGCAACAATTGGCTAGTGGCTTTTAAAGAGGGACTTTTGTTTAGGGGTTTATAAACAGCTGGAACTAATAGCTGACAGAAACACTCAAAAGTGTAAAGCCACTATGTTTATTTTGTTAGTAATTTTTTTCCTTGGGACATACCACATGGAAATTATTAAGATGTGCTGTCTTTCTTTAAGTCATAGAAAGTGAATTGGTGTCTCAGCTGCTTGTCAAGAGAAATCAGAATCAGAAAACTTCATTTATCCTGAAAGAAATTATTTATGTTATAACTGTCATGTAGACAAAAGTATAAGTAACATTAAGAGCAAGTATAAAAAATAAGCATGTAAAATAAAATTGTAAATAGAATATAAATATCAAAATCCATCCCGCTATATCCTAACTACAGGGTCACGGGGGTCTGCCAGAGCCAATCCCAGCCAACAAAGGGCGCAAGGCAGGAAACAAACCCTGGGCAGGGCGCCAGCCCACACATTAGGGACAATTTAGAATTGCCAATGCACCTAACCTGCATGTCTTTGGACTGTGGGAGGAAACCCACGCAGACACGGGGAGAACATGCAAACTCCATGCAGGGAGGACCCGGGAAGCGAACCCAGGTCTCCTAACTGCGAGGCAGCAGCGCTACCCACTGTGCCACCATGCCGCCCCTAAATATCAAAATAAAGTGACCAAATCTAAAAAGAATGCATGAGATGAAATGAGAGCCGTTAAAATAATTGCCTACTCACCATAAACAAGTTTGGTGTTATGACATGAACAGGATGAAAGTCACTTGCTGTATGCAGTGTGGATACTATTTCTTTTTTCTACCATTCTCAGATACCAGTGACCAGTTCTCAAATGTTTTGCATGAGTCAGAAGTTTAACTATAAGTATGCATGGGTCAGAATCAGGGCTGTGGAGTCAGAGTCAGAGTCAGTTTTGGGTACCTGGAGTCAGGGTCGGAGTCGGCAAAAATGTACCAACTCTGACTTTTAATAAATTTAAATTGTAATTAAAAAAAAAATACAGCAAAGTCTAATGTCCCATTTCACAAACAATAGTCATAATTAAGTACTTATCTGATCTAAGAATAAAGCCCGGTGCATAGTTGTGTTACTACTAGTGTGAAGTTCAGCTGAGCTATTATACAACCTTGTATAATATCTGTATTGTATAGTATCAGGGGTTCTTGTCTTTTGTTTTATACTGGCCAATACGGTAGAGAGTCAGCTTCCTAGCCAGTAGTTCTGTGGTTAAATGATGGTATGTTACCTTCCTTTAATCAACATGGAAAATACATTAGCATATTAAATACAAAGGAGTCGGGGAGTCGGAGTCAGAAGTACCGGAAACTAAGGAGTCGGAGTCGAAGGATTTATCTACAGCCCTGGTCAGAATACGAACACCTGTTCATTGAAGTCCTTTAAAATTGTTAATTATAGGTTGCAGGTAAACATAACATATCTAGATGCACCACAAACCTCTTGCAATGACTTTTATTTCTCTCATTGCTGCATTTCAAGCATACAATACTGTGCCAATCAACAAACTTTTTGTGCACTCCTGTTATTTGTCAGCACCTTTATTCAGCATAGCATCTAAGCAGTTTTTCCTTTCTGCTGTTACAGATCAGTGAAGCAACCTGCTTGATGAGAATACTGAAGCAGTTTTTTATTTATTTACTGTATCTTTAACTGGTGTGTCTTGTCAGTTAACACTACCGATTTAAAACATTTTAGGGTATATTATCTCTTTCCTGTATTAACTCCCTTGGAGTGTGGAGAGCTGATTGATTTTAGGCTTTAGTACAATAATTAAAGCCTACAATAATTAACTCTAATACCCAGGGCTGTGGAGTTGGTAGAAAAATCCTTCGACTCTGACTCCAGCTCCGACTCCTTAGTTTCTGGTATTTCTGACTCCGACTCCCCGACTCCAACTTCTCTGTATTTAATATGCTAATGTATTTTCCATGTTGATTGAAGGAAGGCAATATATACGTCATTTAACCAAGAACTACTGGCTACGAAGCTGACTCTCTACCGTATTGGCCAGTTTAAACAAAAGACAAGAACCCCTGAACACACATCAGGCCATAGCACACACCTACACCTACATCATTACACTTGTTTACATTCAAATGAATTTGTTAAACACATTATATCTGAAATAAAATGAAAACACTTTTTGTAAGGTACCATAATCCAGATTACAATATGTGAATGTCAGGTTGTATAATAGCTCGGCTGAACTACACACTAGTAGTAACACAATTATGCACTGGGCTTTATTCTTACATAAGATAAGTACTTAATTATGACTATTGTTTGTGAAATGGGATATTTGAACTTGCTGTATTTTTTTTCATTACAATTTAAACTTATTAGGAGTCGGAGTCGGTACATTTTTGCTGAATGTGACCCTGACTCCAGGTACCCAAAATTGACTCTGACACTGACTCCTCGACTCTGACTCCGACTCCACAGCCCTGCTAATAACAATATTCATTTATTATTATTATTATTATTATTAGTAGTAGTAGTAGTAGTGTACTTGCTTTGCTCCCCAGTGCTAAGTACAAATGTTAAAAATTTCAAAAAAACAGTACAGAGCTCCAAAAGGTACATCAGGTGTTTGTTTTCTAATCAGGAAAAACAAGCTCCCAATAAATGTTTTAAAAGAGACCCTGGAGTTTTGTGTGGCGTGCTGATAACACAAAACAGGGAAGGGTTAGGCTGTAAAACAGAGGGAATGGCTAGTCTTAAATAAACAATAATGCAATGTAATCATATTTTTTTATGTCACTAGCATAATGGTATCAGTTAAACTGTACATAAATGGTTTCTGGATGCTTCATCTCTACTTCATTGTACTCTGTTGCAGCTTCCTATGATAATACTAACTTGTTATATGCTTATGATTACATGGTAAGCACTACATTATTTTTATGAAGTTTTGATATTGTTGGATACACTAAAACGTGTGCTGTAAAGGGTCCAATACTTCCCTTTGCCACTGAATTGTATTAAATCCTATTCATGTTTGTCATTTCATGGTGCACTGCAGTTTTGTAATTATATCAGGTACATTTGTTGAACCATCTCTGGCAGGGCAGAAGTTAATTTATAAAAAGTGTCAACATATGTCCACAGAAGCTGTACTACATGATAGTTTTTCTTAATTTCTGTTTGACTTCACTATAAGAGTGTGGTACATTATCAAAAATTAATTGTTAGTAATAGTTCCTCCATATAATACATATTTTTTACACATTTCTACTTTGTCACTACTTTAGCGTTACGCTTCTAAAAAATTATTGTAATTTTAAAAAACATGCCGCCATTTTTTTTTTTTCTCCAGCCGTCTGGAGTTTTTTTTTTTTTTGTTTTTTCTGTCCCCCCTGGCCATTGGACCTTACTCTTATTCGATGTTAATTAATGCTGATTTATTTTGTTTTCTTATTGTGTTTTTTATTTTTCTATTCTTTATTATGTAAAGCACTTTGAGCTACTGTTTGTATGAATATGTGCTATATAAATAAATGTTGTTGTTGTTGTTGTTGTATTTACTGTGATGCATTTTTGCTTAGTAGTTTGGCTACTGCCAAAGCTCTGGAGTCCGGTCCTTGAGCACTTGTGTCCTCATTCTTGAGGAAAGTATTATACTGTAAGGAAAGGCACATTCATTTAAACGTTATACTCTTGCCTGCTTCCCTAGTCCTATTAAATACCAAGTCTGTTGTGCTGCATAAAGCAACACTTCCTTCATGTGCATTTCAATTTGGAATAAAGTACAGGCAACGCACCCTTGGAAAAAAATGGTGGGAAGAGATGACTTATGATTGATCATTGTTTTGTTTTTTTTTTCTTTACCTTTCATTGCGTACAGTTTTAATTGGAGCCTTGTGTTTGGATAAATGAAATGCAATAGTGTCATTTATCTGAATTTGGTTTTGATAGCCTGCATGATACCGAACTGAGCTATATCCCATCTGCTTCAAGGTTCAACGTGTTGTGCGTTCAGAGATGCTCTTCTGCATACCACAGTTGTAACGAGTGGTTACTTGAGTTACTCTTGCCTTTCTGTTAGCTCGAACCAGTCTGGCCATTCTCCTCTGATCTCTGGCATCAACTAGGTATTTTCACTCAGACAAATGCTGCTCACTGGATATTTTCCCTTTTTCTGACCCCTCTCTGTAAACCCTAGAAATGGTTGTGTGTGAAAATTCCAGTTGATCAGCAGTTTCTGAAATACTCAGACCAGCCGTCTGGCATCAACATCCATGCCGTGTTCAAAGTCACTCCAGTCACCTTTCTTCCCCATTTTGATGCTTGGTTTGAACTTCAGCAGGTCATCTTGACAAGGTCTACAGGCCTAAATGCACTGAGTTGCTGTCATGTGATTTGCTGATTAGATATTTGCATTAAAAAACAGTTGAACAGGTGTACCTAATAAAGAGTCTGGTGAGTGTATATGGAATGTAGTAATTGCCACTTTTGCAGTTAGTGTAATCTTACTCTGATTAATATATAATTAATTGTGTAGTCCTACTACATTTGATTCAGTTCACAATCTTTCTAAAAAGTGAACTAAATGACTTTAGATTTCTTGAAAATATAAACTACCAGTGTTTAATGATCTGAAAAAAAAAAATTAACAATTCTTGATTGGCTCTGTCAGATTGCTTACAGAAATCCAGTAACTTGAAAAGTTCCGTAAAAGAAAAAGTTTATTCCATTACCATTACAATATATGGTGCATGAAATGTAATTTGGTAGATAGTAAAACACACAAATAATAATCTCTAAAAGAATAAAACAAACATTTTTCTTCCCAAATTTCTACTGGAAATTCTGAATTTGGAATCAGAAAAAAACTAATCTAAGCAAGTAGCTCATTGAAAAATGAATTAGTCAAAAATTTCACAACCTTATATAAATAAGATAAATGGGCCTGCCTGGTAAACATAGGCTAGTCTGCTTAACATGTATGCAAATTAATGGAAGCGATTTCAAAAGTCAAACAGAGAAATAACTATCTGGTATGGGTGTATTATAGGACAGTCTTCAAGGTTTTTATTGGGTAGATTGTATTCTACTTATCTGCTTAAGTTTTATAAGGATGTAATAAAAACATCTGATAGCTGTTGAGTGTACCTTACTGTTTACTTTAACTTTCAAAGTTTTACATAAGGAATGCCATGATGGATGAATTAAATTCAAGTCTGTGGGTCTAGCAGAAGTATTCTTCTACATCAACAAATATAAAAGGGCAGACTTTTGATCTGTATATTGAACATAGTAATTTGAAGTGGTAAAAACAGCTGCACTTTCTCAGAAATCTGAATTGATTTGAATTGGCTCATTTTACATTTTCTGATATTCCACCTAGTTTAGTATCATTGGCAAACCTGACCAACCTGTTTTTTGAATTCTTTTCAAGATTGTTGATATATATTGAAAAGATCAATGGATCTAATATTATCCCTGAAAGACACCACTTTTAAGAACATGTAATTCAAAATTTTATTTTTATAAAAGTAAATTTTATTTACACAGTACAAAATGCAATGCAGAAAGCAACTTTTTCTTCTTCAAAGTTCACACCAGTTACATTTTCACTGAGAAAAGTGCCTTACACTCTAACCCTTTGCCTTTGTTGCTCCCTTCTACACACTGCACCTTGAAATCCCACTTCCTTTATTTTTATCCTTGTCTTCTTATGTGGTAACTAATCAAATGCTTTCTGAAAATCAATGTTTTAATTTACTTTATTAATCCCTGAGGGGAAACTTTTTTTTTCATGACCTTCAGAGGTCAGAGTGCAGGGTCGGCCATTGTACAGCACCCTTGGAGTAATTTTAAGGTTGAGGGCCTTGCTCAAGGGCCCAACGGAGTAAATCTCGTCTGCCAGTAACAGGATTTGAACCGGCAATCTTCCAAATATCTGCGCAGATCCTTAGCCTCAAAGCCACCACTCCAAATTTGCATCTCTGTTATTGTTTGCTTTTTTGCTTCAGAATTCCATCATATTAGTGAACCCATGTTAACTGTTCAATAACACACTTGCTATTGCCATGTGATACTCAATCTCCTTACAAATTGCGTTGACTAGTTTACCCATAATGCATCATAAACTTACTTACTATACATATATTGTAATTACTTGGACCAGCCACATCATCATTTTTATATAATGAGATGACGTTTGCTAGCTTTAAGTCTTCAAAGTTTCCAGTGTACGGTCATTTTTGAAAAATTTACATCAAGGGTTTATATATGTGCACTAACTAACCTCCTTAAGCACTCTAAAATTACTGTTACCTGGTCCTCATTTGATTTCTGCCTTTTTAAATCAAGCAGCACTTCTTTCTGTACAGTTTCAAATCACTGAGTATCTCCTTGATAGTCCTTGTAACTACTGGGAGGTTACCGAATTCTTCATACATGAAAAATGTAAATTTAGATAATTTGCTATATCACCATCAGTATTTTATAGTTAGTTCTTTCTTCTCTTAATGCAGTTCGCTTCCTACTTGTCTGTTCTTTTACTACTAAAACATTGGAAGAATCTCTTTTGGTCATTGTTTGCCATTTTCATGACATTTCTCTCTAATTGTATTTTAGTATTCCTGATTTTTTCAATCTTTAGTAATTATGCTCTCATAAGCCCTGCTACTGAATTTTAGGTAGAACTTGTCTTGCATTGTATGTAGAAAATATCCAAGTACTATATACGTTATATATAAGTTTGTATCTACTATTCATAAACATATATATGCACACTGTGTTTTTCTTGTTAGAATACTAGGCCCCCTGCTCGCTTCACTCGCCAACCCCCGGACTGTCGCTACGCACTAGCCACTTTGCGTTTCTGCCACTGCCGTATGGGGATGCGGATGTACAATTTAAACAGATTGTTATTTTCATGGCAATTGTGACATATGCATAATAGAATTTACTGTTTTACATTACAGCAAGTAATTAACCATATTAAAAATAGTAAAACGTAATAATTTGAAAGTAAATTATGTTTCATGTTGCGTTATATGATTTTGTTCTGTTTGGCTTTGAAATTAACACGCAAATACTTTTTAAACTTACACTTTTACTGTAAAACTTCATTAAAAACAATTTTTAATTAAATTTTAGTCAATATCACATTGAATTTTGATTCTGGGCTTGGACTTACATCATAACAACGCAATGTATAACTGCCCGTGAGTGAATTTCGTTTCTTTCTCTCTATTAAATAAAATGACATTTTCGAATGTTTGCCTCTGTGATTTGTTAATTTTCTTTGAAAAAGCTATTCTAATGGGAAACTGTTAACGTTTTAATTCGTTTGGCATATCAAGATCTCCTTTGGTGTCTAATGTTATCTGTGGTTGATGTACTACATTACCTTTCTTGGATACATCCTTCTTTCAACAGTAATTTGGACGGTGGAAGACCAGACGGTGTTAATGGTTGTAGATATTCTTCGGGATATTGTAAATTGTAAGTTGTATTCTTCCGCATGATTACCACCAACTGTTGCAGCATAGTCTATTGATATGCATTTAACCAATTTGCAGTGTAACCGATCCACAATTTTTGTGAAAATTTGTTTGACTTCATCGTTTCTCGGTGCTAGGATTGCCTGTGTATTCATTTCTTCAATTGATAACCCTTTGGGATGAAATTCTTCAATAAGATTTGGACGTTGTAAGTCTTCTTTATTTGGGGTCGTAAAGTGAAGAAAACGTAAAAATGTATAAGAGCTGAGAGAGCAGGAACCATGTCTGTCAAAAGCATTCACACGAATGAGGGGTGAGAGGACTGTGCGCGTGGTTGAATATGGTTGAGAGGAAGGCTGGACTTGAAAAAATCTCATGGCCAAAGTCTCACGGGACTGGAAAAAATCTCTTGGAAATAGTCTTGTCTCGTTCTAGGATTTTTTTTTATAATTGAGAGATTTATTATTAAGATTGGCTGTTCAGTAACCCTATGACTAGTGGGTAGAAACAAGCCCTGGATCTACTGGTGAAAGTGCTGCTTGTCAGAAGGGAGGAGTAAGAAAAGTGACTATACAGGTTGCATGAGGTCTTAAATAATCCTGTTTGCATTTCTAAGGCAAGAGTTGTATATGTCCTGAAACTGATGGGAGCTAGATGTTAGTAATATTCTGTGCCACTTTCACCATTCTCTGCAGTTCTTTACAGTTTTGAGGAGGAGCCATACCAGGCAGCATCCAGTGAAGACGGACTCCATTGTGCACTTGAAGAAATTAGTAAGAATAGGTAGAGATATCCAAGCTGACATCTGAGATGCTGGTGAGGCATCTTGGAAACAGCAAAATGTATTGTGCTTGCTTCAGTTTATCAGTGATGGTCACTCCAAGAAATTTAAGACTGCTCACTCTCTGATGTAAATGTAGTCTGCCATCTACTTCCTGACGCCTATGAGCAGCTTATTGGCTTTTCTGACATTTGTAGGGCCCTATGATTTCCACGATGCGGAAAACACGAACAGAATCACGGAATTAACTCTTAACAACGGATTATAGATTTAAAAATGGAAATGTAAGGAATTTAGAGACTAAAGGGGTGACTGTTACAAAACTTCCCAATAAATTAAATCAATGAATAATCTGTAGTTCTATCATTCAGATACAGTACTGTTTTCTAGTTTATTGTTTTTGAAGTGAACACAATTCTTTGTAGAAAGAAGTGTCTCTGTCTGTTTGTGTGCATGTTTAATGTGTATTTTCTCGTTAAATGCACACGAATTAGCTAGCTGCACGAAACAGAAATGTTGAGGCAAGCAGTATCAGATACCCTAACTACTTTGAAAAAACTAAGAAGTACGAGTTTAACTGCAAAATTGAGGGCACAACAATATCCCAGCAACTTTTATGAATCTGCACAACTTTTCTGCAAATTTTGCCAGCATACCATAGACTGGACACGAAAAGATACTTGCAATGACCACGTCAAATCTAAAACCCATCTCAGAAACAAGGAGCAATTAAGATCGAAAAGTGTTCCCCTTCAGGTAACAACAGAGGAAAGAACAAAATCGTCAGATGCAAGACACCAGTTTGCGGCCATGTGAGTCAGACATACCGCTCGAAAAAATGACAAAGAAGCGTCCTTTCTTTATTAAGCATTGTAAACAAGGAGGCGCACTGTCAGAAAATGAGAGCAGACTTCGTCAAACTCATTTGCCCCACGTCTTTGAACAACATATGGACGCCGTTCTTTGAAAGATTCGTGGTAAGAAAATATATTGTAACCACTGATAGCCGAGACCACATAGTTCTCATCATAGTGATAGGTGAGTAAACATTTGGCTGTATGGTAAATCTTCTATGTAGGGAGTTCTAATTGTACTATGTAATTGTAATTGTACTGTGAATCATTTAACTGATTAAATTATACAGGCGTTTAACCGGTATTAACAGTCTTTCCTATAGAAAAATGTTATTAAGTTAACTGCACTGGTTGTTAACGGGTTCCCTTTTAAAAATTAACAACGATGTTTCTGGATTTCATAGATGTTTTGCCTCGCGGTGAAGAGGCACGCAAGGTCCACTTTTGACTCTTCCCTTATAAACTTGGCACTTACAAACCTGGGCTGAAGAGCAGGCATCTCCTCAGATTTAAAGAGCCCTTAAAAGCGGGTCACTCTTTCTTCTATTGTAAAAGTGACGTTAACTTTCATCTCAGAAGGATGCATCAAACTAGTAACTTTTACAATTCTGCAGGACACTTAATGTGCTACTGCAAACTCAGCATAGAGCATCGTGGAGGATCTGGACTCTTACCTGATGAATGGAACTGCAAAATAATGTTCAGTTGTTCTAGATTGCTGTTTCATTAAAAGGAATATAAAGTGCCATGTCATTATTATTTGTTTTGTTGTAGCTGTTACTACTTTCTTACAGTAAAAAATAAAACACGTAAAAACCCAAAAATCCTAATCGAGGAACAATAAAATGGTGAAAACCGAAAATCAAAAAAAAAAAAAAGAAGCGGAATTTGTGAAAAAATAAAACAGATTCCATAGGGTTCTACATTAAGGGTGAGACTGTTTTCCTGGCACCATTGAGTCATCAGGTAAATCTCTTCTCTGTAAGCTGCCTTGTTATAGTTGTTGATCAGGCCCATGATTGTGGTGCCATCAGTAAATTTAATGACATTGTTGGAGCTGTGTCTGGCCAAACAGTCATAGATAAAAAGGGTCCGCACACTAGCCTGTGGAGTGTCTGTGTTGATGTTCAGCATGGTGGATGTGATGCTGCCAATTCATACATGCTGAAGTCCAAAATCCAGTTGCAGAGAGTGGCATTAAGTCCTAAATTGTTTAGTGTTCATTATTGATAGTACAACAGTGTTTAATGCTGAACTGTATTCTATAAACAGGATTATGACATAATCTTCTTCTTGTTATTCAGCTATGTCAAGGTAGTATAAGGGATATGTCATCATATATAGACTGGTTGTGATGATATTCAAGCTGGAATATACTGTTTATTACATCCCCGCACTAATCTTTTATAGCACTTTATCATGATTGGAGTGCCACCTGTCAGTGGCCATTCAGGCTGTCCACTTTTGGGATAATTGTCCTTTTGAAGCAGTTGGAGGACTATGGATTCAGCGAAATAGATACCACTGAAGACTTTAGGCTAATTGCTCACTACAGGTTTTTATAACTCACTCTAAAACTCCATCAGGACCAGATATCTTATAAATATTAACTAGCATGAAAGTTTTCCTTATGCTACAAGTGTAGAAACAAAGAAATATTAATCATGAGGTGCTGCAGGCAATTAAATGGTGGGCTGCTTGTTATTACAGTCAAAGTGAGAGTAGAAGATACAGATATTAATGCAATACAGTTTATATTTGTATAGCCCAAAATCACACAAGGAAAGCTGCAATGGGCTTTAACAGTCCCTGCCTTTTGACAGCCCCCCAGCCTTGACTCTAAGAAGACAAGGAAATACTCCTAAAAAAACCTTGTAAGGAAAAAATGGAAGAAACCTTGGGAAAGGCAGTTCAAAGAGAGACCTCTTTCCATGTAGGTTGGGCGTGCAGTGGGTGTCAAAAAAAAGGGGATAAATACAATACACAAAACAACACAAGTAATCCTCAATATAATATAATAGTACAATAGAAATATAGATAAAAGATATTAAGTTCATATCCTAGTGAAAAAATAGGATTAGAATTTACTTTGTAGTTCATAGGCTTCTCTAGTTCTTGTTTAGCTATCTATCTATCCACTTCCATGCTAATGTTTAGCCACTTTGATTAATTCATATGTGCTTTTCTTATACAGTATATTACCACATCACTGTTTCATAATGCTACGGTGGGCTGGCGCCCTGCCTGGGATTTGTTCTTGACTTGCACCCTGTGTTGGCTGGAATTGCCTCCAGCAGACCCCCATGACCCTGTGTCAGGGTATAACGGATTGGAAAATGACTGTTTCATAATGCCTTCAGGAAATTTGTGATGTAACCAGTGATCCAGTTTTCTTCTATGATGTTTGCATAATCATCCAGATCTCATGAGAATGCAGTAAACATGTCCCATTTTACAAAATCATTTTTGCCTTGTAGTTTATCTGCCATTTCTTTAGTCGAGGATTGAGATACTTTTTTTTTCAGCTCCTCTCATTTCAGTTTTTGTTTTATAACTGGCAGCAGGAGTACTGACAGGTGATTGGACTATTCAGTGTGGAGGCAGATTCACATCTTTCATCGAGTTATAGCACTGATCTAGAGTATTACCACCCCACTCATTCTGAGGAAGGTAACATGCTGGTGATATTTAGAGTAACCATTCCTTAACTTTGCTTTGTTAAAGTCCACAGCAACAATAAATAATTCTTTAGGATGTAAATGTTTGTTTTCTGAAATGCTGCTATACAGATATAAGGCCAAATTAGAAAAAGTTGGGATGGTATGGAAAATGCAAATAAACAAAAAATGCAGTGATTTTAAAATTTTCTTTCACTTTAATTTCGTTGCAGACAATATGAACCCCAAGATATTTCATGTTTTGTCTGGTCAACTGCATTTCATCCATCCATCCATCTATCCTCTTCCGCTTATCTGAGGTCGGGTCGCGGGGGCAGCAGTTTCTAGCTCTTCTGGGGTAATCCCGAGGTGTTCCCAGGCCAGCCGGGAGACATAGTCCCTCCAGCGTGTCCTGGGTTTTCCTTGGGGCCTCCTCCCGATTGGACGTACCCGGAACACCTCGCCAGGGAGGCATCCAGGAGGCATCCTGATCAGATGCCCGAGCCACCTCATCTGACTCCTCTCGATGCAGAGGAGCAGCGGCTCTACTCTGAGCCCCTCTCGGATGACTGAGCTTCTCACCCTGTCTTTAAGGGAAAGCCCAGGCACCCTGCAGATTAAACTCATTTCAGCCGCTTGTATTTGCGATCTTGTTCTTTCGGTCACTACCCGTAGCTCATGACCATAGGTGAGGGTAGGAACGTAGATCGACTGGTAAAATGAGAGCTTTGCCTTACGGCTCAGCTCCTTTTTCACCACAACAGACCGATGCAGAGCCCGCATCACTGCGGACGCTGCACCGATCTGCCTGTTGATCTCACGCTCAATTCTTCCCTCCCTCACTTGTGAACAAGACTCTGAGATACTTGAACTCCTCCACTTGGGGCAGGATCTCGTTCCCAACCCTGAGAGGGCACTCCACCCATTTCCAGCTGAGGACCATGGTCTCGGATTTGGAGGTGCTCATTCCCATCTCAGCCGCTTCACACTCGGCTGCGAACCAATTCAGAGAGAGCTCAAGATCACGGCCTGATGAAGCAAACAGGACAACATCATCTGCAAAAAGCAGTGACCCAATCCTGAGTCCACCAGACCGGACCCCCTCAACACCCTGGCTGCACCTAGAAATTCTGTCCATAAAAGTTATGAACAGAATCGGTGACAAAGGGCAGCCCTGGAGAAGTCCAACTCTCGCTGGTTTGATTTACTGCCAGCAATGCGGACCAAGCTCTGAGCCCTTATCAGGGGGTCCGATACCCCATACTCCTGGAGCACCCCCCACAGGATTCCCCGAGGGACACGGCCGAACGCCTTTTCCAAGACCACAAAACACATGTACACTGGTTGGGCAAACTCCCATGCACCCTCCAGGACCCTGCTAAGGGCGTAGAGCTGGTCCACTGTTCAGCGACCAGGGCGAAAACCACACTGTTCCTCCATTCCCACATTTCACAGCTGTAACACGTTCCAAAAAGAGTTGCAACAGGGACAAATTTTGGGCCAGTAATGAGCAAAAATAATTAATGATGTGATTTCAAACAGGTGATGTCAACAGGTGATTGTAATCATGATTTGGTGGTACAAATGCAGTATCCACGAAAGTCTGAGTCGTTGAGGAGCAAAGATGGATAGAGGATCTCCTGTTTGGCAACAAATGCATGAGACAATTATTGAATTACTAGCAAAATACCCGCGCTTCGCAGCGGAGAAGTAGTGTGTTAAAGAAGCAATGAAAAAGAAAAGGAAACATTTTGAAAATAACGTAACATGATTGTCAATGTAATTGTTTTGTCACTGTTGTGAGTGATGAGTGTTGCTGTCATATATATATATATATAGCAGAATACCCGCGCTTCGCAGTGGAGAAGTAGTGTGTTAAAGAAGTTATGAAAAAGAACATGATTGTTAATGTAATTGTTTTGTCATTGATATGAGTGTTGTTGTCATCTCTCTCTCTCTCTCTCTCTATATATATATACAGAAAAAAAGGAAAAAAACAAAAAAAAAAACAAAAAGAAAATATTAGGGGTGGGACTCGATTAAAAAAATTAATCCAATTAATTAGAGGCTGTGTAATAATTAATCTTGATTAATCGTATGTAATCGCACACGTAAATTTGCCTCAAATTGCAAATGTGTTTTTTTAATTTAAAAGGGTTTTAGTGGGCGACAGAATCAAATAATAGACATAGACATGAATATTGTAAACTCAAGCTCTTTTAATTTCTGAAAAAAAAAATGCTTTTAAACTGCATTTGAATTCAAAACAGAAACAAAAATATCATCCCTGGTTAAAATTGGGCAGACTTAAAAATAAAGTGGTAGTTTAAGTACTTTAAGTACATTTTCAGAATGGTATTGTCTTTAAATAATAATAATCAAAATTTCAACATAAAGTGCAGTTTTTCTTCTTAAAAAAATAAGTCAGAAACATAAAAGGTAATTTGACCAACTTAATCTTTAAACTCTAAGTAACCTTAGCCAAAATTATTTTGTACATTAGGCTAAAACAGTGTGATCATTGAACATTTTGTAATTAGATGTAATTAGAATTACTAATGGTCAGGGAAGTCCAATGATCCCCAGTAAGAGCCACAAAGTCCGCTTTCTGTAATGCATCTAATTTTGCTTGCTTTTCACTGTGCACAAAACCATGCCTTTATCAAGGCTTCGCTCTCGTAGCTTTTTGAAATAAAATTTTCCTCCGATCAGTCGTAGGAACGCGCTTAATCCGACTGTAAAATTTGTGTAGCTGTGATGTGTGCATCAGTGTAATCGGTGTACCAGGAAATCATGCATTGACAAAAGTTCCCCTTTGCTTGGAATTGAAAGTGTGATTAAATGCGTTATTTTTTGTTATGGAGTACATGCATCGAAGCTTCTCAGCTGTGCTTGTGCTAAGAATAGGAAATATTTAAAAAATAACGTAACATGATTCTGCGTTAACCGCATATTTTGTCATACGTCTCAAACCAAGGAGATGCGTGGTTGAAATGAACCGAGAAGCGCGCGTACATACTCAGTACATCCACTCTCGGGAATCGAACCTCGGACGTAGGCGATAGAGGCAAAGCCTCTACAATTGCGCCACGGGGTGTGGCTTATCTACAGTATTTGAGAGTATGTAGATCGAGGTATATATATATATATATAGTGTTATTGAGTGTTGCTGTGATCAAGGATTCGATTATCATTATTTCTTTCAATCAGGTTCGTATTTGTAGGATGTGTTGTGTTCAAGTTACATTCCGTGTTTGTCAATCGTTGTAAAGATGACAGGTTTCATTCATCGATTCGTTTCTTACTGCATCAATAAACAGCTCGTCTTCTTCTTTATCTGAGACCTGACACACTGCATGCACGGGTTTTTTTTTACACTGTCTTCCTTTAGCGGGACATTGACTTTTTCCACCGTGTGCTTTGTTTCCGCAGTAGCTGCATTTATGAATATGCTTGTATGTATCACACGCCTCATATTTTTTTGCTGCCTTTTCAATTGTGTAATTCGGTTTTTGTTCAGCGCTCTTCGGAACTGTTGCTTTTTGTCTGTGCACTGCGTCAGTTCACGTGAGCCGCTCGGTGTACATGCATCGAAGTTTCCCAGCTGTGCTGCTGCCATGTCGTGCTATGTCCATGGCTGTATCTAATGCTACCGAAGTCCCGGTACTTAAAATTTTCTCTCGCAGTTTCGCTGAGTTTGTGCCAAACACCACCCTGACCATCTCATCTTCCTCTGCATAAGCACAGTCCTTCACCCGTGAATATTTACCCGTGGCAGTTTGCTATTGGATTGCCGCTGACGGACGGCCTTATATGGACAGGCACTAAATTACAAACGCCAGCGGCAGCCTGTCTATGAACTTAATTTAAAGTTTAGGTTTACATCGTGCTTTGTTTCCGAAGTAGCAGAACTCATGAATATGGTTGTATATGTCACTCGCTCGCTTCTTATTGTTTCGCTGCCTTCTCAATTATATAATGCATGTTTTCTTCAGCGCTTTTTGGGCCTCTTCCTGGTTTTCTACGTACTGCGTGATTACGTGGGAGGCGTGATGATGTCACACGAAACTCCGCCCCCACGGGTTTCAAGCTCATCTCCATTACAGTAAATGGAGAAAAACAGCTTCCAGTTATGACCATTACGCGTAGAATTTCGAAATGAAACCTGCCCAACTTTTGTAAGGAAGCTGTAAGGAATAAGCCTGCCAAATTTCAGCCTTCTACCTACACGGGAAGTTGGAGAATTAGTGATGAGTCAGTCAGTCAGTCAGTCAGTCAGTCAGTCAGTGAGTGAGGGCTTTGCCTTTTATTAGTATAGATTTAAAAAAATGTTCTTCAAAGAAAGAATGGAATGGATTTGCATATTTCTCCCTCTTCAGTGCATAATATCATTAAATGATACAAGAAATCTGGTGGAATTTCAATGCATAATGGGCAAGGGTGCAAGCCAAAGCTGAACCACCGTGTTCTCCAATCCCTCAGATGGCAGGTACTGCATCAAGAACCGTCACTCATCAGTAGCTGATATAACCAATAACTGATATATAATGGGCAAGGGATTACTTTGGCAAACCTTTGTTAAGAACTACAATACTAATCTCACACTTAAAATCTTATCCCACTTCAACTTCTTTAAATTTTTGTTGCAGTTATACACAATTTGACCAATTAAAAGCAAAGCTTAGCAGTTTTAGTTTCTGGATTGCCACTCTGCCAAAACACTATGAAATGTATTACAGTGTATTATGATCACCAGCTTCTAATTGTTCAATCACACATGTACTTTTAAAGTCAGTACAGTGCAATATATTTATTTCCCAGAGATGATAACAGTATGCTAGGAAATGTGATAGATGCATTAGCAAGTCTGTGTGGTTCCATTGAAGTGTGAGGCAGAAAATGAGCAGAAAGCATGAACTCATTGTACAAAATCAACAGGTCATTGTTGCTAGAAGATGCAAAAATATTACTAATATAGAGATGTTGAAGCATAAAAATCCCTAGGAACGATTATAGATTGAGTATTGCAGAGGTTAAAGGTGAATAGGTGAATGTCATTCTCAGTGTCAAAAGAACTTCTCTGTCTCAATTTGATAATGTTATTAAAACATTAGGTAAAAAGGGAAATAATAAGTCTGGCTGAATGTACTGTTCTCATCAAAGCTTTTCTTGTGTTTTTATTGCCATATAGCTACCGACTTCCTCTCGATGGATTTGGTAGACAGATTAGGAGAGCATGTGAGGTCATGAGGTCAATCAAAAGGGGTGTATGGCGCTTCTGATATCTGTGCAAAATGATGAAGATCCAAGTCTTGGGGCCTCATGCATAACGGCGTGTGTAGAATTCACACTAAAACATGGCATAAGGACAAAAGCGGAAATTTTGTATGCACAAAAAAATCCAAATGCATAAATCTGTGCATTTGCCAACTTCCACGTTATTCCACTCCATAAATCCCTGTCAGCGTGAAAAGTAATGCACGTGCCTGCTGCCACTCCCCAAACTCCTCCCAGAATTATGCCTCTTTGAATATGCAAATCAATATAAATAGCCCTTAAGCTCAGCATCTGTGAAAAGACAATGGAAAATGCACGGGGGAAAATGGAATTTCAGCGAATACCAAGTGGAGGCAAGGAAAAACATAGTATTTGTTTGTTTTGTTTGAATGATATAGAGTGTCGGAGAAATTCGAAAGCTCAAGTTCATAAAGTTGCATAGTGCCCGAAATAAAAAAGAAGTTGTCAGATATCAGAGACGCCGTGAAAAGGCGAGTCGTAGCCCACCGTCTCTGTATCATATGGAAGCTTATTAGGGTACAGAGAAAAGAAAAAAAAATAGGGACACAGTGGAGAAAAAAGTTTGAAATATCAACTTTAATTTCGAAATTTCCACTTTAATCACGTAGTTTATGTTGTCATTAAAGTAGAACATCATAAACTTCATCTTAAGATTGTTTTAATTTGCTAGTTTCTCAAATCCTATTGTAACTAAAGTTGCACCTTAAATGCTTTGTTTTGTGTGTTCTTCTATGTGCTTTATGTGTGTGAATCACTACGTGCTTCCTAAACAGGCTTTCTCGTCCTCTGACGGGACACAGAATCCATTACATTCATGATATTACAGCTCTCTGAATAATTTAAATACTGAGATGTATACTTAATATCATGCTTGATATCATTTTCATGATGATAGGAATTAAAGCATGTATTAAACATGGGAACATGGTGGTGCAGTGATAGTGACCAGCTGGTGCCCCATCCAGATTGTTCCTGCCTCACGCAAGATGCTTGCTGCGCCGTGCATAACTGATGAAATAATTTATTGTAGCAGTACTGTCTCTTTCAAATGTACTAACCTCCAATTCCTGTCCTTCCTTTTCTTTCTCCAAATACCCAATCGCCACACACTCAGCTCTGTAATAGATGTCAAGCCATCTGTAAGCTGAGAACGCAGATTCTTCAAAACTTTTAAGGAACATTGAAATATCTTCATAGTACATGTTTAATTATTCTATCCATCTATCCTTCCAATGTTGCGCCAGCCCCAGCAAGAATACAGCACGAAGCAGGAACAATCACTGAACGGGGCGACAGCTCGTTGCCTGCGCTGCAACAACATGTCCTCACATATTTAATTATTAACAATATAGATTATTTAAATGAAGTTAAAGTTTTATCTGTATAATATAATAAACATATTTTGCTGCATTTCATCTTAAAAATGATATCATCATCATACAGTATGTAAATACGTGCTAAAGTGGCTCAGGTTGTGCAATATTATAACTGTATTGCAAGTTTACAGTGCGGTAATTGTACTTATAAGTACAAACAGTTCTACAAGGAGCACTTGATGGACTGATTGAGTGCATTTAAAGTTCTTGGGATGAAACTGTTTCTGAACCGCGAGGTCCGTACAGGAAAGGCTCTGAAGCGTTTGCCGTATGAGAGCAGTTCAAATAGGCAGCATGTGTTTGATGCTGTATACCGATAATTCTCTTTTCGATCAGCTGCTGTAGATCTGTGATTCCACACTCAGATACAGTGATATAAATACTCCGAGTGGTGCAGTGAGAGTGATATGGAAAGAGATGATCCGCTGTGGCAACCTCTAATGGAAGCAGCTGAAAGAAAGAAGAAGAAGGTGCAGTGAGAGGAACAACGGTAAAGCAGCTGTGGTATTTGGAATAGTTTGGCTATTCTGTGGACCATTATATTGTTACAAGTTAATTACAATCAGATGCCTTAAACTAATAAACAATATGCAGTTAATTTCAGTGTACAGTGACCCCTCGCTATATCGCGCTTCAACTTTCGCGGCTTCACTCTATCGCAGATTTTAAATGTAAGCATATCTAAATATATATATGAGTCTCAAATGAGGCACATTTCCTGCATTGTGAGGGAGTGTCAGTTACGGCACTGTGGCCACTATAGCCATTCCACGAGGGTGATCTGGCTCACAGGATCCACATTGTTGAGGACCGAAGCGTTTTGGACCAGGTCAAGGGGACGCCCACGTAACACCTGGCTGCAACAGATAGATGGTCATTTCTGGGTGGAGGGGGAACTGGATTGTGTGTCTGTCAACCAGGATCTAGAGCTGTTCTATTATGTGGTGCAGCAATGCACTACAGCAGTGCATGCTCTCCAACCTGACCTATCTACACTGTATGGCCAGAAGTATGTGGATACCCCCCCCAAATGACTGAGTCCAGGTGTTTCTGTACTAACAGTTGCATAAAATTAAGCACATAGCCATGCAATCTATATGGAGAAACATTGGCAGATCACACTGAAGAGTTCAGTAATTTTAAATGTGGCACCGTCATAGGAAGCCAACTTTGCCACACGTCAGCATGTGAAAATTCTGATCTGCTAAATCTTCCCTGGTCAACTGTAAGAGCCATTATTGTGAAGTGGATATGCTGAGGAGCAACAACAGCCATGAAGTGGTAGACCATGCAAACTCATAGAGCACGGCCACTAAGTGCTGAAGTGCATAGCACATAAAAATAGCCTGTCTTCTCATATCAGAGTTCAGGACTGCATCTAGAAGGAACATCACCACAAGAACTGTGCATCGGGAGCTTGTTGAAATGGGTCTCCATGACCTAGCAGCTGCACAAAAGCCTAAGATGACGCTGTGTAATATACAACTTTGGCTGGAATGGTGTAAAGCACACTGCTATTGGATTCCAGGGCAGTGGAAACATGTTGTATGGGGTGATGAATCATGCTTTACTATCTGACAGTCTGATGAATGAATCTGGGTGTGGAGGATGTCAGATTGGTATAGAAGGGATAATGTTCTTTGGCTGATTTCAGGGTTTGGGCTAGCCCCCTTGGTTCCAGTGAAGGGTACTGTTAATGCTACAGAATACAAATACATTTTAGACAACTGGGTGCTTCTAACTTTGTGGCAACAGTTTGGGGAAGACCCTTTTCTGTTCCAAAATGCCTGTGCCCCTGTGCACAAAGCCAGGTCCAAAATGACAGACTATCAGACTTCTTTGGACTGAATTAGAATACCGAAGGTGAGCCGGGTCTTCTTGCTTAACATCAATACCTGACCTCAGAAATGCTTTTTTGGCTTAACGGGCACAAATTCATACAGACACACTCCAGAATGTTTGTGGAAAGCCTTTTCAGAAGAGCGAAGGATGTTATTGCCATAGATGGCATGGTTAGGTTAAGGAAAACTCCATATTAATGCCCATCATTTTGGAGTGGGATGTCTGACAAGCTCATATAGGTGTAATGGTCAGCTGGCCATAAACCTTTGGGCGTATACTGTATACTACCATTAGAAATTTACATGAAAGGAAGATTTAGATATATGTATTTTTTGTGGTATATTGCATGTGATTTGCCATTTTATTTTTTGATTGTACTGTATGTATGTTGTGTTTCTAATTGAGTATGGTCTATTACATTTACCAGTTGCACGTGCATTATATTAAAATTAGGCCTTAAAAGACTTAAAGCCACTGAACCCACAATGCTGAAATAGCAACAGCAGATTGTGAATATTAACAGGTGAATAAATTTTTTATTGATTGAACTTTTTTTTTATTGGTTATTCTCAGAGAAGAAGCAGCCCTGAATGAGATGTCACTCTGTCACCAAGCATTATAACCTTTCACAAATTAATAAGTGATAATCAGCTTGAATCACATAAAGGACATGTAGATTACTTTTAGTAATAAAACTGAGCTGGAAATTAAACAGGAATCCAATTGTGGTGAGATAGTACTACTAATGAGGTTCAACTATATAATATATAATCTATTTTAAAGGGCCTTGCAAGGATATTCTGTAACACTGAAACACACAAAGTTTTTTTCAGTATTATTTTTATTATCTTTTTTCCTTTCAAATCTTTACAGATATCCAATGTTCTGATTATTTTCAGGTTCATATTATGTTGACTTCTGTCTTCTCTCTAGCTCTCCTAGTCTCTCTCTTAATACAATAGCATATTGCACAAAGTTTTCATTTGAACTGCATGCTTTATGTTATTCTCAGCTGATTTTAAGCTCAGGGCCATTGGAGTAAATGAAGTAGTGCCTGAAAATTTGGGTAGTTCAGCTGCGGATATTTTATGCAAAGTGATCACAGTGCAGAGAGAATGCATGCCACAGATTCCAGACTCCTTATACAACCTCACAGTTGAGTCTCAGCTTTCCATTTGTCAAAGCCTGTGAGATCAGGTCTTAGTGACATAGTAGCTGTTTCATGGATTGCGCTATGCCCTGCAGTCGATGGTAAATCAACTCGGAGAATCTATTAAAGTCAGCCGCCCAGCTTGAAGTTTTCTAATCACTCACTAAGTCTTTGAAAAGCCTGTAAGTTAGACTATTCTACCTAATTTTATGCTTGTTTTTCCTATTGTTTTCAATGTTTTTCTATGTGTAATTGAGTATTTTTAAAAACATATTTATGCATATCCTTGTTTTCCTTCTTCATACTGTTTACTCCTGCCTTTCTAGATTTCGGACAGTATTACTTGTCATTATGAAATGTCGTCCCTTGGAGCCTCCTTTGTTCAGATCAAGTTAGATGACATCCTCTTCTATGAGAACTGTGGCGGTGGAAGCTTTGGAAGTGTTTATCGAGCAAAATGGATATCGCAGGACAAAGAGGTGGCAGTAAAAAAGCTTCTTAAAATTGAAAATGAGGTAGGAGTTATAATTGCCTGTGCATTTCTACCTGCAATTTATAATTGTACGTATAATAACCGTGTTAATTACTCCCTTTTTAAACTGGTGATATTAACTTTCATACCCTCTGCTTTTGCAATCATTAGACTTCCCCCTTTTTTGACAGGAGCCTTATGAATAATAATAATTCGCGTGATGAATATTGCTGTTCCTTAAAATGACTTGTTTCTTCTTTTATAAGTACTGAAAGAGGGGATTTACCACATAATTAAAAGCTGGTTGGAATAGGAGCGCTGCAGAGTTGGAAGAGCGACTCTCGTGTGATTACTTTTTTTGTCTACAGACTCCTTGCATTGATCCCAAAAATACTGTTTCTTGAATGCCTTCAGCCCACACAGCGATGTAGTCGAGTAACCTAAATAGCCATATACCCAAGAAATCTTCTATTGATAGTTCATCCAGCATGGGTCTAAATTTGAAGTCTCTGTGGGCTCCTTTTGTTGTTTTGATCCAGTATATTATATGAGCTTTAGTGAAAGTTGTACTCTGACAAATTCATCAGTGAATTTTGCCTATGACCTATACTTTATGGCCAGTGATCTTATAAAGTATTGACACTTAATACGTTAAAGAAATTAATGAATAAAGAGCTGAAAGCCCACATATTAAAACATTTGCCTGTGTCTACGATGTGTATAATAATAGCTATTAATAGAACCACCTTGTGTTAAATTAAATGTCCAAGCTTATACATACAGTATGTCTATGTATAAGTAACTGTTAAATCAACACTGTCAACAATGCTTTATGTAAGAAGAGTTGCAAAGTTGAGGTCCACAATGAATAAATAAATACAAATGAATATTTAAATAGCTGAGATTAAAGACCCAAAAGATAATTCACTTTTAAGAACAGCACAAAAATAGTAATGGAAGCCTTGGTTAAAGCCAGTTAGTAGGCAGATATGATTCTCATTTTAACCTGGCAATAAGTTCAGATGAAAAGCCTGTTTTGACATCACAGACATTTCAACATAGAACAAATCAAATCTGAAAATGGACATGGTGCTGAGGCAAGAGAAAAACATATTATCCAAGGAGACATATCCTTTTATCCATTTTCAGATTAATTTTGCCTAGTTTAGGGTTTCATGCAGGGAGACATACCTGCTCTGGATGTAAGACAGGCAGCAACTCACATACACAACCACAGTAGCTCACACCAGGCCAGAATGGAAGGTAACATACTGTATGTACCCTAGAATTCAATTTTAGAAGAATATTGTTCATTTAGACAGGCAGTGTGACCAGGTGGCTGACTTACTGGACCTAAAACCAAAAAGCTGCAAGATCAGTCAGCCTCAGACTCACCATGAGTTTCTGAGCATATGCTTAAGCTGCCTATGGTCCAAACATACCACTGAATTTGCAAACAATATCCCTCAGTACTTAAAAACACCTTGGGATGTTTTTAACTCTACAGTGGAGCTAGATAAAATGATTGTCTTTAGTTTAATCTTTCTCAAAACCCTGAACTTGATAAGTGGATTAGAAGAATTAATAGTCAGTCAGTCAGTCATTATCCAACCTGCTATATCCTAACACAGGGTCACAGGGGTCTGCTGGTCCCAATCCCAGCCAACACAGGGTGCAAGGCAGGAACAAATCCTGGGCAGGGCGCCAACCCACCATAGAATTAATAGTTTATTATAAAATATATTATGCACTCCCCTGTGATTTGTATTTACACATCTTTGTTTGGTTAATATTTTATATTAAGTAACTTATAAATAAAAGGTTTGTAATATAGTTATTTCCATATTTGTATAACTACAACACTAGCAGGTAACATGATTCACTCAAAATCGCATAATGAATGAGTAGTCTCCAATGTAGGTACTGTATTATGTATAGTATCTTTGATCATGAAAATCATTTCAGGGTGCTCCACAGGTACAGTATAGTATATTTTTCCTACAATTGTATATAAAAAGATTTATCTCAATGTATTTCACAGAGGTAAGATATTGAAAGTTGTTTCCATGTTAGTGCCATCATGAGAGAGATACTGCTCCATAATAAAAACTGATTTCCTCTTCATTCTGCCCATTATATTTTTCTCCTATTTTAGGAGTTTAATTGATCATCAGACCTTTCTTTGGTAATGCACAATTAACCACAGCCTGATAGTGCTCTGTGTGCATCCATCCATCCACCCATTCATTTTTCAGCTCACTTAATCCAGTTCTGGTTTGTGGGTAAGCCAGAGCATTAGAAGCAAAGCAGGAGCCAACCTTTAGAGGCACAAGTTCATTACAGGGCACATTCATGCACACACAAACATGTACTGTGCCTTCATTAAAATTAAAATATCCCTATTACTCATCTGATCTCTAAATGTGTGACTTGTAGTGTAGGACAAGCATATTTGTAGGTCCTATGGCCTTGTTGCTGGGGAACGGGAGAAAAAAAAGCCAAATCCAAAACTGAGCAATTTATTTACCCTGCCCTTGATCCAGTTATTATAAAATTACAGTGGGGGATGGTATGTGCCAATAACAGAACATCGTCTGTAAATAATGCTCCTTCACTTTTATTACATTTTTAATTAATTAGTATATTATTCATGTATTGGGCAGTATAGATGCAGTGTTTATCATTGCTGCCTTATAGGTCCAATTGTCCTGGGTTCAATCCCGCATTTGATTATTTTGTTGCATGCCGTTGTCCCTGTGTCTGTGTGATTGGATTGGTTAATTGTGGATTGCAAATTGGCTTCATATGGGTTTGTGTGTGTAATTAGATGGTGCCCCATCTAAGGTTAGTTTTTACCTTCAGCTCAGTGCTGCCAGTATTGGCTCTGGCCCCTCACAATGCTGAAATAGATTAAGTTAAGGTTTGAGAATGTTATATTAATCAATGCATTAACTTACACTTTGATCTTCACATGGTAGTTTATTTGTTAATAAACTTTAGTACTTTAATAAGTAGTTGTTAATCCTAGCTCTTTCTTTTTATTCTTATTGTGTATGCAGGCAGAAATACTGAGTGTCCTTAGTCACAGGAATGTTATCCAGTTTTATGGAGCTATACTTGAAGCGCCTAACTATGGTATTGTAACAGGTAAGTGTGCATTGTCAGAGAATATAGCCTGGCATAAGTCAGTCCTCAGTGTGTGCTCATGATACTAATCATGAGGACAATTCCAGCACTGAAGGCTGAAATCAGAAAATGCAAAACATAATGTTTTTCATGATTAAATAGTTGAGATGAAATAATGAGAATGCTTTCATCCTTTTTAAATAATTCTTTATCGCAAAATAATAATTTTTGTTAACAGTGTACTATTCAGGGTATATACTCAATGGAAAGTTATCTAATTAATCCTGAAGTCCAGTCAATTATAAAAACTGCAAATAAGAAAAATGGTTACAATGAAATTTAGCAAACACAGAGCTCTTCTTTAGGCCCTTCACATCATGCTTTATTGTGGCAGCACTATTATAGAAACATTGTTTTTTGGAAAATGAGTAATATTACATGCAGTTATAGGCCTGGCAAAAGCTTGTTGAAAGAATACCGGTCTGTGCTCTGTCATGAAAAAAGACAGATGGTTATGAAATCTTAGATGAAATTTTGGTTAATGACATATCTAGTTTTATGATCTCCTTAGGGTTCGATGAATACATTTCTGTATGTAATAAGATCTTTATTGCAATTGATAAGGAGGCAGCATAGGACTTTTAAGATAGAGCACAAATGAGGGCTGATTATAGGGGGTTTAAGATTGGAAGATATAGGTAAAAGTCGTAATCTTAAATGTTAAAGAAACAAGTGCAAGGAAATCTCTCAGAAGTCTGAATTAGATTAAAAATGGAAGGTTATTTGGGTTTTCATTGTTGCTAAATGGGAAGACAGGTTTTAAAAACACATACTTTAATCATTCATGTGGACTGTGTTATTATTTTTGTGGCAAAATGCACGGAGTGTACTATTCATCCAGAAATAAAAAGGGTATGTTACATATATATATATAAAATGCACATGTGTGTATCACACACATACTCATTAAATTAGTCAAAAAATAGGATTTAGTTACCAATTAAAAGTAACTAAATATTTGAATATATTTAAATTCAAGGTAACGATTCTGGGAGTTGCTTGCATGATTGTACTTTACTTTTATACTTTACTATTGTGGTAATGGCCACAGTGGGTATCTGCTTAGGAAGAGTTGAGTGACAAGTGTGTGGGATAGTGCTTTCAACCAAACAGACTGAGCGGTTCCAAACTTACGAGTCATAGTCCATTTGCTTTGTTCCGAATCAGGGAATGATTTGTTATTCTGTTAGTTTGGTTGCGTTTCAAAACTACAAACTTTCAAGCGAAGTAAGCATATCAGTAAGCATGCTGTAGGTGTGTCATAGACTACTTTCATTCGGCAGAAACATTTTTTATCTTAGGAAAAATATCATGGAGAGTCGACAGCAGTTGTGTTTACACACTGCCACATTTTACATAAATAATTTGGTTTATGCACCAAACACCGCTGTATGAGCTAAAAACCTATTTCTGGAACAACTAGAAGACTATTTTATAATTATACTATAATGCATGGTATGAAAAGGACCTGTTTCAGATAGGCGAATGTACAAAGTAATGCCGTACTGAGGGCATACACAGAAGTTCTTCGGTTTAATGACAGTAGAGACTCAGATGAGTTCCATTAAACTGTATGATGTTGCATATTTACCCTCCAGCAGCATATGAACGTAACCTCAGTTTAGTTTATCCCAAGTCATACTATCATCTTGACGCTTATAAATATTTGTTAATGTTAGAGTGTTTGCTTAAAACTTACTTCAAATGCCAAAGTTAGGGCTTGTTTATACTTCACGCTCAGAACGCGTACGCGCCCTCATCATGGATGCCACGCGTATCCAGCGTTCATTTGGCGTGTCCTCTGAGCAGGTCCTCACAAATTAACGTGACGCGACCGCGAGTTGCAGTACCAGCAAAAAGTCGGGGGGCGGGGAGGTGCAGTGTGCTAAAAGTCGGAACGTGACGTCAGAGTCTCTGTATACTATCTACATTTGACAGAAAGCCTCTATGAGGATCCTACGGGATCGATGTGTGCGCTTCGATGTTTGATGATTGGTTCGATGTGGTTTAGCAAAATGCTGACATGCAGATGCATTCGTGGTGCTTTTATAATTCAAGCGTCACATATTACTGATCGTAATGACATGATACATTTTAAAAGTCTCACATACCATCTTTTGTGGTCTTTTTTCTTTTGCAACTTCACAATAGCAACATAATGCACAGTGCTTTATTTGAGCCACTGAGAAAAAAAATTAAGGAAATGGTAAAAACGTGTATTTTGTGATTAAACCTGAAATTTCGGCTTTAATCTCTAAATGTCCACTTTAACCTCACAGTTTACTTTATCATTAAAGCAGACCGTCGTAAACGTCATCCCAGTTTTTAATCGCTACAGCAAGCAGCAATAGATCACCACACAGAACACATTAAATGTATGATATTCCAACTCTCTGCAAATTTAGAATCTTTAGATTTATACTTGATATCACTTTCATGATGACATGTATTAAAGTATTTATGTTACATTTTACAGATAAATTGTTCATTTCGTTTAAATAATGAATACTGTTAATAATTACACACATGGGGGTGACACGGTGGCGGAGCAGTAGCACTGCTGTCTCGCAGGGAGTCACATCGCTGGTATTCCCTGCTTGGATTCCACACTGTGCTTCGGTTTCCTTCCAAAAATATGCAGATTTGGGGATCTGGGACCTCATGCATAAACGGTGTGTACGCACAGAAATGTTGCGTAAGAATGTTTCCACGTTTAAATCGCGATGTATAAAACCTAAACTTGGCGTAAAGCCACGCACATTTCCACGGTACCTCATACCCTGTTGTACGCAAGTTCTCCTCCCGGTTTTGCAGACTGGCGGCACCCAGCATCAAAGCAATGGTACTGTTCCTGTGTGGTTACTCTTTATTTCTTAGAACCACATTCCTGCCCCGGCTTTATAAATACACTGAAACTAACCGCATATTGTTTATTAGTGTAATGCATCTGATTGTAATTAACTTGTAACAATATAATGGCCCAGGGAATAGCCATAGTATTCCATATACCATAACTGCTTTAGCGTTGTTACTGTTACTGCACCTTTTTTTCTTCTTTCAGCTGCTCCTGTTAAGGGTTGCCACAGCAGATCATCTTTTTCCATATTTTCCATATTAAAATAAACTACGTAATTAAAGTGGAAATTTCGAGATTGAAGTTGACATTTTGTTCTTTTTTTCCTACTGTGTACCTTTTTTCTCTGTACCCTAATAAACTTTCATATGACACTCAGACGATGGGCTACAACTCGCCTTTTCACTGCGACTCTGATGCACTGTGCGATTTTGTGAACCTGAGCTTTCAAGTTTCTTCGACACGCTATGTCACTCGATCAGCTTCCTTCTGTTGTTTATACCACTGTTTAAACCAACAAATAGTATGTTTTTCCTTGCCTCCACTTGGTATTTGCTGAAATTCTTCCATTTTCCCTCTTGCTTTTCCATTGTCTTTTCACAGAACACTGAGCTTAAGGGCTATTTATATTGATATGCATATTCAAAGAGGCGTAATTCTGGGAGGAGATGGGGCGGGACAGCAAGCGCATGCACGAGCGTTACTTTTCACGCTGATCGGGATTTATGTAGCGGAAGAACGCGGAAGTGGGCGAACGCACAGATTCCTGCATCTGGATTTTTCTGTGCATAAGCACATTTTGGCTTTTGTGCTTACGTCATGTTATAGTGCGAATTCTACGAACGCCGTTATGCATGAGGCCCCTGGTGCTGCTAAAATGACTCTAGTGTATGTGAGTGCTTGTATTCACCTTGCGATGAGCTGAGGCCCCGACCAGGGGTTGTTTCTGCCTCGTGCCCAGTGCTTGTTGGAATGGACACATCCCTGGATTGATGGATTCAATCGTTAACCATCCTTTTTAGAGATATTGCGGTAAGATTTCATCAGAATTTAATGGGTGTTTCAGGCAACAACACAGAGAAGCCGAACCCGTTCTCACCGTGATTATATCTCGCACTGCCACCTGCTGGATTCCTCCAGATTTACGTAAAGTACGTGCGCAAGTATAAACAATAAACCGCTTGCGTAGCAGGAGCGTCTGCTGCAGCATGAGTCGCCTCACATGAAGTATAAAGCCGGTCTTAGTGTGCATCGTGCTCAAAAAGCAATCCCATCTGCTTTCATGGTGTAAAATTAGGGTTTGATCTTCGGTCTCATAAGACACTGCTATTCGTTTCTTGCCACATCAGATAGAAACCACGTGCGAAGCTGAATCACGTGCTAGGCTTCTTCTGACTGTCAGTAATTGTATGATTTATTTGTGTGAATTGTGTTATATGTGTACCTGTGTGCATGTTTTTTATTGTTTTTTAATGCTCCACGGTAACCCTTTATTCATTATAATTACAGAGAGCAGACAGCATAACTACCACAGCATGCACAATTTCACTCATTATTGCAGAGTGTTTCATATTGTTGGCCCCGTGTCGGATTACATTCATACCCTATGCAAACCACTCTAGGGTTCGGTTCGTACTGCACTGCACATTCATACCCCATGCAAACCACTCTAGTGTTCGGTTCGTGCTGCACTGTGCATTTGTTTTGGTCTGAATCATGGTGCATTTCACATCCACCTAAACAAAACACACTTTGGGGGGAAGCGCACCTGAGGTTGAAAAAAAAGAACGCACCAAACGAACTAGACGAGAAAACGCGTTTAGATCGGGGGTAGGGGAACTATGAGATTAGTTATTAATGCAACAAGGTAAGAATAGTCAGCAAAATGAAAGATTAGGCAAGAGGCATACAGGTCGAAGATAGATTTGTTTTATTATTTGGAGCTGTCAGATAGTTCACGGAAGGGTATTGATTGTACTGTATTTTAATACTCAAAAAGTGAATAAAGGCAACATAAATGTTTTAGTTGCTTCTCTATTTTTAAGCAACCACGTAAGATACGAGACACAGCTTTTTGCTGACACTAACAAGAATTTTTTTTATGGATTTCAGGTTTAAGAAAAAATGGGACAAAATCAGATACAAAAACAATACTTTCAGTCCACCAGAGAAGTGTTTAGAAAATGTAGTGTAAAATAATAGATTTTTTTCTGTGTTGTAAAGGAGTATAGCTGTAAGTTTTATTGATTAAGACATAGCTAACCATTCAAAATTGCGAAAATCGAGGCCAAAATTAGTGCGGGTAAAACAAACAATCCTTCTTTTACAATTGAATGTTAGCTTTTGCCTTTGAATAAGACCTTTATGAAATAAATTCGAGTTATATTCGAATAAAGATGGCCGATCTAACAGTCTTAATAGATACACTTAGGGACCTACGATATACATATATGAATCTATATCAGACCTTGTATACCAGCTGCTGTTTTAATTGATATTTTAGGGAGCAGTGGCTGTCCTGAAAATTCTTAGTCGAAAATTGTTAGTTGTTAGAACAAAAAAAGAAACCTCAAATCTACAAACAGTGGAAGCGAAAGTCATATGCAAACAATTTTGTAAAGATTTTAAAATTCCATTGCATGGAGTTTTTTTAAGAATTTCTGCAGGGTGCAAAAGTAATTCTTTTTGAAAACGTCAGCTATGTATATTTATAAACAAAAAGTGGTAGATAACCCCTAAATTGGTGTCTCCTCTCACATGGACCATCCAAGTTGTTTCATGATGGCATGCTGGTGTAATATGCAAAATGTTAAAATAAATGGCCACAGACATATTTTTTCTGTGTAGTGCAATCCAAAATAGCTAGGCATAGCTTCAAATTATTAGAAAATGACTGAAAAACAGTTTTATTGTGTATGAACTTGTTTCTGTTTATTTTAAATATATTTATGCTAACATCTGTCAAACACAGATTGATGATTGCAGTATGGGTTTTTAAGATATAGCAACATTCATGATGTTTTGTGTATCTGATTTATTTATTTTTGGACTAGCTGTGCTACCTGTCTAAGGCGGGTTGAAATCTCAGTAATTAAGGTAGACCTCATGTTTTTTATTTGTTACATGGGTTGTCCATTTTGTCCTTTGTAGATTTAACTACTAGAAAGTTCAAATATATCTTTTCATAATGCTAATAGTAAATCTGTATTAATCTTTTACTCTGCACAGACATCCTAAAGAAGATAAAAATAACAGTAAATAAGTTAACCAACAATACTGCTGTTTCACAAGGGCAACCTGTAAATGCATCCCTGAACTAATAGGCCAAGCCACACATTGCCGTATTGAGGAAATTATATCCCTTTAGTCTCAAAATAGATGACTATACCAGTACCTAATCCAGGTCTTCCAATTGTCAAAGACACTGACTAAGCTGATCTAACTATGATTTGCCAAAAGGTTCAAAACAAAACCCTTACTACTTGTTCAGTTTCCAGTTCAAATCTGTTGCTGTTGTTAGTTTCTTCACAAATTTAAGAGATGCATTAGATTAGCCATTCATTTTAAAGTAGTATTCTTGAAGTAAGTGCAAATGAAAGTGTGCCCTATATTGGACTGCCACCATATCTGGAAATGGCTCTTGTCTTGCAACTAATTCTGATGTTGACATTGTCATCCTATAATTCAGTATTAGATAAGCAAGTACATATAGTGAGATCTCGATCAGCTCCTAGTTGTTTCTGCAGCGCTCTTCTGCTGGTGTGGGCAAACCTACCATCTAAGCCAGGCATGGCCAGGCGGGAGAGAACATCAGCATTGGTGTGTGCAGCCCCTGGACGGTGGTGAACATCAAAAGTGAAAGCCTGCAAGCTAATAGACCACCGAGTGAGCTGGGCGTTAGTATCCTTCTGTTTGTACAGCCACTGAAGTAGGACATGGTAAGTCACCAGGGTAAAACACCGTCCCCAGAGGTAGACATGAAGGACCTCCTCCGCCCACTTAATCACCAAGCACTCCTTTTCAATAGTCAAATAATTACGCTTCCTGGGTAGCAGCTTTCTGTTGAGAAATGTGATGGGGTGTTGCTCTCCCCAAAACACTGTGAGAGCACTGCTCCTAAACCATAAGTGCTTGCGTCCGTTTGCAGAATATATTCCTTCAGAAAGTCAGGATTGTGCATAACCGGGAATGAGGATAAAGCGGCTTTTGGGTCCGAGAAAGCTCTTTCACAGGCACCGGTCCAGACAACACTATGATTCGTTCTGCCCTTTGCCAAGTCAGTGAAAAGGGTGGCCCGATGCTCAAAGTTGGGAGTGAACCGCCTGTAGTACCCCACAAGCCCGAGGAAGTCACGAATCTGCCTCTGTTTTTCAGGATGTGGATATGCAAGCACCTCCTCCACCTTATCCATTTGAGGCTTGAGCAAAGCCTTCCACATGGAATATCCCTGAAAATGGGTTTCCGACATACCCAGCTTGCACTTCTTAGGGTTAGCCATCAACCCTGCCAGCCATAAGCTGCCAAGCACTGCCCAAAGACGGACAAGATGAGATTCCCAGTCATTTCTTGGACATGACAACATCGTCAAGATAGGCACTGCGTACGTGAAATGGGGACGGAGGATCTGGTCCGTTATCCACTGAAAGGTCAACGGTGTGCCATGGAGACCATAAAGGAGTGCTGTGAATTCAAACGGCCCATCCGGACTGTCTTCTCGCAACTGGACTATTCCAGGTGCACCTGCCAGTAACCCTTCATGAGGTCTAGGATAGAAATATACGAGACCTGCCCGAGCTTCTTCAACAGCTCATCCACGCACGGCATCAGGTATGCATCAAACTTGGAAATCTTATTCAAACATCAAAAATCAGTACATAACTGAACTAAACCGTCTGGCCTTGAGACAAGAACGATTGGGCTCCACCACTCACTTTTGTTTGGAACGAATATCCCTAACTGAAGCATCTGCTGAACTTATTTGCATATCACCTTCCTTGTCGACTCTAGCAGGCGGTACTGGGGCACCTGTACGGTAACACCGGGCGGTGTTACAATCATGTGTTCCGCAATTGTTGTCCGGCCAGTCATGGCCAAAAAGACATCGATCATCGATAGCAATTCCACTTTCTGAGTATCAGTTAAATCCCCACCTATAGTGACTTCTGTTTGAGGGACCACTGTGGATGTGACCATGACCTTGCAAGGTTCATGCCACTCCTTCAGCAGGTGAATATGAAAAATCTGTACGGGCTTCCGCCGCCCTGGAATTGTAACTTTAGAATTCACAGGGGATATTCACTGACTGCCGGAACCAACCACTCAGCCCAGAATTTATGCAGATCCGATGCAATCAACACCAGCACCCGATCCCCCTTCTTAAACTCGCAAAATGGACTTGTCTTTTCATAATCACGTTTCTGCGGCTCCTGCTTATGCTAAAGATGTTCCACTGCAATAACGGACAGTCTGGAAATATGTTTCTGCAGTGACACAACTTGGTCGACAAACTTGCCCCCTCGAGGTGTCTGATGAGTCTCTGTTCACTCTTCTTGAAAAATGTCTAACACTCCACGGGGTTAGCAGCCAAAGAGTAGCTTGAAAGGACTCAGCCCCATTAATGCCTGTGGAGATTCCCTAATATCAAACAAGAGGAAGGGTGCTACTCTATCCCACGAGGTCGGGTCATGATGGGTGACTCGTCAAATCATCTGTTTTAGGGTTTTATTAAATTGTTCAGTCAGGCCATTCATCTGTGATAATGATAAACCGTGGTGTGTAACTGCTTAATTGCAAAGCTTTCTCATAGCTGCTTTATGATGCGAGACATAAAGAGCATGCCCTGATCGTTCAAACTCTCGTGAGGGATACAAATATGCGTGAACATTTCTGAGAGTGCTTTTGAAAAATATTGATGGTACTACTTTCTTGTTTTGAAAGAGAGGGGAGCAAAACATGATTATTTAAAAATATTTCAGAAACCATAATATTCCAGAAATTAATTTCTACCTACTTCATTTTTCTCAGTCCTACTTTTAAATTAAGTCCACAATTGTGTGGTTATGTAAACCATGTAATAACATCAACCTGAGTAGAAATGTTGGCTCATCTGCTGTGTACAAAATAGTAACGTGCTAGCACTGTTGAAGTATAATATACTAAGGTCACTCATAGAAATCATTCATAAACACACAGCACAGTAGTAAAACGTTTTCATGTTTCTTTAATAAAAAGGAAGCAGAAGAAAAATTACAACTGAATTCCTGTAATAAATACAATTTAGAATATATGGCACAGTATCAAATTTGGGAAAATTTTTTATGCCATTTGTGTGCAGTATGTGGGTCTCACTGTTGCATTTCAAGTATATCAAGTTTCTTTACCTTATTATAATATGCTAAAACTGTTTTTGTTCTTTGCAACTTTTCTCTTTCCTCTTTTTATTAAAATTAGAAAAACCTCTATTTCATGTATTCCAGTAAACTTATGAGGACTGGACATTCTTAATTTGGAATATGGATAGTGTTGAATATTTATACTGGAGCTGTAAGTCTAAACTACTATGCCCAGCTTGCTATAATAGGAAATTTTATGCTCCAAGGCAGATATTCATTGTTGAGTGGGCAGCACGCCAGTCAGGTGCTTGCTATTCAGTAGCATGCTTGTTCCCTAAGAAAAATTTTTTAACTCCCTCTTAGTCCCCTTTAGTAGTTGGGAAAAGAAGAACCGTACTCCAGTGAATTTATGTGCAAGTACTAAAGGGTTTTTGAGTGTGGTCCTTAGTGTGATTTCAGTGTTCATTTTGTAGCCATCCACCTCTAAGTTTATTGTTTGGTTTAAACCCCATTGTGATAATATGTATTATAATACACATCCCTTAATACATCATTGTGTCTCAACAATCTTTCTGAGAATGTGCACTTCTACTGGGGAGAGTAGTCTGTGATCAGATGTTTTACTATTGAACATACAGGTGTGGCAGAAGAGAATGAAAGTTAATGACAGAAACTCCTGAGAAGGTGGTGCTACACGCTGGGCAAGCTATATTAATGACACATCGTTTTCAAAAGGCAGTGAGACAGACTTGTCAGATGGTAATTGCATCTGCTGTGCAGTGAAAGTTAATAATAAAAGCTTGTTAGAAAGCATCAAGGATAATGGTACATAATATGTAGACAGGCTTGTTAGAAGGTTATAATATAGGCATGGCACACATACTGATTCTGACACAGAGTAGCCATGCCTGCTTTGTGGCCTGCAAAAAATCACTTCTGTGACACCAGATTAGGTCTCTGTCTTGAAGTCTCTTATGTCCTTGCAACCCTCAGCCTTGACAGCCTTATCATTGTGGATATAAACACAGGGAACTTCAGTTTCTGTATTACATCTTGCCTGAAGAAGGGGCCTGAGTTGCCTCGAAAGTTTGCATATTGTAATCTTTTTAGTTAGCCAATAAAAGGTGTCATTTTGCTTGGCTTTTCTCTACTAAGGGGATACAACTAGTTTCTTCACCTCCAGCCTGAGCCCATGTGCTGCCATCTGTCTTCAGGTTGGTCTTCCAGTCTTTCTTGAGCACTTTCAAGACTTGATTTTTCTCCTTGGAGTGTGTTGTGATTCTCCTAGTGTTTGTCGAGTTAGATACACCCTATAGTATCCTAATGCTGAAGTTGGCCAGTTCCTACAACATCAAAGTTTACTCTACTTTCCCATGCCCTCTTCTTTCAGCTCTGGCATGTTGATATATGATAAAACTTTTCTAACAGTACGTATATGCTGCTATCTCTTGGAAAACTAGCTTACTAAAATGTTTTCCCATGGTAAGAAAAAATTAATTGTTATTATAAAGTGTTAGACCTTTATACATTTTGTGCTTTGATGAGACATTCTATAATAATTACTTTTTTAGCAAATTATCCCAAAAAGTATTAATTTTTATTTTTAGGCCAACTTTTTATTAAATGCAATAAAATTGGATGATTCTAAATAATATGCAGATCTTTAATACCGAAAGGAATAGGACACTGCAAAACTTTGCTTAAAAATTATAAACAAATTTCAAAGAATAGGACATCAAGATCTATATTTCTTAAATTGCCTTTCCTCAGAGTTGGTCTAATCGCAAACAATTTCCATTTGGGACCAGTGAATTTATATTCCTGCATCTCTCAAACCAGTGACCAGGCTCCATATGCGTAGATATGATATTTCATCTGAATCATATGTGCATGCATGCAGATGCTTACAATCCCACAGGCATGTCAAAAATGACACCATCAGTTTATGAAAATACATATGGAAAATTGTAAATAAAATATAGCATAGTGCTTCATAATTTATTAAAATACTGTAGTAAAAAATTGCATGTGATGTGCTGCAATCTTGATAATTATGCATGAGACAATAAGTTTAGGTCACAGTACAGTTCATATTGCAACTGACTTCACAATGCAATATTCCTACAATATGAAATTTTCTTAAAAGAAATGTGCTGTATTTTTATGGTTACTTATTAGTAAACATTCATAACTCAAAACACTGCAAATAAATTCAGCTTAATGCACAAACCAACAATTTTTAATGTATGTTTTTGTACATTTTCTTTTTACTAACATAAAATGCTCTTAAATATTAAAATAAAATATTGACTGTGCAATAACATGACGCGTTACATGTTGATAGTAATAATTTCACTGTAATTTGTATATGTGACAGTAATTACCATATAAACCTACAATGTAAAGTTGCTGCAGTACAAAACCATCTAAATTTAAATTTGTTGTTTTCTGGGTTAACATCAAACATTGCTCCAACAATGACTGTTCTTTTATTTCCTGTTTGAATTCCTTACTGACCCATTAGCTTTGTGTCCTGACTTAATCTATGAACAATTCATAATATTATTTTTATGAAAAATGAGACCTTCATCATTCTACAAGAAGTTAAGACCTTTCCACTTTAACATTATTCCTTCCATTTGATAACACTCGCTCACTGGGTACTGACGTAGCAGGGACAGATGTTTAATCTGGTGCCACCTGGCCCACCTGCCAAGTTGTTTGCCTGCCTATGGTAAAGTCATCCCTGATGGAGGATCACAGGAATCATGGGAAAGAGGGATCCTTTCATCGGATTGGCTGGCCCAGCACTGTTTCAGCCATGGAATGGCCAAATGTAGGAGGCAGCTTGATGGATAAGGTCTCCAGGACTCTAAAAATATCCAAATCTTATTATGTGATATCATCTACTGTTACTGTACTTCTAAAATTTTTATTTTTATGCTGTATTAGGGATTTGTTCTGTTCTGTGTATTGTATTGTATTGACCCCCTGCTTTTGACACCCACTGCACGCCCAACCTACCTGGAAAGGGGTCTCTCTTTGAACTGCCTTTCCCAAGGTTTCTTCCATTTTTCCCTACAAGGTTTTTTTTGGGAGTTTTTCCTTGTCTTCTTAGAGAGTCAAGGCTGGGGGGCTGTCAAGAGGCAGGGCCTGTTAAAGCCCATTGCGGCACTTCCTGTGTGATTTTGGGCTATACAAAAATAAACTGTATTGTATTGTATTAATCTGACCAGAAAAGGAAGCACTGGGAATTTGGCTGCATTCTCTCTCCACCTTGCTTAAAGGACTGCTGTAATTCAAGATCCACAGCTATAAAATTCCTTATATTGTAATCTACCCCTGTTTATGAATCAATAACAGTGAAATATATATCGCTGTTCAAGCACTCGTTCTCATATAAGCAGCAGGTGGCTGCTACTAGTAACTCCTTAGTATACCATTAGAACTGTACCAATACAATGTTACGTTTGCACAGGAGAGTTTGATTTAAAAGCAATAAGATGCTGCAGATATTCTATCAGATGGTTGTGGCGAGTGCCCTCTTCTTCGCGGTGGTGTGCTGGGGAGGCAGCATAAAGAAGAGGGACGCTTCACGCCTGGACAAACTGGTGAGGAAGGCAGGCTGTATTGTAGGCACGGAGCTGGACAGTTTGACATCTGTGGCAGATCGACAAGCGCTGAGCAGGCTCCTGTCAATCATGGAAAATCCACTGCATCCACTAAACAGTATCATCTCCAGACAGAGGAGCAGCTTCAGCGACAGACTGCTGTCACCATCCTGCTCCACTGACAGACTGAGGAGATCGTTCCTCCCCCACACTATGCGACTCTTCAGTTCCACCCGGGGGGGTAATTGTTAACATCATACAAAATTATTGTCTGTTATAACTGCATTTTTATCACTCTTTAATTTAATATTGTTTTTTATCAGTATGCTGCTGCTGGAGTATGTGAATTTCCCTTTTGGATTAATAAAGTATCTATCGATTTATCTATCTATCTAAAAGATGGGAAACATTACATGTTTAAATACATTAGATGAGTAGCAAAATAGGTTTAAATGATTATAAAACAATTGCTCTTCTCAAGTAACTGAATTTGAAAGGCATGTCCAGACAATCAATTGCACATGAGATCAAAAATCATATCTAGCCCAACATTTAGCAACACAACTGCCTTCACCAACTCTGACTTATTAGGAACTGCAGTGGAGAATCTCAAATGCCAATTGAGTAACCTTATGACATGCACTGATCCTGATGAACTGTACCTTAACAGAAACAGAAACGATGAATCAAACCTGGAAATAGCTACAGCAAATCTTAACTCCAAAAATAATACCCTCAGTTTTAAAACTCAGTCATCACAATCTAGGATAAAAATATCATTGCAAATGTTTCTGTACCAAAAAAACATCTGAGACAAAGTCCGGGAATTTTTTTTCCTCGGAAAGAAATTAAGAGGACAGAGTCCTAAAATTCAGTAGAAAAAACATCCTGGGAAACATGCCTGTCTAGACTAAAATAGAAGATGATGTGCTCTCAGTCTGGAACAACATCTCGGGAGATGCTTTTTACAGACATAATCTAGAACCAAAAAAGTAAATGGTGAGTTGTTGTCCTTCATGTGAAAAATGGAGTGGAACTCATCATAATCCAGAATTATAAAACAATTCCATCTTCACAATGTTGAATCTTATACCATCATTGATTATAATAATGTACAGTACTCCACTCCATCACAGGGCAGGCTCAGCACACACCAATTCTCAGTCGCAATGGATCTTACTTGTGTCTCTTTGGAATGTGGAAGGAAACCTGAGAATCCAGAGAAAGTCACCATGAAAAATATGTAAATCGAAAATGACAGAAGCAGTGACTGGACTAAGTACCTTAACTTGTAAGGCAGGAATGATTACTTAGCTACCATAGCACTCTTAGTGGCAAAAAATATCTAATTGCAAGCCAAATCCTGGAAGGGCCTGGTGTTAATAATAGACAGCAGTCAGTGCTATAAATATCATATTTATGAAGTGTACCCTGTATATCGCTATGTATCCCGAGCTGTTCTTACTTTGTTGATGGCTGTTATTATTTTAGTCTCTTTTCCTACTTTGTTTTTTGTGTCATGCCATCAAACACTGAGGTCTGTTTTCCTGTTCTATTTCCTGTCATTTCTGCAATAATTTGCAAGATGCTTGCCTCATTATTTTGTCTAGGATTGGACTGCTTAGCACACTGTACACACAAGCAAATTGCTGCAAGCTTTGAGAGTCATTTACATGAGACACACAATAAAGTCTTTATTATTGGTTTGCAAAGCCTTGCCTACAACTTCCTAAGTCATATGATTTACTCTTCCCTGTACTTCATAAACAATGTAAACAAGATGTGATAAGTTCAACAGAATTTTGTGAAGAAACAAACATGACAGTTGAAAATGATTATTATAAAACTGAGTTACACATTTTCAAGCAATTTACATGAGGGTCTGTGCAACCATAAATGAATTATTAGGATCATAAATGGTGTTGTCAATAATTAAGGTGGCCCAAGGACGGTCTGTGTGGATTATGTCCTAGAAGCATATACTTTAGGGACATCAGAATGAGAAGAAGAGAGGCTTTTTGAACCTGTCATCATGCCAAATGAGCACAAGTATTTATTTCAGCTTTGACTTTGGCTTTTCCCTTCAAATTAGCTTGATGATTTTACATCCTTGTGTATTG
Organism: Polypterus bichir lapradei; assembly: GCA_026402145.1. Lineage (NCBI taxonomy): Eukaryota > Metazoa > Chordata > Cladistia > Polypteriformes > Polypteridae > Polypterus > Polypterus bichir. The sequence continues at coordinate 17,064,818 of JANRMT010062814.1, read as the reverse complement.
CCCTTTACTAACATCTTTGACCATTCTTATGAAATTTTAAAAGAAATACCTTAACTAATCACTGAAAAAATTTATTTATAAACTGTCTCATGGATACTTCTTATCCCATTTGAACACAACAGTTACCAAACTTGGTGTAATTTAGGCTCAACATTTATACTGACATACATAGAGGAACGTTCACAAACAAAACAATTATTGGAAAGCTGATGTAACATTTTATGATATGTACCAACAGGAAGTGAATTCTTTCATTGTCAGTTTGCCAACTAATGATCTGCAACCATGTTGGTTTTTACTTTTGTGTTAAAATGATGTTTACTGCTACAAAAGATCCATCCATTTATCTTCTATTTCACTGAATGTCAATAATGGTTGTGGGATTGGATTGTACCCTGGAAGCTCCATAGAGAACGATAACAAAGTACACTTGTCCCTAGACCATTTTAGAATACCAACAACCTTGGAATCTGGGAAAAATAATCCATGCTGATATGGGGAGAACATATAGACTCCACAAAGACAATAGCTGTGTACAACATTTGTACCCAAGACTTTGGAATGTGCTATCTACTACAAACTTAAGTGCTTGATAAGAAGTATCTTTTAAATTATGTGCAACTGTTTATCATAATGGGCGGCACGGTGGCACAGTGGTAGCGCTGCTGCCTTGCAGTTAGGAGGCCCCGGTTCCTCCCTGCGTGGAGTTTGCATGTTCTCCCTGTGTCTGCATGGATTTGCTCCGGTTTCCTCCCACAGTCCAAAGACATGCAGGTTAAGTGGACTGGTGATTCTAAATTGTCCTTGGGGTGTGTGTGTGCCCTGTGGTGGGCTGGCACCCTGCCTGGGGTTTGTTTCCTGTGTTGGCTGGGATTGGCTCCAGCAGACCCCCCCGTGACCCTGTAGTTGGGATATAGCGGGTTGGATAATGGATGTTTATCATAATGCCATTTTCACTGTTGCAGTCAGGCAAGTATTATGAAAAAGCAGAATACTAAGTCAGTCATTAATGGCAGTACACATACTGTAAATGAATATGCAGAGGCGGCACAAATGAACATTTATGAAATGTAGAATAGCCAGCAGGAATAAAAATACATCCAGATACCTGTAGACATGTTATAAACACTAAGACAGAGGTAAAATATCAGTGCTTCCTTGCAGTACTTTTAAGTTTCCCTCATTGAAAAACAAGTCTTGTTTCATTTTTCTTGTTTCCTTTCAGAAACACTTTTGCATTGACTCTGTTGTCACTATCTTCTTATATAATCTGCTACAGTGGCTGTCCATTTGGCTGTCCAGGATTTTAACACTAGAATTACCAGAGCCTACGAAAAAACTCGTAGATCCGTCCCACCTTAAATCGCTTCTTAAAACCGTTCACAGCTCTCCACCAGCGTCTTTTGTCATCTAAATGTGCTGATAAACTCAGGCTGCAAGCAGCCGGCTATTCCATTCCCCCACCGACTTAGAACGTGCACAAACTTCTCCCAGCTCATGCCTTGATTGATTTTCTGGGAGTGAAGTGGAGTTTTAGAGTGGAAATAATAGATTGTTGTTTGGAACACACGCATTTCATTTGTGTTCCGTTTCTACAGTAATCTGTGTAAACACATTTTTAAAACAGAAACGTTTTTCATATTCTAGTAGTAAATGACAAAATGTAGGCATAAACTATATAATGTATGAAGCCTGAAGTCCAAATATCAAAGAAACACTTTCGCAAAAGGTACAAATATAATAGAACAAATACGCTTTTATTCTAAAGTGTAACTGCAGAAAAAAAAGCCGTCTTCTAAATAACATTCGAGCTATAGCGTGTCTCCAAATAAGTAACATTCGAGCTATAGAGCGCCTTTGTGTGATCCAAATAAATAACATTTGAGCTATAGCGCGTCTCCAAATAAATAACATTCGAGCTGTAGCGCATCTTTATGTGATCCAAATAAATAACATTCGGGCTATAGAGCGCCTTTATGTGAAAAATTGGATCACATAAAGATGCGCTATAGCTCGAATGTTATTTATTTGGATTATAAAGGCTGTCTATAGCGCGAATGTTACTTATTTGGAGACGCGCTATAGCTCGAATGTTATTTATTTGGATCACATAAAGACGCGCTATAGTTCGAATGTTATTTATTTGGATCACATAAAGATGCGCTACAGCTCGAATGTTATTTATTTGGATCACACAAAGGCGCTCTATAGCTCAAATGTTACTTATTTGGAGACGCGCTATAGCTCGAATGTTATTTATTTGG
>JANRMT010062814.1:17048175-17062154 GCA_026402145.1 Polypterus bichir lapradei | reverse complement strand
AGTCAGTCAGTCAGTCAGTCAGTCAGTCAGTCAGTGAGTGAGGGCTTTGCCTTTTATTATTATAGATATAGTTTATGCCTACATTTTGTCATTTAATACTAGAATATGAAAAACATTTCTGTTTTAAAAATGTGTTTACACAGATTACTGTAGAAACGGAACACAAATGAAATGCGTGTGTTCCAAACAACGATCTATTATTTCCACTCTAAAACTCCACTTCACTCCCAGAAAATCAATCAAGGCATGAGCTGGGAGAAGTTTGTGCACGTTCTAAGTCGGTGGGGGGATGGAATAGCCGGCTGCTTGCAGCCTGAGTTTATCAGCACATTTAGATGACAAAAGACGCTGGTGGAGAGCTGTGAACAGTTTTAAGAAGCGATTTAAGGTGGGACGGATCTATGAGTTTTTTCGCAGGCTCTTGTAATTCTAGTGTTAAATCACCTGTAGCTCGCAAACCACTTGACCTGAAACTATTGACCTGAAATTTGGTACACATATACTACATGACCTCTACTGTCTGCTTTTGGGGTGATGATTTTTATTACTCTTTTTATTTTTATTTTATTGTAGATCCAACTCTCGGCAGTGGGCAGAAGGGCGGCCATGTGGCGCATGCGTACGGGCGCCGTTCTCATCCCTTCCACCTTCACCGTCACTTCCCCTACCTCTTCATATCGAAAATCATTCTTGAGGCAGATTAAACATTTAAGTGCCAGCTTAAGTAAAAAATTAAGAAAAATGTACTATGTAATTGCAACACAAACACTGACTTAATCAGTTTTAACGCAAAAAGATGCCAGCGGAAGAATAGAAGAAGCGGGCTGCTAGGGTGGAGAAAAGAAGAGCTGCTAACGAAGCAGCAAGCGCATCAACCTCTGAGCAAATGAATGCTAAACGTGCAGAGAAAGAGGATGAAAACTATAAGTCAAGTGTATTCACTGCACGTTATTGTACAGTCCGCCATTACTGGTAATGTATATTTGTCTGTGTAAGTTGTACCGTCCACTTTATAAAATGCTATTTTCACTAAGGTTCATCACGGAAAAGGTGCAGAAATAGAGACACAACCATGAACATCATTGACCCGGAAAGATAAAGTGACAGACTGTAAAAAGTGTTTTACAAAAGAGGATTTTTATTAAGATAACAAGTCAAAAAGGCATGAGCACACTCATATAAAGAAAATGGTGGTACCATGGTGGAACATTTACTCACCTCAAAATACCACTATAATCCATCTCCCACTTAGCTTTTTCTTTTTTTGCAGTAACTTTTTGCAGCTTTACACTTGGCTAGCAGTTAATAAATTGACTATAAAGCAAGAAGATGCTGGTTTAGTCTCCTGTTGTGGCACAATGTGCAACCCTGAACAAACCTCTGAAACTATTCACAGTATTTGTGTATAAAAATACATTTGTAACATTTCATCTAAACATCTATATTTAGAAAGCACTTCAGCTGAGACCATTCCCAGTGGGACGAGCTGCTTATATACAATCTGTGCAGCAAAGCAAGTTGAATAAATGAGTTAAATAAAGGCAAAGAGAGAGATTTGCAATGTGAGTGGCCCACAATCACAATGTTAAACAAGATTAATTCATAGTTAACAAATTTCATGTTGGTTTTACTTTCTCAAGTTTATAGTAGCCAGTGATCTAAACAGTTTCATCCTTTTTTTTACAAATATTTCAACTTTCAAGCACATATGGGGGGAGTTAATATTAGCTAGCACGCAGTGTTCAGAAGATTAGTTAAGAATAAAGCATAACTTTGTCCATGTGTTGGACCTGCACACACACATTCTTAATTTTTTCTTTTTTTAATCAAGATTGTAATGTATATGCAAATTTGGTTGGGAGGGTTACAAAGATATCTTTCTTTATTTAAATTTATATCTTATAGTCTCCCAGTAATCTTCCCTGAGTTGTGTGTGTGTGTGTCAGCATGTGTATTTGTCTGTGTGTGTGTGCGTGTGGGTGTGTGTTAGTTAATTAAATGTTATTTTTGGTTTCTTTGGACCTAGATGTTTCAAGGTCTGGTGACCCACAGAAGTGTTCCTGTGATAACTTTAGAATGAAACATACCCACACAGGTTTTTTATTAGAAAAGTGTAATTATAGAGGACAAAAATCTCAAACCTTTATATGATTTTTTTTTTAATTTCAGTGATGTATTAATTGAAATAAAATTACTGACTAAGGTGTGACAACAATCAAGACAAGCATTCTAGGTTAATTGGTAACTCTAGAGTGGGGCATTATGGGTCTAACCCTGTAATGGACTGGCTATGGCACTCCCCTAGTGCCAATTCTGCTAAGATAGTTCCCAGATCAATGAATCCCAAACTGAACAGATAATTAATAGATGGACACATTTATTTTTACCAAACAAGCCTGTATGGAGTGCTAGTCAGTTCACTTCTTCATACACTAATTCATTGGAGCAATGTAAAGGCTTCAATCAACCTAACCTGCTTATTGTAGAAATGTGAGTTGATACTTGTTTTCCACACTTGTGTACCAGGTAAGGCTGTTTTTGTATGTATATTGAAGGTAATAATAGACTTTTTATCATATATACAGCCTTGCACCCTCACCTCCATCATTTGCTTCTATTATTTAATGCTGTATGAGAGTTAATTTTCTTATTGTACACATTTGGCTTTTGGTGCTCTCCACATGTGTTTTGTACATTTTGTTTTGCCTGATAATAGTGCATCAATCTGCTAATCCTTAGGAAAGTATATAAACAGATAGAGAGAGGGAGTATAAAAATTCTAAACAGGCAGTGACTTGGCTGATGTGTCACAGTTAAGAAAATGCAGAAACACAAAGGCCAAATTCACTAGAGCCAGCAAAAATGTCCAAGAGAACAGAAAATACAGAACATCCAAAAATGAAAACACCAAGTTGCAAAGGGCTTTTTACATAGGCTGTAAGGTACAATACCAGGAATCACAGTAAAGAAAGAGCTATTTTTTATAGCCTATACCCCTACTCCCCCACCCCCCAGATGAACAACGGCGATGTAATGTGTGGTCAAGTACCAAAGTAGGAAGGGTGGGAACAATCAGTCAGACAATACATGGGAGGAGGGTCTCTGTGGAGTTCAGGACCATACTTGGTATATAGTTTGTGCTTTGGGAGTCTAGATTGCTCTTATTAATCTTGAAGTCCTGGCAGATCTTACTACACTATACTAACAAGGTTATTTTTCCAGAGGTAGTCAGTAATTACATTGCTTTTCAATAATGGAGTATAAAATCTTTACAAGGATTTTATTTTTACAACTGCAGTATGCATAAAAGTGTATCTGAATCAAGAGTTGAATATCCACATATGCAATGTTCTGATAGAAGAAACAAACAATTTTATAGCAGTCCCAGATATGAGAAAGCGGGAATAAAGTTCAAGGAAACAGTGGACATAAAGAGGCGTTCAGAAGATTTAAGCAAAGGAGCAGTGTGTATAGAATGAGGCCCATTGGAATGCTGGATGGCACATTTCCATGTCTAGCCGCCTACAGAGGAGTGCAAAGTCTAATTGTTTATTACACTCTATAAACAGCTAATATCCAGAGCAGTTCATTCCTAACCTGGGTTTTACTGATAGAGGAGTGTGCCTTTATTTGTAACCTTTTCAGTGGAAAAAAAAATGACATTCAGTGAGGTAACACTAAATCATGAAAACTGTGAAAGATCCTTTCGTAAAAAAGGAAAGTAAATATCACAATAACATTCCATAATATCAGTTACATAGAATTTGATTTGGTGATAATCATTAAAGTAAAAGATCAATACAAAGACATAATATATGGACAACAGTAATAATGATACTCATATATTTAGTATAAATAATTAGTTGCCAGCAATATAAAATTAGTTTACATTCTACCATGAACAGCATGCACCATCGTAGAATGTCAAATAAAGACAATATAAAGTCTTTTCTATCTATCTATCTATCTATCTATCTATCTATCTATCTATCTATCTATCTATCTATCTATCTCAGCTTAGCAGATAAAGAAACAAAACAAAACAAAACAGAAAATGAATAAAAATGCTTCATTGGACTGGAACAGCATGGAAGCATAGCTGACAAAATCTGTCAGAACTTTGAAATTGTTTTTATGTGTCCATGGTGTTATTTTGTATTTTGGTTGTATGATTCTTAATATAAACAAATGCAAGAATGCACTGTGCTTCATTGTCTTTGTGGCAGTTCCATTCATTACAACATTAGAACATTAGAACAATCCAGATGAGAATAAGCCATTCAGCCCAACAAAGCTCGCTAGTCCTATCCACTTAATTCTTCCAAAATAGTATCAAGGTGAGTTTTGAAAGTCCCTAAAGTCTTGCTATCTACCACACTAATTGCTCACTTATTCCATTTGAGCATGGTTCTCTGTGTAAAGATAAACCTCCTAATGTTTGTGCTAAATTTCCCCTTAACAAGTTTCCAGCTGTGTCCCTGTGTTTTTGATGAACTCATTTTAAAGTCACAGTCTTGATCCACTGGTCTAATTCCCTTCATAAACGCTTCAATCATGTCTCCTCTTAATCTTCTTTTACTTTAAACTGAACAGGCTCAACTCTTTTAATCTTTCTTCATAACTGATCCCTGTAGTGCTGGAATCAGCCTAGTTGTTCTTCTCTGGAATATTTCCATGCACTGCTATGTCCTTTTTGTAGCCTGGAGACCAAAACAGTCCACAGTATTCCAGATAAAGTCACATCATTGAGTTATAAAGCTTGAGTAGAACCTCCTTGGACTTGTATTCCACACATCAGGGCGCTATATAACCTGACTTCTTAACACTGTCTGGTGGTTAACAGTGACAAGTCCACTACAAATCCTTCTCATGAGGTGTACTTTCAATTTTCAGACCTCCCATTGTGTATTGAAACCTAACATTTTTACTTCCTACATATAATACTTTACATTTACTTACATTAAATTTCATCTGCCTCAAATCTGCCCAAGCCTGTATGCTGCCCTCTGCAACCCTCTGCAATGATTCAACATATTCTAGATTATCTAGCCAGTCCTCCTAGTTTGGTATCATCTGCAAACTTAAGCATCTTGTTATATATATTTCTATCAAAATCATTTATATATATATCTTAAAAATAACAGTGGCCCTAGAGCTGATCCCTGTGGAACAAAACTCTTAAAATCAGCCAGTTCTGATAGGGTTCCTCGTACCATCACTCTCCTTTGTCTGAGACAATTTTCCACCCATCTACAAACAACACCCTGAACTCCCACTTTTTTAGTTTGATCCCCAATGTCCCACATGAGACCTTATCAAATGCTTTCTTGAATGCTTGAGAAGGTCTTTATAGGTGCCTAGTGAGGATACAGATAATTTGGGGCAAATCTAAAGAAAAGGCAGAGCTTTAATATACTCATTGTCAAAAAAAAAAGAAAATTACAAAAATGTGCAAGTTAATTGGACTAGTGACAATGCATTGGTTGACAGTCCCCTCAGAAGTTGATTCCTGCTTTTTGCCTATCCCATGACCATTTCACAGAGAGGCTTTTATTTTGTTCTTGACCAGCAAGTAACTATTTAAGTCCTACATATCTAAGTGTTTTCCTGTCTCACTTTATTTATGATAATTTGGTTTCCCTTTGGTTTTGTTCAATTGGAAAATAATATTTATCCTCTTTATTCCCATGAGTTTCTCGTGTTAATTCTAGGCAAGATATCAAGACAAAAAGTGCTGATTTGGTGTATATTTTTTCCACTGATAAGGTCATACCTGCTGCCTAGGAGATGAAGCTCATTTCCATGTGGATACACCCCAATTTTGATTTATGTTTTAAAATAAAAGAAAAAGTGTTCAGCCTGTCATTGGACCTTGTGCCTAAATTATTTAAATTCCTTGAGACTAAAGTTGTAAAAAAATAGTTTATTAAAACAGATCTGCTTTAACTCTGTACTTCTGAAGTGGTGTGAGGTTGTGTTCACAATTTAAACGCAATATGAATAATACAATTTGTTAATTGGTTTACAAAGTAGAATGCTGCATATCTACTTCATTGCTATTCATTACAGAGTTCCCAGCAATTTTTTTAAAATACATCTACTTACAACGTACAAAATATTAAAACAATTGTTCTCTTATTTCTAAAATATTTTGGATAGAAATAGCATATAAAAAAGTACCTGAGGACTTAGATAACGATTGGCATCTGGATATTTTAAGTTACTTTAATGCTTGGTGCATGTTGGTGTAGTGGTTAGCATTTGTAACACAGATCACCAGAGATCTGGTTTTGAATCCTGTGCTCATTATCTTGAGGGTGATAATGTCCTCCAGATCTTAATGCTGCATCCTACACTGAATGTATTTCTACTTAGTAGCTAACCCCTGCCAATTACTCACTTAAACTGCCAGTTTTTACATTTTGAAATAGTATTTTAAAAAAGTCTAGTGCAACTTCAGATTTGTGAAGAACATAAAGAAAATGTCACCAATATAAATGTGTTCCACACATGTATTCAACTTTTCAGCTATGGTTCTTTCCTGAATTTTTATAAGCTGCATTACTAGAAGGTGATTTTTGTCAACGATTGAATTTTTTTTATTATTGAAAGTGTATTTTAGTTACTACAAATTCATACCTGCTCTGAAAATGAAGTTAATGCCAACATTATAAATGCACAATAGGTGTTTCCAAGGTGCTTTCTGTTCACAATTGCCATCTTCTCCTCTTGTGTTCTCATGAGGTTTACCCAAGGGAGCTAAGATTTTTTTCCACAATATAAACTGCTGTATGGTACATGTAAGAGGTAGTATGTGAACTCACACGCTCCCTGCTGCAGATTATGTTTCTCTTTTAAGTTGTGGGCTGCAGCTGTCTTATGACTCTAAGTGGAGACAAAAATAAACATATGGAAGGCAGTGGAATGACAGTTGTGGTGCTCATTATAATGTACTTAATGTGAATTTTTGTACTTTTTTTCTTTTGCAGAATATGCAGGTGGAGGAAGTTTATATGACTACCTATCCAGTGCTAAAAGTGAAGAAATGGATATGGGTCAGATAATGACATGGGCAATGGACATAGCTAAAGGTGGGGATTCAGTGAAACTGTTTGCATAGGTTTACCAAGATAAAAAGGCAAAAAGAGATAAAGAAAGCTGTACTACCAGCACATACATATTAGAAGTCACTGGTGAAGAGACTGCAATTAGAAACTAACTGGCTTTAAAAAAATGTTGCTGTTCCTTTGTATAATGAATTGTTTTCCAGTTTTCCTGAACACCAATCAACATAGCCATTCTAAATGAAATTTGTACATAATTAAGTGAAATGCCAGTTTATGAGCTCTGCAAAAACCCTGATGTCCTTTACTGTGCCAAATCAAAGAAGCACTGATAGTGAGCTCAGATGGACTTGCTTCTTCATATTTTGAATTTGTGGTTGATCGGAGATGGATTCAAATTGTTCTATCATGGTGTGGATGGGAGGAGAAATGGGGTAGGAGTTATTCTGAAGGAACAGCATGTCAAGAGTGTTTTGGAGGCGAAAAGAGTGTCAGACAGAGTAATGATTATGAAGCTGGAAATTGGAGGTGTGATAATGAATGCAAGTTGGGTGTGCAATGGGTGAGAAAGAAGATTTTTGGAGTGAGTTGGATGAAGTTGTATGAAAATGTGCTATATAAATAAATGATGAGCAGTGTACCCAAGGGACAGAAAGTGGTGATTGGAGCGGATTTCAGTGGATATGTTGATGAAGGGAACAGTGGAGACGAGGAGGTGTCAAGGAGAGGAATGAAGAAGGTCATAGGGTAGTGGATTTTGCCAAAACGACAGACATGGCTGTGGTGAATACGTATTTTAAGAATAGGGAGAAACATAGGGTTACGTACAAACGTGGAGGAAGATGCACACGGGTAGATTACATCCTATGCAGAAGAGTTGATCTGAAGGAGATTGAAGACTGCAAAGTGGTGGCAGGGGAAAGTGTAGTTAAGCAGCATAGGATGGTGATCTGTAGGATGACGTTGGAGATCAAGAAGTGGAAGAGAGTGAGGGCAGAGCCAAGGATCAAATGGTGGAAGTTGAAAAAGGAAGACTACAAGATTGAGTTTAGGGAGAAGGTGAGACAGACACTGGGTGGCAGTGAAGAGTTACCAGACAGTTGGGCAACTACAGCAGATGTAGTAAGGGTGACAGCAAGAAGGGTGCTTGGTGTGACATCTGGAAAGAGGAAGGAGGAAAAAGGAAACCTGGTGGTGGAATGAGGAAATACAGGAGAGTATACGGAGGAAGAGGATGGCAAAGAAGAAGCGGGATAGTCAGAGAGATGCGGAAAGTAGACAAGAGTACAAGGAGATAAGGCACAAGTGAAGAGAGAGGTGGCAAAGGCTAACAAAAAGGCGTATGATGAGTTGTATGAGAGGTTGGACACTAAGGAGGGAGAAAAGGACCTGTACCGATTGGCTAGACAGAGGGACCGAGCTGGGAAAGATGTGCAGCAGGTTAGGGTGATAAAGAATAAAGATGGAAACGTACTCACAAGCGAGGAGACTGTGTTGAGCAGATGGAAAGAGTACTTTGAGAGGCTGATGAATGAAGAGAACGAGATAGAGAAGAGGTTGGATAATGTGGAGATAGTGAATCAGGAAGAGCAACGGATTAGCAAGGAGGCAGTAAGGACATCTATGAAGAGGATGAAAAGTGGAAAGGCCGTTGGTCCAGATGACATACCTATGGAAGCATGGAGGTGTTTAGGAGAGATGGCAGTGGAGTTTTTAACCAGATTGTTTAATGGAATCTTGGAAAGTGAGAGGATGCCTGAGGAGTGGAGAAGAAGTGTAATGGTGCCGATATTTAAGAATAAGGGGGATGTGCAGGACTGCAGTAACTACAGGGGGATAAAATTGATGAGCCACAGCATGAAGTTATGGGAAAGAGTAGTGGAAGCTAACTTAAGAAGTGAGGTGATGATTAGTGAGCAGCAGTATGGTTTCATGCCAAGAAAGAGCACCACAGATGCGATGTTTGCTCTGAGGATGTTGATGGAGAAGTTTAGAGAAGGCCAGAGGGAGTTGCATTGCGTGTTTGTGGACCTGGAGAAAGCATATGACACGGTGCCTCGAGAGGAGGTGTGGTATTGTATGAGGAAGTCGGGAGTGGCAGAGAAGTATGTAAGAGTTGTACAGGATATGTACGAGGGAAGTGTGACAGTGGTAAGGTCTGCAGTAGGAGTGACAGAGGTGGGATTACATCAGGGATCAGCTCTGAGCCCTTTCTTATTTGCAATGGTGATGGACAGGTTGACAGACGAGATTAGACAGGAGTCTGGACTATGATGTTTGCTGATGACATTGTGATCTGTAGCAATAGTCGGGAGCAGGTTGAGGAGGCCCTGGAGTGGTGAAGATATGCTCTAGAAAGGAGAGGAATGAACGTCAGCAGGAACAAGAGAATACATGTGTGTGAATTAGAGGGAGGTCAGTGGAATGGTAAGGATGCAGGGAGTAGAGTTGGCAAAGGTGGATGAGTTTAAATACTTGGGATCAACAGTACAGAGTAATGGGGATTGTGGAAAAGAGGTGAAAAAGAGAGTGCAGGCAGGGTGGAATGGCTGGAGAAGAGTGTCAGGAGTAATTTGTGACAGACGGGTATCAGCAAGAGTGAAAGGGAAGGTCTACAGGATGGTAGTGAGACCAGCTATATATGGGTTGGAGACGGTGGTACTGACCAGAAAGCAGGAGACAGAGTTGGAGGTGGCAGAGTTAAAGATGCTAAGATTTGCAGTGGTTGTGACGAGGATGGACAGGATTAGAAATGAGTACATTAGAGGGTCAGCTCAAGTTGGATGGTTGGGAGTCAAAGTCAGAGAGGCGAAATTGCGTTGGTTTGGACATGTGCAGAGGAGAGATGCTGAGTATATTGGGAGAAGGATGCTAAGGACAGAGCTGCCAGGTAAGAGGAAAAGAGGAAGGCCTAAGCGAAGGTTTATGGATGTGGTGAGAGAGGACATGCAGGTGATGGGTGTGACAGAGCAAGATGCAGAGGACAGAAAGATATGGAAGAAGATGATCCGCTGTGGCAACCACTAACGGGAGCAGCTGAAAGAAGACGAAGAAGAAGAGGTCTACAGATTAGTGACATTTTAATTTTACATTGTTTTTAAATTATGGTGCAGCCTGGCAGTGATTAGCATTGCTGCCTCATGCCCCAGAATCCATCATTCATAACCCAGTCTAGAGGAACTGACATCCACACAGTCCTGTGCCTAGAAGTACAGGAGAAGGCTCCAGCTCACTGCAACTCTGAATTCAAATGGATAGTTTCAGAAAATGAATTAATGAATAAATAAATGAAAAATCAAATTAACAAGTGGCATATTGTAGTGTATAGTACTTCTCTCTTTAATCATGTTCAGTATCCAGCTTGCTCACTGGTTACATGATGTTTTCAGGCCCTTGTATGCCTGGTTTTTCTCTGGTGTGAAGTTTTCTTTCATACCTTAACATCTCTAATTTGGTCTTCTGTGGGTGTTTGCATGAGTGATTGTGCTTAGCTATTTTCCACTATTTTGCAGCTGGTGTAAACTGAGTCTGCCTGGTCCTCATTTGGAATAAGTAGCTTCAGAAAAGAGATGAATGAATGAATCAAAAAAGTTTATAACGTTCTTATTAATTTAGCAAAGCTATACAATAACCAGACTCAATTTAGAATAGATTAAATAAAACACTTCTAAGACTCAAATCTGATAGATGCTGTTAATTCAGACAGCTGAGTGGCCCTGTATATGATGGATATGTGGTTTGAGTTCAGCTTTGCCAGCAAAACCAAATTTTTTGCCTCTCTCAGCTTAATCTGTGAATCAGGTACACGCCAGTGGAAAATCAGCTTGTGCCTTTCTTTCCTATATATCATGTCATGTCACGTCATGTCTTTTTCCAACCCTCTTAATCCAGACCAAGGTCTTGGGGATGCTAGAGTGTAATCCAGCTAGCACAGGGCACAAGGCAGGAATAAACCCTGTCCATCTCAGCTTTTTCATATTCCAGGAGGTTTTTCTAGGATGTATTAATGGTTTATTTAATTATGTAAATTGTATTTTAGTATAAGATATTTTATGTTTCAAATTGCTATAAATAAATGGATGTTTGGTAAGTCATCAAATGCTGCAAACCTATGCTGCTGTAAGAGTTTTGTGATGACTTGTGGCTCAATTTCATTGTCAGAGGCAGAAATATAAGAAAAGCAACAAAAGTTAGAGTAAGATTTTTATGTGCAGTTCTCATTAATATTCTCCCTTTTTTGGTCAGGGTTTCTTGACTGACCACAAGCACGTACATGAAGACAAAATGCCGGAGTAGGTCCGAGTCTTTTATTACATAAAATTGTCTTTGACAAAAGCTGTTTGTATTCCATTGGACTCCTGTGTATTTTGCAGAAGGCAGTTATTCCCTGAAGAGTAGGTTCTTTAACCTTCAGCCATCACTAATTGCCTATTACTTTCACATACACAGGTACTTCAAAAAAGCATTTAAAGGACAAAATGTTAAAAAAAAAAATCTTAGCTTGATTTTTAATGCAGGGTTAATTTCTGGGAACAATCAGCTGTCAAGGCATAGCACATCATTTGATTGGGATTCTCCTGTACAAAAGGAATATAGGAGCATGGAAAGTTTTATGTCTCTTCAGATGTGTTCAGTGGCTGTACTGGATCTTCTATCTTTATCTACTGCATCTGCCCAATGGCTGTTGGTGATCTTTTACAACATTCAGGCATATGTTCCTCATACTTCATCCATGCCTGGTTTTTTGATGCACGCAATACAAGCTTGCTGAACGTTCTGGTCTGAGTGTGATTAACAGAGTCTTCTCCCTTATGGACTTAATGCAAATCGTATAGTGTCTCCTCTTATTCTTTATAGCCTCTTTCACAGTATCATTCCACTAAGAGATTGTTTTCCTTTTTCCTCTTCCTATCTTAACTCTTATTTCACTGTGCTTCCAAGAAATTAAGAAGTATGGTTTCAGAATATAGTTCACATTTTTTCAATATTTAAATTATTTTTTGAAAGTGCTTTAACTTTCCTAAACAAAAGCTTGTATTGGTTGGCTTGATAAAATCTAATTACAAAGCACTCAGATGTTAAACTTTTTTTAAGTGGTCAGGTATGTTAGCTGCTCACCTACAGTATAGTTAAAAAATAATTACAGTAAATGGTAGCATACCATAAATGCACCTTCTGTCTTCTTGCTTATATAAAATATATTGTGCTCGGCCTTCAGATCTACTGTATCTTGTCTTGCAGTTTGTCGATGGATGTGTACATTTCAAGAGGTCCTTGTATCATAATTTAAAAAATGATCCATATTAAGTAATAGGCTTTCCTAGTTAAACTAAAATACTTTTATATCTGTATAGAAATGCAATGTGTAAATGTATCTAAAATCGCTTACACATTTAAAGCATAGTAACAAACTTGTTATTTATTGCTTCCTCCTACACCCTGCTATGTATTTGCGGGTAACAGCCACAGAGAAAATGACCCTGACCTTTAATTGAAATAAACATTACTTACCTTTTTTTATACAGGAATGCACTATTTACACATGGAAGCTCCAGTACGAGTAATCCATAGGGATCTGAAATCCAGAAATGGTAATGTCACATCTTGTTTTTTCTTTGAAAAATAGACTCATTTACTTTATTTAACATTTTATAGAGGTTGTGAGAGTTAGACATTCCAAAAGAAATTAACTTGCAAGGAAATTGATTTTTGACTTTGATGTATAAATACAGTAAATAGTAAAGCATTTTAGGCATCTGAGTTTATAGCATAAAGGTTGTCATTAGATTAATGATTATTACAGTGTTCTCTCACATCTGGACACTCTTCACATTATTGTGCAGTACAGATATCTGAACAGGACACCAGCACAAAATTGCCATTAAGCTCAGTAAGTCCACACATTCACAAGCAATCACTTTTTAAGCCCCCCCCCTTAACATGTAATTGATAGTTTTATTAGTAACTACATTGCATACAGTATGCACACAATACAATTTATAGAAGAAAGGTACAACAGGTAACAATGGATGATACGCATTATGTGAGCAAATATTTAACACACCTTTGAAAGTAACATGGTATTAGGCATTTCTTCCTTTGCAAAAAAATTTATTGAAACAAATATATCATGGACTGAGAGGTGAAAATTAGATAGATAGATAGATAGATAGATAGATAGATAGATAGATAGATAGAAAGATAGAAATTAGATTAAGTTAGCTTGGTATGAGTTGGCTTACTTTCCATTTTTGACTATTAATTAAGGAGAAAAGAATCAATTAAGGGGTATCTATACTAATAAACGGCAAAGCCCTCACTCACTCACTCACTCACTCACTCACTCACTCACTCACTCACTGACTGACTCATCACTAATTCTCCAACTTCCCGTGTAGGTAGAAGGCTGAAATTTGGCAGGCTCATTCCTTACAGCTTCCTTACAAAAGTTGGGCAGGTTTCATTTTGAAATTCTACGTGTAATGGTCATAACTGGAAGTTGTTTTTCTCCATTTACTGTAATGGAGTTCAGCTGGAGGGGCGGAGTTTCGTATGACATAATCACGCCTCTCATGTAATCACGCATTACGTAGAAAGCCAGGAAGAGCTACAAAACGCGCTTTAGAAAACATGCATTATATAATTAAGAAGGCAGCGAAACAATTAGAAGCGAGCGACTGACATATAAAACCATATTCAGCGGCTCACGTGAGGGGATGCACTAAGTATGTACGCGCGCTTCTCGATTTATTTTAACCTCGCATCCCCTTAGTTTGAGACGTATGAAAACGCATGCGGTTAACGCAGAAAGACAGATCACCTATTCACCTATTGAAGCTTCATGAATAATGGATACTTTATTCGCGATCAATGATTGTTTTGGTAAAGCCATACTCAGTGTATTCATTAGATGAA
>JANRMT010062814.1:16978635-17043348 GCA_026402145.1 Polypterus bichir lapradei | reverse complement strand
TATCTATCTATCTATCTATCTATCTATCTATCTATCTATCTATCTATCTATCTATCTATCTATCTATCTATCTTCTTTGGTGTCATGTCTTTCATAATGGAATGGAGTCTCTGTAGAAGATAAAGAGTCCTTTTTGGATTATTTCCAGGGTATTACATTGTCAGGAACCTTTAAAGGCATTTTAATGTTGTTTAGTGAAAGATAATTTCACAGATGTCCTCATTTCTTAACAAATATTGTGTCTGTCTTAATTATAAAAAATACACATTCTTGCTTATTGCAATATCTTTTTTTCTGCCTTACCCCATATAGCGTGCAATGGCTCTGAACTTTTTTACTGTACCAGTTAATTAAATGTCATTCAGTCACTCATCTATGTTCTGAAACCACTTACAGTGGAGAATCGGACCCCACCTCCCTAGCTGCAATGTGTGGAAGGCAGGAGCCAATCCTAATTTTCAGTGTGATCTTAGTTGCACTATTTCTAGAGCTCTTAATGAACCTTATCTTGTATTTTCATACAATAAAGGAAAATCTTGTACATGTAAAATGCTTATAGATTTTATACAGTATAAGTACAAGGTGAATGATACTGACCTACATGATGTAACTTAATAGGATTTGGGCATTTACATTGATACAACATTTTCATCATCAAGGCAATGTGCAGATGCAATAGAAAAGGCAACTAAAATGCTAGTTTAAATTGTATAAAATGTTGAATATCAATCAATGGATGTTATGATCTGACAGTATAATAGGAGATTACATCTTTGGGCAGTTGTGCTCATCATACTACAGAAAAGTAATAGCAGCTTTTGAAGCTGTGCAGCGAAGTGTAACCAGCTGCATACCAGCAGTAAAAAGCATGTCCCACTTTAAGAATCACAGAGAATCAAACCATATTAGCTTTCAATAGAAAAAAGTTACTTGGGGAACTAATCCAGGTTTTCACAGCTCACAAATAAATTGAGAAAACTGATCCAACAACATCTTTTTGGTTAAACAGTGAATTGTGTACTTGAGTACACAGGTGGAAAGGATTCACACAAAGTATGGACATCTATACCAAACTAGCTGTGTAAGCCTGTGCTGTAGAAAGCACAGGGTCCCAGAAAGTGTTAAAATCATCAGAAAAAAAATTGAAATGTAGAGACGTCAGGTAATTGGAATGAACTACTTTGGGCATCTCTGTCCTAAGAGGTTTCGTGTTGTCAACATGCTTGCATCGTTTTGCTGATGTGCTTGCTTCACTTCTGTATTAGCCGCTAAGCAAGTGACTCTTTGGATGTTTCGCTTTGACCGACATGCTGGCCTTGCTTATGTATCCTCGTAGGTGGACCCCTTACCCCGACTCCACCTCTCACTTCCGGCCCGGACAGACACACACACTTCCACGCGTAGATGTTTATATCTATACTAATAAAAGGCAAAGCCCTCAATGACTCACTCACTCACTCACTCACTCACTGACTCATCACTAATTCTCCAACTTCCCGTGTAGGTAGAAGGCTGAAATTTGGCAGGCTCATTCCTTACAGCTTACTTACAAAAGTTGGGCAGGTTTCATTTCGAAATTCTACACGTAATGTTCATAACTGGAAGGTATTTTTCTCCATTTACTGTAATGCAGTTGAGCTTGAAAGCCGTGGGGGCGGAGTTTCGTGTGACATCATCACGCCGCCCACGTAATCACGTGAACTGACTGTCAACGCACTATGTAGAAAACCAGGAAGAGCTCCAAAATACGCTGAAGAAAACATGCATGATATAATTAAGAAGGCAGCGAAACAATAAGAAGCGAGCGAGTGACATATACTACCATATTCATCAGTGCAGCTACTTCGGAAACAAAGCAAGGTATAAACCTAAACTTTAAATTAAGTTAATAGACAGGCTGCCGCTGGCGTTTTTCATGCCCACGGGTAATGCGGGATACAAGTTTAATGAGAGGACGCAGGATATAAACGAGAGTTTTGATCACTTTGTAACTAAGTTAAAATTGCAGGTGAAGGGGTGTGCTTATGCAAATTCCGAGAGACTGTGTTTGTCGGGGATTGACAGTTAAGGCGGGTGGAGGAGTCACGTCATCATATCCCCTCCCATTTACCTCATTTCGCTCTGAGCTGAGCTCCGCGGCTAACGCCGTCTTCCAAAGCAACTTCGTCACACTGCCACCTAAAGTCAAAACTTAAATATATAAAGTCAGCGTCGGAATATAGAAACTCAGCGCTGGAATATATAAAGTGAAATCTTGAATATATAAAGTCAGCGTCGGAATATATTGTCACGCTTGGGTCACAGATTTGCACAGAGACACAGGAGGTCGTAGAAACAAGAAGGATTTTTATTCAAACACTGCAAACACATGAGCTTAAACGTGCTCCATGACAAGTCAGAGATGACAGTTCCGCTAGTAGCAGAGAGAGAGAGCGATAAAAGCAAGCAAACAATCAATTTTCAACTGACAGGCGCTGCACAAGGCTTTTAAGTTAGTGGAGTATCGCGCGAGGTTTGCATTACGCGTTATGGCGCAAGTGAGAAAGTAAGGAGCAATGTGAGGGTAGTCTGTGTTTCAGGGGTTGTGGTTTTCCCAGAGGCATCTGTATCTTCTTGGGGTGTGATCAGCCCTCCAGCTCACACCCTCCCCCTCAGCTTTATTCACATTTCCGTGAATCAAGCGACTCTCTGTACCAGGTTCATTTAGTCTTGATAATACGTCTGCGTTGACATGTTCAGAACCTGGTCGATGTTTTACTGTGAAACGGTAAAAGTTGTAAGCCCAGAAACCATCTCATGAGGCGAGAGTTTGTATCTTTCTGTCGGTATGACCATTGAAGTGGAGCATGATCAGTTACCAAAGTGAAGTTTCGTCCCCACACGTAATAGCGAAGCCCTCCAGCTCACAATATAAAGTAAGCGCTGGAATATATAAAGTCAAAACTTCAATATATAAAGTCATCGTCAGAATATACAAAGTCAGTGCTGCAATATCCATCCATTTCCCAACCCGTTGAATCCAACCACAAGTCACGGGGGTCTGCTGGAGCCAATCCCAGCCAACACTGGGTGCAAGGCAGGAACCAATCCTGGGCAGGGCAAATGCATCATTTTCAAAACATTAACCGAACAGTGTTTTTTTAATTTATTTTTCTGAATACGTTTTTGTTAACTTACTTCAGTTCAGAGTCGTTTCAATCAATATATTTTGATTTTGAGTTTATATATTCAGGAATGAGTTTATATACTCCGATGTTGACTATATATAATCAGGAATGACTTTATAAATTCCGACGCTGACTTTATATATTCAGGTTTTCACTTTATAGATATATATAAATATGACAACAACACTCATGTCAATGACAAAACAATTACATTAACAATCATGTTACGTTATTTTTAAAATTTTTCCTTTTCTTTTTCATAACTTCTTTTATACACTACTTCTCCGCTGCGAAGCGCGGGTATTTTGCTAGTATAAGATAACCAAAACACGTGCTTGACATGGAAACCTTGACAACTTTTAAAACTTAGATGAGTTCTTGGTACAACTTACTTTAGCTACTGGATAACCAACTGAGCTCATATGTCAAACTTGTTATTTTGTTTTATTTCAATACAAACTAAATTAATAAAAGCATTGACAGGTTAATTTTAGAGGAGAAAAAAATGAAATTTTTAATTCATGGAGAAAATAAATTTGTGGGGTCAATGTCCTTTGTAATTATCTAAGAAATATTCCAGTTAGCTGAGTCCAAATGTCCATCTTCCCTGTCTAGGTATTGTCAGGATCAAATATTAAATACTAATATCCATAACTGTAGTATACTGTTTTGATGATGGATGTGCTATCGTATGTGTCAAATGTTTCGGACAGGCTGATTTATCATTTTTTGTATGCACACAATTAATTATACCATAACAATTCAGTTATTATAATAGTTAACATAACACATTGTTTTTGGATATTGCTGAAAACCACATTATTGGGGCCACACACATGTGAACATGGAGAGAGTGTGCAAACTTCACACACTGACAGTGACAAGACCAAAAAGCTGAAAACCAGGACGAGGAGCAGAAAGGTATCTCTGTACTGTTCAAATTCAGTTCAACTTTGTTTTAGATTTCTTGTCAGAAACCAAACTCAAGGTACTTAAAGTCCCAGTAGATGTGAAATAAATTGACTGCAGCAGTTCATTAGTTTTAGTAATTCTGCTTAATAATTATTTTTTTTTCTTTCTAAATTCATATACTGTACTTTCATGCAGCTAAGCACTATTACTGCATAATCGTGCATACTTTTCAGATGCACAGGTTTCAGAAATGAACAGTGTTACTCTCTCTGGGCATTTTTCACTGATCAGATTAGGGTAATATCCTATAGCATCATTATTTTTTCATGGTGCATTTGTTTATATAGGCCAACTCAGTTTATGGGAACCCTGCAGCTAAAAACACACAAACAAGGTAAAGTATTTAATTATATCTATAGTCAAATAATTAATATACTGTGGATTTAAAAATGATTTGAGCATTGCACCTGCTGTGAATGACAGACTGTGTGTGATTGCGGTGACACTCCAGCATGCTGGCAGGAAATGACAATTGACTTAGAACACAACATTGTTGAATTTTCTGCTGTTACTGTTTGCTTCTATGCTATTTATAGTGCATCAAAGCCTTATGCTTGTCTTTAGAATCATTTAAATATTCCTGAATTTGTTTACTGTCAAACTATACATAATTAAGATAATAGTTCATTTTATTAATGTAGCACCATCTGTACATGCAAGGTGCTTAACACTCATTATGTAGAGATCTTTAACAACAGTAGTACATAGTCCAAAAATCTGACCAGCAATATTGGTGTTTAAGAGACCAAGGGTGTAGGGACCATCCTTGAGGGTGGCCTAATTCACTGCAGGGCACATCCCCACATTAACCCATCCTGCATTTATGGATGAATAGCTAACAGATAGGAAGGCCCTGTTTTACAAAATTAAAACATTATTTAATGTTATGTTACTGTTGTAATATTCACTTTTCATAAATAATGTAGTGTAAGACATAATAAACCAAACAAGCAAACGCCTGGTTAAATGACCATTACTGGGAATTAAGCAGGTTAGCTAGTTGTAAGACTCCTCCTGCATCTGCTACTCAGCTTTTCCTTTCTCTGTTTTGTGCAGTCTTAGGGATAATGATTAAACTGTTAATGTCTATAGCAATCATTGTTATCAATTAACTCTCCTTTATCTCTTTGCCTTCTTCTCTGTGCCTCTATTTCAAAGCAGTGATTCACATAGTGATTCTCAGATCTTTGCTCAACATTCCTACAGTCCATTTGAGTCATGGCCAAAAGATTTGAGAATGACACAAGTATTGGTTTTGCTTCAGTGTTTCTAGATCTTTTGGCCAGATGTTTGTACAGTATACTGAAGTAGAATTACAAGCATTTCAGTATAGTTATCACTTTTGCCTTATGACACAGCACCCCATCATGCTGGAAAGTCATTGTTGGTCACCAAATTGTTCTTGGATAGTTGGGAAAAGTTGCTCTTGAAGGATGTTTTGGTACCATTCTTTATTCATGGCTGTGTCCATAGTCAAATTTGTGAGTGAGACTACTTTTTGACACCAGACCATCCTGCAAAAGTCTTCGCCTTACTCACACCTGCCTGCTGCCATTCTTGAGCAAGCTCTGCACTAGTGGATGCACCGTGCTATAAGCCAAAAGTGATAACAAAGTGGCTTCGGGATCAAAACATCGAAAATTTGGGTCCATGGCCAGGAAGCTCCCCAGATTTTAATCCCATTAAGAATTTGTGGTCAATCCTCAAGTGGCGGGTGGACAAACAAAACCCCACATATTCTGACAAACTCCAAGCATTGATTATGCAAGAATGGGCTGCCATCATTCAGGATTTGGCCCAAAAGTTGATTGACAGCATGCCAGGGAGAATTGCAGAGGTCATTAATATGAATCAATCCATTTGTGATTTTGTTTACAGAAATACCTTAATATGAATGAAACAAGAAATGCAAGCTTACTGTTGTTTGCTATTGGAGCACAACTTTGTATGTGCTATGTTAAAAAATGATAGCTTGCTCAAAATGCATTACGCCTTTTGCACACGGTGGGCTATTATAAAGTTAACGTGAGTTGCAAGGAGATCAAAATAATGAGACACTACTTGATTGAATTACATTATAAAGTATTAGTTATCTAGTACTAAAATATTTGCAGCAACTCTCTCATGTATCAAATAATTCATACTTCTAAATAAGGTTTAATAAAATAAAAGATTATAAAATGAAAAGAAAAAGGTAAGAAAGTAAGGAAAAAACATGGAACTAAATATTTTAACAAATATTACAATTCAGTAACCTTACTGTGTTGTACTGAGAAGGTCTCTGCAAAATATCCTGGTTTTAATTTGTGTTAATTTGCTTTTGTAACATTACTGATGCATTTTATTCCTGATCTTAATTTGTTCCCGTGTGCTTTTATGTATTATCAAGTTTTATTTTGTATGTCTTTGCATTTTTTTCCTGGGTTTGATTTGTTAGCTCTCTTTTGTGTGAGTGACTGTTTGTAAAGCACTTTATGACATTTTTTCTTGAAAAGTGCTGTGAAAATAAAATTTACTTACTTACTTACAAAAAAGGATACACACAACAGGTGTCTTGCTTCTTCAGACAGTTTTTGGGTATCAGTTTTGATTTTTTATCTGTGCAGTGACACATTTCCATTTTACTTATCTTAATCATTAGTTATTGAAAGTAAATGTTAGCCATGATACTCCTGGAAATGGAATTTGTAATGTTTTTTGAGGCTTTTGTTATGATTTCTGCTTTGGATTACTCACACTTAATTTGTCACTGACTAAAAAATACTGGTGCTGAAAGTAGTCTCATGCTCAATGCCAATTTGTGCATTACAGAGTATTTTAATAGCCTTAATCCTGAATATCTCACTGTACACAGTGGTGATAATGTAGTGAAGTGAAAGCAACCCGAACTCCTGTAGTTTTTTACTAATCAACTGTAAAAGTTATACTATTGTTTGAAAATTTCATGAGGGGTCTTCACCATGAGTAAGAGATTCCCTTTATTTCCAACTTAATGTGTAGAAATGCCAAAGCACATATTTTACTGACATATGTACTGGTTTTGCAAAAATTTTGATTTAGTTGTTCAGAATTGGCCTATGCATACAAAAATGTTGTCATAGGCCAGATTATGAATGTAGAAGTGTGTTAGATTCTGCCCTCACCTCCAGTGATTGTCTGTTACTTAATATTTGAATGCTTCATTCATAGAAATATGTCAACTGTTATTTAAATTGTATTTTTTAATTGCTATTCAATATGCCAAGGTATTAACTAAAATAAAGCGACTGAAGCAGTTCATCTGTAAATTCTGATTTTAGGTATATAGAATGGCATTTTTTCACTAATAGATTTTGAAACTAACATTGAAACGTGTGTTTCATCCAATTTTTTTTCTTTTTTACCTTTTCCTAGTCTTTTTTGATATGTAGTATAATCTGTATCTATATATACCTTTATTTATATAGGTTATAAACAGTGCTTGGTTTAAGGAATGTTTTGAAGTACAAAGGTGTCTGTTGGTCTTTAATACATGGAATATACAGTACACATTTAAATGAACAGAGCCTATAGGATGACACAGGAGTATAAAGGAATTCTATTCAGGAACATATGGTGTGGCTGCAAACTACCATGATTGTTGGCTATGTTTGTTTTCATTTGCAAATGAAAATATCCTTGCACAGGGTTGTGACATGCATAAGAGACAGCGTGGTTGGTGATAAATGGCTTTTCACTTTGGAAGACAACATGATTACAACTAGAGGACTGTGTGTGAGTCAAACAGGTACATTACTGACTATAAGGTTTTTACCTTCGATTTTCTTTAAAAAAAACATTTAATCAATGGCTTTCAAACTTATTAAGTAGATTGAGGTAGAAGCTATTAAATTAATAAAAAATACTTTTGTAATTTCTCACATTTGTTTTGTATTTGCAGCTAAACTGATCAGTTTATTCTCTGCACTAAATTCCTGCTAGGTTTCTTAGACCTTGTTTTCTGTAAGAGCCTTGCTCCTGTGTAATGCCTACTGGATAATTAAGGTTTAGAATCATATTGAGGTGAAATACAGGAATGCAGTCAATTGTGTGTTGCCTATGTAGGATAAACACAGAGTAATGAGCTGGGCTTTGCCAGTAACCATTGTGGAGTACAAGTTATCACCCATCACATTGTTTGAGCAGAGTCAGTCAATCTGCTATCTGCCTCAGTCCACTTGAGTAGGAGCTATTTAATTCTGTCTACTTGTAGTTTTCATGGGGGAATTTGTACTCACGTCACACCTTTTTTATATTGTTTGCTTCTTTCACAGTGTGTTCCCAAACCTCTTTGTACAGTATTACTGGAGAAAACGAAGTATCTTGCAGTTGATGTACTCATTCTCCATTAATATTTCCTTAGGACCCTCAGTCTGCTTTTTCACTTCTTCTTTCGAGGTGTTTTTGAATCCTTCACTGTCCACTTTTCTGGCCACCTGGATCATGTTTGATTACATTATTGACTGTTTGAAACCCTGTAGAATCATGAAAGCAGTAACTTCACATAGCTTGCAGTCATTTATTTACAGTTTCTGGTATTTCGTTGTATCCAGGGCCTCCTGAATGTGTGTAATGCAATTAGTAATAGTGAGAGATTTCCAACCCTGCATTGTATCAAGAGAGATATCACAGTTCATTCTCCTGAGTATCTGTTAGGTGTACTTTGCCTTGAAACAGCAAATAAGATCAAGAGGCTGGAGTTAGAAGTATTGCTGGAGAATAGAAACAGCACTTCAGCACTAGAGTCTACAAATTGAACTCCCTCATGGTGGCCAGGAGCATTGTCAACAATTAGAATAAACTTGATTTTTTTCACTTATATAATAGAACAATTATGTAACTAATCCAGAAAAATAACTGCTGTCACGCAAGTTTTCTTGTTAAACTGTGAAACTGGAGAAGTAGACTCTTGTATTTTCTTTTCATTGATACAGATTGACAGCCTTGCACAGTAAGCCAGGCAAATTCATATGACTGGCCACACTGTAGCAAAACAACAGAGTCATGTAATCTTGCTTTACTTTGCAGCCAGATGCTTCCCTCTCCTGTGTTCCGTAAATGTGGATGTTTTTTCCATAAAATCCAAGTCTCATCTGCGTAATATCCTTGCTCCAGAAGATAGACAATTTCTTCAATAAATTTTTAAAAATTTACTTTTCAACATTTTTATAGTCTCTGCAGATGCAGAATCCTCTGTAATTTTGAGATTGTTCTGGAAGAAGCAGCCGTTCAAACTAAGAAGCCATCCTTAGCTGACTTTGAACTCCTTTTTTAGGAGTCACTCCCTTTTCAGTGGTAGCTTGAACTTAGTGTAAACACTAAGTGCCTTCCCTTGTACCACATTTCCATCCATAGGCACTCATATATGATTCATATCTTCCAGCCACTGGCTTATTACCTCTACAGTCTTGACTAAGGTCTTATCATAGATGTGACTGATCACTCTATCAGTTGTAGGGCTGCAGCTTCATGAATTTCCTTCTCTTGTAGTTTATCTAACCAAAATGCTAGACTCATTGCAACTATACTTGCAAACTACTGCAGAGACAGACATACTATATTTTAGTTGGCCTGGCACAACCACATTTGTCCTGTAAAGTCAACACAGGCACAATTTCTTCAGTTCAGCAGCAGAAGTTGTTGAACACTGACATTTTGGAGCCACAGAGCATTAAAGTATGGCACAGAGACAAACTACATTCTGTCATCTTTTAATCCTGCACCTATGTCTCTTGACCAGATATTTTGTTGTGGAATAGGGCTTCCTTCATTTTGTTTTAATTGACCTTACTAGGTGGTTCATACTGTAGGTCCAAGGATATCTGGTCTTCCTCTGAAAAAGAGCAGAATAATCTCCAAAATTCTATATAGCTTCCAATAGAATCTCCCTGTGCATTTGTGTCATGCCTCATGAGTATATATTT
This sequence comes from Polypterus bichir lapradei, assembly GCA_026402145.1. NCBI lineage: Eukaryota > Metazoa > Chordata > Cladistia > Polypteriformes > Polypteridae > Polypterus > Polypterus bichir. Next base: position 17,033,267 of record JANRMT010062814.1, on the reverse strand, counting down.
GGCTGAAAACACCCCCAACCTTTGAGATATTACTGTGTTTCTCCCATACAACAAAAGACATACGTTAGTTGATGATTTTAAATTGTATTTGTGATCAACTGGCTTCCCATTCAGGGTTATTTCCTATCCAGCTCTTGATATTATGTTCTCTGGCTCCTGAAATGGATTAAGTGGATCTGAGAATGTTATGCATTTATATCATTCATCCATCCATCCATTTTCAAACTTCCTTAATTCAAATCGTAATACTATGGCGAACTAGGGACCATTATTTCAGTATCAGGTGGGTTTAAAAGCAATCACAAATTAACAGTAACGGGCCCATCTTCTGGGATGTGGATATATAAGAGATTGGGTACGATTCTCTTGTGCAGGTCAACAGTTACTTAGTCTTTCTCTATCCAGTTTGACTCACTGTTGTGTTAAGGCTCTTCACATACCCTTTTTAAGTACACATTTCAATGAATATTTATGGCTAAAACCTGAGAATAAATTTTTCACATAGTTATTATTTGGTTATACTTCTTTGTCAAGTTCTTCTCACACATCTTATCTAAGGTGGACATACCTATTCTTTCTGGTGACTTCACAGACTGGGCTCTACACAGGCATATTGTAAATAGAGAATGTCTACCCTTGCCTCCTTTTATATGGTATGGGTAAGGACAAAATAACACATTTGACTGGTGGGATGGAAAGGGAATAAGTGAATACATTTTTAAAAGATGCAGTAAGGAGAATGTGGGTTCGTTTCCCAGGTCCTCCCTGCATGGAGCTTTCAAAATACTTTGAGTAGTGAGAAATGTTCTATGTAAATGTTTTATTATTATTTATTATAGAATTGTTATTATTATTATTATTAAGAAAAATGCTGTTCAAAATGTATGTATGCATAAAAATAAAGACATTGACTAAAAAATAAAAATAATAAACATTAGCAGAGGGCTGGTTAAAGATTATATTTGTCTAATACCTCTCCCCAATCTTCCACCCAGACAAACACATTCTATTATAGCCTTTTTCAAATATGCAACTCTCTTGCTTACATTTTTAACAAAATTAAGGATTTATAAATGTGCTGTATGTCTGGACAATTCATGCATGAGATCTGCAAACTGTCTGTTGCAAATGTTTAAAGGATAGCATATCAGGACTAAGTTTAGAGAAATGTGGATCGAGACAATTATCTGTCTATCACTTCTATGCGCTTGAAAGAGAGAAAAGTGTCCAATATTACTATTTCATTATATTTCATGTTGGTTGGATGTTTACGATTTCATTATGGAATGCTCTTTGGTTGTCATACATTCACATTTGATTTCAATTGGTAGCAGCATCCACCTTGGAAAGAACAGATATACAGTATAAGATGACAATTGCCTTATAATAGTGCTTCAACCTTTTTTTACAAAGAATAGACAACTTACAGCATTTTGTTTTGGCTTTTTATTTGTAGCCACAGGTATATTTGGTTGTAAGTGGAAGCGACAAATATAGTTTCAGCAAGAGAAGCTTGCTTGCTGTACCTATAATATTCAAATTACATTTAATTTCTTGGCAGATACTTTTGTCCAAAGCAACTTATAAAAGAGGTATACATAATCGAGTAACGTTAGGCTAGGGCCTGTTTCTTCAGCAGGTGTAGCAGGACAGGTAACAAAAGTTGATTGCCACAAGTGAAAAAATGTAATAACTAATATATTTACAATCATAGATTACGATCAATAAAGCAACTAATCTTAATCTAACAACAAATTAACCACAATGCAAAATATCACAGAGCAAAGTTTTTTTTTTTCTTCTATCATATAACAGATGCATTTTCAATTGCTTCTTGAACACAATAAGGAAGTCAGCAGTATGGATGGTGGTGGGTAGCACATTTCGTCATCTAGGAACTCCGCTTACACTGCAGAGCTATAGCGCGTCTTTATGTGAAAACAGCCGTGTCAGATGGGGTTGTATGGATTGATTCTGAACGCGACTGAGAGAATGAAAAGTGAATTTAAAAAAAAAAAAAAAGCTAACCTTTACAAGGATCATAAATTACACCAGCTGTTACAGACTGAAATCAAATGTATGCTTTTATTGTAAAATAGTAAGAATAAGAGCAGTTTACTTCTCAAAACAGAGTGGTGCAGGATCGAACTCACAACCTTTTGCTTCCCAGTCAGTAACTGATTGTATTGCACCACGGAGGCGGTTGTAATAAGCAGGTGTCAATGTCACATGTTAAGGCAGCTTTTTTTTCTGCAGCTATATTTTTGAATAAAAAGCACAATTGTTGTGTTATATTTGTACCTTTTGTGAAAATGTTTCTTTGATATTTGGACTTCAGGCGTCATACATTATATAGTTTATGCCTACATATTGTCATTTACTACTAGAATATGAAAAATGTTTCTGTTTTAAAAATGTGTTTACACAGATTACTGTAGAAACGGAACTCACATGAAATGCGTGTGTTCCAAATAACGATCTATTATTTCCACTCTAAAACTCCACTTCACTCCCAGATACTCAATCAAGGCATGAGCTGGGAGAAGTTTGTGCACGTTCTAAATTGGTGGGGGGATGGAATAGCCGGCTGCTTCTAGCTTCTCTTTATCAGCACATTTAGAGGACAAAGGACGCTGGCGGAGAGGTGTGAAGGGATTTAAGAAGCGATTTAAGGTGGGACGTATCTACGAGTTTTTTCGTAGGCTCTGGTAATTCTAGTGTTAAATACAAGACAATCTATTGCATTCTGGACCATTTGCAGTGGCTTGATAGCACGTGCAGGTACTTCTGCTAGAAGTGAGTTGCAGTAGTTTAAGACATGACAAGACCAAAGCCTGGACCAGAAGTTGTGCCCCATATACTGTCAGATAAAGTCTTATCATGTGGACGTTTTACAGCATGAAACTGCAAGAATGAGAAGTAGTAGAAATGTGCTCAGAAAACGATAGCTGCTCCTCAATCACTACTCCAAGGTTGAGTACAGACTTGGCAGGTGTTAGTAACAGTGAGCCAAGCTGTACAGAGATGGGGAGTTGAACAGAGTGGCTGGGCAGGATCACAAGAAACTCAGTTTTTGCCTGTTTGAACTGTTGGTGGTGGTCTTTCATCCAGGTTGAGATATCAGTAAGACATGCAGAGACTCCGTATTGTCCCCCGGATAGAACGACAGGTACAGCTGTGTATCATCGGACTAGCACTGATAAGAGAACCCATGGGACTGGTAGAGTAGAGGACCCAGCACCTGTCCTTGGGGTACACCTGTACGTGTCTTATGCTCCCTTGACTACTTTCCTCACTAGGACACACTGTAGGATCTGCCTGAGATATAGGACTCAAACCATCTGAGAACAGTCCCAGTGATGCCAGGGTCAGAGAAGATGGCAAGAAGGCTGTCATGGTTGACTTTGTCGAAGGCGGAGGAGAGATCTAGCAGGATCAGAATCGATAATACGTTAGTAGCTCTAGCAAGTCGTTGCTGGACAACCACAGTTAGAAGAGCCATCTTAGTCAAATGGTTCTTCCTGAAGCCGGACTGGTTGGTATCAAGCAATCCATTCTGTACAAGGAAGGAAGAAACCTACTTAGAAACAGCATGTTGAAGTGTTTTGGAAAGAAAGAAAAGGAGAGAGACAAGCCTGTAATTGCTAACTTAGGATGGATCGAGTATTGCTTTTTTCAAAAAGTGGGGTTATTAGGGTGTGTTTAAAGATTGGAAGGAAATGTGACTGAGCTGAGTCAGATGTTAATGATGTGTGTAATTACAGAAATGAGTGAGGGGGTGGGGCCAAAAGGAACTGTGAGGGAATGGAGTCAAGCGGTCAGGTAGTGGGGTGATTGGAGAGGATATCAGAAATATCAGTTGCAGAGAGTGTAGAGAATGTGGGGAATGTTGGGAGATGCTTGGAAGGAGGCATAATGGGTGGCAGCAAGGGCAAGAACTGGCTGGTGATAGAAACCACCCTAATCTGAAAACAAAGTAATCCACAGACAGGGGAGTTGGGGGAGGAGGTGGAGGAATGTTAAGAAGGGAGGTGAAAGTGGAGATGGAGTGTGTATTGGTGGTTCTGTTAATTCTAGTCTGGTAGAACCTTACCTTAACATTGATGGTAGCAGAAAAAAAAGATGCAAGAGGGGACTGATACTTAGCCAACTCTGTCAGAGCTTTGGACTTCTTTCATTTCCTTTTGGCTGTCCTGATCTCGGTCTGTTGATTGCGGAGTGCTTTGGAAAGCCGGGTACAGGAGGGTCTTTCTCTTGCAGGCCTGTAAGACAAAGGACAAACAATATCAAGACAAGAGGACAGAGTCAAGCATAGGGTTTCTGTGGCAGTGTTTCGAGGGAGGAGAACTGGCCAGGAGGAGGAAGAGCAGAGGAGACTATGGAAGAGAAATGCATGGGAGAGACGAAGCAGAGCTGTTGGAGGAAGGTTACAGTTGCGGGGAGAAGAGTGAGAAGAGGGAAGTAACAGAGAACTGAATGAAAAAGTAGTAAGACTTTGTAGAGGAGTGATAGTTGCATTTGTGGAAGTACAGTTGCATGAGAAAATGAGGTCAAGCAGATTGCCAGCCTTGTGTAAAAAGGTGTAGAGCTGTGTGATATTGAATGAGAAAAGAAGTAGGGGTAGTACAAGAAAGTGAGCCGCAGGAGGACTATCCAGGTGGATGTTCAGGTCCCCGAGAATTAGAAGTGTGCTGCTGTCATCTGGGAGGGAAGAGATCAGTCCATCCATCTCATCAAGGAAGATCCTGAGAAAACTTTGAGGGCGATAAACAACAATTGTCATGTTAACTGGAAAGGAGACAGTAATATAATGGTATAAAGTTGCTTACATTAACTAGAGGGGTGAATTTCTAGCTCTTAGATGTAAGAATACCTGCACCTGGAGTGGCAGTAGTGGAAGAAGTTGAAAGCAGAGGAAATTGTTTCTGTGCTATAATTTTTTCTGGTAGAATCCATGTCTCTGTCAGAGATACCACTTGGAGACTCCTTTGGGTGGCGAAAACTGGAATAAAGTCTGCTTTGTTGACGGCAGACTGGCAGTTCCACAAGACAAAGGAGAAGAGAGTATTTGAAGTGGTGACTTGATACAGCAGACAAAGATTTTCTGGGTTTCTCCCAGTTCTAATAAAGGGGTGAGAGAACCATCTTGTGTTAATAACAGGAATACACATGCTGAAGATGACATTGAAAGGAAAGCAAAACACAATACCTCAGTTAAGTAGGAGTGTCTGTTTCTTTGTCCTGTGACCTCGCTTGGTGGACTCGCACAGGTAGACTCAAGGTCTTTAGACAAGTAGGTCTTCACATGAGGGCTTATGCTTGCGCAACAGCACCCTGAGTCTCCTTAAGTAGGGAGCAGCAGAGTGAGCCTTGCTACGAGTCACAAAGTAATTAGCAACACAAAGCAAGGGTCGTCACTCATTAAACAGAACAAAACTATGCAGTAGCAGGCAAACAAACAAAGATGCAGTAGATTTAAAGCACAACGATAAGAAGTAAAATCAGCTTAATAACGATAATACCAATCACTAATAGAAATCAAAACCTAAAGACAATTACTTCTGTCTAAAATGAAATGTGTTTTGATAGTCTTTCATGATGTTACCTGTAAAATGACTATCAAAAACAATTCAATCAAATGCTGGATGTCTGCCATATGATGGCCAAGTAAATAATACACAGTAGACTAGATTAAATGTGTTTTAATATTAAAATCTTCATGTTTAGTTGACATGAATTCTAGCTTGTATTCAGATGAATTGCCAAATAAAATTTTGAATTAATTCATATACTTATATTTTTTACCTGGTATTTCTTCTCATTTATAGATCACTGAGAGTCATGGAATTGGAGTGAATAAACCTGGCCATTTTGTATTCCTGTAGTTGTGGTGCTAAGTGACCTTTTTGTGATCTGTCAAGAGTCATAAATGTAGTTGGCTAATATTGCTTTTTCTCTCAAACTGTCAGATCTGTGACTTTGGAGCCTCCAAGTTTCACTCCCACACTACTCATATGTCACTAGTTGGAACATTCCCATGGATGGCCCCTGAAGTAATACAGAGCCTACCAGTGTCAGAGACGTGTGACACATACTCCTATGGAGTGGTAAGTGAAACATAAATATGGCTATGTTAACAATAATATTACAATGTTATCTTGTACACTGAAAGAATGGTTGGATTTTGACTGCTGTATCATTCTAATTTTGATTTATTTTCTCACCCTTCCTTTGCCCACCATCACCTGTATTATTTTCAATATTTGATTAATTACACACTCTAGACTACCCACCACTTCATTATACAGTTAATTTTTTTTTCTGCATGCATCCTTTACTGTTATATTTTTGTAATAAATAGTGATCTTTCTCAATTACAATCATTATCCTAAAAGTTCTCATGGAGTATTATATTTATACCATTAGATTTTCCACAAGCACCTAGTAAATAGCAGATTCAAATGTTTTGGCAGCATAACTTTCATCACTTATACATTTCATTAAACTGGTTAGTACCACACATGCACTAATAATAGAGTAACAAGTGCATCAAACTTTAGTTTTCAAATTAAGAATATGGCATGGTAAAAATCATACATTATTATAGTGATGACAGAACTTGCATTAGAGATAAGAGAAAGAGTTAGGTCGAAGTACCTTCTGGGCATTTCTCCAGCCTGAAGAGCTGAGAAACAGCAGAGCACGGGGAAAATTTTGAAAATGGGTCAGCAGCCAATAAAAGAGTGTTACCAACACCAGATAATCAAGTCTAAGAAACATCTAAACCCAAAATGTCGACAAGCAAACAAAGTTGAGAAACAATCATAAATTCTTAGCCAATTAATTCCAAACTAGAACACTTTAAGTATCTCAAGAAGTATTCAAACTTAGACAGTGAATAGAGTGAGTAGCCAGCTTGTTGCTCCAATGGTGTTGCTCAACGTGATCTCTGTTCCCATTGCCTACAAAGCTGCAGTCTCTTTCTTGCACAAAATTGCAGTACCCATAACAGAAAAACTTGGTTTTGCGGTTAAATAATACATTATGTTACAATTTTGTATTTCTAAATTTAAACTGCAATTAAAAAAAAATGACATTTAGAAAAGCCACAAAATTTATATTTAATATATATTTACATAATTTATAAAATATTCTTGTCAACCATGTTATCCACCCTGACCTAAGGTGATAAAGCACCTTACTTAGACGGCCTTATCCATTAATGAGTGTAAATAGAATAAAGGATTTAATTTATCTGCAGACAGTGTATCAACAGATTTTACTGTCATTGCCTGTAGACCTTGTTTACAATAAACCACTCCAAATGTGAACTTTTGCATAGTATACATCTACACAGTGTTGCAGATAATATTTTATTTACAGTTGTTCATAAAAGTAAAGATTCCCAGGTTTAAAGTGGTGAATAATATGCATCTCTTTCACTATATAAACATACTGTGGATTTCCTGCTGACGTTTAAACACATGTAAGCCAACCAGATATAAGCATTTCTGTCTAAAAGACTATAAATATTAAAACTGCTCAAAAAAGTATGTGCTTCCTCTTGGGATCCTTTAAAAATCAGAATGATGTGATGGTCGAGAGCCTACATGGTTTGTCTGCTGTTTCACCTGTGGCGGGTGGCTGGGCACCATGCCCAGCCGGGATGCCTGGAAGGACCAGGAGAGGGATTATACCTCCCTGGGCCGCGAGAGGACAGCCGCCCTGGCTGCTATGGGGGTCACAGGAACCGAGATGGGAAGCTCACCCCTATAGGGGCCCATGGCCACTGCCAGGGGGCGCCCAATGGATCCTAGAGCCCTGGAAGCCAGCACTTCTGCCACACCAGGAAGTGCTGGCAGAAGAAATTCCAGGGTCAAATGGAGTGCTTCCAGGTGCTCGTGCAGCACTTCCGCCACACCGGGAAGTGCCGGCGGAAGTTCATCAAGGGGCACCTGGAGCATATCCAGGTGAGCATAAAAGGGGCCACTTTCCAAAAGTCGAGGAGTGGGAGTCAGGAGTTAGAGGACAAGGCTTCAGAGAGAAGAGAGAAGGCGGCCCGAAGAGGACCATTGAGAGGCCCAAGAAAAGGGTATTTGGTGCTGGAGCACTGTGTGCTGTACGGGACTTTACTTCCATGTAAATATTGTAAATAAACTGTGTGTGGTGGACTTAAGAACGGTGTCTGTCTGTCTGTGGTCGGGCTGGCTGTCACACACCATTAGTGTTTACCATCAAGCTTTGCTACATTCTAAGTAAGGAATTTGTAAGTTGATTCCAATTCAGTTCAATTCAATTTCAATTCAATTCTTTATTGTCATGTGTACAAGTACAAGTACCATGTATAATGAAATGCTTGCTTGCATGTGCACCCGCAGACAGGGAACATAGACAAAAAAAAAAGAAACACACAATAAATAAATGAATATAAGTAAATAAAAACAGAATCCTAGGAATATAAAACCAGAATCCCACCTTTTAGCTGATACTGTTGGGACAGGCGCCGCCCTTAACCCACCCCACATTCCCTAAAATGAGAAGATCGTGAACTGGATTAAGCAGTTTTGAGATTGGAATTGAATGGAAAGAAAGCAATGGAATACAAGTCATTTTTATTATTCCAAAGAAATAATGATACACAGATTTACACAGACAATTCATTTGCTGTGCTTTCTAGTACAATATCACAACACAGAGGCAATAAGAGTGAAGTACTTGTACACACTTAGACTGTGTTCTTAAGAAAGCTTACAGTAGAAAATACACAAATTCACAACATCCTGGATTTATATCTGTTGCTTATTTGCCTATACCTGGCAAATTAAGTACATTTTAAAATACTTTATCACAATCCTATTACAGTTAAGTTAATCAATGTTCACTAGTAAAAATTTTTGTATAGAGTGTATGATACAAAATCTCAATATACAGTATATGCTTTTCACTATAGAGTGTATGAATTTCAATACATATTGTATGCATTTCAATATGTAAAGTATGAAACAAAGTCTTAGAACACCGTGTATTTATATACCTTGTAGTGTAATTGTTTCAGTATATACTGTATATATACTGTTAAGAATGAATTAAGTCTTAAATGGCACCTCATGCTTTTCAACAATTGAATCAGTATGGCAACAAAGAAATGTATCACTTCTTAGTGAATTGAATGAAGTGTGCTGTATATGAAGGCATTAACAAGATTTGGAACTGCCAAGTGTGTAATGAGAAATTACAATTGCCCTACAGAGATGAAAAGCACTTAACTGTAAGATGTGAAAATGATCACTAATATAGTTGATACTCTAATGCTCTGAGGAAAAGATCCAATGGTTTAAGATACTGTAACAATCAATCATATAGTGGACAATCTAAACCTCATTTTATTTCTCTACAAAATTTCCTATTTCAGTGTCTTTCAATATGTTTACAGAAATATAGTATAAAAGTGATACAATAATTTAAAAAAAATAGAAAATGCATTATAAAAGTGATACAGATTAGAATTCTTGTTGCCTGGCTGATAATAAATTACATTATGAAATAAAATATTTTCTCTGTTTTACTTATATCTAATTAGAACTATGTAGAATATTTAGTTTTTACTTTGAAAATTTGGGGTTTCTGAGTGCTTCAAGATTACATATTGTAGTGCAATTAAAGTGAATAAAGTCCAAGAGCATGAAAACTTTTAATAGCCTCTGTATCATATTTGGGCAAGGGCTATTTTACAGCTTGTTGCTTCTCATAACTCCCCAGGAGGGTTTACAGACTGTGTGGTGTGCAAGATTCCATGAAGCTGATGCCAATGGTCCCATGAGGGTTTTTCCATCAGAGCCCTTGTATTTCTGGGTATTTGTTGTTTGGCAGGTTCTTTTGAAGGTTTGGAAGTGTTCTGTGAGTGATAGAGTGTCACAAGATATGTTTTATGAGGCACACAGTAAACCTCTGTAAATGTAGTGCATCCTAGAAGTATTAGAATTTGTGTAAAAAGATAAGCATTTTTGGGGGGCAGGAGGGGGGATGAAACATAACATTCTAACACTGGTATATTTTAATTCAGGATCTCAGACATGTAAAAGCCTATCCTGGCAGTATTTAGAGAAAGTCAGGAAACAGCTTTGGACACAATCATTTCATATGAAGCAAACCTAATGACTGACACAATTGGTGTATTCTTAGTAGCAACTTAACATAACATTCTCAACTCCAATTAATCTAATGCAGTTGCACGTTGGACAGAGGTCTGTCATTCAGCATTGTGCAGAAGATAGGACATTGCAGAGTCTTAATGGTTCTGTCTCTGTTTCTCTCCCTTTCCAACTTATTTTGATTTTTTTTCACACTTACACTTGTGAACTTTTAATAGATAAAATTTTAAAAATGACCTAACATAGCTCCGAATGAATGAGTATTTATGATGTGTGCACCTAGTTGAATTAACATTATGTCCAGAGTTGGTTATTGTTTTACACCTGCTGCCATTAAGGTAAGGCTACAGCTCTTATTGGCACTGAGATGATAAACACATTTCATAGAATTGATGGATGGGTGAAATACACTTTGAGGCACATCTTGAAATAACTTCTTGTACAAAAATATCCTTTTCCACTAAAAGCAGTGGAGATACCTTTAAGAGGGCTTAAAACTGGGACATCTGAAAAAACATTCTCAAACCTGTGTAATCCAGTTTAGTGTAATAGTGGGCCAGAACCTACTCAAACAGCAAGTGCAAGGCTGGAACTCACAAGTACACACAGGACCAATTATCCTAACACAAGTGTCTTGGGAAGAAAGATACAGTACTAGGAGAAACACCTCACACAAACATGAGGTTAATTGCCAATAAAACTGGACAGTGCTTTAAAATCTGTCAAATATGTTTTGAAAAAAACTGTAAATGTTAATGAACTCATTGTGTTTATGTGGTCTTTCTCCTTATATTTTAGTGCTGTACAGTATTTCAGGCCAAATTCATTGGCAGGTAATTTCTAGTCATCAAGTAATCTAAACTTAAAAGTGGAATACCAAAGGAAAATGCAGGTGACCCCATGAAGATCATGAAAGTTTTGTGCAGATTAGAATGCATTTAAAAGAATCTTACTGTATGTATTATATGGTATATTCTTTGGATACCTGCAATACTAAATATGTATTCAGAAAATCAAAGGATAAATGAATGCATAGATATCTGTAACATTTAATATTCATTAACAAAGTTTGCAAGTTCATAAAAAAAATTACCATAGTGTGTGGGAGTTCAAGATAAGCTCAATATTGCAAACATTTACTGTGCGCATGTGTAATATTTAGTACCACAAACTGCTTTCCTAAATTTGACTAGCCAAACTTCATACTTACAATTACAAAAATAATATCATTCAGTAAAAGTAAATGCTGTTTTAAAGTATTGAGTTTTGGAAGTTGTCAAAAATGCGAGTGAGTAAAGATAATATGACGGCTATATTTAAAGAATGATGAGTTGGTCCAGGAGGGAATTACAGAGACTCCCCTTACAGGGTCATGGGGAGTTTAGGTCCATCCTGGCTTTTGTGTATCTTGGGTCACTTGTACTTCACCAGTCTTACACGATAATTTTTCACTTGTTTTGTTTACTTGGTTTAATCATAGGTTAGACAGAGCTGCATGTTTTACATTTCATACGTAAGCACTTCTCCATTTTTCACCACATGTAATTTGAAGTTCTTGATTTGGTCATGGAGTAAAAAACTGAATGAGATACCTATCTGTTCATATAAACTTGCTAACCAAAATTTGAAAAATGCTTTGATGCAGTAGCTGGTGTAGCTAAACATCACCTTCGGAATCCTGGGTTCACATCCTGAACCAGTCATTATTGGTGTGGATTTTGCATGTTGTTCCCTTTTTAGTGAGGTATTTGGCCAAAGTATTCAGGTTTCTTTCTAGATTTTAAATAGGTTTTTTGGCTTAGAGTTTGTAGGTATGAAAGTGAATGCGATAAACTGGCATCTTAATCCTAGTTTATATATGACACATATGCACTGGGCATGAGAGCCACATTGTAAAAATTACATCAGATTTGGATACACTCCCTTGCATAGTGTTTTCGCAACATGCCGCACACAGAAATTTTTCTAACTACGTTCTACTGTACTGTGGATGAAGCAGCCATGTATCCAACATGGTGAATTTTAGAGAGAAGCTGCTTAAGTGGGTGCCAGAATGATGAATGAAGGAGTGAATATGACAGGTCATCAAAAGGCAAGGAAGACATGAAGAAACATTTGAAATGCCTCAGCTCATTGTGTAGGTCCTCCACTCACAAGAATATTACACTTGCCTTTCCTTCACCACTTTTGGTCAATAGGTCTTGACAGTCCACCTCCTCCTTTCCATCTTCTTATAGTCAGTCTAACATCTGCTGTGACATTGTTAGCTATGGGACACTTACCAAACTCTGTCACTTATTGACTAGGAGAATATTAATGTGCTGATTGAATGGGCCAAAGGAAGTATAAATGTGTTTTGGTCACTCACTGCATGCATGCTTTGCATTGTGCTCTGTGTGCCGGCTTTATCCACGTTTGTTTCTACATTACACACTGTTGAGCTACTCAGATTTCTAAATTAGAATAAGCCGGTTATCAAAACAAATTACTTACTATTACTATTATTATTTACTTAGTTACTTAATGGTTCTTTGGTTGCATTGGCAACTGACCTTCATGCCTCTCTCCCTAGTACCAATTATGTATTTCCCTTTCCTGCCACCATATGGTACCTCTTGATTCTATCTTTCCATGAATGGGCATGTCTTCTGTTTTCTCTTTTCTCTCTCTTGATCTTTTGTTATTATCTATTGAATGTGTCTAGTTGCTTCTGCATGTGCAACTTGTTCCCTTATTTTTACTTTCTTTACCTTGTCACCTGAATTGCATTTTCTGCTAATTTCTGTGCAGGTTTTCTGTGGGAATTTTAGTTTACTCCAACATCCCAAAAATGTATTAGTCCAGTACTGGTCCAGTATACAGTAGGGTTGTGAGTGAGTGTGCCTTGTGAAGCTGATGTCCTGTCCAGAGTTCTTTCTGTCTGCCAAATGTAAGGGTAGGACAATTTCAAAGATAAACATCTTTCACTATTTACTATGCTGGGATGGACTTCAGCTTCCCTGGGACCCCAGCCTGGATAAGCAGATTAAGAAAATGATGGATGGCTGACTGGATATGTGTTTGTTGTTTCCATATGATATGTATTTTATGTTTCTGCACATAACTCAAATATCTTACACTCTAGAGCAATAATGATCTATACAGTAGATGGCGCCTGCTCTCCATGACTGATTTTTTTAATTTATTGAAATAAAATCAGGGCCACCAAAAGATAACTAGTATTTATTGGCTTCTGTGTTTAATGTTTTTTTTTTTGGTTGAATGTTGCGTTTTATTGCAGGTGGTTATAATGACTCTTAAACCGTGCCTTTAAGAGAGGAAAATTGAAGAAGATTCAAGCTGATTTGGTTTTAATCAACTCAGCATCTAGCTGTATTCAAATTCAGGAAAACCTCATTTCCTCTCTTAAACTTTCATTCATCCCTTATCCAATTCGCTGAGCCACCTCTGAATTTGCCACTAGGACACTCAGTGGGGTGTCCTATATAAGAAAGGTATTCATCCTGTATAAAGACTAAGTTCAAGCACTAATCATACTTTAACATGTTCTTCCCTTTTCATTGCCATAATCCAATTGTATTTAATCTATCTTTGGAAAATCTGTGACTTTGCATGCCAGAGAATATTCATATTTCTTCTTTAGGTGTGTAAATGTGCTGTTGGGAGGGGGGAACAAAGTCGTTAGTCAGAAAATATGTCTTACACACCAAACATACATATTCTTGTAATGCCGTATTTTCTAATTTAGGCTGATGTGAGTTGATGCTTCCTAACACATCAAATGAACATTTTAAAACAAGTTTGGTGCTAGGAAATAAGGAAGATAATATTTCACCCTAGTAATAGTAATATAATACTATTTTTCTCATTGATGTATCCTCATTTTTTTTTTATTTCAGGCATTTTTTTTTGCTTCAGTTTTAAACATTTGTTATAGCATTAAAACGAAATGGTTCTTTTTTGTTAGGAACAACTATGTCATTCTGTACTCACTTCTAGAATAAATTTCCATGAAGTTGGGGATATTTTTAGAATAATCACTTACTGCTGATAAAGTCAAGCAGCTGTATTTTACTTTCAATTCAGGTGAACTAGAAGTGCTTTGCCGCCGTCAATGGTCACTATGCCTCTGATCATTCTATATTGAATTCATATGGTACATGGAAGACTGATCAGAAGAACAAAGTATAAATGGGGCTTATGAGTAGTTAGACAGGAAACAAATTGCACTGTGCTTTCTTATTTAACTGTGTTATTGATCAGCTATTTACATGTTCGTAAAACAAAAGTAAGAAAGATTAAACTTAGGAAAATAAGCATTATTTAGTGAAACTGAAGGTTATAAAAACCAAAGTAGTCTTTAATAGTACCTTTATGTAGCCTGTAACTTTTCTACTGTAATCATTGGTCTCTTTTAAACTGTAATTTTTATAGTTAGTATATCTGAATTTTAGGAAAGTAATTTCTTTTATACTCTGAGGCTAATGATGTGTGTTACTTTTGTTTGTGTCCACAGGTTCTGTGGGAAATGCTGACTCGTGAGATTCCTTTCAAAGGTTTGGAAGGGCTACAAGTTGCTTGGCTAGTTGTAGAGAAAAATGAGGTACAGTATCGTCTTTTTGGTCACTCTTGTATTTTCCGAGTTACAGTAGGTGAAGTGGATTAGACATGTTTGAAGAAAGTAAATTAAAAATACTGATTCACAAAAACGATTTACTTCTTTTTTGAGTCCTACTAATGGCTACTGACATTTTTAGTGGTCTATCTACCCACACATTACTCTCTACCACTGGTTCTATTGAACATCACTAAGCAAAAGGTGCATGCATATAGTAGCTAATTTGTCTTTCCTTCAACAACAATCTTAGTGCCTTTTTTTAGCTATAATTCCTTCTGTAAAAGTTCCAAGAAATGTCTGTAGAGAAAATAAGATAAAAAGGTTTCTGAATGGTAATTTCTTACCAAATACAAGTGTGGCCTCTTGATAATGAAGGTTCTTAAAGACAGAGATAAAGAGAGAAACTTGCACTGGCCTTTATACATCCCCAAAATCCCCAAAGCACCTTAACCGGCAAGAATGTTTAGGCAGGGGCCATCAGTCTTTGTATGTGGAAGTAGATACATACAAATCTCCTGAGCAAGAGAAAATATATGGAAGACATCTGGTAGTGCAGGTGTTGTCTCTGTTTCCCATTACAATGAGTAACTTATGGCATACATACCAGGCCTTGTAATGGTAGGCCGGGGCTCATAAGTAAAATAACATCAGGAGCCAGCACAATTTACTGTGACCTGACCACCCTGAGACTTAATAGACCCATACTGTATTCTGAAAGTGGATCCTTTACTTGGCCTGGGAGTCAAGAGTAAGTGGGATTCAAGGACTGTTCACTGTCAGAAAGTATAGGGTGGGGAATGCTTACTGACTACAATGAAGACAGGGCAGAATTTTTAGACAGGCAGAACTAGAATAAGAGAGGGGTGGCTTTTATTGCATCTTGTGAGGTAAGAAAATGGAAAAATCATCTCACCTGGCAAAAGCTTGTGTAACAAAGCCAAGTAGTTTCTTTGATATTTTGGTGCGCACATTCTAGGGAAATAAATTATCATTTTGACCTTTCATTGGCATTGAGTCTGGGTTATAGAGACTCTTAGGTGGCGATCAGGTATCTCAATAAAAATAGTCCTGTAAAGGTCTTCTGTATGGTGTTTACTATGAGAAGGCACTATTTAAAATAAAGTGTCAAGGTTTCATTCCCATCTCTGGCTCACAGCCTGACCCTTGGTTAGTGGCACTTTTACACCTGTAGAAACAGAAAAAGAGTTGCATTTTGCACTTGGAATTTGTGATCCACTTTGGATCAAAAATTAGCTAAGCTAATGTAAGTTCTCTATAATGACCACTGTATATCAAGTCTTATTGCTGAAACTCAGTGGAAGCTAAAATTGTCCATTGATGTTAGACTGAATGGCTAGCTCTCATCTAAATCTTCAATTTAAGGGAAATCTGCCATACTTGACATAGGTCTGCTTTTCTGATATTTGTTAAGAATATTCTAAGCCTCTTGATATGTTCAGCACAGTGTAGTCAGAGTCTTCTTTTAATCGCCTTTGTCACTAACAATTGAAAAGCTGAAAATGTTTCCATTAATGAAGTAATTCTTCGCCTGCATGGCGAGCATACAGCACTTACTATCTCATTATGTATAGTAATGGGTACCATGGTATTCATGACAGCTGGTAAAAAAAGTGTAGTTGCATCATCTATATCAAGCAGGCAGTTGCCCAAGTATTCTCATGATGGTAAGCATTTACCCAAATAAGCAAATTCAAGTCTAAATTATTATTTCATAGGTGTCTGAGAAGGTAAACAAGATATAAAATTATAGTGTTAAGTTGTGACTGCCGCATACACTGTGTTGCCACTTCTTGTGTATTTATTCTTAGTGTTATAAGAGTGCATGACGACCAGCAACACTTATCTTAATCCTTTATATTGAATTCATAGATAGAAATCAGATGGCAGTTTTATATGCCATTTATACAACTACAGCTGTTTACAAATACTTATTTAAAATTGCTGGGCAGGTGAAATGACATTTTCAGGATCACACAAGCCCAGAGTGCTTTATGAGTACAAAGCTGTAGTACAGTTGTTTACTTTTCGTTGAAACCTGCAGCACTCACAATTTGATTGACTCACACAGGATCACAGAGGGAATTTTAGACAGGGGTGAACAGCATTTTAGTTTAAAATGTCATGTCATAACTACTAGGCCACACCAGGATTTCTGTTTTGAAAAGTTGTGCTACATTTGCATTCCCCTAATATTGAATTAACATGTTAACAAAAAGAATAGATGAGTGCATTTTTTCATTTAAAACGACTACGTGGAATATAGTAAATAGTGGCATCAGTCTGGTTTTCTAATTTCCAAAAAGGTGTTCTCTCATGCATGCAGTGAATGAAGCAGTTTTAGGAAATTGTGGCATTAGTGTGGTTTTCAGATTTCTAAAGGGCTTTCCCTTAAGCATGCATTGGATGAAGCAATTTAAGGGAATTGGTCAGCACTTTGGCCCATTTTAGGTTCTGAGAATGTGAAACATTGTACCTATTGCTATACCTTAAGTGGATCTCTTTATATACATGAATAAACTTAATTAAACTAGATAAGTTAGTTGTCTAAACAAATAAGACAAACTAACTGTCCTCTGCTCATTTTTAGTTTGTGACCGAGCCCTTTGTGGAGGGTTTAAGATGTTAGAAGTTATGAATAAAGTGAGTTCCATGGTGCCTAAAGCATGTCAAGATGAGTCTCTGTTTGCTTGTTGCACTCTCAACACTGCATTTTAATTTTAGAAATAACTTAGAGCTAATGGAAAAGGAAATGTAAATTGTCTGTTTGGGAGATGCACCAGAAATAAATAAAAAGTTGTTTTGTTTCATTTTTGCTAGGACATCCATGAAGTGTAACTCAAATCTCAAAGGAGTCTGAAAGAGAAAGTCATTTATCCAAAGGAAATGGTCTTCTTGTTTAAAACTACTAAAGTCTGTTAATGAGATTTACAGCATCTTTTAAAAGTTTCAGTTTATCACAGGTGTAATTCCTTGTTGAGATTTATTACGGTGCTTTCTCTGCCATTTTCTTACATGGTTTCCAGCTGCTTCTATCTCAGAAGGGAGTACAACTTGTGAGAGAGCATTAGCTGAACTCGCCTTGCAAGAAGCACAGTAATAGTGATGGATAAGAAGTCTATATAGTCCACTCTTGAAGTGTTTGATTTGGCAAAGTAATTACTTTTTTCCTCACAAGCATAAACTATTTTCCTTTACTAAGCTGTTTAAAAAAATCCCTTTATTTTCCAAATTTGCTTTAATGATTAGAGGGCTGCCAGATGTGTCTATCCCTGCAGCCCTGGAGACAAGTTTGATTCTAGTCATGAATGGTATGCTAGTCTGCAGCAGGGTAATTAAATGCACATTAACACAAATTCATAAAAGGACAATTTAGAATTTGTATTAATCTAGGTTACCTGAACATGTTTGGAATATAGGAGGAATTCCACATGAACACAGAAAAGACGTGCATTTTCCTCATGACAGTGAGGATAAAAATATTGGAATACTAAGTCTGAGATCAACTCAGCTAGACATATCCTAGTGACTTCAATGTGCCAACTAATGACCCATACCAAAAATAAAGATAGCAGCAGCGTGTTCTTATACAAGCTGTCAACATATTTATAAATAAATGTGTCACTGCAGAG
This sequence comes from Polypterus bichir lapradei, assembly GCA_026402145.1. Classification (NCBI taxonomy): domain Eukaryota; kingdom Metazoa; phylum Chordata; class Cladistia; order Polypteriformes; family Polypteridae; genus Polypterus; species Polypterus bichir. Next base: position 17,014,848 of record JANRMT010062814.1, on the reverse strand, counting down.
TTCTCGGCACATTGACGTCAGCTGCCTGAGAGTCATGTCACCTGTTGTACTGCACCTCTGAGAAGAACACAGTCTCCAGTAGTTGCATAGGATTCAGTTTCAGTGCATTAATTAGTTCTTTATGAATTTCCAAACTATTATCAATATTAAAGATAGTTAATGATAAATGTAAGTGAATATATTAAAGTGGATGTAATCTGGATGCTTTTTGTTTTTCAGAGGTTGACCATTCCTAGCAGTTGCCCACCAAGTTTTGCTGAATTAATGAGACAATGCTGGGAAACAGATGCAAAGGTGCGTGTGTTTTGTGTTAAGTAAAACCACAATCCAGCTGTCGTTACTTTGATATGAGATTAGTACATTTTATGCAGTTTAGTGTCCCCTAATACATTCTGTTCCATAATTCCAGAACAGAATGCCCTTGGGAGGAAGCATGCTTCGTCATCTCCTGTTTCTAAATCTAAATCAGTATAATGGAATAATGTTTTTACATTTGCTACCATATAATACACAAATGCGTTTATTTTCCAAAATATGCAGTAATAGCTACAAACATGCTTACAATAAATAAGGAGCTTGTACCTCCTTTGATTCTGTCTTACTGCAACAATTTGCACTTGTGTGCTATGCAGCAAAGCACTGATTTGATCAAGACAACTAAACCTGATTTAAGCCTATCTAAAATATTATCAGATAGTTAAAAGTGGTGAAAAGACTCAAATAAAGAGAACGTATAAGGAAAGTATCTTATTGGGGAAAATTAAACATAGTGTCCGACTACTGTGGCTGAACCAATTTGTTTTAGTACAGGCTCATGGAATGCTGCTGCTTGTCCTAGCAGCATGAGGCAAAAAACAGGAATAATCTCTGGTTAAGGTCTATCACTCAAACATTTTCACTGTTTCAAGCAGGGTCACTTTAGAGTTGGCATTCAGTCTAAGCTGCAAGTCTTTGGGATATGAGACGAAAATCAAGTAGCTGGACAAAACCAACATGCAACTCCATAAAGACAGATCCCTTGCTCTGACTTCAGAATTCTGGGGTTTTGGGCAGACAAGTTAAAGAACTGTATCACCATGCTTCATCCAGTGAATTCAATTTATTTATTCTCCAGTGTTCTTCCATTTCTTTAACTGAATCATTATGCACCACACTTGAGCACACATTAATACACAATATGCACATGCCACACTGTTCAGGCTGATGTCCCCCACACTCAGTCATCATTGTTTCTCTGCTTCAGACATCAAGCAAAATTACCCCTTTTATTGGCTAACTAAAAAGATTACAATATGCAAGCTTTTGAGGCCACTCTGGCCCCTTCTTCAGGCAAGATGTAATCACTGCATTCATAATAGCTAACATGGTACAACACCCTAGTTCTGCTTCAGACATAAACATAACTAAAGTCACTGTCAAAGCCCTATTCAAACATTTTGCTTTTTTAATTGGAACTGTGTTGGATAGTGCTTCAGATCACCAGTTTCAAGACAATGTGTTTGAATCCCCTTGCAGTTTGTGTCTGTATTGAGTTTCCACATTCTTCTTGTATCTGTGTTTTCTTTTTTATGGTTACTCAGGTTTTTCTTCTTCAACCTAAAGTTGTATTTTTTACATTAATTGGTTACTGTAAATGGTGTTCGTGAGGGGGTGTGCTCTGTGATGGACTTTTCACTAGTTGATGGTTAGCTCCGGTCTTCTTTCTTTTATTGGTGGGTTAGACATCAGCTCCCCTGCATGAAATTCGTGAGTTTTAGAAAACTGAGGGAAACTGAATAGTCTGGACTTCCAAGTTTTACATCTGCAAACTTTGACAAAAAGATGTTGGTATTAGGATACCATTGTGATATCTCCCTCCGCAGTAAAAGTGTGTGCAAAGTCTACAGTTTCTTCAGTCTCTTTTTACGATGACTTATATGTTTTTGTTTTGTTTATAGAAAAGACCAGTGTTTAAGCAAATAATGTTGACCCTGGAATTGATGTCCAAGGACAGTCAGCTGCCTGATCAGTGCAACTCCTTCCTGCACAATAAAGCAGAGTGGAGGTAATGGTTAATTCATCAAGCCAATTACTTTATATCTGGAAAGCTCAACTGTTATTAGTGAAAAATGTTGTATCAAATGACTGTGTTTGTGTTATTGAGTTGCCCTTTGCTAGCTTCAATATGCACAGCAGCATTCATTCATCTATCATTTCTTAAAGAGAAGTTGCCTAACAATGACTGAAAACTTGCAGTTCCTCCGTAGATGTCCCCACTGTGCCCAAAGGAAAGGAGGAATCAAGAACAGCACTATTATAGCCTCAATAATCTTGGCCTAGCTTTGTTCATTCTGTGTGTCCTCTCTGTCTTCACCATTTTTACCTTTTGACATTTGGGTATATAATATTTCCTCTGTTGGAGTCTGGGGATACTAGGGATTCAATTCACTGTCATGACAAGCCTTTTCAGGCTTGCCCATTCAGATCTCCCAGAATCTCCTCCCAGTGTCTCTCCCTTTGTGACTACATATATAAAAAATATTTGTGTAATTGAGGGAGCACTTTCAGATACTGATGGTATGATGGAACTGCAGGTTGCGTTTCCACTTACTAGTTCCTAGTTTCATTTAAGAGTCTGCATATCTTCTGTCATCAGGGGATTTGTATATTTTGTATGTGTCAATGAGATTTTTCTTCCAAAGATTCTGCATATTCCCACAAAAAAACTGCCAGGTAGATTGTCATCCATTTTAGTGTGTGGGTGTTGTAGTGTGCTTGTCGAACCACTAATGGATTAGTGAGCTGGGTTTTCTGTATTTAATTTTGAACTATAATTTTAACTATTTGTGGGCTGGATTAATAGTTTTATATTAATGTTCAATCAAGAAATCAAACAGTTGATTTTTTATATAGCACTGTCACAAGTTGCTTTACAGTGTTTCCAAGAATACAATACTATAAGAGTATTATTATTAAGCATAAACACGCACATAGCACTACTGACGGGCACCAAGAAGCCAGTTGAAGTATACTTGGCAAATTTTAATCAGCAAGTGTTAACTATAAGGAGTTGTACAACTCCAGGGATACAATTATATGAAATTAAAAAATCAGGATACATAACAATAATGATATACAAAATGCTGTACTATATAATGAGGAGCTATACAGATCAAGCACATCTATAGGACAAAACTACAAAACACAGTATAAATTAACAGAACCCAGTAAACTGAAACATATTCAGTACAGTTTAAGGCTTGCAGTCCACATAAATATTGAACAGTGAGATGTTAACTGTACAATATCAGGGACCCAGGAACTCACATCAGAGATAGCCAGTGAGTTCAGCCTGAAAATGAATTCAGATGGAACCCGAGAAGTAGATCTAGGAACAGAGTTCTTGCATGGTGAAGCCACAAAGCTGAATGTAATCTTGGAACAGTAAGGAGGCCAGTGTCAAAAGATCTGTCTGTTAACTTTAGAAAATGCATTCTAGGGTGTTGAAACAAAATTTCTTCTTAGTCAGTAATAAGAGTTTTAATGGCAGTCTGATATTTCTTAGGGACCTAGTGTAAACAAGTAATGGTAGCAGCAGTAGTAGTATTGTCACACGTACAGATTACATTGAAATTCTTGTTTTTCTGAACCTACATGCAATGCACCCCCACTCTCACAATAACAAGAAGTGGCACAACATTTTGCTTGGTCAAGATAGATGGACTCTAGTAATTTGTTGCAGATGATAACATGACATTTTCACCACTGCAAGGATATGGGATTCAAAGGTCATGCTACTGTTAAACATAGCTCATGGGAGGTTGTAGTAAAAGATTAACTAATTTTGTAAAAGTAAAGTTTTTATTTAGATTGTGTCAGTTTTCTGAAGATATCGGCAGAGTTCAATGAGAAGTAATTAATTTCTGTGGTTGCTGAGTTTAAGGAAGTGAGTAGGCATTCAGGCACTGAGTGTCATTGTGGAAGGTGGTGAACTATACCATGTCAGATATGCAACTTGAAGACATCTTTAAGTGGGGCTGGGTGTTGTCATTTTATGAGTAGATAAATATGGTCAGTAAATCAATTCACCCAGATGTTGCACAAAGATTATAGACGTATTAAAATACTATTTAAAAAAATGTAGAAAACTATTGGGCTGGTCACTTTAAATTTTAAATATTAAAACATTACACATCAAGTTCTGATATGTACATATTTCTTTTTTTTTTTTGTTTGGGCACTGGACATGGAATTATCATTTAAATATTTAAAGTAACTAAAAATAGTTTAGTCATGTTATGGTCACAAATAAACATTTTTCTCCTGCTGCTCATACTCAGCCATGCCACTAGAACATAGGCTGATGCCTACTGTTGTTATTCAATCCATTATTTTGTGATCAGGTTAGTGGGTATGACACTAAAGTAGCTGCAGCATTTCACCATTCAGTGTTTGCACTGGTATTCACTCATCTCATTATATACTAATAAGGTCAATTAACAATTAAGGGAGCAAACTTCATATAAAAAAATAAAATCATTTGATTACTCTATGTGGTTTTTGACTCTCTATAACTTATTCTTCGCTTTGAAAATGATCACATTTACAAGTTTGTGTAAACCGGGACAGACATATGCTTCTTCCATGAGAAACAGAAAATAACACCTTAATTATTAACATTAAAGAAAATGGTGTACCAATACTGAACAAAGCCATAAACTTTTATCAGTTACTCTTAGGTTCTACATAGACATAACAGAAGTATACAAATCAAACAAGGACAAAATGTATATTTAAAAGCTTGGCATGGAAATTATAATATTAAAATAAACTTATTGTTAACTTTCCTGTATGCTAATTTCACGGGTGGCTTTGTGTGCTGCTTCAAATGGCAGGCTAGGATTAAGAATAATATTCTGCTACCTACAGCACCTCCCTAATTATAGGCTCTGCCATGAGCTGAAATATAGCTGATTTCCTTCAGTTATTTTAGAGCGTGAGGTGCACCGTACAATGACACTATGGCCAGAGTGGTAGGCCTCACTAGTCATAATTCTTTCCATATGCACACAAAGTTTGGGGACTTAATTTTGATACTTTTAATATGACTCTATCTAGAATGGTTTATATAACTGATGAAAGCTGCACATGTTATTTATTTTTTCTTAAGAAACTTTAAAGGCATCGCACAAAAAGAGAATACACTGATAATTTAATTTTTTTCAATAATTATTGTTTGTATCAGACATTTTAACCATTTTTTTACATTGAATAAGAATGCATGTTAAAGATATCACAGGGTATCTCTCTGACAGTTTTGTCGTTACCTGAGGCATTGCACTGAAAGCCATCATCATGCATGTCAAATACAATAAATTTAGTCCATACCTCTGCATGTGCTCTAAATGGAAAAAAATGTAAAAAGTGAACTATAGCACCATGTTTATTACAGAAAGAAACCTTTTTAAGCAAATGTTACTTGCTTGTTGTGCAACATATTATTCTGCAGCTAGTTGTTCACTTTGTATATTTATTATTTTCTTTTACATCATGTGGGCTCACGCGTGGTACACTGAGGACATCTATGCAAATGTAAATCTAAAAATAAAATCTCTACTTCATGCATGAGAAATGCTAACAAATATTTTTTTCAGATATACTTTTTTACTTTATCTTTCTTCTGTCACAGTGATCCCCAACAATGTTCAGCATCTGGCTGTAACCTCAAAGGCTTTATTTTGGCAATTTATATCTCATTCAGGATGTGAAGGACATGAAAGAATCAGTTTATTTAAATTTTTGTATGCCATCTTTAATTGCTGCCACTAGTCATCACTGGGGATATAGTGGTTTCTTTCTGTCCAGATAATAAGTTCAGTATGAGAAATGCTGACACACATACCCATTCCCCCTACATAAATAATCAATATAAAGTTGACATTATTTCTAACACAAGGTTTATGTCCTTGGTGTTTAGGAGAAACAGAACTATCCAACAAAAGTCATGTGGGAATAGGAGAACATCTAAGTTTCTGTGACTAGGCTGAGAATTGAATGTGGGCCCCAGAGCTGTAAGGCCGCAGCACTAACCACTGTACCAGTGTAACATTTCTTTGTGTTGGGAATTTAATTGTTAGATAGATGAAATATTTCGTGTTGACCATGAAGGGGTTGCTTTTGCATAGGTACAGCCATTATTTCCAGTGGAATCAGTGAAGAAGTTGCAGGATAATGAAGAAGGCAGTGTATTTCTGTTAATTGCTGTGCTTTAGATATGTAAAACTGTTCAGAAGAAAAGTTTCAATCTGCTTCAGTGTGACAGATTGACAAGAAGAAAAAATGCAGTATACCTTTTCATCCCGGTCTTTACATTCTGGTCCTAAATTGTTGTTCAGTAATTTCTACAGTAATTTCTGCCATCTTCTTCACTTTGCATTCCTTTTTTCAGCATCAGCTGTCACAGAGAATGCAGAGAGGTGAAACCTGAGTGTTAAGACTAGAGGGAGGAGATTAAGAAATTCTGTAGCAATGTTTCCATTAAAGGGAAACCAATCAAATGAATTACAAAGCGCAAATGGAAAAACTGACAATAGGAGGCTTAAAAAAAATGTCATCTGACTGTTTTGTACATAGCCCTGCCAATTTTCAGGTTTGAGGACCTTTCTGCCAACACTGCACACCACCACCCGCTGGTGAAATATGAACATTGCATCTTTTTATACAAGGGCTGTAGATTACTGTTACAATTATTATTATTTGGTGTTAGTTTTTTCATTGCTTTTATCCAAGGTAACTTTACAAAATCAATATGTATTTAATACACTTGAATGATTAGAAAGAACAAAGTAAATAGAGATTAAAAATTAAAAACAGCACAAGATGCTTAGTTGTAGATCTTGTTCCAAAGCCTGGTTAAGACTAGCAGTCTACTAAAATCACAAGGGTGAGCACAAGGGTCGAAACTCTAAGCAGTCCCAAGAATTATAGGCAATATAATAAACATTTGCAACAATTTTCTATTTCATTCACACTGAATAATTTGTCTTATTAATATTTTATGTACTCAACAGCCTCAGTGTCTAGTAATCTAAAATGTTTACATTTTGCCTTGTTGATATGAGCAAAGGAGAAAAAAACGATTTTGTGAAAATTTGATAACGCCAAAATGTCTTTTCATTCTTTTCAGGTGTGAAATTGAAGCAACTCTAGAGAGGTTAAAAAAGTTAGAACGTGACCTAAGCACCAAAGAGCAAGAACTCAAGGAGAGAGAGCAACGCTTGAAGATGTGGGAGCGAAAGTTGGTAGAGCAGTCCAACACACCGGTTAGTGCTGTCATGTGAAATAAGAACTTCTTTCTTATATGTACTGCAGATTTAACTGCTTTAATCATTTCTCACTCATTATGCTGTATGGTATTTCTGGATATCCTTGATCAAAGATGCAAAGTGGCACACTTTCTTCTTAAGCTTCTGGGTACGTTCCATTCAAAAGATGTGGCATGTTTTTTTATTTTTTTTTTAAAGACAAGCACTATCAATTTGTGAAGGCCTTACTGATAAGTAAACTTGTATCCATCATCCTACATACTCACAGTAGTAAAATATGGTGAAATAGAATATTTAACAAATGACATTTAATGAAAATCTATTTCATCATCAAAATATGGTTAAGTGTAATGTGAAATTTACATTCAACAAGCCATGGTTTTTGTTTTGAAGCCAAGCAGGCTGTAACCTCCAGGGGTGCCACTTTGCCCCAAATTGCAGTCACAATAAATCCCAAAAACAAAAAAATACACTAAGCACAATCCTTCCTCCTCCAAGAACATAGCCCACTGCCTCTTGACTCATCCATGTGAGCCAGTGGACTCTGAGAATGCCTCCAGTGCTATGCCGTGTCTTCCAGGAAGCACTTCTGAGACATAAAGAAAGTAGGAAGTTCCCCACCGACATTGCCCTGTATCGGCACATAGAGACCCTCATAGGGCTGTATTTCCAAACTCAATCTCCAAAGCAACCCTGCGGTTGTCCCAACTGGGTTGCCGTATGAGGACCGCAGCCACCTGGCGTATGGGGAATTACATTGCTCCATTCTTTCAGCTTCTGCTGGTCCATTTATTAAATCGTACCGACCAGGTACAAAAATATTTTTCTGTCCTGTTCTGGCCGCTTTGTCTGTGTCATCGAATTGTCGACCCGGCCAGGTAATTAAAAATCTTCTGATCTGGCCGGGATGCGCATTCTCCTCTTACAAGATATTGGTCACATAATTATTTTTGTTGTATTTTTATGAAGAATGAAAAACTTAAAAAAACTCTATTAAACAAGTAGATAGCCGTGTTTTCGTTTTGTAAGAGTGATGTGATCGAACATTGTTTCAATCACATTTACTAATGTATAGTCATGTAAAAAAGTAAGTACATCCCATGAAATGTTTTTTCTTTATTAACATATGTGGACATATTAGGGGCGGCACGGTGGCGCAATGGTAGCGCTGCTGCCTCGCAGTTAGGATACCTGGGTTTGCTTTAGCGTGGAGTTTGCATGTTCTCCCCGTGTCTGCGTGGGTTTCCTCCAGGTACTGTACTCTGTTTTCCTCCCACAGTCCAAAGACATGCAGGTTAGATACATTGGTGATCCTAAATTGTCCCTATTGTGTGTGTGTGTGTGTGCGCCCAGCGGTGGGCTGGCACCCTGCCCATGGTTTGTTTTCTGCCTTGTGCCCTGTGTTGGCTGGGATTGGCTCTAGCAGACCCACGCGACCCTGTAGTTAGGATATAGCGAGTTGGATAATGGATGGATGGATGGACATATTAGAATTCTTCATTTATACAATGTCTATTGTTGAAGGTGATATAATATAGCAAACATTGTTCCATATTTATATTTTGAATTCTGTTGTATAATTTAAATAAACATAAAAGCACATTTTGTATTTTTCACTACTTCAAGATGCTAAAATTTAGAATCAAGTTTATCAGATCAGGTGCAAATGATTACAACATCATTAAAGACGATCTTGTGTGAGGAACCTGTCTTATTTAGACCTTAGACATTTAGTTTGGTTTGCTCTTTGTTTTTAAAGTGTGTGATATCGCCATGTCTCGATCAGAAGACCTCTCTAAAGGTCAGGAAGAAGTTTAAAGATGTCTGGGAGTCTAGGAAGGGATTTATAAACGTGTCTAAACAACTGGAAATCAACCATTCCACTGTCCGGAAGATCATCTACAAATAGAGATTTCAAACGGCTGAAAACATGTTCAGTCTAGGCAGACCCAACAAGTTTAGTCTGAGAGCAGAATTGCAAGATGCTGAAAGGAATCTCTAAGAACCCCAGAATTTCATCACATTACCTCCAAGTAGCCTTTCCCACTGTTGATGTCAAAGTGAATGAGCTTACTGTGAGAAAAAGGCTGCCCAAATTAGAGCAACATGAGAGATGTGCCAAAAGGACACATTTGCTGTCCAGAAAGAATATCATTTCAAGACTAAACATTGTTCCTGGACACCTAGGCAAGACCAGGACTTCTGGAACAATAGCACAAATGAGGCAAAGATAGAGTTATTTAGCCACAGTACCAGAAGACTTGTTTGACAAAATACAAAGACAGCATTTGACCAGAAAAACCTGATACCAATTATAAAGCATGGTGGTGGAAATGGTCTGGTTTGGGGTTGCTTTGTTCCATCAGGGCCTTTTCCATTGTGCCAGACGGTGCTTGAGGATAATGTGTTAGAAGATTAAAGCTAAACCAAAAGCGGACCTTGCGGCATGACAATGACGATCAACATACCAGTAAGTCCTCAATGGAATGCCTGAAAAGAAAGAAATGGATTGTTCTGGAATGGCCAAATCAAAGCTGGAATCTGAATCCCATCAAGATGCTGTAGGGAGATTTGAAACGGGCTATGCATGGAAGATACCCCTCAAACATCACACTGCTCAAAGAATTCTGCATCGAGAAGTGCGAAAGACTTTCTCCCAGGTGACTGCTAGGCAGTTATAGGAAAGGTCTACTTGAAGGGGCAATGCCAGCTGTTAGAGCCAAGGGTGTACTTATTTTTTTCCACAGATGGAAATGGCTTATTTACAGTATTTATTTTTGTTAAAAAATTATTGTAGTTAATTGTTTTCCCAATAACATCACTTTTATCTAAGAAAACTGTTTAAATGGAAGATCAAGTCTTGTTATATCTACACATATAATGTATTCAGAAAGTATTCAGACCCATTCACTTTTTGCATACTTTATTGCGCTGTAGATTTGATTTAAAATATATAAATCGGTACTTTTGCACATCATGATAAAGTGAAAACTTGCTTTTAGAAAGGTTGGCAGATTCATTAAAATCAAAAACTGAAATCTCTCATTCAAAGAAGTATTCAGCACTTTGCTGCAGCACTCCAAACTCTGGCCAGGTATACCCTGTTTGCTTTAATTCTCCTTGAGATGTGTCTAGAAATTGATTGGAGTCCACCTGTGGCAATTTGATTTATCTGAATATTTTTTAAAAGGGCACCTTAAAAAGGTGCAACAGTTCACATTGCATATCAGGTGAAAAACCAATTGATGAAGTCCAAGTAAACCTCCACATTCAAATTATGTGAGACGTAGATAAGAGCAAGAAAGTAAAATTATTTCTAAAGCTTTGAGTATTCCCAAGAACACAGTGGCCTTAAGAATTATAAAATGGTAGAAGTTTGGAATCACCAAGAGTCTTCCTGGAGTTGGGCATCTGGACAAGAAGGGCCTTAGACAGATAGTTGACCAAAACCTCAATGGTTACTCTAACAGAGCTTCTGCAATCCTGTGCTCAGATGGGAGAACCTATTAGAAGGATCGTCATTTTAGCAGCACTCCATCAATTGGATGTTTATTATAGAGAGGCTAGGCAGAAACCACTGTTAAGTAAAAGGCTTGTAACAGGTTACAGTACTTTCTGAGAGAATGAGGAAAAACATGTTCTGCTTTGATTAGACAAAAAAATGAACTCTTTAGGCAGAACTTCCAAGTGCTAAGCCTGGTGAAGACCAGGCACTGCTCATCACTTGTCTAATGCCATCCCTACAGTGAAGCATGGTGGTGGCAGCATCATACAATGGGAGTGCTTCTTAGCAGCAGGGAAAAGGGGACTGGTCAGAACCGAGGGAAGGATGAATGTAGCTAAATACAGGGAGGTGCTTGACGAAAACCTGCTCCGGAGTGCATGCAGCCTTAGACTGGGGAGAACTTTCACCTTTCAGCATGATGGTGACTAAAAGCATTTAGCCAAAACAGAGCTAGAGTGGCTTTAAAACAGGTCTTTGACTGTCCCTGTGTGGCTCAGCCAAAGCCCAAACTTAAACCCCATAAACCCTTTGTGTAGAGACCTGAGGATGGCACTTTACAGATGACTCTCTTCCATTCCAACAGAGATTGAGAGAATCTGCCTGGATGAATGGGATAAACTGCCCATATCCACATGTGAAAACCTTTTAAAGACTTACCCAAGAAGACATGAAGCTGTCATTCCTGCCAAAGGGCCTTCTACAATGTGCTGAATTAAGGGTTTGAATGTTTCTATGAATGAGAAATTTCTGTTTTTTTTATGTTGAATTAATTTGCAAACCTTTCTGAAAACTTGTTTTCATTTTGCCATTATGAGTTATTAAGTTTAGATTGATAGTCAAAAATGGTAATTTTATCCATTTAAAATTATATCTACAACACAATAAAGTGTACAGAAACTAAAGGATTTTGAATACTGAAACCACTGTTTGTTAAAAAGAAACATTTTTATGGGGTGTACTTGCTTTATCATATAAGTATCTTCTTCTTCTTCTTCTTTTGGCTGCTCCCATTTGGGGCTGCCACAGCAGATCATCTTCTTCTATATCTTTCTGTCCTCTGCATCTTGTTCTGTTACACACATCACCTGCACGTCCTCTCTTACCACATCCATAAACCTTCAAATTGACTTTCCTTAACATTTTGAAAAAATCACTGTGGATCCATTTTAACAAAAAGGTGGCGATGAAATAATACTGAGTGATGTGGACCCTAATAATCTAAAGGTATGAAGTTTTTCTACAGTTGACCCTTTAGTATCAATAGTAGTATCAGTACATAAATTCAGTTTGTTTGGGTTGAAGACACTGAGGGATAGATTGTTGTAGTTGTACCATGAAGTTTTTCCTCCTGTCCGTATTATGGACCCACTAATGTTATGCAAAACTAGAAATTTCAGTAAACAGAATACAGTAATGGGCTGGCTTTCTTCATACATGGCTCTTGGTTGGTTGTCTGTTTAGACCATACCCCAGAGTCTGAGATGCAACAGTCAGGAAATGCTAGATTCAGTTGCAAAGTGTGATGCTTCGTTCCAGTGCCATGAGTTTTACAGGCTTCATAGGGATAACAGCACAGAGTATTGGACTAAAGTCAATAAGTAGGTTTCCCACTTAAGTTTTCCTTTTGTATAGGTGGGTTGTTATCAGGTGGGTGACACTGAGTAAATAGTGCAGATTCATTTCCATGGTAGGCAAATTCATGCAAGTTCAATGTATGTGATATACTTGACTTGATATGAACCATAGTCAACCTCTTAATGCACTTAGTAATGATTGGAGTAAGTGAAACACTCAATGGCACATGACTGTAGATTTCTTAGGTTATATTATTTTATAAAAACTATTTAATATTAATCAATGAACATTACATTAATACTAAAATTGCTACAATTTCAATGCTTTGTGCAATGCTGGGTACAGATCAGGTCAGGTTGGGGAGCATGCACTGGTACAGCGTGTTGCCACACCCATCACACGACGAAACAGCTCGAGATCCTGGTTGGCAACACTCCAGGCAGACATGCGGTCCAGTCCTACCCTCCAGAAATAACCATCTATCTGCCACAGCCAGGTGTTACATCTGCGTCCCGTTGGACTGATTTAGCTGCTTGGGTGCTCAACCATGAGTATCCTGCAAGCCAGATCCCTCTCGGGGAATCATGCCACATGGCCAAATTGCCGTAACTGACACTCCCTCACAATGCAGGTAATGTGCCTCATTAGGGATTCCGTGAGCAACCGCTCATTTGTCAGAAAGTCAAACCATCAGTACCCAAGGAGTCTCCAATAAGACACATTACCAAAGGAGTCCAGTCTTCGTCTCAGGTCACTGGATAGTGTCCATGTCTCACAACCATATAGCAAGACAGGAAGCTCCAAGACTCTAAAGACTTGGACCTTTGACCTTTTGCAAAGATATCGGGAGCACCACACACTCATTTCCAGCGACTTCATGACCCCCCCCATGCTCTTTCAATCCATCTACTGACTTCATAGGAAGAGTCACCAGAGACATGAATGTTACTGCCGAGGCAAATAAACCTCTTGACAAGGTTGACATTCTCTCCACAGACTACACTATTAATTGCTGTGTCTAAGAGGTCATTAAAAGCCCAGTCACTCAGACTCATCGCTCAGTCACTTGAGAGCCCTGATCAGAGCCTCCATTGAATCTGCAAAGATCACAGCATCATCAACAAAGTCAAGATCAGTGAATTTCTCTTCACCAGCAGATGCTCACTGGACCCCATGACCCTGCCCAACACCCAGTCCATGCAAGCATTGAACAGATTAGGAGCAAGAACACACCCCTGATGAACCCCAGAATCAATTGGGAAAAACACAGAGGTTCTGCCTCCACTCTGCACAGCAGTCATAGTACCAGTGTGCAGGACAGCTGTGATATCCCGCAACTTTGAGGGGATCCCCCGAAGCCTCAGGATGTCCCACAGGGCAGCTCGATCAACAGAGTCAAACGCTTTACAAAAATCCACAAAGGCTGCGAAGAAACTCTGCACATATTCATGTTTTTGCTCCATGAGAACCCTTAGTGCCAGGATGCGGTTGATGGTAGACTTCTTAGGCATAAAACTAGACTATTCTGATAGATAAGCAAGTGATGACAGATCCTTTTGAGGATGACCCTAGCAAGGACCTTACCCGGCACCAAGAGTAGTGTTATCCCCCTGTAGTTGCCTTATTCCAGGTAATCACCCTTCCTTTTTCAGATAGGGATGACAAGTCCTGTTTTACATTCAGTTGGGATGACGCCCGTCTCTAAAACAGAAGCAAAGATTGGTTGCAATGCCAGGAGGACAGCCTTACCACAAGCCTGGAGAAGTTCACTCCAGATTACACACATCCCTGCAGCCTTCTCTACCCTCAGCTGGTTCACCACCTGTGCAATTTCAGTGATATTGGGTGGTTCACAGCTAATTGGAGGATCCTCCCCCTCCTGATGAGTACCACAGTACAAAAATATCTAGCATCACAAGAAAGAATACCTGGGAAGGCTAAGAGAACTCAGAGAACATAAGGACCTACTCCATGTCTTTCTCAAAGGTATTGATAAAACTGATCCACATGCAAAATAGTGTCAGTTTAATAGAGAATCAGTTTTTAGTGACCGCTTCTGTCTTGGAGACATTTATTTGATTGCTTAATTTATTACATAATATAGGTTATAGGTTATATGTAATTACTATCTTAACTTATTCTAGCATAACTAAAGAATACTGTCCATGCTAAAATGAAATGCAATCCAATGTGTAACACACACTCACATGCAATGCAATGCAATTTAATTTAATCAATTAAGTGATTCATTTATTTTTAATATGGCAGACAATTGAGCACATTGCACTTCTTTCCCCTACCATGCGTTAATCTGGCCAAAAATAAGTGAAATCAAGTGACCAATCATCATTAAGAGGTAGGGCAAGGGGAATCAACAATCAAGGTAAAGTGTGGAATTAAATCCAGTGAACTAGAAGCAGACACTGAGTGAAATATAATGAGTATGCTTTAATTTTAGATAAGGCACGTGCAATGAGGGATCAAACATGCTGTATATGAATTAAAATATCATATATCTGTTACTGCATTTAAAATTGGTATGAATATTGTATGTTATATTGAAGAGCAATGATTCATTTTATTTTAAGATATATAGATAGATAGAACTTTATTTCTCGCCAAGGGGAAATTTGCCATGCAAAATATTTTGAAAATGCTGCCATAATTTGTGTGTTTTAAACAATTGAATTTAATTTTGACATTGAATTTAATTTTAGTGTTCCATAAATACATGACATATATAAAAAGTAAATAAATTTCCAAGGGTACTGAAGCTGCGTATCTCCCTCTAAAACTAAGGATGCACAGCCCAATCTATGACTTGTAAGTCATTTTGTAAGCTAAGATGTAGCCATCTCCTCATACAAATCTGAAACTTCTTTAAAGAAATAAAGCATTGGCTAATTTGTACAACTTCTCATCTTCAACTCCAGCAGGTGATTTATGCAGATGTAAAGGGACTCCCCCACCTCCATACAGTTACTTATAAGCAGGAAAATGTATTTGATTTACAGTAAATTTGTGATATTGTAATGCCAAAAGAACACTGGTTTTGTGCTTTCACTGAAGCACTTTTCAATGTAAATATGGAAATCTGCAATTATTAGTATAAATATGGTACCTAGATGGCCTTCTTTCAAAAAGTGTTTCAAGTGGGCACTATCACTTGGGTGGGTGTAGTTATTCTCCATTGCAACTGTGTGTGGGTACAGTACCAAGAGATGAATGCAGATATAATAAAAAAACATCTGTTAAATAAAGATTGGGGACATAGATGCATTTTGCCTTAAAGGAGGATAGCAGGGACATCAAAAATTAATGAAAGACAGCTGTCTGATTAGCTCACAAAAATGCTGTCTCTTCCACAGAGATTTGAATTTTTTCCAAGTATTTTTTTTCAGAATATTCTTATTATATCAGAATAATAATACTAGTACATTATGCCATTCTTCCTTTTGGTGCAGAATCATTGTAATGCATTTTGTGATTGTATGTTCTTTAACATGCCATGTTTACTAAAAGTGTCACATTATCCCTTTTTGGCTTTTTCTGCATTTGGTTTTCTGCTGTCAGCATGAATGTTATATCTCTGAAAATCTAACCTTCTTTCAGTTCATTACTAGCATGGATGTTTTTGAAAAACACATTATTCATGTTGGATTCATCGCAACCAGCACTGCTTGAGTTTTTTTTTTCCTGTCATATTTTTTTTCTCCCACCCCTAATGCTTTCTACATTTGGCACTTATCCTAGCTAACTTATTTTCAATTATTTAATTGCTGACTTATTTAGCAATTATGCCACATTTGCATTTCATTTATTTCACGTGCACTGCATGTGATCGCTCAACTTGCATTTTACCTCTTCTGTAATTTTGTTTGCTGCAGTGACAGTTTTGGTTGGAAAGTGCTCAGTAAATAAAGTGGGAGGATTGCCCGACTGATAGCAAATAGCAAAATTAAAACTGTCAGTTAAAGGCAAAGACTTTAAAATTGGACAAATGTCAGTCACTCCTTCATATCCTGAATTTGAAGCACTTGGCAAGACCTGTTTAATTGAGAAGCAACTCTTGCCCTCCCCCAATATAAATTTTAAAAACATTTCTTATGAATACTGTAAAAATTAGAATATCTAAATGAAATATGGTTAACATATTTGAATAGTTACCTCCTTGAATATCTTGTTATTTAATATACAGAGTACTGGAATATTCTAGTGCTGATTTACATAGTAGATTCTAAAACATTTAACAACAATCTTTTTTCTAATAAAATAAAACAGTTATTTAGCAAATGGATTGAATGAAATGTAAGCACACGCTCTAAAAGACTAAATGAATAAATTAAGCTGGCTTTAAACTTAATGAATGCATTGTTTCGTCACAAAATAGTTGTAAGGATTATTAGATGGTAAAGTGGAAATCCTGAAAAACTCCTGCCAAAATTTAAGATGACACTAACTAGCCAGTAAACTAATTAAAAAAAGGAAAATGATTTATTAACTTATATTTAACACCAAAAAATATAATATTAAATTAAAAATAAAAAAGATTCTAGAAAAAGGAACTAAAAATAAACAATAAGGAAAAAATAGAAAAAACATGAATACATTCTTAATTAATTGATAAACTAGATCTTAGGGTCAGAAAACAAATTTTAAGTTTAAATCCTAAAACAAGTCTAAAAACCCGAAAATAATCCATCCATAATTTTTAACAATCATAGAATAATTCCAAATGAAGGAACTGCGTAGCAAATCTAAATCCTTAATCCATTAACTGGAACCTTACCATTAAATAAAATGAAACTATGAATATCATCAGAACAATGAATTAAACTATAAACAATAAAATTGTCAGATACAATGCTTAATTATAAAGGAATCCTTACCGATGAACCTGATGACAATTGCAGAAGTGTTTTTTTAGAAAGAGGAGGCCATGGCAAAGGAGAGGTCAATGCCAGAGCACTGACAAAAGCCAGAGATCAGACTTCAATTTAATTGGAAACCCTACAGGTGACTGCAGTATAATTAGATAGGACCCAAAGAAGCAATTATCACTTGAAGGCCATCCCAAAAAGGTGATGGCCTAAATTTATTAAACATGTCATAACTAAGAAAGAGAACAAAGCAAATAAAGAAAATGGTGAAGACCAAGTGAAATTTTTTCTGTCATGTTTCTTTATTTTTCTCTCTTTATATTTGTGTATCACTCCCACCATCTGTCTATCCAACTAATGTTCTGTATACTGTATATACAGAATAACACAATATACACAATAACAACATCCCTTTCTTGGCCTGCCAGTATGAGGGTTGAGCCCCAGCTGTCAGTTGCTATGGATTGCCTATTTTCAAAGTAGTACTAAACACTGCCCTATCTAAAACTTCCTTTTTAAACTCTTGAAATTTGGCCTCTTCCTTTAGACAGTTGTTCTAAAAGTAGAATCCCCTAGTAGTGTTCCCTGCTTTTATTACACCAAACACATTCCCACCTCCTTACCCCTTAATTGCCCTTAAAGATAAAGATCTCTGAGGTAACCTGCAACACAGGTACGTCTTGCCATGTCTCATAATCTCACCCTTAAACAGAGAATGTGGCTTCAGGATTTCTAAGTTGCAGCCATTTGCTGCCACTTGTCTGGCAGGATATCCTGCATATTTTAGCCGAATTCTCTTTCTCTTTCTTAACAATATATGGTAGACAGATAGAGAGATAAGTAGATATGAAAGAAAGTATATTAAAAATATGGCATGTGAGTAGACAGCAAGAGAGTTAGATAAGAAGTAATAATTGAAATATATGGAAGATGTAGATAGGAATAACTAAAGATAGATTAAATATGTTTGGCTGAGGTCATTACTGCTAAAGGAGGTTCCATTAAAATTCACTAAATTATTACATTAAATTAAAATTAATGAGATTTTGAGAATTTTGCTCATTAATCCCCAAAATCCCAAACATTTTCTCACAACTATAGATATAGTAGATCAGAAATACGGGAAGCGTAATTAAAGATAAATAGACTTGATCAGAAATGGATGAGTTTATTCCTAATAATTATCCAAAGATTCCAGTCTTTTTATACATTTTTATGAAAACTGAGGTAAAACTCAGTGAATAATTTTGTCACTTTATGTGAATTTGTCAGTATTGGTCAGACTAAATAAATTTATTTATAGTTTATTTGGGGCGGCACGGTGGCGCAGTGGTAGCGCTGCTGCCTCGCAGTTAGTAGACCCGTGTTTGCGTCCCGGGTCCTCCCTGTGTGGAGTTTGCATGTTCTCCCCGTGTCTGCGTGGGTTTTCTCCGGGTGCTCCGGTTTCCTCCCACAGTCCAAAGATGTGCAGGTTAGGTGGATTGGCGATTCTAAATTGGCCCTAGTGTGTGCTTGGTGTGTGGGTGTGTTTGTCTGTGTCCTGCGGTGGGTTGGCACCCTGCCCGGGATTGGATTCCTGCCTTGTACCCTGTGTTGGCTGGGATTGGCTCCAGCAGACCCCTGTGACCCTGTGTACGGATTCAGCGGGTTGGAAAATGGATGGATGGATGGTTTATTTGCCTTTTCTTTATTTTTTGTCAAGATTCTCATGGGAAAACCAAAGCAAAATTTTAACACGTGGTACAAATATTTGTGTATAATCAATTAACAGAAATAAAAGTGTTTGCCTCCTTCTGTTTCTCTGGTCTATTTTTTCTGCATAGTTTTTGTTTTTTATTTACTTCCTAAATTTTGTTTCTAATTTACTTCCTAAATTTCTCCTTTTAAAACTTTTTCTTTGTTGTGAGAATCTTAAAAAGAAAAAGACACACTATTATCCTGTAATAAATAAAACTTACTTTGATTTTTATATTCTAACATTCAATTCCCTTTTCTTTCTCTTGAATTTCATTGTCTTCTCAGCTTTTCTTACCTGTTGCTGCAAAGATCTGTGAAGAGTCTTTCTATGAGTCTAGAACAGAGGAGTCTAACAGTGCAGAGATGTCTTGTCAGATCACAGCAGCCAGTAATGGGGAGGTAGATGGTGTGAACCTGCAGGCTATGATGAAAGGTTTTGGTAATATCTTCTCTATGGACTTAACAGGACCTGTCATGCATTCTGGAATTCAGATAAACATGCAGGCTAAACAGAACTCTTCAAAATCTACTGTCGTCAGGGAAGGCAAGAAAATCAATGCAGCCTTGAGCCGGGGCTTCTTTGACTGGTCTGAAGACAGCGACTGATAGCAATGTAGTCATTTGGACATGCATTTCTGGTTTAATTTGATCAAATGTGGACCTCTAAAACCTTCTAACCAGATTTGCTTGCTCTTATTTTAAAAGAAAGAAAAAATGGATCTATTGAAACTGAAGACTGTGTAGCACTCATTTATATATTAGTCTTTTTTTCCTCCAAAAGTATACCATCCACATTAACTGCTCTGAACATGGCAGATATAAGAAGGAGAGTTGGAAATGCTCACTCTAAAGATCTGCTGTGCAGAATGTCTTATAGACCATTGTGAGCTTCTGCTGTTGTCCTTGCACTGTTACATTCTTTACACCTTACAAAGCCAGGACACCCATTTTTCTTAGACCTTCATTAGAAATATTATGAGGTTAAAACATTTCACACGTGTACTTTTCTCCATGAGTTTTACTTTAAATGATATGACCATGTGGATATCAAGTCCTAATTCAGACCGACACTGAGTAACATGTTGCCCTATCCTGTTGTTCATTATTTTGCTTGCAATTCATATACATGTGTTGCATTACCCTTTAACCATTCCTATTTCTGCTGTTGACTAATGATAAGGTTTGAATTATAAATAAATTGATTGATGAGCTCTGCTTCAAACTATTAATACTAAGTTGAATAATCTAATGTATGTGTGTCTTTAGGAAATGTGTTCCCTTTCTGCTTTCAAGAAAGTACTTAGGGTCTTCCAAATGGCAATGCATATAAGTGAGGCTCTGCTTTTTGCTGCTACATGTTGAAGTGGGACTGACACATTCCCCTTCACCCCGATCATGTATACATAAATCTTATGAAAAGACTAGTGTCAATAAATCAGTTATGGACATTAATGTTAAACTCATCATTACTTTCTGCAGTCAGACATTTCAGCACTGCCAGGTACCACCAAGTATTCAAATTTGGTTACCTTTTTCCAGAAGGTCTACCTTTTTTCCCCTTAAAAATTACCCTTTATAATCCCCAAACCAATAACTAATAGATAGGGTTGCAAATGCTCTGCATTTTTCTCAGTGATATAGCATGACTTCTTCCATTGTGTTGCATTCTCAGTGTTATCTAGGTGTTCTTCAGCTATTCTTTATTTCACCAAACATTCTTGGACAGTGTTTGAAAAACTCTGCTAACATTATATTGTTGTCTAATTTAAAATACAAGTAAAAATGTACAAATGTAGTTTTGAATAGACACTGACAGACTGTCCATTTTCTCAAAACCTTCACAACTTTGTTTCGATTTCTAGGTTGAAGTTAACCATTAATTGATTTTAATGTTTGCTTTTAAGCAAATATTGTTTCATTACTGCATGAACATCACTTTTTAGAATATGAATTTCTTTTGCAAATTTTAATTACCAAATGGAAATGGAATGTTTGCTTGTATTGATGTTGTGCACTTTTATTTTTTTTTTATTTCTAAATAAATTGTTTTTAATTTATCCTCTTTTGTCAAGGAGTAGTTTCTTGCCTATATGACAAATAAAGAAACTGATAATTAAATATTTTTTATTTTAAACATAATGTCTACATTGCTCTTTTCAAGTTATGAATTGCAAAATTAACTGTTTAATCTTCTGCTCAACTTTCTGACTGAGCATAAGTAGTACAAATCTTGACATAGTGCAGTGGTTCTCAATCTGTGGGGCGGGCCCCCCCTAGGGGGGCGCGAAGATGTGAAAAAAAGAAAGCAAGAATTGAAAATATGAAAAATACATTTATGGAAACCAAAACAAATTAACTTAAACTACATTCTGATACTAAAAAAATAAATATAGAGTTAGATAAATGTCAATAAAAGTTAAGTAGGTATAATAAAATATGCATCTATGATATATCATTAATTAAAAAAGAACAAATTGGTATTAGTGGGCTCCTTTCAAAAAAACGTTAGGGGGGCGCGATTAAAACTTTTATGAAAACTCAGGTCGCAAATACTTAAAGGTTGAGAAACGCTGACATAGTGCTTGCAGAATCAGCAATGCACTCTTTTGCTATTATTCAGAGGCAGTTATTATCTCTCTGCCATTCTCTCACCATCGGCTTTAGCCTCTCAGGACAGAAATTGTGGGGCTGCAGATCATGACAAGCTGGACAGTGAAAAGGCATGGGAAGGAGGTAAAAAAACAGGATGGTTTTGGTCATATGCAAATACCCGGGTTAAGGGTACCCAAGGTTATTAGGGAAAGACATATCCAAAAGTGAGAAAGAGAGAAAACTGTTAAAAATGATGTTATCTAAAATCAGTATGCAAGGTTAACCAGGAATACCATGGCTGTAACACTAAAGCCAGAAGCCAAAAGCTCTATCCAGGCTTCATGTTTTTTTTTGTTCCTTAGACCAAGTGACTTTAGAGTAAAATTTACTAATAGAAGCCAATTGTACAGAAAAGAGAAATAAAGACATTGTTATTGTTTCAGTTGACTGAATACATATTGGTAGGGAAGTTGTGTGACCTTGTGAATTAGAGGCTTTAATTTTCAATGTGTGACCTACATTACCTAAATAGTTAATGATCTTAAAAAATGTAAATTAAAAAAAGTAGATATATTTATTATATTGTATATACTCTGTTCATACTGGTACTTTATAACATTTGTATATGTCTATAATCACACAGTCTTTAAAAGTCTTTTTAAAGAATTTAAAATAGATAGTAGAAAGGTGCAATCAACCTTGTCTGTGGCATGTATCTTGGTAAAATATATATACTGTACTTTATATACTAGAAAAATCATAGCTGTACAAGTAAATATATTAAATGATGGAGAGTTTTTTCTTCATTTACTCTAATTTGCTTTTATTAACTTTAGTAAATTTAAATTTATATTTCTTTCTGTTTTCATTATCTTTAAATTGTAGTTAGCATATACAGTAGTTGTATAAAATTTGTGTGTTTTTAATTTTCAGTATTTTAAGGTTGAGCATGCAGATGTTATGCCAGCTCAGCATATTTGTGTCACTGTTTATACAGTTATTATAAATTGCTAATTAGTCCAGATGTTCTTTTAAAAATGTATTATTTTAGTTCTCCATCTTTTATTAAACCTGCCTATTGTGTGAACCAGGGCCTGTCTCTGCTCATGGCAGAGAACAGCCCTCACATTCACATACATTCAAACCCTAATGCAAAGTTGCCAGTTTACCTAAAATACATGTCTTTGGAATGTGAGAAGAAAACTGAAGTACCCTGAGAAAACCACATACAGCCAAAGCGGAGATGGTGTAGACTCCACACAGATAGTGAACTAACCAGGTATCAGACTCAGGATTAAGGAAATATAAAGCAGCAACACTAACCACTGTATCTTTATGCCGCTTCAATTTAAAAAATCAAACATTACTTTGTTTATTGCCTCACAAAACCTGTAACATTAGATGGTGCTTTACAGAGCATAACTCAAAGCAAAAAGATGCAGTAACTGGTGCAAAGGTTTTAAGGATTATGACTTTATGCTTTTAATAATAACACACCTTTGAATTCTACAAAATGCAGAAAATAAATGACAGCTATGAGTCTAGTTTTAGTGAAAACTAAACTGGCAGCTACCTGCCTACTAGCAAAGGTTTAGTGCCAATCTAAATATTTTTTAAAAATCTAATAAAATAAAATACAAATGCCACTTTTCCTACATGCATCAACTTTTTCAAACAACAGGGTCAGCCTTGTTGTCTGAAATGATAGTATAGCAATGGGATTGGTGTTGTCTACTACCTGGCAATCACGTTCTGTTTCTTTTTTCTTTTTTTGAAGACAAAAGTTATTATTTTACCAGTAAATGCTGTATCAAGAGACCTGTTGGGGACAAAGGAACGAGAACAGTGGCCAGTGGTAGTACTGCATATAACTTGATGTGTAATCCTAATATTTATTAGTTAATTAAGCTTTATTTCTGTTTGGTTGCAGAAGCACAAATTCATATGGCAGAACTCAGTTTGTGACAAAACAGTACATTTGCATTATTTGTAGCTGCGTTTGATTGTATTGTTATGCTGTTTGAATTTTTAGCACGACCATTTAAAAAGTAAAAGTTATTGCTCTGGAGTGATGTGAAAATATTGTAATTTCATGTTGTTGTGGGAGGGTAAGACATGGACCGAAGTAAATGAAACAAAAGCAAAAACTCTCCTTATGTAACGTAGGTAGCGATTTTAACCCAGCCATAAGCATGTCTGCAGAGAATTGAGAAAACAACTGCAAAAGCTGAACAGAGCTGCATAAGTGCTTTAATTACATTTAATTGGTAAACACTTTTGTCACTGCCTTGGAATGCAAGTTAAACATGAGACACAATTCCCTGATATTGGAGGACTCACTCATAGTTCCTTATCAATATAATAAGTTATACTTGGTATCTGGCACACTGTATTACTCCCCAAGGGGAAATTGTCTTTTTGCATGACCTTTGGATAAACACATCTTGTGATATTTACAGGTTAAGAGTAAATATTTCCACTAAATAGCTTGCCCTCTTCTGACCAATACTGGAACTGCAAAATGCCTATGTTCAAATGATGCTGATTCTCCAATTAGTATTTTAATTCGAACAGCAAAATATTTTATAAAGCATTCATATAATAGAAAGCCTAGCTTATGTTTAATTTTCCTGCCAGATTTCTTCTGCTTCCACAAAAATATGGCTCAAAGATTTTGGAAAAGATAAAAAAAAATATATAAAAGACAAATATTGTAACGATCAGCATGAAAGTGCCAAGAGGCATGATGAATTTGTGCGTCCAGAAGGTGGAACTAAAAATGGAAGCATGCAAAATCACAGTATGAGGCATGCAGGGTTGACATTCTTTAAAGTAAGAATTAGGAAGCAAGTATAAAATCACAAGAATAAGCAGAAAGAGTCCTAATACACAAAGTTGTCTTGGGAGCACATTTTAGCTTCTGCTCCTCTGAAGAAGGTTGCTAAAAAGAATTAAAAATAAAAAAAATCCAGTCCATTTATGTCCATGTTACCTCACAATTTTGATGCAACGTGTCCTTCAATATCATGTATTAGCAGTGAGAGTCAGCAGTGTAAACAACATGGCTGCAATCAAACAGATACAAACACCAGTGCCCCAAGATGGCACAGAGGGGATACCATCACAATATCAATTAAACATTCCATTTATCTCAAAAAGCAACTGCTTACGCTTGAAATAAACAGAACTGAATTTCAGTCAAACTCACAACAAATGCTAATCATGTGGTAGAGAACAGCACATTCTGTACATTGCTCCCATTAATGAGGCAACTTACTTAATTTATTTAATATAGATGAAAATATTTATATATTTTGATATTATCAACAAGACAACATAATAGAGTAGGCTTTTCACACTTACGTAAAGTGTAGATAAGTTTTTTTTATTTATTTATATAAATATACTCAGATTCCAGAAATTGAATAATAAAGGGAGAATGTATAGTGTGAATTGCCAGTTCCAGCTTGTCAACTTGTAACATTGTGCCAGGGACTAGCAGGTATGAACATAGTGTATTTAATTTATAGCAGACTCTTACTCAATGATTGATTCAAGCCTGTATTATGATGTTTTCTTTGCTATCATATATTTTGTACTATTTTTACATTTTGAGTACCTAGTACTTTGAGTTTCCTCTTTTGAACTGTTTACTTAGACTTCAATTAATTTTCTGCAGTGCAAGCCATGGACATTGTACTGTACATATGTATGCACCACAGTGATTCGTGACATGCAGTGCTTCTTCTGTGAGCTGCCCTAACCTTGGGGCATCTGACTGCCTCTGTCTGCCTACCTCAGAGACCTGGTCAGTCACACAGCCTTAGCAATCACTTAAAAAAATAAACTGATTATGTAATTTTTCTGTGATACTGTTTTGTCTTGTTAGAGTAATATATTACTCTACTTTCCTTTTTGTATTATTAATGTGTAGCCTTTGTCAGAATGCCTCAAATCTCACAAACTTACCACTGTTTATAAGGTATTATAGTATATAACTTTTCCCCACCTTCCCTTCTACTTCTATAACCTCAGGCAATTAGGTGTAGTAAAAGACAAGCAGGAGTTTAGTTATACTTTAAACAATATATTATTGATAATATTCATAAATAATAATAAAAAGGAAAGTACATTTGAATATTGGCAACCATACAACCTGATTAAATGCTGATGTGTAGTTTCAGGCGGCACACAGACTTGTTAGTTACTTAAAATCTCTAGTTAAGGCATCATTTGTGGTCAGCTTTCTTCAGAACAGGCTGCATGCCTGTCTCAGTATGGCTGCCGAGCTTCTTTATTGTGTTGTCCTTTTCAGTTGATGCATCAGTTTGGTAAGAGAGAGATAGTGAAGGAGTGAGCAAATTTATAGATTCTCTGTCCAACCCCTAGAGCCAATAGGGCGTCAAAGTATTTAAAGGCTTCTGATACAAGCCAGTTCCAATCAGCCAAACTTCAGATCAATGGGGGGATAGAACATCTTCACACCCACCATCCCCCAAAACCATATGTTAAGGTAAAGCTTGGCAGTTAGGCAGCCTGGCTTTCCTATAGGGGTTGACTGAGAAACTTCAGAGAAACATAAGCCAAACTTGTTTAAGGCACTTCCCCCCAACTCTGTCGTAAAATTCATGAAAGAGGTGTGTGTGGGGTTTGGTGTAAACATGCATGCTTCTCACTAATGTAACACTAATATTACATTGCTTTGCCTAAGTTACAGATAAAGACATACAAAATATTTATCAACTTATATGCAAAATCTTACATCACAACAGAAACTTTGAAGCATTCAGCATCAGCAGAGACGGCCAGCTGCTTTTGAACTAATTGTTTAAAAATATTTGACACACAAAGCTTTTAAAGGTCACCAGTGAGGTTAGGTTTTGCTTCTTTTACCTCACATTAAAGATCCAAGTTGGTACTGAAAGACTAGTAAACATAAAATATATTCAACACTCCATGTAATAACTCTCATTCTGAAAACATATGTTTACAGCTGTATGTGCAAAGCACAAGTAGAAATTCCATTATTCTTGTGACAGTAAAGCATCTAAACACATACAGTATACTAAAGATAATTTAGAACTCAAAATAATATGCAGTGAAATACAAAAACACTACATGTATGTAGCTTTTCAATTAAATTATATTCTTAAAGCTTTGAATATAAAATTAATACTTTACCCAAAAACAATACTTTATATTATTTATTTATTACTACATGTATTGTGTAGTGATGGCTGGGGAGGGGAATAATGTCATGTTTTCCTGCAGAATAGAGATTTAAAACGTTTCTGGTATAATATTAGTATATGGTCATTAACAATCACAAACAATGTCAAAAAATCTCTAAAAAAAAACTCTTATGTTACTCATGCCTCTTAATCCACTTGATGTCATCCAGTCATATGCTTAGGGACAAGCTCAGAACTTGTTTTAATTATTTATTTGTTGACACTGGCCACAGCCATTTAAATTGATATAAAAGTACTGTATGGTAGCCATAGGTTGAACGTTTCAGTGTAAAAGCAGAATTTGGCGAGTGCTTAACCAACCCTGTCCAAAATTTTAGTGGCTTATTTCAAAGGTGATGTATTTCATAGAACACCGCTTGCTAGTGACATTTGGGAAGACAAATAAACACAGTGGAAGGTCATGATAAGGGTTTCGGAAGCAGCTTTCAAAGCTCACAAACTGCCTACATGTGAGCATCAATGCAAAATGTTTCAAAGGTCACTTTATGCAGTTGATTTTCCAACTTGACATTTAATATTTAAATAGGCTACACTTGATCCGTTTGGTGATAATCTGATCATTTAAAAATCATCCCTGAAAAAAATGGGAAGGACTTACAATAACGATTGTCACAATTACTGAACTGCAATATTGACAACCACACCAGATGCCCTGACAAGAGTATACTGAGCAAAATTAGTGAACCCATACATTTTTTAATAATGAGGAAACATCTCTAATATCTAATTCTTACATTATAAGACACAGGGCTATATTTATAATATGGGGATACTTATTGGTGATAAAGTTGTTGCTCACTGTGAAGTCCTGCTCTGTTAACCAGGTCCTCCTTTCCTAGCTATGCTTAAGTTTGTTTTTTGTGACTCTTTCCTGTATTGAATGGTCACAAAATGTATCATGTTATTTTTGAAATTACATAATGTTTGCTTTTTAAAATGCTATGTTAGGCTATACTTTGTTTCCTTAATTCAAAATTATGTTTTTTCTTTGCTTTGTAAAAGCTACAAATATGTGCTGTATGTGGCAGTATGCAATACAAAGGGTAAATAAAGTCTGATAATAATAATAACCATAATAATAATAATAATTATATAAAGCACTTTCATAGTGAATGGAGAGCCTCTTCAACCACAACCAACGTGTAGCATCCATCTGGATGATGCGATGGCAGCCATTTTTGTGCCAGTACACTCATCACACATTAGCTGTTAGGTGATGAAGTGGTGAGAGAGATAGACAGCCAGTTAGTGGCAAGGAATGATTAGGGGGCCATAATAACCAGGCCATGGTGGGTAGCTAGAACACCGGGATAAGAATGCCCAGGGACCACAGAGAGTCAAGACTTCAGTTTTACGTCTCATCCAAAGGAGAGCGCCATTTTTACAGCACAGTGTCCCCATTTTTGATGCCATTATGAAAAGTACTAACAATCCTGATTGAGGTGAAAATTTTTAGTACACCCAGAGCTAAAGGGTCTGACACAAACAGCATTTAAAGAAGCTAAAGTTAATTACACATTGGCATTACTGTATACTGTACTCCTGACATTTGTCCTCTCTGACTTGAGTGAGCTGTTATGAGACCAGATTCAATGCTGCGGTTAGTTTTTAGTTTCCAGAATATGTCATAAATGGTGGTTTGTGAATCAACTGAAAATAAATGAAATTAGAAAGACCCAAACAGCTGAAACAGAGTGAAAGTCATTTCCATTGTTAAACATCCATCCATTGTAGGACATTGTCATAACATTTTATATTAAATGCCAGTAATTAAGCAGTCTTGCATCAGACACAGTATTTCATCACTGTGATTTTACTTTCAAAATAACTGAATGACTGAATAAAAAGGCTATAGTTGTTCTATTCCTTAACCACTTATAACATTAGTTTTTAGTGTTTTACACTGCACATTATTAATTTGATATTACAATGGTGTAGGAGTCACAGTTCCTAGTTTGTGCCAGTTTCTATTGAGATTGAGTTCAAATGATGATGCTCATCAGGCTTTTAATAAGAGAAGACACCTTGATTTCTGCACACTTTAGTTTTATAAGACAGTTGCCATTTTGAGTTTAGAACTATCCCAGCTCAGAAACACTGATTTCAGGCAATACTTTGCATATTTCCTGCAAAAAAGCTATAAAAGTCTTGGCACATTAGGGCTCTTACCCACTTTAATTTTACATAAGTGTTACCAGATTTCTACAGGGTGACTCAAAATTATGTTAATTTTTGAATAGCAGAAACAATTTATTCACAAAACATACTTCATATGTGCAAGATGATTTACAGGAATGTCTCAACCTGTTCGCCATCATGTTCAACACATGTACCATATGTGGCACATACATTGTCCACAAAAAAATGTAAGCATATACATAGCAGTACCATTAGTGTTAACATAATTTTGACTCACCCTGTATTTAGCATCCTTCATTTTCTTTGATTTCTGTTAACTTTTAAAATATAGGAGTGGTGCTGGAAACTTTACAGAGCTGTAGAAACTGAAGATTTTTATTCTTTTAGTTTGTGTATTCGATCTCTACCTTTGTCATGTTTAAGCTTTCTAGCATATTGGGAAATGCTTTTTTAACAATACACACAAACAAAATTATGTTACTTATGTATAAGTAACGTAAGATACCTTAACAAAAGCAGCTGCACTGCCTTTTGCCTTCATGTCACCTTTTCCATAATTCTCCAAACTTACTTTGTATTTTACTGTTGTTTGGCTGCAGGTTAAGTGAAAAAGAAACAATTAAAAGGATTCTAAATCTCAAAACGCAAACCAGACAAATAAGAATGTTCTATTAACAGTAGGGTTCACCGACAAAAGCGCGATAGACATATGCACCCCGACAAAACCGCGACCGACAAACCCGCTAACTGGTTTTCGACAAATGCGCGCCGACAAAATCGCCACAACAAAATCGCGAGAGAGGCCAAGAGACTGGGACGCCCTTGCTGCAATTTTTCCTACATATGCAGGGTGTGATCTTAAGGACTATCTGCGTGCCATGCTGATGGCATCTCATAATATTGACTTCTAAAATAAACATTATTATATATGCTTTAAACTAGTAATTCATATTTAATGAAACTTTCGCGATTTTGTCGGAGCCATTTTGTTGGTGCGATTTTGACAGCGCGTTTTAATCGGCGCCATTTTGTCGGCGCGCATATGTCTATCGCACAAATGTTGGGTCACAGACAGGAGTAATTGCTTATTAGGAATATGGCTAGAATTAAAACATGTACACCCTGTGACTCTCTGAAATCTGAGTTTGACACCCCAGGTGTAAAGTGTTTGTTACAATGCAATATATTCAATGCCATCTTCGTTGTGATGGGCACTAGAGTTAAAATAAATTTCATTGAGCTTTAAAATGTGAATTTATGTTTAGACACATCAAGATTCTCTTTGTTTGAATTTAAAACATTTTTTCATTGTTTACTATTTAGCTTCTTCCATCATATGACATTTATACGTGGACAGAAGAACATGTGGTAAGTTTATACATTAGTTATTTATTTGTTTATTTATTTATAATCATCTCTTTTAATATAATTGATAAATCATTTTAAAGATTACTATATTTACATATTTTCTTTGCAATTGTAGCCACATTCAAGTTCTGTTTGATGGTTGCTGCCCACGGTTTGGTCACAACCTGACCAAGGCCCATGTTGCCTGATTACTCAGTTTGGCCAGACTGACAACTTTAGGATGTGCCTCACCACAATTTGATTGCAGAAATCTACAAATAGTTTCTCGGACTTTATAACTTGTTTTTTGTTCCTATATGTAGAATAAATTATGGGATCATACTGTGCGTACATGCACAGGTGTATGCCTTTCTAAGCAAAATCAATCAATTCATCTTGCCAAAGGTGAAGTCCATTAAAGTTCTACATGCATCTCAAGGAGAATTAAAGCAAACATGATGCACCTGAGCACAATATAAAGTGCAACAGCAATTGGTCTGTATACTTTTATAAATGAGAGATCTCAGTTTTTGATTTTTAATAAATTTGCAAATCTTTCTGAAAACATGTTTTCATTTTCTCAATATGAGCTACTGAATGTTGATTGATGGGCATAAATGGCAAAATTATCCATTTAAAATTAAATCTACAACACAATGTAGTATACAGTAAATGAAGGGTTCTGAATACCTTGTGAAATCCCTGTAGATGTATTAACTATTATGTTTCCATACTGATTTTGTTCAAGTAATTTCAAGTTGATTTTTTCAAAAATATCATTCTTCTCTAAAGACAGGCTCAGAAAGTGTACAAATTTACAATATTTAATGAATTGCAAATGTTCAGTTAGAACACTAACAGAAAAATACAAACAACTAGATTTGAATATATTTATAATCACATATGATTTGATTAAGCATGTGACCCCAGGGAAGTCATTTTTCCTACAATAAAATATAATTTGGAAACTGCCTCGCAGTGGTGTTCACTGTTGAAAAACACTGTATATTATAAATAATGGTTGACTGCATTATAATGTATTTTTCTTTTGTTTTTTTTTCCTTAAAAGCATTTCTGGGTGGAACAACTTTTTAATGAAGGTAAGCTTTGCTTATATATACAGGTATGTACTGTATATACAGACGACCCCCGAAATTCATTGGGGTTACGTTCCTAGAGCACCCAGGAATTGTGAAAAACCGTGAGTTTTGGATGTGGTCAAAAAAATGCCAATAAATGCCTATTTTTATAGTTTAAACCCTAAATATGTCCCCAAAACACTTTAATTTCATTTCAAACTCAGCTTAATACATTACTTTAAAAAAAAGAATGTAAAGGTAAACTCGTTTACTGTACAGTACTGAACTGCTATGTCTCCCGCAGTGTTAGAATGTCAAATACCGATGTTAGTGCTATATGTACTGTAATTCATGCAAGCACGTTTTCTTTGGTATGTGCTGTCATTATCTTTGGTATAAGTAGTGTAAATACGTAATAATTTCATTTAATAAAAATACAGTAAAATATATGGGTACTCACCAATAATGAATGATATTGATTGAAGATGATGATGACGATAAATTAGCTGTGCAGTACGATAAAGGTATGTAATGAAGATAATGACTGCACAGCAAAGCAGAGGATTTACAGCTCCTCGGGTAGCTACTGCGGCATAACTTTTTAGTTCTGGGAGCAAATCCAGTAGTTCAATTTTCTCCTGGACAGTCTGTAACTTTTTCTGGCACTTAGGTTTATTGCCAGAAGCCTTAGAAGGTGCAGGGCATTTGGGCGTCATTTTAGAGCTTTAAGAAGAATAAAATGAAAAACACGAGAATGCTCAGCGAAACACTAGAAATTTCTAAACGCGGTAAACTGTTATGTTATGGGAATGCTGGGCTGCATCTGCCAGAGATGAGTCACAGAGCAGCAGCCAATCAGCAGCAAGGAGAAATTAATAACGCTCTCAGATTGGCTACTTTCACCATCACAAGCCACCTTTTCCTTTTCGATAGCTTTGTGTTCTCTCTACAGTACAGTATTGCCAGGAAAAAAGCCATAAAAAATTGTGGAGGATATTTGTGGTTTCCACTAACAATTATTAGTTAAGTTCTAAGGAAAAATCTACAAATAAGTGAGGCCACTATCTCTGAACAGCGACCTTGCAGGGGTCTACTGTATAGTGGTGTGCAAAATATTCAATCCCCTTGAAAATCATCATAATTTTCTGCATGACAAAAGATTTGTCCACATATTTATCAATTCAGTATTTTTAATGTGAAATCTTATGTCATAACAATACATTTCCAAAGTCAAAAATAAACCATTTTCTGTAGATATTTAACTGAAAAAGACAAACTTAAAGTTAGTGTTTGCATAAGTACTTAAACCTCTGTGCTTTTGAAGCTCCACGTTTACACAATTGACAATCACAAACAACACAAAGGTGACAGTCATTTGACACTCATAGTTAAACATTATGAGGTACTACTTTAGTACTAGGGTGTTGTACCGTGTTAGCCATTACGAATGTAGAGAAGAGCCAAGCAAAATGACACCTTTTATTGGCTAACTAAAAAGATTACAATATGCAAGCTTTCGAGGCAACTCAGGCCCCTTCTTCAGGCAAGATGTAATACCTGAGACTAATACTACTTGAGAGCGATTTACATCTCTCTGGGTATAAAAGCCCCCTTCATAAGGACCATAGTCTTTGTTTGTTGGGCAATCACTACAGAAATGAAGTCAAAGGAGCATTCTGCTGATGTCATTGAGAAGCAAAGTCATTGAAATGCCCAAGTA
Organism: Polypterus bichir lapradei; assembly: GCA_026402145.1. Lineage (NCBI taxonomy): Eukaryota > Metazoa > Chordata > Cladistia > Polypteriformes > Polypteridae > Polypterus > Polypterus bichir. The sequence continues at coordinate 16,981,718 of JANRMT010062814.1, read as the reverse complement.
GGAAATGGCTACAAAAAAAATGTTGGAAGTGTTTGAATGTCCTGTTAAGCACTGTTGGATCCATCATCAGAAAGTGTTAGGTTCGTCACAGTACCCAGACTCTTACTAGGACAGGCCGTCCCTCAAAAATAAACATCAGAGCAAGACGTCGACTGGTGAGAGAGGCCACTAAAAATCCAACCGTCACTCTCAGAAGTCTGCAATGTTCTTTGGCTGAAACTGGTGTGGAGGTGCAGTGGGTCCACAATTTCAAGAGCTCTCCATAAAACAGGACTCTATGGCAGGGTAGTAAGAAAGAAGCCATTCCTTAAGAAGGTCCACATAAAAGCATGTATAACATTTTCTACAAACCATGAGAAAGACCCAGTTAAGATGTGGGAGAAGGTTTTATGGTCAGATGAGACCAAAATAGAACTTTTTGGCCAGACTTCAAAGATTATGATATAAAACTAATAAAGCCCATGACTCAAGAAACACCAAACCGATGGTGACATATGGTGGTGGCAGCATCATATTATGGGGATGCTTTTCGTGTGCTGGGAATTGGAATCCTGAAGGAATTGCAGGGGCCATGGATGCACAATATTGCAGGAGAACTTGTTCAAGTCAGCTATGAACCTACGGCTCAAGAGAAGATTCATTTTTCAGCATGACAATGACCTTAAGCACGAGGCGAAAGCAACACTGGAATGGCTCAGAAACAGAAAGGTGAATGTTTTAGAAAGGCCAAGTGAAAGCCCTGATTTTGGAAATCTGTGGCACTATTTCAAAACTGCTTTCCAGAGGCGCCATCCCACCAACCTAGAAGATCTCTATAAATTATGCCTAGAAGAATAGGGTAGAATCACTCCTGAACAATGTGCAGAACTGGTACATAATAACTCCAAAAGAATTAAGTCTGTTATTGCAGGAAAAGGGTTCTCGATAAAGTATTAATATGTTTGGATTGAATACTTAAGCAAACATTAAGTTTTGAATTTTTCGCCTTCTGTTAAATATCTACAAAAAATGGTTTATTTTGACATTGGAAATGTATTTTTACAGCATAAGGGTTCACATTAAAAATACCGAATGGATAAATATGTGTGCAAATATTTTGTCATACAGAAAATTATGATGACTTTCAAGGGGACTGAATACTTTAGCATGCCATATATATATATATATATATATATATATATATATATATATATATATACTAGCAAAATACCCGCGCTTCGCAGCGGAGAAGTAGTGTGTTAAAGAAGTTATGAAAAAAAGGTAACATTTTAAAAATAACGTAACGTGATTGTCAATGTAATTGTCGTAGGCTTATTTTAGTATTCAGAATGATGAATATGATTGTAAATATTGTGTATGAGAAATACACATTTTTATGATGTAAGGATCTCTTTGTAAACAACACTTGCAGTTCTGCCCTCAGGCTGTAAAATGTCTGCTGAGTTTACTCTTGAGCATGCAACGTACAGTTGACCAAGTGAGAAGCAATCTTGTGTCAAGTCAATGCCGACCATTTTTAGAGTCTGGCCCTGTGACTCATTTATTGTCATAGCGAAGCAGACCCTTACTGGAAATTGGAGGCGTTTGAACTGGAATGGGAGGTCAGAGGGTATGAGAGGGATGCGAGGAATAAATACAATCTTCTCTGAGCTTGTTTCATTGAGGACAGTTGCCTCAATGAGGTTCTTTTGCAGAGATTCGATCTAAAGCCTTGTGCCATTACAAAGTTTTGGTGGTTGTAAGTTTCATAGTAAAGCAGTGGAGTAAACTAAAAGGCAGGCATCACCAGCAGGCAGACATGAAGCAAGGCGAACAATAACAGGCTTGAAGCGGTGGAGTAAAGAAGAAGGGAGCAGTGAGCACGAACAGCTGAGGACAGTAAGGAAGCGAGTGAGGAGGCACATGAGCACGGGATGTCATTAATGTATATAGGCAGGGAGCCAACCATGTGGTAGGTGTGTGGACAGTGGCCGTGTGGAAAAAGGAAGGGGGACCGGGGGTGTCCTTTGTGTGTGAAATAAATCCTCTTTTAATGGAAATAAGGAATGAAACCGCCAAAAGGAGAGCTCAATTCCTAAACTTCCTTATGGCGTAATGGAGAGAACCGCCAAAAAGAAGACGTTATTTTCAAAAGTTCATTATGGGGCACAACACGAAATGAAACATACTTAACGTTTGTAAGTACAGTGTAAAGGATGAGCATGAGAAAATTGGAAGTTGCTTGCTTTCTTGCATTCTTTCGTTTTCAGCAGCGTCTCTATGAAGTTATGGATTTGCCTGCGAGTATAATAAAGAAACTGTCGCCGAGCCATTGAGATCGCTTCTTTACATGTAAATTAAGTAAATGCGTCTGTCGCGCACATCAGGATTGGTCACCAGATTCACTGCAGACTTCCCAGGCCGTGTGATTATAAACTTTTAAAAGAAAGTTCAGATAAAGAACTGGGGAACGTGTGGGGATTGTGTGTGTCTGGGTGTCTAATTTATATGTGTATATAGTTGTAATATAGGTTAAGTACATGTGAATATATTTGAGCAGTTTATAAATAAGAGATTACTGCTGCTGACGGATGGCCTTATATGGGCAGGCAGTCAATTACGTGGGAGGTGTGGGGATGGGGGAACGCAACTCCGCCTCACACGGCGACCGAGCTGCAGGCTATGGCTGTATATATGTACGTAAGTAGTATTCAGTTATGACCAATACGCGTTGAATTTCAAAATGAAACCTGCTTAACTTTTGTAAGTAACCTGTAAGGAATGAGCCTGCCAAATTTCAGCCTTCTACCTACACGGGAAGTTGGAGAATTAGTGATGAGTCAGTGAGTGAGTGAGTGAGTGAGTGAGTCATTGAGGGCTTTGCCTTTTATTAAGTACTAGCAGAATACCCGCGCTTCGCAGCGGAGAAGTAATGTGTTAAAGAAGTTATGAAAAAGAAAAGGAAAAATTTTAAAAATAACGTAACATGATTGTTAATGTAATTGTTTTGTCATTGATATGAGTGTTGTTCTCATATCTATATATATATATATATCTATATCTATATATCTATATATATATCTATATATATATATATATATATA
>JANRMT010062814.1:16951141-16967081 GCA_026402145.1 Polypterus bichir lapradei | reverse complement strand
TATATATATATATATATATATATATATATATATATATATATATATATATATATATATTGTGGAGGACTGCCGGCTTCCCATGCCGGTCCGCACCCCCAGGCCGCCAGGAGGAGCTCTCCTGACAGCAGGATCGTGCCCCGAGTTCCAGTAGGGCCTTATGGACTATGTAGTGTTTTTACACAGCCCTGCTGGATACCTTAGGGACCACCAGGAGTCGCTGTAGGGGGGCTCATGGGCTCTTGTGTGCCCTATAACCCGGGAGTATGTCACGGTCATGTGACAGGAAGGAATGACGTGCTCCCAGGTTGAAGAAAAGGACTGTTTGCCGTGACCCGGAAGGAATAAGGAACTGTGAACTGTTGGGACAGGAACACCTCCGGGTCAGGGGCTATAAAAGGACGGTGCCTCAGTCCAGACACTGAACTGTGCTGGGAGGTAGAGGAGCAAAGTGTCTGGGTGAGGAGGAGTGATTATTGTGTTGAATTTGGTTTATAAATAATGAGTAGTGTGGAAGGTGCTTGGTGCACTGTGTTAAAAGAAAATAAAAAGTCTTGGACTTTTACCTGGTGTTTGGAGTCATCCCTGAGGGTTCAAGGGAGCACTAGCGCCCCCTACTGCCACTATATATATATATATATACATACATGTGTACATATATACACACAAACATATACTAGGGGTGCCAAACAGGCAAATATTTGATTTTGTGAATATATAAAGTCGGCGTCAGAATATATAAAGTCAAAACTTGAATATATAAAGTCATTCCCGAATATATAAAGTCAAAACTTATTGAATATATAAAGTCATTCCCGAATATATAAAGTCAAAACTTGAATATATAAAGTCACTGTCGGAATATATAAAGTCAAAACTTGAATATATAAAGTCAGCGTCGGTATACATAAAGTCAAAACTTTTTTCTGAATATATAAAGTCAAAACTTGAATGTATAAAGTCATCGCTGGAATATATAAAGTCAAAACCTGAATATATAAAGTCAGCTTCGGAATATATAGTCAGCGCTGGAATATATAAAGTCAAAACCTGAATGTATAAAGTCAGCGTCGGAATTTATAAAGTCATTCCTGATTATATAAAGTGAACATCGGAGTATATAAACTCACTCCTGAATATATAAAGTGAAAGTCAAAATATATTGATTGAAACGACTCTGAACTGAACTAAGGTAACAAAAATGTATTCAGAAAAATAAATTAAAAAAACACTCTTCGTTTAATGTTTTGAAAATGATGCATGTGCCCTGCCCAGGATTGGTTTCTGCCTTGCGCCCAGTGTTGGCTGGGATTGGCTCCAGCAGACCCCCGTGACCCTGTGGTCGGATTCAACAGGTTGGGAAATGGATGGATATTCCAGCGCTGACTTTGTATATTTCGACGCTGACTTTATATATTGCAGCGCTTACTTTATATATTCCAGCACTGACTTTATATATTCCGACGCTGACTTTATATATTTAAGTTTTGACTTTATATATTCCAGCGCTTACTTCATATATTCAGAAATATTCCAACGCCGTCTTTATATACTCAGGTTTTGACTTTATATATTTATATATGAGTGAGTCAGTGAGGGCTTTGCCTTTTATTAGTATAGATAGATTTACTTAGTAGCACAGTACTGAACACTATTGTAGTTTTTGTAGTTTATAGAGCTACTCCACCCATTCTCTGGCCTCATTCTGTTCATTGAAGTGTCATGGAGACAAGTTCTTAACACTTCCCAACTGAAATATTCCTCAAGATTGGCAGCGAAGCACAAGGTACTTTAATACTGAAATATCTACAAGGTTAGCCATAGTTTGGCATGTTTAATTAAATGACTACCAAATGAATACATGTTTGCTAGATTCAAAATAACTTTTAAACTGTTCATTACAGATGTAAATTTACAATCAAGTGATACCCCAAATATCTATACTAATAAAAGGCAAAGCCCTCACTCACTCACTCACTCACTGACTGACTGACTCATCACTAATTCTCCAACTTCCCGTGTAGGTAGAAGGCTGAAATTTGGCAGGCTTATTCCTTACAGCTCACTTTCAAAAGTTAAGCAAGTTTCATTTCGAAATTCTACACGTAACGGTCATAACGGTCGATAATGGTTGACAACGTCCGCCATGTTGAACTTTCTTATTTATGGCACCATCTTCACGAAATTTGGTAGGCAGCTTCCCTACGCTAACCAAAACCGATGTATGTACTTATTTCGATGGTATGACGCCATTGTTGGCCGCCATATTGAACTTTCCAACGTCACTAATTTTCCAACTTCCCGTGTAGGTAGAAGGCTGACCCCATCTTCACGAAATTTGGTAGGTGGCTTCCCTGCGCTAACCAAAATCGATGTACGTACTTATTTCGGAGGCATGACGCCACTTTCGGCCGCCATATTGAATTTTCCAAACATCACTAATTCTCCAACTTCCCGAGTAGGTAGAAGGCTGAAATTTGGCAGGCTCATTCCTTACACCTTACTTACAAAAGTTAAGCAGGTTTCATTTCGAAATTCTACGCGTAACGGTCATAACGGTCAACAATGTCCGCCATGTTGAACTTTCTTATTCATGGCCCCATCTTCACGAAATTTGGTAGGCGGCTTCCCTGCACTAACCGAAACCAATATACATACTTATTTTGGTGGTATGACACCACTGTCAGCTGCCATATTGAACTTTCCAACGTCACTAATTCTCCAACTTCCCGTGTAGGTAGAAGGCTGAAATTTGGCAGGCTCATTCCTTACAACTTACTTACAAAAGTTAAGCAGGTTTCATTTCGAAATTCTACACATAACGGTCATAACGGTCGATAACGGTCGACAACGTCCGCCATGTTGAATTTTCTTATTTATGGCCCCATCTTCACGAAATTTGGTAGGCGGATTCCCTGCGCTAACCGAAACCGATGTATGTACTTATTTCGATGGTATGACGCCACTGTCGGCCGCCTATTTGAACTTTCCAATGTCACTAATTTTCACAATGTCCGCCATGTTGAACTTTCTTATTTATGGCCCCATCTTCACGAAATTTGGTAGGCGGATTCCCTGCGCTAACCGAAACTGATGTATGTACTTATTTCGATAGTATGACGCCACTGTCGGCCGCCATATTGAACTTTCCAACGTCACTAATTTTCCAACTTCCCATGTAGATAGATGGCTGACCCCATCTTCACGAAATTTGGTAGGTGGCTTCCCTACACTAACCAAAACCGATGTATGTACTTATTTTGGTGGTATGACGCCACTGTCGGCCGCCATAATGAATTTTCCAAACATCACTAATTCTCCAACTTCCCATGTAGGTAGAAGGCTGAAATTTGGCAGGCTCATTCCTTACCGCTTACTTACAAAAGTTAAGCAAGTTTCATTTCGAAATTCAACGCGTAACGGTCATAACGGTTGACAATGTTCGCCATGTTTAACTTTCTTATTTATGGCCCCATCTTCACGAAATTTGGTAGGTGGCTTCCCTGCGCTAACCAAAACTGATGTACGTACTTATTTCAGTGGTATGATGCCACTGTCCTCCGCCATATTGAAGTTTCCAACGTCACTAATTCTCCAACTTCCTGTGTAGGTAGAAGGCTGAAATTTGGCAGGCTTATTCCTTACAGCTTACTTACAAAAGTTAAGCAGGTTTCATTTCAAAATTCTACACGTAACGGTCATAACGGTCAACAACGTCCACCATGTTGAACTTTCTTATTCATAGGTAGAAGGCTGAAATTTGGTACTTATTTCGGTGATATGATGCCACTGTCAGCTGCCATATTGAACTTTTCAACGGTCTTTGTTACTTATGGGCCCATCTTCAAGAAATTTGGTACGCGGGTTCCCAACGCTAACTGAATCCTACTTACGTACATATATACGTCCATAGCCTGCAGCTCGGTCACCGTGTGAGGCGGCGTTGGGTCCCCCATCCCAACGCCTCCCACGTTGTTGGCGGCCTGCCTATATAAGGCCGTCTGTCGCTCCAGTCTGTACATTCCCTTCCTTGCTTCGCCACGGTATTCACGTCTCCCTGCTGATAACTACAGCCTTTTTATTTAATCCACGGCTTCTCCGCTGTTTTATTGTTCATTTATTACGATTATAGTTATTGTATAGGTATTTTAGACTTACTTTACATTGTTCAGGTACCCATTTCCTTTATCATTCCAACCGTACCCCCATTAACATGTCTATCGAGGTAATCAACATCGATCAAAGAACTGTCACTTACCAAGTGGTTTCCATGCCCGGAGATGGCACCTGCCTTTTCCATTCTCTTTGTTACATATTGCATAGCCATATCAAGCTCACTATTGATATCCGGAGGAACATTGTGTCTTATGTATTGAATGACTGGGACAGGTTCAAGGTGTGGACTGATGATGGTACAGGAGATAATTATACTACACAGGAGCACTAGAAGAGTGAAATGCTTAAGTGTACCAAAATGGCCAAATATTTTACACCTTTGGACAACCGCCAATGCCTCTTAAACATCTTAGCTTCACAGGTGACGATTTCAGTAGTGGACACTTTGATGTTTAGAAATGTTTAAACTGTCAAAAGCTGGATGTGAAGTTATCAATGAAACTGGTTGTATACTTACAACGCTTGACAGATGCCGAATGTCTCTTCAACACAAGTCCTACAAATACTGTTGTAACTGAAACAAACCATGAAACTCAAACCGATTATGACAGCAGCAATCCAAGCTGTGAGATTTGAAACAAGATTACTGTTTACATGGCCAACTGTACGTTGCATGCTCAAGGGTAAGCTCAGCGCACAGCTACAGCTTGGTCATATTACAACTGGAGGGCCGAACTGACAACGTGGCATACAAAGAGATCCTTAACAAATAATTATTGGTATATTTTCCCTCAGTTTAAAAAGGTTTAATTTTCTTCTTAATAAAAATTTTAAGGCAGTACTTCACCGCTGCGAAGCGCGGGTATTTTGCTAGTTATTATTAAAGGGTTAGAGATTGTTGTTTATCCAAAGTTTATCAATAATGAACGATTATATTCCAATAAGGTCTGAGCAGACGACATTTCTAAAACATTTGATTCAGAAGTGAAGCAGGCATTCAATGAAATTAGTCTTAGTCTTAGTCTTAGCTAGGGTCTTTACCTGAAATCATTTTAGACAATGTGAGACAAAGACAATGCTTAGTTCTAAATAGTATGTTATCATTTTTGTACAAGTTGAAAAAGGACATATTTTATCAAAGACAGTTTCCACTCAGGTCAGGTCGGGGGGCATGCACTGGTACAGTGTGACAGTGTGTTGCAGCACCCACCGCACGACGAAGCACCTCTGGATCCTGGTTGGCAACCCCCCATCCAGACACGTGGTCCAATCCCACACCCCGGAATTGACCATCTATCTGCTGCAGCTGTTACATAGGCATCCCCTTGGCTTGGTCTAGCTGCTTGGGTCTAGCTGCTAATGTACCTCATTCGGGACTCCAAGGGCAACTGGTTGTTCACCACAAAGTCAAAGCAGTGGATTCTGTGAAGAGACACAGTACCAAATGAGTCCAGTCTTCGTCTCAGGTCAGTGGACAGCGTCCATGTCTCACAACCGTATAGCAAAACAGGAAGCACCAGAACTCTAAAGACTTGGATCTTCATCCTTTTGCAAATATATTGGGAGAGCCACACACCCCTTTCCAGTGACCTCATGACCCCCAGGCACTCGCAATTCATCTACTGACTTCATAGGAAGAGTCACCAGAAACATGAATGTCACTGCCGAGGTAAGTAAACCTCTCAATGCAGTCGACATTGCAGACAGACACATTGCTGATGGCTGTGCCCAAGAGGTCATTAAAGACTAGGATTTGGTTTTTATCAAGGACACTCACAAGCACAGAGTCTCCTCACTCAGTCTCTCAAAATCCCTAATCAGAGCCTCCATTGACTCCACGGAGACTTCCACTCATTACCTGCAAATCTGCTTGAAAGTTCCTATTTTGAATGCTTTGTCTGATAATCTAGTTTTGTACTCTTTCAAAAGAACTGGTATATCTAACATTAGATATAACTTGGAGATAATATTAGTAACCTTATCTCAGCTAAATAATAAAATTATTACAGTATATAGTTAGGAAAGTTAGTTGAGCTTCACTTAGCAAAGTCTAACTTGCATCTTGTAAAAGTAATGTTTTGACAAAAGTTTAATTGTGAGACAAAGTTGTTTAAAGGCCGAACCATGTACTCTGTCAGTGGTGAACAACTGGATTTTTTCATAGTTTGAAGTGAGTAGTTGTAAGTAGTGTACAGAGCAAATCATACTGGGACAATTTAGTGTAGAATTTCCTCTTCACTGGCTAACCAAGCCAATAAACATTAGATTTTCAAAAATCCTTTTGATTCATGATTTGATTAATTCATTTCCTTTTGCTTTACAAATTACAGGAGAGTTTTCCAGCGATATGAAGAGATATGCAGAATTAATTAAGGAAAACCACATTACAGGCAAACGTCTACTACTTTTGACAGAAAATGACATGAAGGATATGGGGATTAAATCCAAAGGGCACATTATTCATTTAAAGGTACATTTCTGGCTGTGTTTTTTATGAAAAAGTGAGGTAGGACAGTGACATAGAGTATAACTGTGTTCACTGAGAACAGGTGCTATATACAATAAATTTCAGTTAATCTGAGGGCAGTCAATGTGGAGCTATAAGCAGTATAACTTTTCGATTCATCTTTTTCCATGCCCTACCTATTTCTTCAGATTTTTTTCTTTGTCCCAATTTTGGCTTTGGTTAGATAGACAATCCTAAGTAAACATTTTAAGTGTTCTTTGCTGAATTGGGGCAAATTCCTGTGTTGAAGTAATAATCATATTCTAAACTATTTCTATTTTTTCCATATCTAAGTGTGTAGAAGGTCCTTCTATTTAAACATCCCATTCCAACAGATCATTACTAAATATTTATACTCTTCGTTACACAATAACTACATGTTTGCATCTTAATTATGAGATATGGAATTACAGAAAGTGCTTGTCAGTATACACTGTTTTACCACCTCGTTTTTTTTGATGAGACCCATTGCTTGCTCACATTGCCTCTTCACCACTTGATGTAAATGCCAGGTGAAGACATGTTTAATTGCAGATTATTACTTAAGAAGATGCAATGGATTAACAAGCTTGATTAGGAGCCAGGTGTCGCTTTCGCGGTGATTGCAGTGATTTTAGCCTTGTTCTGTAGACTGTCATTTGAGCAGAGACGTTGGCTACATCAAAGAGTTCATCATTTCTATGTTTAAATTCCTTTCTGATCATTCTCATCTCGAAGAGCATTTGTAATTTGAACTGAAATGAAAGGCCCAAAAGACAGCAGAAGGGCCATAAATCAGGCTTTTGCAGATTTGCTCATGAGCTGGTTCACAAAGACGGGCATGAAAAGCTGATACAGATGGAAAGTAATTATGAGCTTGTGACTCATCAGTTTGGATGTGACTATTGAATGAGTCTGTAGCTGCAATTTGGTGAATGCAGACGACTTATGCTTCCCTTAATGTAGGTATTAGGATACCCCCTGGAAAACAACAGTATTTAATCCATTCATTTATTTATTTGTAGTGCTCTTCACTGAGTACAGACTCAGAGCGCCGTAACAGGTTTACAGCTAAAATACAAATTAAATAATGTACACACATAAAACTACTGATTACATTAAAAAAAAGTAAAAGAAGTAATTGCAAAATGATTATCAAAAATCGATCCTAACAAAAAATCTCCATTAATATTATCTGTCAGGACAGCTATTGAATTTTCACATTTATGATAATTTTCCTTCTCCCTGTCCATTGTTTTTAGAGTTTAGTCTTGCTTCTGACAAACCTTTACATTTATTTATTTATCAAGTTTATGCAAAGTGACTTTCTAATTAAATATGCACAAGAACAAATATTACATCAATCAGTCAGGTGCTAGGTAAACTTAGAGAGTCAAGCTGTGCACAATGTCTGTACAATACTAACACGCAGTACAGTACAATATCAAAGCATGTACATTGTCAGGATTTCTGTTATGCCACATTATGAAAGTATAAGTACATTATAATTCTGTGTGTTACAGCACAGTATCAGTTCAACATCACCATATCTGTTACAGTACTGTATCAAAGTGCACATATGGTGCAATATTAAAGTGTGTTTGCAGTGTGCACTTTTTTTAGTACACTGTAAAGTATATAAAAGTTAGTGGCCTGAAAGGTTGATATTGACGACCTTATATTTATGTTATTTGTGTAATTGTACATTACCAAAGCATGTGCAGTGTAAAATAACATGTTATTTTACATTATCAAAGTGTCGTTACACAGTGCATACAATGTTTATAAGTATATATCTTATTTTATACAAGGATAAACATTATGCTAAGTAAAGTTTTAAAGAGGCTATGTTACAGACTGAAAAATACCAAAAATGTGTTGGGGCTCCAGAGGACATGCCATTTAATCCTTGAGTTGTAGAGAGGATAAGGTGAATAGATTTGTCATAGAATATGTCATATGTGACGTGTTGTTAGGCTCTTGTAGCACAGTGACGACTTCCAGAGGGAATAGATCTGCCTCCTTCAGAAGTCAGGTATGATGTGAACAAAGACTTCTTGTGTGGTGGCTGTTAAGTAGGTGAGGAAGGAAAATAGGGCAGAGCTAACGATGTTCAGACCAAAAGTGACATCAGTAATCTTCTGGAGAATTCTCCTCTATTCTAAAATAAACGGAAATTGCATTAGTGTCAGTTTCACACCAAAAACCTTCCTCTTATTTTTAGTTACACCAATACCCGTCTTTCACTCCCAATGTGTGTGTGTGTGGAGTGTCAATGTGTGCTTTACATTACAGTTTAGAATTATGTCAAGATGTGTAATACACCACAGCTATAAAATGTACATGCTTAATGTTTTTGTTACAATACAGTGCTGTGTTTTAGGAAATCCTTGAAATACAATTGTGATAGTAAATATGTTTTTGTCATTAGTTATCTTTATTCCATTTTATGTATAGGTGCACCTGTTCATTCAGGACATTATCCCAGATGCTTTGCACTGTGTGCTACTTCTTTCCAAAAATAGGTTCTGGTTAATTATTGAAGTGGGAGACAGGACCATAGCTGGCATTTCCAAGCACATTATAGACTAATCTTTGATATTTCACTTCACAATAAAGAATATAGTCAGATTTTTCAGCATATTTACAGGGTCAGGTTTTCTTTTTGATAAGCATTTGTGATGTATTTTTTCAATATATTTATATTCATAAATTTAGATGTTGCTTTTATCCAGAGTCTTAAAGTCTTACTAACCAGTACATATATTTATATTTCATACCAATTTTTCTCATTAAAGAATAGCAGCATCACTTGTGTACAAGGCAAAAACCAATAATTAATGGTATGCCAGGCCATTACGGGTCACACAGTACAATTTCTTCGCTGGAATAACTGACAACTGATTTGGCCAAGGATTTGCTAAGAATGCATTATGGGACTTAAATACTTGGAATTTTCATGCCTTTACTAGAACCTTAGTATGGTTCATAGCGTCAGCGTAGATAATGCTCTGGAGGGTCACACAACTCAGTCATGGTTACATCATGAACTACTGGTAAACAAAAATCCAACACCTTATTTACTGGTTCACACTGCCTGACATTGTTAAAAACCTCAAACATGTTCATAATACTCTCTTCCATCAACAACAACAGAAACAACTTTTATTTCTGTAGCACATTTAATGTACAAAATGTAGGTCAAAGTGCTTTACAAGATGTCATATTGTTGCAGGAAAAGAAAACAAATTAAATTAGGTAGGATTATAAATGGATAATTATTAAAAATACACTAATGTGAACTTACATAACATAGATATAAAATTAGTAGAAAAGTAGAGTCCTTCTATATAATATTGTATTCTAAATCTGTAAAGATAAGTACAATGATAAGATCAGATGGCTGGGAGTATAGAGAAAACACACAAAAAAAATTCCAGTTAACCTGGAGAAAAAAGCAAGATCTGCAGGGGCTCCCAGGCCAAAAGACCATTCAGCCCCCACTGGACATTCTACCTACAACAACAACAACATTTATTTCTATAGCACATTTTCATACAAGTAATGTAGCTCAAATTTCTTTACATGATGAAGAAAGAGAAAAGAGACAAAGTAAGAATTAAAATCAGAGAACACTAATTAACATAGAATAAAAGCAAAGTCCGATGGCCAGAGAGGACAAAAAAAAACTCCAGACGGCTAGAGAAAAAATAAAATCTGCAGGGGTTCCAGGCCATGAGACTGCCCAGCCCACTCTAGGCATTCTACCTAACATAAATGACCTCAATCAGTCCTCATTGTATTCAGGGTTCACATGGAAGGACTTGATGATGATGGTCACGTGGACTTCTGGCAGTTAATCCATCAATGTAGGGACATCACGATGCTTTGATTAGGTGGTGATGGTGCAGGTTGCCACCACAGAAAACTGGAAAGAGAACAGAAGAGAGAGTAGGGGTTAGTACGGATTTTGGAGCCACCATGAATAGTAATGATAATTAATTGAATATGCAGAGCATCAGGATTAAATTAAATGAAGTTATGAGAAAGCCATGTTAAAGTAATGTGTTTTTAGCAGTTTTGTAAAGTGCTCCACTGTATCAGCCTGGCAAATTCCTATTGGCAGGCTATTCCAGATTTTAGGTGCATAACAGCAGAAGGCCGCCTCACCACTTCTTTTAAGTTTAGCTCTTGGAATTCTAAGCAGACACTCATTTGAAGATCTAAGGTTGCAATTTGGAATATAAGATGTCAGACACTCCGATATATAAGATAGAGCGCAATTGTTTAAGGCTTTGTGAACCATAAGCAGTATATTAAAGTCAATTCTAAATGACACAGGTAACCAGTGTAGTGGTTAAATGTTCTTAAGTTGCCACCCATCGTTTCCAGGCTTTGTTCAGGGAATTTGACACAGCAGGTCTACTAGACAGCTGTGGGCACCAGCCTTCATTACAGCATCATTGGTGTCTGCACAATGTTTCGATCAGGTGGTGATGGTGGCAAAAAACACTGCCCCAGAAAAAACTGAAAATAATGTAGAGAAAAGTAGAGATTAGTAAAGATAATTCTATGCATGTATCAGCTAATGGAATATTTACTGTTTATTTCTGTATACCACAAATGATCCTCTTGCCTAGCCTATTGGCAGTTTCAATACATTGCCTTTTAAAATGTTTTTTTTTCCATATCTTAACAGTTTCTTTGTCCGCAGAACATAATGAGCAGGATCTGATCTGAGAAATTAATACAATAACCCTAATACTCCCTTTTTATTGTCTTTTTTCTGACAAGCTACAAAAATTTGTAAGCTTTTTTGAACTTCTGTTATTTTATTTGTTCTCCCTTTTAACAGTCTGCAATTGAGAAATTAGCCCAAGATTATCTGAGTCTCTTCCATTTTCCACCTTTGATGAAGGTAAGTAAATATAATCCATTAAATAGAAATCACTTGAAAAATGAGCAGAAAAAAATAAAGGATGTGTCCAACTTTACTTTAGGGATGAATTGTACACTAGCTATGTTCATCTTCAGTCATTGCCCTTGTAAGAGTTTCTTCCATATATTCTTCACTATTGTGTTTTAGGTAAATTATTGCATTTTCACAAAACAATCGGGATGGACAAAGAATCCATTCCTTTTTATCTGCACATACCTTGAGAGCATAAGATCTGTTCCGTACAAAAGATTTAGATAATTAGACATGTACTTTTTTGATATATACAGTACTGTGTTTGTTTCTGTAATGTTATTTAATGAAAGCTTGATTATATTTGGATAAGAATGTCATTGGTTAGTATATTTGTCTTCAGTCAATTGTGTTATTTATTTAACAACCACTTGTCACTGTTCTACATCTCAGTCCCCAATTCAGGCTGAAAGCTGCTCCATTAAAACAACAGATCTTTTTCCCCACTTTCTAACTACTAGGGTTTCATCTACATGCTCAAACTGCAGAGTCGTCTTCCCTTGTAGGTCTGGTGTGCAGAACTTTGGCATCACAAGGTGGACATTTCATTACAGTTTGATCTGTCACAGTTAGATCACTGATGCTTACAATTCAAGCTTTATAAGCTAATTCTCTTGGCTGTCTTCTGGCACTGATGCTTCATTCTCACAGAGGCTTTTGAACTCTCTAAAAGCTTCTATGGTTGTGTTCCATTCTTCACCTGGAATGTTTGGTTATTTGCTTTTTTTCCCAGCATGTCTATTTCATTAATCTGGTTGCAGTCCATCAGTGCCTACTTTTAGATTATTTCTTTTTTTATTATTTTTGCTAAAACTTTAGGTCACAATAACTTAAAAAATCTCACATACACAACTGGTTTGATATTTCTATGATTGGAACAATGATAGGTAAAGCAACACAGTAAGTTATATGGAGCTGATGGGCTGAACTAGTACAGTATCCTTAAGTATTCCTGTTGAGAATTTCTAAATAATATGAAGCTACTCCACTGCATATTTGTGAATTCAGCAGTAAAACTGATCCACTATCTTAATTAATGCACAGTGTGCTAGTTGTATTCGATCACTGTATAACTTATTGAAATTCACTTATTAGTGAAAGTGTCAAGGTAATGCATTGTGAATGTGTGGTATTGTGGCTATGATGGTTTTGCCTGTGTATTTGTTTATTCTGTTTTTTATGGATTATTTTGCGATTTATGTTATTGAGTTATGTTTTTATTTCATTTTTTCTTATATTGTATTGTCTTGTGTATTCATTATTTTGTATTTTTCCTTTTGTCTTATGTTTTTGTTACATTTCCCTCAGGGGGTGGAGCCTCCTGACACTGCAGCTACAGTGTAGTCTGGGACTGTTTAAAAGCCTGTGATGCTTCAGATGAGATTTTCTCTGCTTGTATTATTTGGCTCCCCTTTCTTGATCATCTGTTTATTGGTCCCGTGACCATTTTTATTTGGATTTCCTGGCATTTTTATTTTTTTGCATTTGTTCCTGTGTTTTTTTTTTTTTTTTTTTTTTTTATGTCGTCAGTTCCAGTGTACCTAAGGTAGTTTAGTCTTGGTAATGCAGTACTATGAATAAGGTCTAAGTACTGCTTAAGTGAAAAACTGAAAGAAATAACCACCAAGTTTAACTAATCTACAGCTAGTCCTGTTGTGGTTTGTGGTTTTATCCAGCCTTGTATACAACAGAAGTAAAAACAGCAATCTTTAAATAGTTGTGTTGATTACATCATCAATACTCTTGTCCCGATGAACTAAAAGAACATTGCCTAGGTAAAGAACAATGCAAAATGCAAAAAGTAGCAGCATTCATTGCCAATACAAAATTCCATTAAATAATTATGTAAAAAATGATGAACATTTTTAAAAAGCCTTCAGGTAAAAAACAAACTGCAGAAATTAATTTCTTAGTTCTGAAAACTCAAAACAAAGATACCCGGAAGACCATGATCACTTTAGGAAAGTGCAGAAAAAATTAAAGAAGAATCTAATCACAACAATACTATTCTATGACAGTAAACTAAGTATGATTGGTTCATTATTGCTATATTGCTTTTTATATTTGTATATTTAATTATTTATGTCTTTTGTAATGATCCCAGTTCATGTATATGCATAGACATGATTTTTTATGTTGTCAAAACTCTGTATAATATGTGTGGTTATTTATTTTGTAATATCCACCATGGTTAGACCTGTTCATGAGGAAGATTAAGTTAGCATGTAACTGTTTTTCCCCTTTGTAGGCTCTAAGATACCCACTGCAACAGCATAGCTGGACTTGATCCTCTATAGTTTGCAGCTTAAGTGCAACAACCCTAAACCTGGCATTATGTGTTGCTAACATAAATACAAAATTAAGACAAGATTATCTTGTGATGTTCCCATGCTGAAGGAATACTGCAACTGACTCTTATGGTTTCACGGATTTGGTGTTCTGGATATTATTTCATTGTTTTGAAATTGTCATTTTAATTTTCAATATCGTTACTTAAGACATTTTTGGGTTCCTGAAAGTTTTTTAAGTTTTTCTCTATTTCTTAATTAAATGTAATAATTATTTATTTTGATTCTTTGAACCAGGGTTTTTCACATTTTCCCTCTCCCTTAAGTATGGAGGGAATGTCATGTTACAGTTTGTTCACAAGGAGCCATAATGACCTTCTTTATGGTGGCCCCTTTTAAGCCAGTTTTTATTCATATACTGCACAATCTGTGTACCATTCAAGATGTTTTAAGTGCACATTCAACTTTTAATTGTCTGTAACTTTAAATAAATAAGCTTGACGTCTTACTTCAGTTGGACTAATTGACAATTTTCAGCCTATTTCCCACTTACCTTTCCTGTCAAAAGCTCCTGAGTGTGTTGTAGCCTCCCAGCTCACCAGTTACTTAACCACTAATAACTTGATGGAACCCCTTCAGTTTGATTTCAGGGCGCGGCACAGCTGTGAAACTGCTCTGCTACGGGTAACCAATGATTTGCTTATGGCAGCAGACTCTGGACAAATCAGCATATTCATTTTATTAGACCTCAGTGCAGCATTTGACACTCAGGCCAGACATGACATTCTACTGTCCAGAATGGAGAACATGCTGGGTATCTCTGGCACTGCCCTCCAGTGGTTCAAGTCCTATCTGACTGATAGGCAAGAGTTTGTTAGTCTTGGCAACAGCAGATCCAGCTCGGCGCCAGTCACACAAGGAGTTCCACAGGGATCTGTCCTCGGCCCTCTTCTCTTCTGTATTTATTTGCTTCCCCTTGGCCATATTATTCGTACCTATGGACTAGGCTGTCATTTTTATGCAGATGACACTCAACTCTACTTCAGTGTTAAAAGTGGAACTTCATCAGAGCTTTCTCAGCTCACAACTTGCCTTAGTGAAATTAAAACCTGGATGGAGCAGAACTCTTTAAAATTAAATTGCAACAAAACTGAACTCCTGCAAATTGGGACTAAAATGAAACTTAATAAAATGAGCTCCTTCCCAGTCCATCTTGGAGGTGATCTCATCAGACCTGCTTCTACTGCAAAGAATCTTGGTGTCATTTTTGATTCCTTCCTCTCTGATTCCGCCCACATAAATCACATTAAGAAACTTTCTTACTTTCACCTCCGTAACATATCCCGTGTTCGCTCCTTCCTCTCCTTTTCTAATGCTGAGAAACTTGTCCATGCTTTTATCACATCCCGCATCGATTATTGTAACTCGCTGCTGGCAGGTGTTCCTTCTTATCTTATATCACAGCTCCAGCTTATTCAAAACTCAGCTGCAAGAGTCCTTAACACAGACCAGCAGCAGTGAGCACATCACACCCATCCTGCTCCACCTTCATTGGCTCCCTGTGTCTTACAGAATCGAATATAAAATCCTACTAATAACCTACAAAGCCTTAAATAACCTCGCACCAAACTACATCAGTGACCTTCTTCATCACTATGTGCCTGTCCGCCCACTAAGGTCCTCTGATTCTGGCAATCTTGTTGTGCCCCACACTAATCTACACTCCATGGGTGACAGCAGGGCCTTCAGCTGTATAGCGCCCAGGCCTGGAATGACCTACCAAAATTAATCAGGTCAGCTGACTCCATGAATTCTTTAATAAAACAACTCAAAACTCATCTGTTCAGGAAGGCTTTTAGCTCTACTTGAATTCATTACCCTTCTCTCAGTTTACCTCTCTGTCAAGATGCTCATGTAACCTGTATGTGTGTGTGCTGGACCATCAATTATGTTGTCTGTTAGGCTTTCTCTGAATTTACTGTCTTAATCTTCATTATTTATTTATTTGGTTTGTACAATGCTATATACTGTATACCATGCCGTTCTTTCTTATATTCTGTAAGTGCCTTGAGCATGGGAAAGGTG
>JANRMT010062814.1:16922341-16951131 GCA_026402145.1 Polypterus bichir lapradei | reverse complement strand
TTTTTTAAATCAAATGCTCATTGACTTGCTAAGAAAATTATGTCCTGTGCCTCTGTGTTGTATTTCTAGGAAGATGAATTGCAATTAGAAGAAGATGCCATAAAAATTGTGAACCTGGAACTGGTATTTGGGTACCATTTAAAGCCAGGAACTGGCCGAAAGGTAAGTTTGCGTTGACCCCAAACCAGGTTTCTCATTTACAGTACAGGCCAAAAGTTTGGACACACCTCCTCATTCAATGTGTTTTCTTTATTTTCATGACCATTTACAGCACTCCATCACTCTCCTTCTTGGTCAAATAGCCCTTACACAGCCTGGAGGTGTGTTTGGGGTCATTGTCCTGTTGAAAAATAAATGATCGTCCAACTAACCTGACTTCTGCACAACACAACTGCTGGTCCCAACCCCATTGATAAAGCAAGAAATTCCACTAAATAACCCTGATAAGGCACACCTGTGAAGTGAAAACCATTTCAGGTGACTACCTGTTGAAGCTCATCGAGAGAATGCCAAGAGTGTGCAAAGCAGTAATCAGAGCAAAGGGTGGCTATTTTGAAGAAACTAGAATATAAAACATGTTTTCAGTTATTTCACCTTTTTTTGTTAAGTACATAACTCCACATGTGTTCATTCATAGTTTTGATGCCTTCAGTCATGAAAATAAAGAAAACACATTGAATGAGGAGGTGCGTCCAAACTTTTGGCCTGTACTGTAGGTTTCAGGTAAGCAGTGGTTTTCACTGATAAACTGCACTTATGTGATCAGCTTATTCTCTATTTTTTCCTTATCCCTCTCATGTTAAGTCTACTTGGAAACCCTGGGAATAGTGTGTAGTGAATACTAAGATCATCATTGCTTACAGAAATCATTCAATGGAGAGCTCATCCAGATCCTTTTTAGCTTTGTACTGCACATCAAAATTCTTTTTGTAGCTGTTATGCTTGCATGTAAAAAACTCTAATTAAAGGCTATTGTTGAGAAAAAGAAATGGCCATAGCAGCATAAACGCGTATGAGATAGATAGTGACACATGTTTGTGCTATTCTGCCACTTTTGTTTAGCAATGAGTGAACTTACTTATTCAAATAAACTAAAATAATATATGTACAGTAATGAAATTTGCATTTCTACATGATTCCAGACATTTTCTTCAAGTTTGATTCTTTCATCAGGCTGTTTGTCATTAAGACAGTTGTCCTCTTCCTTGCCAAGTACATGATCACATACAGTTTTATTTACTGTATTTATATCTGGCTATTGTTGAGGAATATACACTATTAATTGGATTTTTGTTCCTTTATAACTAGTATCATTAAATCATACTTTAATCTGTGTGATGCTCATGCAAATCCTATAAAAATTTTCCTAGTAATGTTACAGTTAGTGTGTTATCCATTTTCTTTTTTAATTGTGTTGATATTTATAAATTACTTATAAGTTACAGTTAGAAAGTAATAGTTCCATCAAATATATAATCAATACCACATACAAAATATTTTTTTCTTTTAGATCAGTCTAAACTATCCTCCCCTACCTAATTCAGATATGAACAGAACTCCCAATGTGAAATACAGTAGGCATCAAAAAGGTTGACAGAAGCCCAGTCTGTTTATTTTTGCATTGCTTCATTAAATGTTTGTGATTGTGTACAGTATATAGTTATCCCTGTTTAACTGACTTTATCTGATCTTTTGCAATAACAGCTCATGACTTTTTTATTCAACATAAGCTATATTTCATTCAATGTACATCTGAAAATTTTTTTTAAGACATCCTGCGTGAGTATACTTGTGTAAGGTACTGCTGTCATCACCCACAAGTTCTGATCTGCCTCTTTCTAGTCTTGTGCCTTTGTTCACCTTGCTACTATGTACTTATGTGCTACATTTATCACTGTATATCTGTGTAATCTTGAAAATAGCTCCAACACAAAGGTGGAAAAATGTGAAAGCAATTGAAAAGGTAGTGCATTGTTTTAAAATATATTTCATGACTACATTTTGCTGTGAGGTGAAAATTCCCTCTGCATGAGCAAAGGAAAACCCCCGGTTTCTCTCTCTCATCCTAAATGTAGACTAATGTAGACTATTATTATTATTGTTTTTTATCAGTATGCTGCTGCTGGAATATGTGAATTTCCCCTTGGGATTAATAAAGTATCTGTCTATCTATCTATCTAATGTGCAAAAAGATTTTCAATGATGACTTCATTAAAGGAATAGTCCATGCAAAAATTGTATTATTTTTATTTGTTATTTGCCCAATATAGCTTGTAGTGACGGTCAAGGAAAATTTTTAATTCCATTTTTTCCTGCAAAACAGAGGTAACATAGTTTGTATAGAATAGTCTTTATAATGAATAGTGCTGGACAACACCAAACAATATCAAAACTATCCACATTATTCATATTGCATATTCCATATCAAATTGTATTCTCTCAATGTTCCACACACCTGTATTTTTAATGAAATATTGTTAAAGAAACCCCTTCCAAAACAAAATCTCCTAATCCCCTTCTTGAACAAAAATGCAACACACTGAAATGTGACCGATCTTTTGAACTGTAGACTCCACCTCCCACCGCTTTTCTTTTGTGAAGAGTTTCACAGAAAGGAACAGAAGGTCCCTAAAGTCTTACGGTTTACCACCATACTTGCTAACTTATTCAATGTGTCTGTAGTTCTGTGAAGAAACTTTTTCTGATATTTAGTGCGAAATTTGCCATTTACAAGTTTACATCTGTGTCCCTGTGTTCTTGTTGATGAACTTACTTCATAATATGGTTGTTTGGGTACTTTTCTCATATTTTTCGTTGGGTTCCCTGTACCATTCTTTAGCACCAAGTAACTGTTCTGAGGCTACCAACAAATGCTATATGGATTATCGGCAACTAGCAGCATTCCATCTGATAAATGACAATAAGTGTAATTTTTCCTAACTGAACTTTCTTACTCTCAACAGCTGTCTTGTGGCAGAATTTTTCTACTGCAGCTATGGTCCTGACTAGACACCTCTCAGTGGCATAGTATTCACCTCCTTAGACGTTTTGACATCTTATTATTATGCAACATTGAATAGCAGTGAATTTAATTTGACAGTGATCAACAGAAAAAGACAAAGTGAAAAGAGATGTCTGCAATCCATCCATCCATCCATCCTCTTCCGCTTATCCGAGGTCGGGTTGCGGGGGCAGCAGCTTAAGCAGAGAGGCCCAGACTTCCCTCTCCCCGGCCACTTCGTCCAGCTCTTTCGGGAGAATCCCAAGGCGTTCCCAGGCCAGCCGGGAGACATAGTCCCTCCAGCGTGTCCTGGGTCTTCCCCGGGCCCTCCTCTCGGATGGACGTGCCCGGAACACCTCACTAGGGAGGCGTCCAGGAAGCATCCTGATCAGATGCCCGAGCCACCTCATCTGACTCCTCTCGATGCAGAGGAGCAGCGGCTCTACTCTGAGCCCCTCCCGGATGACTGAGCTTCTCACCCTATCTTTAAGGGAAAGCCCAGACATCCTGCGGAGGAAACTCATTTCAGCCGCTTGTATTCGCAATCTCATTCTTTCGGTCACTACCCATAGCTCATGACCATAGGTGAGGGTAGGAATGTAGATCGACTGGTAAATTGAGAGCTTCGTCTTACGGCTCAGCTCTTTTTTCACCACGACAGACCGATGCAGAGCCCGCATCACTGCGGATGCCGCACCAATCCGCCTATCGACCTCACGCTCCATTCTTCCCTCACTCGTGAACAAGACCCCGAGATACTTGAACTCCTCCACTTGGGGCAGGATCTCTCCCCCAACCCTGAGAGGGCACTCCACCTTTTTCCGGCTGAGGACTATGGTCTCGGATTTGGAGGTGCTGATTCTCATCCAAACCGCTTCACACTCAGCTGCGAGAGAAAGAGCTGAAGATCACGGCCTGATGAAGCAAACAGGACAACATCATCTGCAAAAAGCAGTGACCCAATCGTGAGTCCACCAGACCGGACCCCTTCAACACCCTGGCTGCGCCTATAAATTCTGTCCATAAAAGTTATGAACAGAATGGGTGACAAAGGGCAGCCCTGGCGGAGTCCAACTCTCACTGGGAACGGGCTCGACTTAATGCCGGCAATGCGGACCAAGCTCTGACACCGGTTGTACAGGGACCGAACAGCTCTTATCAGGGGGTCCGGTACCCCATACTTCCGGAGCACCCCCCACAGGGTTCCCCGAAGGACACGGTCGAATGCCTTTTCCAAGTTCACAAAACACATGTAGACTGGTTGGGCAAACTTCCATGCACCCTCTAGGATTCTGCCAAGGGTGTAGAGCTGGTCCACTGTTCCGTGACCAGGATGAAAACCACACTGTTCCTCCTGAATCCGAGGTTCGACTATCCGACGGACCCTCCTTTCCAAAACCCCCGAATAGACTTTTCCAGGGAGGCTGAGGAGTGTGATCCCTCTGTAGTTGGAACACACCCTCCGGTCCCCCTTTTTAAAGAGGGGGACCACCACCCCGGTCTGCCAATCCAGAGGCACTGTCCCCGATGTCCATGCGATGTTGCAGAGACGCATAAACCAAAAAAGTCCTACAACATCCAGAGCCTTGAGGAACTCCGGGCGTATCTCATCCACCCCTGGGGCCCTGCTACCAAGGAGTTTTTTGACCACCTCGGTGACCTCAGTCCCAGAGATGGGAGAGCCCACCTCAGAGTCCCCAGGCTCTGCTTCCTCATTGGAAGGCATGTTTGTGGGATTGAGGAGGTCTTCGAAGTACTCCCCCCAACGACCCACAACATCCCGAGTCGAGGTCAGCAGCGCACCATCCCCACCATATACGGTGTTGACGCTGCACTGCTTCCCCCTCCTGAGACGCCGGACGGTGGACCAGAATCTCCTCGAAGCCATCCGAAAGTCGTTCTCCATGGCCTCCCCAAACTCCTGCCATGCCCGAGTTTTTGCCTCAGCAACCACCAAACCCGCATTCCGCTTGGCCTGCCGGTACCTATCAGCTGCCTCCAGAGACCTACATGACAAAAAGGTCCTATAGGACTCCTTCTTCAGCTTGACGGCATCCCTCACCGCCGGTGTCCACCAATGGGTTCGGGGATTACCCCTCCTTGAACCGTCACCTTATCGTGGTGGAGTGGTTTGCGTGTCCCAATGATCCTAGGAGCTATGTTGTCCGGGGCTTTATGCCTCTGGTAGGGCCACCCAAGGCAAACTGGTCCTAGGTGAGGGATGAGACAAAGAGCGGTTCAACAAACCTCCAATGACAAAAGAAAACTTTGGACAACGTTTTCCCTTGCCTGGACACGGGTCACCGGGGCCCTTCTCTGGAGCCAGGCCTGGAGGTGGGGCTCGATGGTGAGCGCCTGGTGGCCGGGCCTGTACCCATGGGGCTCAGCCGAGCACAGCCCGAAGAGGTAACGTGGGTCCTCCTCCCCACGGGCTCATCACCTATGGGAGGGGCCAAGGAGGTTGGGTGCAGTGGGAGTTGGGTGGTGGCCGAAGGCGGGGACCTTGGCGGTCCGATCCTCGGCTATAGAAGTTGGCTCTTGGGACGTGGAATGTCACCTCTCTGAAGGGGAAGGAGCCTGAGCTAGTGCGCGAGGTCGAGAGGTTCCGGCTAAATATAGTCGGACTCACCTTGATGCACAGCTTGGACTCTGGAACCAATCTCCTTGAGAAGGGCTGGACTCTCTACCACTCTGGAGTTGCCCCCAGTGAGAGGTGCCGAGCAGGTGTGGGCATACTTATTGCCCCCCAACTGGACGAGAGGGTGGCCTCCCTCCGCCTTCGGGTGGGGGGAAGGGTCCTGACTGTTGTTTGTGCATATGTACCTAACAGCAGTTTGGAGTATCCACCCTTTTTGGAATCCCTGGAGGGGGTGCTAGAGGGCGTACCTTCTGGGGACTCCCTCGTTCTGCTGGGAGATGTCTGCAAAGTGGTTGGAATTAATTACAGATATAAACTGCAAAAAATCGGCTGCTTAAGTATTTACCCCCCTTCAAGACAGTATTTAGTGGATATACCGTTTGCAGTAAATCCATACTTGAGTCTTCATGGATAGGGCTCTATCAGCTTTGTATCTCAGGGCACTGTACATTTTCCACATTCCGCTCAAGCTGCTGTATGTCTGGTTTGTTGAAGATCATGAGAGAATGGCCATTTTCAAGTCCAGCCCCACATTCTCCTGCAGCTCCACTCCAGGTCATTAACATTATTGTTTTTAAAGTATTCCTGTGTAGCTTTGACTTTATGCATGGGGTTGTTGTCATGCAGGAAAATAGATCTTCTCCCAAGGCGCAGGTTTACTGCAAACTGCATCAGGTTTTACTCCAGAATTTCTCTTTATTTCACTGCATTGATTTTACCTTGTATGGCCTATGAAGCCTGACCACAGCATTACGCTCCTATCACCATGCTTCATAGTGGGGATGGTGTTTTTTTGATAATGTGCAGTGATTGGCTTGTGCCAAACATAGCGTTTTGTATGGTGTCCATAAGGCTCAATTTTGATCTCATCAGACAATAGAACTTTCTTCCCTCTGACATCAAAATCTCCCATGTGTCTTCTGACAAATTATAGTAGAGATATCATGTGTGTTTTTTTACAGTGGCTTCATTTTTGCCACTCTTCCATGAAGCTGCAACTGGTGAAGCACCTGAGTTGTATGCAGGTCTCTTCAATCTGAGCAACTTCAGTTTGCAATTCTTTCATCATTCTCATAGGTCTCTTGGTGGCCTCCCTTACTCATCTTCTTCTTGCGCAAATACTCAGTTTTTGTTGACGGTCGGCTCTAGGCATGCTTAAAGCTGTGCCATATGCCTTCCATTTCTTTAATGATCGATTTAACTGGATATTCTGTGACTTGGATATTTTCTTGTCACCATCCCCTGACTTGTGCTTTTCAATCACCTTTTTATAGACTAGCTTTGAGTGTTCATCATCATTGCTTAGGTTAAGATATAATACTGACTCACCACCACAAGTTGGACCTTCAAGATACATTTATAATGCAATTTATTAAAACTCCTTGACTACTAACTTTATGTTTTTATATTTTGTAAATAATTAAGACCACTTTGCAGATACCTGTTTTAACTTTGACATTAAAAAGTCTTCTGTTAATTGGTGTCAAAAACAATTAAATACAAATGTTTTCTAAGGTGTGAATATTTTTATAGACACTGTACTTGTATATATTAACAAGATGTTAATCAAAATGCAAATTCAAAAGTAAAATAAAGTCAAAATATATCTACATCTGACTGCTTTTGTACCAGACTATCATGAGGTTATCCAGTGTATAGATGTGTTCTTATGGGTGTCCCCATCTTTTATAGCTACGATGATATCACACAACACATCACTGTTGACCCAAGTGACAGGCAATGAGCATTTCTAATGTAACCAACACAGCAGCTCCTATATACTACAATGTTGAAAATAGCAGTGCCCATGAAAAAAAATACCAGAAAATGAGACAACACTACTATGAAATGTACTTAGTCTTATTCAGGGCTTTGGAGCTTCTCTTGGGAGCAATAGACACAACAGCAAAACCATTTCTGGAGGGGTGGACCACCTGTGATATATTATACTAACTCGGTCATACACAGACTCCCACTGTGATGATTCAGAGAAACCAGTCAACCTGATATTGTATCAGTAGAGGTGAAAACAAAAGTGAAGTTCTCAGGGAGACCACACAAACCTCTAGATGTAATTTGAAATGCTGGGAGACAACAGCAAAGGAAATAGTGTTTCCTATAAACCTAGCTGAGGTAGCTTTCACAGTAACATATGTTTTATGTTGACCTGTCCTAGAAATGCCCCTCACATGTCTTAAAAATCTGTTTAGCAATTTTTTACTTAATAAGCATTTGAACAATCAGAAAATCCAGACAAAGACAATTTTAATTGTACTGTAATTATATTGATTTTCATGGTGCAGTGGTTAACACTGTTAGCCCATAAATCCAATATCCTGGGTTCAAATATCATACCAGGTCAGTGTCAATGTGGAAATAGCATATTCTCCATGTGTCTGCATTTTTCTTCCACTATTCTTTTTTTTCTCCTACTTCCCAAAGACACACATGTAGGGTTTATTTCAGATTCTAGGAGAGTTCTAGAAGAGCAGACCCAGATGTTTCCAAGGTCTTTCTTTGCCCAAGAAGTTATGTCTTCGACATACTGTATTGCACGTGTATTTTTGTCAAAGTAGCTTTCAAAATTGTGAATTAAGATGCTCATAGGAAAATTAGATCAAGATATTTAATTAACTTTTCAGAAATAAGATAGTCCCAGGCATCAAATACAGTATGTTTTCTTTTTTAGTTTGATAGTTTGGTTACAACAGTTGCTTGGCTTTGATTCCTACCTGTCTTTCAGATTATATTTTTGCTCTGCATTTCTCCTTTCATCTCTGACACTCATTTCAAACTACAAATAGATCTAACAATCATATTTATTCTATTTAATGATCTGTTAGATGCTGACAAGAGCAGATGTTTAATATTATCATATACTGTATACCATTGAAATGTGAGTGGTAACTGGAATTCTTCTGAAAAATCCAGGCAAGCACAAACTTGCACACTCCAACCATACTATGAAAGGTGTTTTTTTGGAGGCAACAGTGCTATTTGCTTTGTCACCAAATTGTCTATAAAGATGTAATAATTAGAAAATGGACAGTATTCTAAAGATTATTGAGTAACAGAAGTATAGAAAGTGAAAAATGCAAGGCTGATGTAAGTTTAATGGAAATAAACACTATGGAGCTGAGGATCAGGTAAAATTGTATTAGACTCAGAGCAAAGCCATCTAATATGGCACAATTAGAGATGTCCAATGCTGAAGTGGTATCATATAATGGGTGCCATTTAGAAGTCCTAAAGAAGTCCTAAAGAAACACAGAATTCGTTATGGCTCTCAATGAACACAAAAAATGTAGGTCAACCCCACTGAAGTCTCATCTGGCCACATCCTTCATCTAAGATATCATTAGACCTACAATATACCTATGACTTTAGTCATGGTTGTCCACAAACACAGTGGCACACAGCTTTGTCTATTCAAAGCAGTCATAAGTAAATTTTATGATCACTGATTTATGTGTGTTTAGTTGACTCTTTGCATAAAAAATTGTGAGTGGTCTCCCCTTGAGTTTCTCATATACTCAAATATGTGGATGGATATGTGAGGAGTAAACCACAAGACAATGATTATATTTGTATATTGTGTAATTAACGAACCATCAACAACAAATCACATTAATAATATATTGAAAAATTATTATAAAAGTAAAGTTGAATAAAGGGTACCACTTCCAGTTAGTGGAAATAGCCTAAAAGTTTATAGAAATCAACATTTAGTACCTAATACTTGTATACAAAAGTTGGCAGACCTAAGTGAAAGTGTACTCGAGTTATTGTGTTTACATACATATACACACACACACGCACACACACACACACAGACATAATTGCAAAAATTGTATTTTCTGACTCAAGAAGGTCTAAAATGTCAAGATTCATCAAAATCTTGAAATGGAATTTTTGGAGGATTCTAGTACTTTCCCTTTACTTCATATTTGAAGTACTAGGGTGTTGTACCATGTTAGCCATTATGAATGTAGAGAAAAGTCAAGCAAAATGACACCTTTTATTGGCTAACTAAAAAGATTTCAATATGTAAGCTTTTGAGGCAACACAGGCCCCTTGTTCAGGCAAGATCATTGCCTGAAGAAGGGGCCTGAGTTGCCTCGAAAGCTTGCATATTGTAATCTTCATATTTGAGAAATTAAAATTTTAATGAATCTCAACATCAAATCTTTGGACGATTACAATACTTTCCCTATACTTCGTATACGAGAAAGTAAAAAAGAACTGGCAGCCTTTACTATGAATCCATTCAAATGATCACAATCTTTGCAATATATTGAAAATTATGTAGTAAAAGCAGCTTGCCCTCACTTGAAAATTTTGCCTTTAAGCTGTAATGCTGCTGCTCTGTTTTTCACTGACATAGATTAGCTTTTTTATCATTTTATGCATTAGAATAGGAAAAGCGTACGAACACCAATAGAGTAGCTCTTCTACCCATTGTGATGATTCCAAACATACATCAAACATATACAAGTTCATGTCTCTCTCACAGTCATGAAGTAGTTACTTTCAAATAGGATTCACAATCTCTCCTTTGTATCGTCACTGAAGTTGGAGCACTGATAGCTCATCCCTTCCTACAATTCTCACAGTATTTCTAAGATTAGTCATTGCCCTCTAATTGCATTGTGGGAGGAATTTTTTGCATAGTGATACAGTAGCCACTTCGTACATGGAATATAAATTTAAGCATCATCCATTCTTGGTCTACTGCTACTTCCGTTCGTCATTTTGTGAGTCTGAGTTTCACAAGGAAAATGATTCTTTGACGCATGAAATGTTACTTTTTCTCAAATACCATCCAAAGTGTGTTTTCATTTGCTGTGTTTAGTTAAAACCTGATGTGCTGCATTATAACCTCATCACTGAAAATGTTAACTTTTTCAGATGGTTTACAAAAGTTGCAGCTATTAGAAACTGTATTGCTCCTATGTAATACCTATGTAAGGGCTACAAGCCGAAGTTCATTGTCCCCTTTATTACTATAGTATTTTCTTTTTTTTTGGAGACTCACAATAGAAGAAGTTAAACTTTTTGCATTATGTTATCATTCACATCCTACTGGATCTTTAATTCCTCACTGACTCCAGAGGCAGTTTGATACTTCCCTGACTATCAATGTATATTTCTTTACTTATATGAAACACTTTATTAATCAGTATATTGGCTTCTTTGTTATCATGCTGAGTATGAAAGACACTGCTGTACTCTACCAGATCAAAAGCTGTAATCTCATTTGTGAATTCTTTATAACTTTTATCTAGCTCCCATCTCATTCCCTGCATTTACTGTTTTGATGTCAGGCTTCCTACAACTTGTTTTGCAGTGCAAGACAGCATGATTGATTAGCTAACACCAGGTGAGAGAGTTAAGAGCGAGGACACTTTTTTCAGTGTTTTAAATTAAAACTTTAAATTGGAATAGTTTTCACTTTCTTCATACATAGTATAAGACTACGTTATTATTGCATGAATCTATCAAGAATGGACAGAAGTTGAACTCTTAGTTCTTTATTTTGCCTGCCTTTTGTCCGAGGTCCCTTCTATCTGGGCATATGGATCTATGGCATTGCAGTGTTTTCTGGTCAGTAGTCACATGGCTAAGGGGCTGATGACACAGAAAATATTTTAAAATAGTGGTTTTGTACAAGCATTTGCTTTCTTGCTTTGAAGGAGCCACTACCTGGCACTTTCCTTGACTAGTGTTTTTCGAGAAGTTAGACCTTTTGACCTTATGGCTTTTTTTTATGTCAGAAGAATGAGGGGTGGAGCTTCAACCCATACCTGACAGAGTCAAAAGTACAAATTAATTAATTTTCAATTAATTTTTACACTTTGGATAACCCTGAACATTGGTGTGTATGCCTATGGCCTGCATAGCTTGTGAACAGCACAACTGCTTACTGTCAAAGGTGGCACTCATATAACAATACTGAAATGCTGTATTCAAACGTGCTTTAATTTTTCCACTCAACTGTAATCTTAGGTTTACTGCAGACAAACATTTTGCTAACTCTCTTACTGGAACTTTATTTGTTGGAAAAATGTTTCAAATGAAAGTGGCGGTGTTTACAAAATACCCACAGTATTGATTTCAAACATTATTTTTTGACACCTATTATTTTTGAACAATACTAGAAATCGTCAAATTAGTGACAAGTCAGTGAAAATGCAGAAACGTTCAGAAATCTTGGTGAACGTAACAAAATGTATTGAAGTCAATGGGAAAGGAGAAACTGAACTAGTTTTGAGTGGATTACAGTGGACCTGAGCTGTGAAGCAGACATGCTACCCTCTGCACTACTGTGCCTCCCTGAGATAAAATTAATAGAATTAAATATCAAAACAGTAAAATTTCTTGCTGACGGTGGCAATGAAAGCAGGAAGCATGAATTCTCCAAGGCTTGGTCCCACAGATTCCATAGCAGGTACTCCCGCTCAAACCAAAAGTTTTTCGTTTTTTTTGTTTCCTCTGACATGCTTGTTGGTGCATTGACAAACAAGCGCAACACTAAAGTGTGTGGATTCTTCCTGTTTGCATCCACTGTACAGCACTTTGTGTAATACTATTAAAAGGGTAGGTTCATGTATTACACACAGGTTCATACACCTTCATACAGAAAGACAATACCTTTAAGACATGAATACTGACACATTTCCAGTTTCCTTCTGCATGCTTATTTTGTGTTTTCCACCAATTTTTAGCATTCCATTTGCTTTATCGTTTAAGGTTTTATGGTGACCCTATTTTCTTCTTTATGCTCTTTATTGTGTAGTCTAAAATCCCATACACCTAGCTCTCTGTGATCAGGTACTTTAGCACTCCCTCCCATTCCCATCTTTATCTGTAACCTCAGGCAATTAGACAGAGTAAAAAAAAACAGACAGGAGTTAAGTTACACATTTAATTATATATTATACTAGTGACTGGGAGCCCGATCAAATCGGGCTACAAATTCTACGTTTGTGAAATCCATACTTTCTCTGCAAAGAATTATTTGTTTTTTTAAGTCCAGGAAATGATTTTGTTATCATGGCACTGATTTGTGCTTAAAATAGACCTTTTCGGCCGATGTAATGAAGTGCTTCCTGTTTAAACAAGGCTGCGAGACGTGAACTCAGCTCTTCGGCGCACTTCATTTGATTTTTTCCGGCAAACAAATTTTCAAAACAAACCGTATTTTACGACTCCAATCAGAGTCGGAGTAATAATTATGTTGCCATGGTCATTTTAGATCTGAGATTGGCTAAAATTTAAACAATGACCGTTGTTAATACCCAGCCGTCACTACTCAGTTTGCCAATAGATGTCAGAAGGACGGATGCCAAAACCGAACTGCCCAAAGATAGATTTCAACGTACCAAGCAAATGGCGAT
Source organism: Polypterus bichir lapradei (assembly GCA_026402145.1). Lineage (NCBI taxonomy): Eukaryota > Metazoa > Chordata > Cladistia > Polypteriformes > Polypteridae > Polypterus > Polypterus bichir. Next base: position 16,938,095 of record JANRMT010062814.1, on the reverse strand, counting down.
ACATTCTAAATTACTTACGGTTCCGGAGCTGTCAAAGGGTTTAAGTCAGTCGACGATGTTAGTCCTAGAAAGTACGCCCCACCAAACCAACGTTCCAGAAAGCAACCGAACTTACTGTTATCTGCTCGAACCAACACCGACTTACTATACTCGGCCGCCCAGCGGCGTCACTGAAGCATTCGAACATTCTTACCCAATCATGCAATACTGCGTCCGCGTTTGCCATGTTATGTTGTAATTACAGAGGCAGAGTCCCATTGCATGAATCTAACTTGTATTGAATCGAGTTATTGACGCGAACACCATACATACGGGGTATTGACGCAAACACCATACATACGGAATACGGATAGTATCAAATTATATATAAGGATAATTATATATTATTGATAAAAATGCCCAAAACTTTTAAGGAAGCCGAATACAATGTAAATATTGGCAAATCATACCCTTACAGCCTAAGTTGCAGTGCAACTTGCATCCATAGGCGGCTCTCGGCTTATCTTCAATCTTGCTTGCTTTGCTACCACATGGCCTTTGAATGGAGTTTTGAAACAGACCACATGTCTGACTCAGTATGGCTGCTGAGATAGAGTTGTCTTCATCATGATCGTCTCTTCATGGCCATATGGTGAAAGAGAAAGGTAAGGCAAGGGGATCAACTTTATACCATTCTTAAACCAATAGAGTGGCGTAGTACAGACTGGCTTCTTTTTCAAAGACAATCATAAATAGCCATACTTAAGACTAATAGAATTAATTTTCTAGTCTCTCCCTAACCAGTTATCAATGAAAGCACATAGGTACAACTCATCCCCCAGTTGCTTTGTTTAGTCAGTTTATAGCCTTCTTACGGTGGATGGTCCTATATGCTCTAGGTCCAAACACAGTCACCCTTTTCAAGCTGGCCTTAAGCTCCATCCTCCTTACCATAAATTTCATATCCTGAGTCAATCCTAAAGACTGGGGTATTGGTTAAGTAAATATTAAAGCACTGCTGTTCTCATCAATATTACAATTGCTTTGTCTAGCTTACAAATAAAGACATTCAAAATATGTATCAAATTATATGCAACATATCACACCACCACATCATTAAAACAGCTTTTTATTAAATCCATGCAGAAAGAAGAACCTCATCTGGTATAGCGGTTGACCTGGCATACTTCCCACTACTAGGATTAGATTTATATACTCGGTGGGCTGTTCTGTAAAACATTGGCTGCAACAGCTCTGTCATGTCATGCTGGCCACTCAAAGAGCATCATGGAGCAATAGGGGAAAAAAAGTTTGACAAAGCTGGCCATACACATACTTTTTAGAGAAATATTAGACGAACAGGATAACCAAGGACCCCAGCAAATTAGACATTTTGCAAATCAACAATAGTGACAATATACATAACATATTCACACAGTGCTACCAAATCCTTTGCAAGTCTGTAATTTTAGTTGACATTTATACCTGAGTTTTTCTGATGATGATGTTTATATGATTTGTATAGTTTTTACTTCTGTCAAGTGAGCCCTAGCATTTGCTTTTTGTTTTTTTAAATTTGGAGTGTGGAATAGCTATCAGAGTTATGGGTCACATAACCCAATTTTTAATTTGTTGTAAGCAAACACATGGCAACAAGATATAATGGTTTGTGTCCATGTCAGGTAGAAAACTGCTGTATGCTTACATCACATAAAGAAATAAAAGATGTGTACAATACACTGTATACCTCACTACAACACTAGGAATCCTTATTTTTATGCACAGTTAATATTATAATTAAATATTATTAGTATCTGTCCTGCTTATTTTATTGACCTACTTAGTCTATACAAGATAATAAGACTGAGAACCTATTCCAGCAGTATCAAGTACAAGGGAGAATCAACCTAGAATAAGATATCAGGTCATTTCAGGTCTGGTATCTTGTATAACGTTTATAAGCATTTGTGTGTCACCTGGGTTACAAGATCACAAGCAACCAGGAGAAATACAGGAAATTGCACCTACAGATCAATAAAACCATTTAAAGTGTTAAAAGAAAAAAATTAAAAAAAAACTTTCAATGAAAAAGCTAAAAGTAACAATAAAAATTACTTTACTGTTATACTTGAAGAGGGAATTTAAAAAATTCCTCAGCCAAAAACACAAAGAAGTATTTGTGAAGTAACAATTGATTTTAGAAAATTTACCCCACATGCTTTTAAAAATGAAGAAATATCTTGGGCAGAAACTTAAGTTGGGTTCTGTGTTTAAGAATTTTAAAATTGGTTACATGTGTTTTAAGTATTTGTGTATATGGAGCAAGGATAAAAGTAAGGTGGAAAGGACTCACAACTGGCCTGTTTCCATAATTTGAAATGTTCAACTGCTATTAAAAATGGTTGGATGAACTTTTACGTGTTATGACGAGTCATAGACTGTTCCTGGTACTGTGGCATTTGTTTTTTGCAGGGAACCAGCTTAAATGTATTTTGGATGCTATTTAATGCAGGACAGTTTTCATCTGACATGATCAGACAGAGTGGTAAAAGCAGTAGAAGATCTGGAGTCTTATGAAGGAAATGCAAGAACATCACAATTAAAGCCAATAAGTGTGATCCTTTTGAAAAACTGACTGAATTTGTCCACATTACTGCCTAGGAGCTGTTGCATTATCTTGTTGTTTATTTTTAAACACTGCAACAGATTGATAAGAAATTTCTGAACCAATGTCTAACAGCATGTTCCTTTTTTGGATAGAAGAACCTGGACCTGCATTATTCATAAGTGTACGCTTTCAAATAAACTGCCACCTATAGCCGTGTTATTGACTGCAACAGTTCTCCAGTATCCAAATTCTTATGTGTGTTTAGGGTGTTGTTATTTGTTTTATTATTTATATATTTCTCCTTCTCTTGAGTTTCTGTAAAGTTCTAACTCCCTTTGGGAAAATAATGTACGTCTACAGTATCTATGTATCATGATTGAGTGTGTTTGTCCGTCCTTGTCAAGTTTGTGTTTGGATAGCTTTAAAGCTATGCTATCCCAACATCCCATCCAGATACTTGTTTTTAGGTGGTAAAAGTTTAACCTTCAAATGCATGACGTGGTAGCTTGATACTGATTTCCATGACTGTTTGTGTAAAGAAGTGCTTCCTGGGTTCCATTTTATCTGTCTTCTTCTTAGTTTCCAGCGCAATTCATTGTTGAAGTAGATCCATGAAGTATTTTAAATAATAGCAGAGGTCAGTTTAGAAGGGAAAGACGCTGAAAAATGTGTTAAACATTTTTGAACAAGTAACGGGAGTATTAGGCATTACTTTTTTTTTTTTTTTTTTTGACAAAAAATAATCCTGAAGTCAGAAGCCTGGTAACAAGTTAGGAAAGGGAATCACAAGGTGGTTAATGGTCAGTAGGCAAAGAGTAAAAATAAGAGAAGAGCATGAGATGAAGCCATCAGATTAATGTCTCTGGGTTCTGAAATGAGACTGTTACTTTGTTTAACTTCTTTTAACAACATCATTTTAAACTTCATGAGCTTAGATTTGAAGTTGACACCAAAACTGGTGGGATCATAAATTATGAGAGGACAATTAAAAGAATTTAAGGAAGAAATCTTCCAGAATAAGTTACATTGAAAGCTGTTAACCTTGAATCAAAAGGTATTCTTTTTCAGCCTTCTAACCTTCTGTACTTGTCAGACCACTCTGTAGAGTCGAGTGTGCATATTTTACATGAATATGACACCTGTCTTGACCCCAGCTGTGAATTCAACCGTCATTTTTCTAAGGCATTGCTTATCTTGGCTGTCTAGGATGCAAGGGGAAAAAAACAGTATTTTGATGTGGCAGCAGTCCGTTACAGAACACAGTTACTCAGACAACACCAGTATAAACCAATATAACACTATATGTCTTACAGAATGTGGGAAGAAAATCATTAAACCATGGGAAGAACATGAAAATCCCATACTGGCAATACTCAAACCGGGATTCAAAGTCAAGACTCTGGAAGTGTGAGGCAGCAACAACAACTGTTGCAGCACTTAAACACCCTCCAACTGTAAAATGTTACATTAACTATTATGTTTATTTCAGTATAGCGACTGGGAGCCCGATCGAATCGGGCTACAAATTCTACGTTTGTGAAATCCATACTTTCTCTGCAAAGAATTATTTGTTTTTTTAAGTCTTTGAAATGATTTTGTTATCATGGCACTGATTTGTGCTTAAAATAGACCTTTTCGGCTGATGTAATGAAGAGCTTCCTGTTTAAACGGGGCTGCGAGACGTGAACTCAGCTCTTCGGCGCACCTCATTTGATTTTTTTCCGGCAAACAAATTTTCAAAACAAACTGTATTTTACGACTCCAATCAGAGTCGGAGTTATGATAATGTTGCCATGGTCATTTTAGATCTGAGATTGGCTAAAATTTAAACAATGACCGTTGTTAATACCCAGCCGTCATTACTCCGTTTGCCAATAGATGTCAGGAGGACGGATGCCAAAACCGAACTGCCCAAAGACAGATTTCGACGTACCAAGCAAATGGCGATACGTTCTAAATTACTTATGATTCCGGAGCTGTCGAAGGGTTTAAGTCAGTCGACGATGTTAGTCCTAGAAAGTACGCCCCACCAAACCAACGTTCCAAAAAACAACCGAACTTACTGTTATCTGCTCGAACCAACACTGACTTACTATACTCGGCCGTCCAACGTTGTCACTGAAGCATTCGAACATTCTTAGCCAATCATGCAATACTGCGTCCGTGTTTGCCACGTTATGTTCTAATTACAGAGGCAGAGTCCCATTGTATGATTCTAACTTGTATTGAGTCGAGGTATTGACACGACCACCATACATACAGATAGTATCAAATTATATATAAGGATTGTAAAATACAAGGTGGGCCACGGAAAAGTAGCCCAACATCAATACCGGTACCATGCTTTTTGGAGGAGGCTGTAGCCACTTCACGACCAGAAAATTAGCGTTTGGTGCGCAGTGTCAGGAACATGAATAGTGGGCCCAAATTTCTTCAAATCAACTATGAATACCGCAGTTTACCTGGACATCTTTGAACAGTTTTACGACCAACTAATACCAGAAGAAAAAATGTACTGCTTTTTCCAACAAGATGGGGCAACATGCCACACCTCACGTGACTCACTAGCACAGGTTCATGAACTGTTTACAGAGGAGTGAACTGTGAGCAGGGGGTCATGACCACCATGTTCCCCGGACTTGTCCACATACGATATTTATCTGTGGGGAAATTTAAAGCAGAAGGTGTACGCCAACAATCCACATACCCTGCATGAACACAAGGAAAACATCACAAACACTATCCGCAGCATCCCTTGTCAAAGAGCTGCAAGCAGTATCAGTCAACATACTCCGAACGTGGTCAAAAGTGCATAGATGTGAACGGGGACCACTTTCAGCATCTGTTGCATCTTGTGGGTAAGTAAATAAAAACAATCCACTTGCTCGTTCATCTTGTCATACTATAGCCGGAGGTGTGCTACTTTTCCGTGACCCACCCTGCACCTTGAAATGGTGTTAACTTTAGAAAGGTGTCCTATAAAATAAAATTTTTCTTAGTTTTGCCTTCTGGCTCTTGCAGCTAGTTCTAAATGTAAAGGTAAAGAAACGTAGTTAAACAAAGAGTGCATCTTTCCAAAATGACTTTAATTTCAAACCAGTGGGCAACAGCTTATCATTATTTTAATTTTCTGTCTTTGTCACTCTATTTCATTCATGAACTATTCATGTTGAATGCTTCAGGCTCTTTCTGTTTACTGTCCATTTGCAACTCACACAATACAACATTCACATCTTCTGTGAGTCATATTTATATGACCATAACTATAACTCTGCAACATTGTACTGTTTTTATTTGCCTGTAAGCTAACTTCAACAGACTCTATCCACAGCTCAAATATGGGAAGTTTTCCTTTTAAATAGTCTTCAGACTAAAGGTGAAACATTACAGCAACAAGTTGAGAAGAAGCAGTGAGTATTAACAGTTAAATTGCCTCTCCTGTCGTTCGTCTAGTCATATGTAACGAGACCTGTAATTTGGCTGCGTCTTTTTACCGTTCAGTTTATTTTTTTATTTATTTTTTTGTTCCCCCACACATATTGGCTCCTGCGATGCTTTTTCATTATAGAGGTTGCACTTTTTATAAGTCAGAAATACACAAATGTATTTTTCAGCTCCTTTAAAAAATTAAACTGAAAAAAAGCCTTTGCTGTTCCTCAAATGAATGTAAATTTATACAGGTTGATGATCCTTTTCAGCTATATATAATTGTCTTTAGATAGCTGCAATCATAACCCTTCACCTTTGAATCAAGTATTGAGCAGTTTCTAACACATTTACATATTTTGCCATAACACATTAATTTTCCCTTTTTCAATTTTTTTTTTAGTTCTTTCATCTAAAGCAATGCTTCATTTTATTCTTGCTGGATCTGGCTTTTTGTAGGGATGTAAGGGAAAAAAGGCAGCTACTCTAAGGCTGTTTGAATATAATCAAAAATTGCCCATTTAGCCAGAAGTCATTTTCTTTTTAAAAGGCAAATGTTATTTAATCTTTCAGCTGTTCATTGTCCCATCATAAATACTTTCTTTTCAGTGCATTTGCAGGGCTGAAATGAGCCCGCTAATTGCCTCCCATTTCAAATGACATGTGGTGGTTTACTGGGTAGAAAACGCAGCGGGAAGAAGGAAATAGGAGCCTGAGAAAATGAGAGCTAATTATTTTCCCTGCTTCATGTCAGGTTCTATGTCAGCCTTGTTTTTACAAACTGGAAGGTTTAGCACTAAATAAAACAAACTGGCGTCATGTTTTTATATACTGGCGGTGTCATAGAAGCAGCTGCACTTCTCAAAGACAAAATAATGCTTGCAATTGTATGGACAACATCTGACAGCCACTGTAGGTCTCTGCTAATGAGGATATCAGAGTGGTGCCAAGCGAAAGGTTCTGAATTATGTATGAATCTTCATTAGAACAGCCATAGTCCTGTACATCATTACTAGACATTGTTTCTGCCGAGTGATTAAAACAGCCTCAGTTCTAGACCCCAGTGCCACTTGTAAATCCTGGTTACGTCCCGCACACACACTCACTCGGTTATGTGTGTGTGTGTGTGTGTGTGTTTTTATATTGCACTTCTTTGCTAGCAGCATCCTGTGGATTTCTTTTTTAGTCACAAGATAAACCCTTGGGATGGTGTTAGAGTGGGTCATGTCACCACGCTTTAGGAAAGGCCACTGCCACAGCTGTGTGATCCTGACACAATAGCATTCCACTGATTGTTAAGAACAAAAAAATGAAGAAACAAGGGCCTAATCCACTGGTAGATTTGGGCCATGGTACTACAGGGAATAAATTTGTCCAGATTTTAGAAGGAATATTCGAAGAACTACATGAAATTGAGAATGTTTTTCTTTTTGAGTGTCAGTCCAAATCACCACAAGCACACACCTAATTACAATAAAAAAGAAACACTCTTTTGAGAACATTTAAATTATATTAATTTTGGTCACCAGTATAAGACAATTACAGAAAAAACGTAATTTTTGTGAGTATGTGATTGTATGCTCGACTTACCCGTACAAATGGTAGTTAAAATTTGGACTTAAAAATCACCCTTCACTGAATATATGTGTGTTTTGATGTAGATTGCATGATTTGTCTCTGTTTTTTATGTTGTTTATCTTACACTATTTTTTCATACTATATTTGCAATTATTTCCAGTACAGTATAGTGTCTTGAACTCATAAATGTCTGTATAGTTTAGAGAATATATTGAAATTGAAAATATGGCTTAGTATAAGTGAATATGTCAGTGTATGTGACTCTGCCCTGTGATAGACTAGCTCATGCAGTGTTGGTTAACATCAGGCCTCCAGTTTTGCTTGTAACAGACGCCAGGCTACCCATGACACTTAAGTAGATAAGTGGTTAGAAAATGGATGGGTAGTAGTAGTTGAGTGAACCCCTTGTTAGAATAATAGAGTTCAGAAAATGAATGAATAAATGGTCTGTCCAAATGCTAGAATGTTTATTTGACAATTTTCAGCATTTTCATTTTTGCATAATATTTTTTTTCACATAACATACCACAGATAAGGATTTGTATACAAAAAGTTAACTTTGAAAAATGTATGGATGTATTTTTAAACTAGCTTATTCTAATTCAGTGTCACCAGGCTCATTAAAAATAAAGGTGTAAAAAAATAATTAAAATAAAAGTTTTATAATGTGCTTCAGAATGAGGGGACCAGGGCTCAACTCTCAGGTACTCCCTGTGTGGCGTTTAATGGTCTCCCTGTATCTACATGGGTTTCTTCCTGGTGCTCCGGATTCCTTTCACAGTCCAAAGTCATGCAGGTTAAGCCAATCGACATTGCTAAATTGGCCTGTGTGCGTAAGTGTGTGTTCACCCTGTGATTGACTGCCACCCCATTCCTGTGTTGCTGCCAATGTCTGCCGAGACACAGCTGCTCCGCCACCCTGCTCTGGATAAACAGGTTAGGAAAATGTATGGATGGATCTTATAATTTATGTATCATTTTAAACATATAATGTCATAAAGTCTAGCACAAAGGTGGAGTGAAACATTGGATGGATGGCATAATATATTTAAAGATATACAAAGAATGAGATGTGTGTATAGCATTAGTTATATACGTTTTCTTGATACCTTTGTTGTATGGGTGCATAAACACTGAAGTAATATTTGGTAATGGTAATTTATGTCACTTTCTAGGGTGTATGTCTTTCCAGGGGATGGTGTTAGGGACCGATGTATGTGATGTCAGTCTAAAGAATTGGTGACCTAGAAAACCAGACTATTTAGACAACACAATATCAACAGTACCGTCCTTCCCTGATCCCCACTGCTGTGCTGTCACTGAGAGCTGCATTAAGGGAGTCTTCTTTGGGTCATCTTTGGGCCCTAGGTAAGCACACCACTAGCATGGCTAACAGAAATGTGACTGTTCCAAAAATCAGAGGTAGTTGAAGAATTATGCTGGTAATGACAGAGGGTTGTCTGTAAGCCCTATCTAAGCAAAAATAAATAATGCAGCAGTGTAGTGGGAGGCTTTAACCTCCATATAATACCTCCAGGTGGAACCAGATTGAGGGTGAGGCAGGGTTAGGTTAGGGGCATGGTTTTATTGGATTAAGGTCAGTGTCATGAGCTTATATGTATAGTATGCAAGGCTTAATCCTTGTGTTCTTCCAGTAGATTACTGAGTAGACGAGATTTTATACAGTCTTAAAACACAGTAAAGACTTGAAACCATGAAATCAAAATACTATTGCCAAAGCCCAAACGCTAACTAAATACAAAGGGAAAGTTTCACAGACCAAAATACCATTGACAAATGCAACAACACTCTTCAGAAAATCAACTTCCAGATGATGCTTATCCTTAAGCAACAGATTTTATATTGTTGCATTCGTGACACAATTGTCAAGCCAAGCCCCTAAAACAGATTTTCATATTTTGAAGACTATCCCACAAAATAGTGGTGCTTACCAAAAATTTAAATGGTAAAGCAATGAACATTTAAAGAAACAAAAATAAAATTTGTCATTGATAAACAGACATACAAGAAGGAAAATAATAAATACACTTAACTCTCCATCATCAAAACCCCCTAAAACCACCGTTAAGGACTAATTGAAAAGTTTATCTCATAGAGATACATTTTTAAATGCCATAAATCAAAACACCTTCCAAAACTGAAGGTCATTTGAGATGGACGTAGCCTTGAGTTTTTGATGAGGTTACTAAGAAGAATGTCCATTTTGTATGATATTCTCTTTAATCCCTTCTCCAGACCCATGGACTGCAGGATGCATTAATAACATATACATTATTAAATAACTGGGAGTGGAACAGCATGATGGTGAAGTGGTTAGTGCTGCTATCTCACAGTTGTAAGGAACTATGTTCTTATCCCTGCCCAGTCACTAACTGTGACTGTAGTTTTTTTTTTTTTTTTTTTTTTTTTGTTCTAGGTACTCTTTGTGAATAAGTAACTGTGCCCTGAAGGCCCTTGGCAGTCTGTCGAGGACTGGCTCCTGTCCTGTACCAAATGCTGCCTAGAAAGGTTCCTTGTGGCCCTTAATTGAATTAAAAACATTTGGTAAATAGTTGGATTGATGGAAACATGGATAAAAATAACTATCTGAGTGTGTACCTTTGGGAACAATCACTCAAAATTACAGAAGTATATTTAGGAAGACTGTACCCAGTGCCATGCACAATGAGCATGTCCAGGTAACACAAGCATTGCCAAAGGTGAATTGCATTGCTGTTTTGTTAACACATGATGAATTAAGATGGACATACAGTATTTAAAAGATATGCAGTACATCCATATGACTAACTTTTTAAATATCATTAAGATAAATAATTACAGTAGGAAATCTTACCATATTGATTAGTTTATATCTTGAAATACTTATCCACGAAATAGTTGTCTACTTTATATATTTTTTTGCCATATCACAAAACAAAATAAGAATTTATTATACTTCTGTACCACATCCTTCCATCTGTTTTTTGGTCTCCCTCTCCTTCTTTTTCCTGGCAACTCTATCTCTTTTTTTCTTCCTAGCATACTATTTTCTTCTCATCTTCATACATGTCTGATCCACTGGATTCTTCTCTCCATCATTCTTCCACCATATCTCTCTCACCTTTATGTTATCCCTAATGCACCTATTTTATACTCAATCTATTTTGTTTTACTCCACACATCCACAGCAGCATTTTCATCTCTTAAACTTCCCTTTTCTAGTTGTTTTCCAAGTGTCTATACTATATAACTTTTTAGTTCTCACTAGTGTTTTGTATATTTTCCATTTATCTTAGATGCTGTTCTTTTTGTCACTGTGTATTCCATTAGACTTTTGTTGCTTTGAATCATTGATTATATGTACCAAAAGGATTCCACTTCTTTTAACTCACCTGTTCCCAGCCTCCCTTTTCCATTCTTTCCCTTTTCCCTATAGTTGCTGAAAATACTGTATATTGAGTTTTTGATGTGTTTATACTCATCCCATGACCCTCTGGGCCCTCTGTTAACTTCTGTAATTTAATTTCCATTTCCTCCCATGTACCTTCACATAACTCAGGATCATCTGCAATACAGCTTTACTTTAATATTTTTTTTTAATTATATGAATCTCTATAATTTATGAATTATGCCTTCGGTATTCTATATAAAGTAGGAAAAGTAATCAGTAAGGAGTTGGTACCAATACAAATTTAGTCAAAGTTTAACGTAGCACTCAAATCATTGGGATATTAGGGCAAAACAGAATTGCCCTGAGAAAACCCCATTGTCATGGGGAAAACAGACAAACTCTACACAACAGCAACAACCAAAACATTTATTCTATAGCACATTTTCATATAAACAATGTACCTCAAAGTGCTTTGCAAGATGAGAAAAGAAAGTTATATGAAACAAAAAATAAATAAGGTTAGGCAATAATATTAAAGAATAAGTAACATAGAAAAAAGTAAGGTCAGATGGCTGCTTATGAATAAGTAGATCACTTAAGCTGCCTTTGTTCTAATAATAAAATATATATTTAAACAACATTGGGTGTGTATGTGTAAAGTGGGCATTCAATATAGAAAAGCAGTATAAAAACATAGGTGTTTTTCTAATACTTCTTTACTCGTATCTGGGGTGAAACCACAGGGCTTTACACATTTCCTGGGGGCAGGCAGCCTGGCTACCTATGTATAGCTGGTCTACCTCCTGAAGCAAGACTTTGCACAAATTTATGGATTTTCTAACCTGTAGAACTTAGAAGCTCTACTGCAACCATGTTACCTGCAAGAAATAGGAAGAGCAAAATGTCATACTAGCTGTGTTAGAACGAGTTGAACTGTAAGTAATGAAGATAGACCTCATCATTAGCTTTTGCAGTACACTATACAATGCATATGTCTCTGCTATGTGCCATATATTATGGGTTCGTAAAAGTTGTGTTACTATTATTTGGTGCACTGTTTATTGGAATGACAAATGCAATGCATTTTTACTAAAAATGTTGTGATGTGCCATCTTTTGGAAAGACAGGGACAGACAGATACACAGACTCTTGTCATTTTATTATGGTTGATATAAATGTCCATTTGATTTAGTATTACAGGGATCACAAGTGTAAGACATTACAGTTTCTACCCCACCAATCACTTTTTTTTAATCTCCTTTTTGCCATTTACATATCATGCCAATCTCCATTATTCATTTTTATTTTGACAGTATTTATAGATTATATTAATCTTCTGTATTAGTTTGCAGGATAAGAGGATATACTGTATAAATGATTTCCTAGTCTTTAGTGTACATTGTGAAGAGCAGTGGCCAAGGAATGTTGCATTGTCTTGATGCTAATGACAGTGGTCTGTCACTCACTTGTTAGCTATCACTACTAAAATATTTTCTAACTCCAGTTCCCAGTATCTTAGTTACTTGTTTATCTGCCTGAATATTGTTAAAAGCAATAAGACATACATAGTAGTATTCATATATAGGATGGTGGGTGCATATAACAAGGCAGAAACAAAAACTCAACCAAAGAGTAGAGAATGGATCATAGTGTTCAGACAACAAAAATTAAAAGACGGTATGACCACTGAGTCATATAAGAGAAGAAATATTAATTGGATTTTAGGAGAAAGCCCACTTCTGGTGGCATAAGAGTCTTGTGAATATCTTATTTTGACCCTGGTTGACAGCCCATGGTACACAGTAGTGAAGATCGTTGTGCTCGATTTATATCATGATGAGATACTTGTCATTTCTGATATTATTGTCTCACAACCACTCTATGCCACATTCCATCAACAAGGAGAAATTAGGTTAAAGGGGCAAGTTTACCACCTGTGTATAATGGGCTCATACAGGTATATTAAACTTATCAGGGCCTGTGTCAATTCCCAAGACTGGTTTTGTAACAAAATACAAATGACATCATAAAGAGTTCTGGCACAAAATGGCAAACCATGTATAACTGTTGAAAAAAACAACACATACGAATTCAAAATAATCATGGGAACATCTTCTCAGACGCAAGTTCAAGTAAGAACTGACCCAAAATGGTGGATGTTCTGGTTTTAAGTCCTCCGGCAGGAAGAGGCGGGTTCAGGTAGATGGACACCGGAAGTGATGTCAGCGGTAGCATTGCAATCAATCTCCCAGTCTGCAGAGGAAAGAAGAGAAAAGGCATTAGCACATAGTGTTAACCCCTGGAGGAATGGGGAATTACCATGACTAGAACCTTTAAGTTGTCCCCTATGCACACGCACTTATATTTATAAATATATATATATATATCTATACTAATAAAAGGCAAAGCCCTCACTCACTCACTGACTGACTGACTGACTGACTGACTCATCACTAATTCTCCAACTTCCCGTGTAGGTAGAAGGCTGAAATTTGGCAGGCTTATTCCTTACAGCTTCCTTACAAAAGTTGGGCAGGTTTCATTTCGAAATTCTACGCGTAATGGTCATAACTGGAAGGTATTTTTCTCCATTTACTGTAATGGAGTTGAGCTTGACCGCCGTGGGGGCGGAGTTTCGTGTGACATCATTACGCCGCCCACGTAATCACGTGAACTGACTGTCAACGCACTATGTAGAAAACCAGGAAGAGCTCCAAAATACGCTGAACAAAACATGCATTATATAATTGAGAAGGCAGCGAAACATTAAGAAGCGAGCGAGTGACATACTACCATATTCATCAGTACAGCTACTTCGGAAACAAAGCGAGGTATAAACCTAAACTTTAAATTAACTTAATAGACAGGCTGCCGCTGGTGCTTTTCGTGCCCACGGGTAATGCGGGATACAAGTTTAATGAGAGGACGCAGGATATAAACGAGAGTTTTGATCACTTTGTAACTAAGTTAAAATTGCAGGTGAAGGGGTGTGCTTATGCAAATTCCGAGAGACTGTGTTTGTGGGGGATTGACAGTTAAGGCGGGTGGGGGAGTCACGTCATCATCTCCCCTCCCATTTACCTCATTTCGCTCTGAGCTGAGCTCCGCGGCTAACGCCGTCTTCCGAAACAACTTCGTCACACTGCCACCAAATACAGAGAAATCCACAAGTTAATACACACGCTGTCTCTAGACTTTCTCCACACTGAATCCTCCAGGCACTACTTACAAAAGGTTACATTGACAATCGTGTTACGTTATTTTTAAAATGTTTAATTTTCTTAGCACAAGCACAGCTGAGAAGCTTCGATGCATGTGCTCCATAACGCGTTAAAAAATAATGCATTTAATCACACTTTGCATTACAATCAAAGGGGAACTTTTGTCAATGCATGATTTCCTGGTACACCGATAACATTGATCAGCGCATCCCAATTCATTTTAGCCTCGCACCACCTTGGTTTGAGAAGAAGTATGAAAAAATATGAGGTTAACACACAAAAACAGATCACCAATTCAAGCTTTATGAATAATCGATTCGCCATCAATAATTGTTTTGGTAAAGCCATACTCAGTGTAATCCTCCTTCCATTTTATAATTTTTCCGCCACTAGCCATGATTAAATGAACGGTAAAAAAGTAGGAGCGAAGCGAGGGTGACTTATTTAGGCAGGCATATATATGACAGCAACACTCATGACAATCATGTTACGTTATTATTAAAATGTTTCCTTTTCTTTTTCATTACTTCTTTAACCCATTACTTCTCCGCTGCGAGGCGCGGGTATTTTGTATATGAATGACCTCCAAAGAGCGCGGAGACTTTTGATCATGTGAACGTGTCTGCAAAAACTGGCGTCTCCTGCCCAGCAAAAGTCGAGCAGCCGGCGCGCGCGCATAGCTGTGCCGGCCTTTAACACGCTGACTGCGCTTCTGAGGCAAAATAATATTAAGGCGCTTCGCACTTTATTTTGCACGTATATGATTATGAGGTCGTCAGCTCTTATGAAGACACGCACAGGAGTGAAGGACTGACAGTGCCATCACAGCCGATTAATAGCTGGGACGTCTCACCAGTCTGCACAAGACCCACCGCGACTGTCCCCAAAAGGTGCTCATATCGTCAGCGAACACATCTCTCTATACTATATAAAAGAAAAACGCAACTTTCCTTTCTTTACACCTTTTTTCCTTTTATCCCAAACCAAAGCCTTTCTCTCTTAACACTGCAGAGGACACAAAACTAATTTTCTTTAATTGCTGGTAAGGCACATTATTAGAGGCAGAAATTTGGACTTTCACATAGAAAATGTAATTTCTATACCACAGCCGTCGTGTAGCGCCTTTCAAAAGGGATCTACTACCGAGAGATGATCCATATACATTTTAGCTGCTGTTAGTACTACTTACCTCTTCTGTTATACCGTCTTTAAAATGTAGTTTACCCGCAACCACTCCAGTAGTGCTCAATGTAACTTTACTTCTTAAAACATTAATGTTTTACTGTTTAATAACTTATAGACTACATTTTATTATTTTTCCCTTGCACTCAGTGATCAAAGCTATACACACACATATAGACACATACATATATATATATATACACATATATTTATATATACCTGTGTGTATGTTTGTATGTATGTGTATACACACACACACACATACATACATACACACACACACAAATTATATATATGTGTGTGTCTGTGTATGTATGTATGTATATGTGTGTGTATATATGATGTAGATAGGTATGCATATATATATAT
>JANRMT010062814.1:16833321-16914831 GCA_026402145.1 Polypterus bichir lapradei | reverse complement strand
TATATATATATAAACCAGACTATACACTTTGACAAGCTATTCATTTTGAGAACCTTATGTATAAGGTTGGGTGGCATGTCCACTTGCCCGTCATCCAGAGTCTAATGCCAAAAGAATAGAAAATGTTTCCCACTCCTCTCTCTGTATCTGTTCTTTTCTCTGTTGCCTCAGCTCAAATTGTGTTACTTCCCTTCCAGTTGAGATCTCACCCTGACTCACTTCTCATATCTGAGATTAATAGGCCAGTGGTGCTGATGAAATAATAGTCAAGTGACCTTGGTTTATTTGTGGCTTTTTATTTTTAATTTTGTTTTTCTTATACCTTTCCAATCAATGCAAAGACACCATAGTGAAGAATGGTGGTTTCATTCTTCCTTTCCCATTTCCCATAGAAGATGAAGTTATTTTCTCTGACTGCTATGGCAACATGACATTAGTCCAGAGCTTTCTATATCTGTAAAACATGTTTCAATTTGTTTTAAATTTCCAATTGGAATTCAATACAGAATAAATAAATATACCTTAGGGCTGTCAAATTATCGAAAATGTAGGATTTGAATGCAATAAAGATAAGCACCTTATATTTTCAAAACTGCATTCTTAACACTGTCCTACCCATCTGTAGTGCGCAGCCACTTTTTCCTCACAGAATCTGCATTCTGAGGTTACAGATATATCACGTTATTTTCTCTTTAATCAGTTGATTTTTCTTTGAAAGCTTACAGTAAATTTTATTAAAATGTGTCAAAAAGTGCAGCTTTATCTTCAATCAGTTTGGCACACATACTGTGTTCTATTAGCAATAAATTAAATTGTTTAATGAGATGTAATCAACGGAGAAACTTGCAAAGTATGATATAAGTGCAGTAAAATAGCAATAATAGCAACACAAATAATTTGTTTTTTACACCCAAGAATATACATAGACGTTTTAAAAACAAGAAAGTGTGAACAAAAAGTCCTCATCGACTTTCACTCCGGAAATGTTTCCATGCTCTAAAAACTTTTACTCAAGTAGTTTTCCTACCCTATTATATTGGAGCATCAAGCAGAATTTGGGATGGGTACTATAGAATAAAGTTTGAAAAACATTTACTTAGCCCTGTTCTTTGAGAAACATCAGCATGTTAAGCAATGTTTGTCAATCAAGCTCTCGTCAAACATAATCCAACAATCAGCTCCATCTTCAAGCACTGAAATCTCTTTTTCATGTCACGGTAGCTAACGTCATGAGCAGTTCAGTCCCCCCTGCATTTCTGTACATTCTTTAAGCATGAAAAGATGCCAATTGCTTTTATTATCTCAATGACCACACCTGTGTAGAAGCACCTGCTTTCTATAGAATTTGTATTCTTCATGTTTTTCTTTGATTTTTGTCACACACCTGTATGCAAATGCTAATGTATAGAGTTTTTAAGCTAAGGATGTATTGCATGTGAGAAAGTAAAATAAAATAATAATCAACATAGATCATTAGAACAAGGCAAATCAATCTTGGGTGTCCATCATTTCTCTTTGCAGTCCATAGAGTACTGCCGGACAGTCTAGCTTCAGTGATTCTAGTTGTATATAATGAAGATCTGATACTGTATCCAATGTTTCCCATCAGCAGTCACTCAAAGGCAGTGAAAGTAGCAGTGGCATTGTGTTACCCACAATCTGAACAAAAATAAAATGACTTAGTAAATGTCAAATCAGTGATGGCCAAAGAAATGAAAAACAATATGAAGAGCTTCATCACTGTCACTAGCACTTTACAATAACTTGTCGGCAGCCTTGATTGCTGAGACGCTTGTATCTTTTCGTGTATTCAGGAGTCTGCAGACCAGATTGTTTGAAACTAATGCTTATAAATAATCTTACAAAAGGTGAAAATACATTATCATTAATTATACAAAAGGTGAAATATCTGAAGGGATGGCTGATAAATACAACTGAGCGCCATTCACATACAGTATATGTGAAAATGAATGTTTCTGGATGTTATCTGCTAATGGTAATCTATTAAGAGATAGTAGTTTTTAGACCAAACACTGGACCCTAATGGACAACATATGTACCTGTAGACAAAGAGTGTTGTTATATTTCTACAAATACTGTATTTCCAATATTGTGATAAGAATAGATAGATAGATAGATAGATAGATAGATAGATAGATAGATAGATAGATACTTTATTTATCCCCTAAGGGAAATTCAGGCTTCAAGAAGCTTTATTTGTCTCCAGGAGGAAATTTGGCTTTTTACAGTAAGGCATTATGCAGATGTATTGCTGTTGGTATAAAGGAGATCCCTGACATTTTTGACACACTGCTGAATGATTTGTTGGTTGAAAGTCCTCATTGTTGGCATCAGAGAGAGGATGTAGAGTAAGTTCATAATGACTCTCAATTTTGTTTTCATTCTCTCCTCCTCTACTGCCTCCAGGGGGTTCAGAGTGTGTCCCATAACTTGGCTTGCCCTTCACTTAATTTATGGATTTGATGGGCCTTTCTTGAAGTGATCTTAGCAGCCCAGCACACCACAGTGTACAAAATCGCACTGGACGTCACAGAGATGTAGAAGATGTGAAGGATGTCGTTTACCACATTAAAGGAATGCAATCTCCTAAGAAAGAGCCTGCTCTATACTTTCTTTATATAGTTCCTATTTGTTCCGACTCCAGTCCAACCTGTCATTAATGTGGGCCCACAAGTACCTCTACATTCACTCCTTGAATAGTGACAAGACATTGAGGTTTTGCTGATGTTAAGATGCAGACAATTCTCTTTGCACCAAGAAAAAAAATGCTCCACCTTTGAAAAATGTCCGCTAAGAACAGTAACTGGCAGCCAACAGTAAAGACTCCAGCCTTTGTATTAGAACAGTGGGGTCAATAATAATTAAAGTTCCATTATGTGGTAGTATAATGATGGCAGAATATTCTTTAGTACAGAATATTAGACTATTCATTAACATAACCTTAGGCAGTTTTTGTAATATAGGCATAGTGAAAGCCAGAAGAAGGCATTTCATTATTAGCTCTGAAAGTATTATAATTGAGATTTTCAGCTATTTATTTCAGACTGGATCAAGCAGACATACTTTAGTTAATTATTTGTGCTTGATTCTATCACATCATTCTCAGACCCACTTAATCCATTTGAGGGTTGTGGAAGGCAGGAGACTATCTGACAACACTGACGTTATTGGCTGAATGTGTTGCTCTGCCATTAATTTAAATTTATTAGTCAAAAAACGCAATGATTGACATGGTTTTATCAAGTAGTACTAAATTTTGAAGCTGAGAATTCCAGCTGGAGTTTTTGGCTTACTAGCTTAATATTAAATAAAATGAATAAATAAAACTTTGGCTACAGATGTAATAAAGCAGTTCTGATTTATTTTGCTTTTTGCAGGTTAGCAACTCCAATAAATAAAACATGAGGGTGGTTTGTCTTTATTTCTACTCATCTGGAATAATACTTGAAGCTATCCATATAAAGGGTTTTTCTTATTTCTTTAATGTTCTCTGTCAATTCAGATTGGTGCATTTGTAATACATTTGCACTGCATTTGTAATACATTTGTACTGCTTTTGCCTCAATCTAATGCCTGATTTAAACGACTTACAGATTTGTTAAAGTTTAGGAAAATGGTACAAACAGAGATAGAGAGATATTATTGTGTTCATGATTATGTTGACTGGTACCCTAAGTTAATCGGTATGTATCATTTGATTATTATCATTTATGTAAAAGAAGAACTAAACTGTTAATGTAAAAGAGTGCTTAGTCAAAACCAGCATACATTTTTAACATTTCTAATAAAGTTTTAAGTGTACAAAGTATTACTTCTATAAACTTAAAACAAGGTTCTGCTGAGTACAGAATGAAAGCCACACTCTTAACATGGAAAATGTCTACTGATGATATGACATACTCTTGTGCAGACACAGTACATCCAACGTAGCATGTGTGGATCAGACTATCTCCACACTTTTGTTACTACAGCAGGACATCTTTTGAGAAATCCATAAACATCCATCAATTTATGCTGTTCACAGCCACAGACTGCAGGTGTCCATCCCAGCAGCTTATGGCACAGGGCAGGAAACCTACCCTGGATGGGGGTGAAAAGACTAAACAAACTGTAAAAATATACAAAAGTAATGATACTGTACAAATAAATACAAAAATGAGAGTGACATTCAAATTTCACTAAATCCTGGCACAACAGGTGTCCATATTCATCTCTGTTAAAACATTAAATCACTCATTAAGACTACTACATGAGTGAGAAATGTGGCCTAAGAAGTTAAAACATTCGCTAAATAGTTCTGCTTTATTCTATAACATAACATTCTCAGACCTGCTTATTCCAGTTTAGGGTTGTGGAGCACAGCAGCCTATCAAGCATCATTAAGCACCCATACTCACACTGACATAAGTAAGTATAGTTTGGAATGGCATTCTACCATAAACTACTCTAACGACTGTGTTGCCATTGTTTCTATATTCATATCTAATATTAGCACTTAATAATTAATGTAACTCTGAATTTGTTTTGAGATCTAAATTTAATTTTAAGTTTGATTGTAAGTTATATTGATTGTTGATTATTAGCCAGTGACACAATCTCATTTCATAGTTTTGTGAAACAGCCAAAGAAAACTATTAATTAGATAGATAGATAGATAGATACTTTATTAATCCCATGGGGAAATTCACATAATCCAGCAGCAGCATACTGATACAAAAAACAATATCAAATTAAAGAGTAATAAAAATGCAGGTAAAAACAGACAATAACTTTGAATAATGTTAACACTTACCCCCCGGGTGGAACTGAAGAGTTGCATAGTGTGGGGGAGGAATGATCTCCTAAGTTTGTCAGTGGAGCAGGATGGTGACAGCAGTCTGTCACTGAAGCTACTCCTCTGTCTGGAGATGATCCTGTTCAGTGGATGCAGTGGATTTTCCAAGATTGACAGGAGCCTGCTCAGCGCCCGTCGCTCTGCCACGGATGTCAAACTGTCCAGCTTCATTCCTACAATAGAGCCTGCCTTCCTCACAAGTTTGTCCAGGAGTGAGGCGTCCTTATTCTTTATGCTGCCTCCCCAGCACACTACCGTGTAGAAGAGGCCACTCGCCACAACTGTCTGGTAGAACATCTGCAGCATCTTAGACAATAATTATAATTAGACAATATATTTTCTGCAAATAAAATGCCTGTGGTCTGAATGATACACAAACAAGTCAACCAGACAAATTTGCTGCCATATTCTGATATTCTGATGTTTTCTTTCTTGGAAAATCCATGTTGTTCCCAAAAGACTGTGCTAATGTTGCTAACAAGCAATTTAGTGAACACAGAATATTATACACTATAGTATATCACTTCTATTCAATACTTATAGAGGTTCCATTGCATTTTCACTTTTTTGTGTTTGTGAGCATTGACATGAAGCAACACTTTTGCTAAAAAAAAAATATCATTAGTGCCAATAGCCAAGATACGATGGTCAGGGTTACCCTTAATGTTGTAATCAGTGGCTGCTGGTTTTTATTTTTCAAACATCTCATCACATAATTGCATTTACCTCATTTTCTGTCCAATGGGTCTGATACCTCCAGTCACAATCTGGTGGAGTTGAAAAGACTTATTGCTATGTGTCTCTTCATGGGCCCGTCTCTTGAGGAGATGTGAAAGGAATAGATCGGGATTAATGCAGAAAAAACACAACAGTGCCAACTAAGCAAACACTGCACCCTCTCTGGTACTAGCTAAACAGCTGTTGAACCATTGCCTATGAAACAGAGCAGATTGCCCACTTACCCATCACTCCAGTGGGCAAGGTAAAAAGCCCACCCTTCTCTCACATCCTTCTTTTTTCTCACACTCATAATTATGGGTGTCTGTCTACAAGTGACCTTTTAAATTAACTCATCTGCCACACTGCAAAAAATTAAATCTAAGCAATTGAAAAGTATTCATATCATGACATTAAACTTTGTTTTCCTTATTTTATGAATTATTGACTTATCAAAAATTTGTATGTATGATTATTTTGCTTATTTTAAGAAATCTTGTCAAGAAAATTATGCTTTTTTTGCTTAATAAAAGCAAAACAATTCCCATTTAAAGTTATTTTTGTTTTTTAGTTTTTGCTTATACATTTTTTGGAAGTGCAACTCTAGGCTCCAAAGGCATTTTTCTGGAAAATGCTGTAAACCTTTTCCTTATATTACTTCTGGCTGACTTCACAGCTACTTCCAGGATTAGTGGTTGATTTATAAATTCTTGAGGCCGCCATGTTGCATTAATTCCTGGTGGTTCTGTAGCCTGTTATTGTAGCGATATCCCCCACAAAGAAGCAAAAAAAAAAAAGCAGAGCGGA
The DNA here is from genome assembly GCA_026402145.1 of Polypterus bichir lapradei. Lineage (NCBI taxonomy): Eukaryota > Metazoa > Chordata > Cladistia > Polypteriformes > Polypteridae > Polypterus > Polypterus bichir. The sequence goes on along the minus strand of JANRMT010062814.1, from coordinate 16,908,452 downwards.
TTTGAAAAATACACAAAATACAAATCAAAACATTTTTTTCTGGTCTGAGCAAACTTGAAAGACCTCATCCCCAAAGCAGCCAAACACCAAACTCAAAAGGCAGCCTTTTAGCTCTACCTAGGGCCAGATATGAGTGCGCTTAGTGTCACTAGTGAGGCTATTAATGTTACATCTATCCATCCATCCATTATCCAACCCGCTGTATCCTAACTACAGGGTCACAGGGGTCTGCTGGAGCCAATCCCAGCCAACACACCTCGGGCATGATGCCAGCCCACCGCAGGGCACACACACACACACACACACCAAGCACACGCTAGGGACAATTTAGAATTGCCAATGCACCTAACCTGCATGTCTTTGGACTGTGGAAGGAAACCCATGCAGACACAGGGAGAACATGCAGACTCCACACAGGGAGGACCTGGGAAGCAAACCCAGGTCTCCTAACTGCGAGGCAGCAGCTCTACCATTGCGCCACCATGCCACCCATTAAAGTTACAAAAAAATTTTTAAATCTTCACAATAATAAAGAGGAGAAAGGGAACAACTAAAATTAATTCTTTACATTTATATAGCACTTTTATCACTACTCTACATAGAGAGTAAGGAGCCACTTCAACCACCACTAATGTGCAGCATCCACCTGAATGATTGATAGATAGATAGATAGATAGATAGATAGATAGATACTTTATTAATCCCCAAGGGGAAATTCACATACTCCAGCAGCAGCATACTGATAAAAAAAACAAAAAAAAAATATTAAATTAAAGAGTGATAAAAATGAAGGTATAACAGACAGTAACTTTGTATAAAGTCTGTCGCTGAAGCTGCTGCTCTGTCTGGTGTTGATACTGTTCAGTGGATGGAGTGGATTCTCCATGATTGACAGGAGCCTGCTCAGCTCCCGTCTCTCTGCCACAGATGTCAAACTGTCCAGCTCCATGCCTACAATAGAGCCTGTCTTCCTCACCAGTTTGTCCAGGCGTGAGGCGTCCCTCTTTTTTATGCTGCCTCCCCAGCACACCACCACATAGAAAAGAACGCTCTCCACAACCGTCTGATAGAACATCTGCAGCATTTTATTGCAGATGTTGAAGGACGCCAGCCTTCTAAGGAAGTATAGTCGGCTCTGTCCTTTCTTGCACAGAGCATCAGTATTGGCAGTCCAGTCCAATTTATCATCCAGCTGCACTCCCAGGTATTTATAGGTCTGCACTCTCTGCACACAGTTACCTCTGATGATCACGTGGTCTATGAGGGGCCTGGGTCTCCTAAAATCCACCACCAGCTCCTTAGTTTTGCTGGTGTTCAGTTGTAGGTGGTTTGAGTCGCACCATTTAACAGAGTCCTTGTTTGATGTGATGGCAGTCATTTTGGCACCATTACTCTCACCACACATTAGCTGTTAGGTGGTGAAGTGGTGAGAGAGATAACCAGAGATAACCAATTAGAGACAGGGGGTGATTAGGGGGCCAGAATAACTAGGCCATGGATGGCAATTTAACCTAGATGTCGGGATACACCCTACTCTTTACAGAGGATGCCCAGAGATCTTTAATGACTAGAAAGAGTCAGGACCTCGATTTTACATCTCATATAAAGGATGGCGCCATTTTAGCAGCACAGTGTCCCCGTCACTGCACTGGGGCATTGAGATCCACATTCATATCACAGGGTAAGCACCACCTGCTGGCCTCATCAACACCTCTTTCAGCAGCAATCCAAGCGTTTCTGGTTGGCCTCCTATCCGAGTACTGGCTGGGCCCGAAAATGCTCAGCTTCAAGTGGATACCCTGTTCTGAACTGCATGTATTACAGCTGCTGTGTTAAAAAAAAAAAAAAAAAAAAAAAAAAAAAAAACCCTGACCAAGAAATTGAAAGTAGAAATCACTCTAAAATACTTCTAAAGCTGAAGAGTTTTTGCTTTTTCTTAAATACTGGCTGGACACTTCCTTTGCTGCATAATCAGGTGGCCTCAGCTCCTGCACCTCTATATACAGGAGGTAGGGCAGCTGATAATAACAAGCAAGCTAATATATACAATGTTAACATAGTATAACATTACACAGTATCAAATTACACAGCATCAAAGAAACACAATCAGAATTAATAGCAGAATATGAAACATTATATTTAATAGACTAAATAAACTTGAGCCAGGGCAACAGCCTTAACTGGACACTAACATCCATTGAACATGGTGTCTTTGACTGTTTTAGGAGTGTGATATATGAAAGTTAACACTATCCAATTCATTCCTTTTTGGGAACATGTTTAGAATAAAGAGTTTCTTCCAGAACCAGTATAGGGTGAAGGGGTAATGCGAACTATTAAGTTGGTTATGTTGATTCATAATTACATTTTTTAAACCATTTCTGATCACATACTGCATTTTAGTGCACTGTATCACACAGTGTGCATGTCAAACCAACAAAGGCAACACAAAATAAGCAAAAAACTGTACATTTTATATCAAAACTTGCCAGCACAAACTCTGACAGTATTACTGGTATAATTTACAAAAGCAGATTTTAATAATGTGTTTACAAAATCTGTAGGGGCTGTGGTGGCTTTCCACTGTGACTTGAATTGATCTTTCACAGGATGCATGTAGGGCTAAAGCAGTCTGTTGAGACAGCACTGTCATAGTTACCAGCCCTGAAAGATTCACAGGGTATCATCAGACTGGTCAGATCTTGCCTGTTCCGATTGGTGATTAAATGAAGTGCAGTGTACAGAGATAATTAAAAATGAAATACCTTTTTGTCAACTCTATTGTGTCAGTGATTGTATTATTCAATCTTAGTTTAGCAACAAATGTTTAAGTTGCAAATAATTACATTTTGGTGATTTTTATGTCAAGATATTTGCATTTTTAATTAGGTTATTTTAATTAGTTTATAAAGAAAACATGAATGCAGAATTTTTTGTTGTTTGGGCTTAGCTTTTTAAGAGGAATACTACTTAAAAATGTCTTTATCAAAGAATTAAGAAATTTCCATATGGTAGTTATCATACCAGGATAGTTTTTCAGACAGTGAGCTTTGCTATCTCTATAGGCCTTGTTGTTTAGTTGTTCATCTTTTAGTTTTGACTCCACACTTTAAATGACCATGTATTTGCCTAGTGACACTCTTAGTTTACCTTGACTGTCATCTACTATATAATTAAACTGTAATGTTTGTGTGTGTGCATTTGTGTGTGTGTGTGTGTGTGTGTGTGTGTGTATGTGTGTTCAGTACCTCTGAACAATCTGATAGGTCATTTTGACTTTGGTGGCTGAGTGACATGACACCAAGGGGTGTAAAGTTCAATATTCTGATTGTGACATTTGTTTTTTAAATCAATATCAATCACATAAAAAAAAAGAAAATTTACCAATGTTGGCTCGCTAAATACTAATGAGGCACTACCTGAGATGTCTTCAAAGACAGAAACTATTTGCAAGAATATGAATGATATTTTCAGCTGGCAATGGGGGCTTGTCTACTATTGGTTATGGTCAAAAGATGGACAGGAGGTGAGAAAGGTGCCCCAGAGTGACAGAATCTGAGAAGCAGGTTTTACAGGGCACAACTGAGAGAGGAAGAACCAAGCAAGAGAGGCTGAGGCACACAAGGATCAAGAAGAAAGGCGTAGGAGGAGAGGTTGAAACACGCACAGACAGGGGCGGACTGGCCATTAGGGCATTTGGGCAATGTCCGGTGGGCCGTGGACTCTGGTCTGGTCATGGGCCGGCCGTTTCATGAAATAAATTTTATGTACTGGTTACTGTTTGACATTAAAATTAATTTTCTAAACTACTAAACATTATCTGTCCAGTACTGTGATTTATATAGTCCTATATAATATACTGTATTACGGCATCAAGTTGTTTTAGTTGTCAGTATACAACGTTGCAGTGAAAAATTTGGTCAAATCTGCCTTTTGCCAATTTCTGTTTCGATAACGCTAAATTTCAGTTAGCATATACATTATTGCAACTTATTTTATCTCATATCTAGTATTTAAATTCTTCGGTACTAATAATTATTTTAGATTATGTATTATGCATTTTATTGTTCTCTGGTCATCGGCGTGAGTGATAATTAGTGGTTTTCAGCTGCGATTATTAGTATGATGACATACTGTAAAGTTATAAAGCACAGAGTATGAATTTTTCATATTAGGACGGAACATTTATAGTTTATCATTAAGTTAATGGAACATTTCAATCATGTATCCTAGCCAAACTTGTCACTAACAGTATTGTTGATGATATGGCTGCTAAAAACAGCGAACTGCGTAAGCTACTAGCCTACTAGAGTACTGGCACTTAGACATGACATTGATATTTGACATATACTCTAATAATGTGTAAGCCGTGTTACAAAATTTTTATTTTTCATTAAATTTTATTTCTAAGCATGTCGTCAAATTTTAAGTTGTGTCTAAACAACAGTGTACAGATTAAGTTTGGCAACAGTTTAGATAGAGTTCATATCATAGACTCATAGCAAGTAGCGAGCCGCGTACTCATCACAAATTTTAAGAAAATTACAATGAATAATAGGCCGAGTGGGTCGATCTCGTCACCTCACTCGTTGAAGAATGCCCGGGACGGTTTTGAGACCCAGTCCGCTCCTGTGCACAGATACCTAGGAGAGGCAAAGTAGGCACGGTGCAGGTATACATAGGGAAAGAGTGGCTAAGGTAAGCAAACATACCGAGACAAGTCTCTTGAACAGACATTAGAAAGGTCTCTCTCAGCCAGTGTTTGCATGTGGCCAGCTATATTTGACTCTATTAAGAGTCAAGAAAAGAGAAGATGTGAAGATAGCTAGTGAGGAAAGTAATAATGATACAACAAACATAGTGTACCAGAGAGGTCCTATAGAGTTAGAAGAAGAACACAGGGTGTGTGGGGTAAGGGTTATAGTAGCAGTAGATTTTGTGTTATAGTTGTACGTTGCAGTCTGATTAGTATATTTAATATTATTGCTTAATACAGAAAATAAAAACAATTATTTAAATTTATATTATTTAAATTAAACATTTTAAATGTGTTATTAACTAAACTTTTTTTTTTCTAAGTATACATGTTAATCCTTTAAAAACTTAATTCTACTTACAACAACAATTATAAGTTTAATATTTTTTACATGTTTCAATCACATCATATCAAATATTTTTACATTTATTCAATAACTGTCTTCGATAGTTAAGAGTGAACAAAAAAAGGTGTCTTTATTTAAAATAATGATTTTCTGAATCACTGATAATAAAGATGCTTCTGTGGTTAGTGTTGTAGTCTCTTGGCCCCTGGAACCTACAGTAGGTTATATTACTGCCTGCTTAATATGTGTGTAGAGTTTGTATTTTCTTCCCATATGTGAAGTGTGTTGTCTACTCCAGTGCCCTGCCACATCTCAAAGGCATGCATGTTAATTGGTGATGGACCTAGAAAATGAATAAATGAAATGTACCTTCAAATTGAAAGTTAGATTGGGTTAAGGCCTTTTCCAAATAATCAATGATAAAAGAAATAAAGCCTACTATCATTATGTATGAGTATGTCATTTTATAAGGTAGTTTAGGATAAAGTCATTGTGAAATATGTTATAGTTATAATAAATGTGAAATGTCTTTTATCTGTCCATGCCAGATTTGAAGTGAATCAAAGAAGGATTTCTTATTTATTTATTCTCTAATCCAGGGAGATTAGGACTTGTTCCGGTACACACAGACAAGTGATTTTCAATGTTCCTCAGTCTGCAGGCGGTAGCAATTGATGTTTTATGTGTGTTCACTCAAAGGCCTCGCAAGCCATAAGGCCTAGGAGCTGCTCCTTCTGGAAAACCCAGATGCGGCCCTCTCTGGCCTGTCATTTGCACGTATAAGGGCTACACCTGCACTTCTGATGAGCAACTGCCTGGCAGGGAGCAACACAAATAGCTTTTGCACCTTTCTTCATGACTTTGAGATCGACAGCAGTACCAGCTGGTTGTCACATTTCTCTAGCTTCATCTTCTTGGCGGTAATCTAACAGGAACAAATGATGGAGAAAAGCAAGATGCAGCCAGTAAACCTCATTAAACAAAATCATCAGATTTGCTCATCTTTTAGATGCTTAAATCTGTGAGTGTGAAATTTCATAGAAGTGTGGGGTTTTTCTGCATCATTGTTACCATAAGATTCATTTGAAACCTATAACCCTTTTGCATCCTTCACCGTCATACCTAGTCACCATCCTACTGAATAAACACCACATTAAACAACAGGATTATTGTTATATTGTGTGTTTTTACATTAATATAAGACTGCAGAGCCCACAATGTATCACAACAATTTACACAAAAGTACAAAATCTTTAGTTCTTTCATACTGTAGTAGTAGGGTGTTGTACTGTGTTAGCCATAATGGATGCAATGAGAAGTCAAGCAAAATGACACCTTTTATTGGCTAACTAAAAAGATTACAATATGTAAGCTTTTGAGGCAGTTCAGGTCCCTTCTTCAGGCTGCCTCAAAAGCTTGCATATTGTAATCTTTTTATTTTGTTAATAAAACGTGTAATTTTGCTTGTTCTTGCATACAAAAGCATATGGCATAGGATGAAGAAAACAAAAAAATCATAACTGTTGTCCCGTTAGCTTTAGAGGAAAGCATACTCTGTGTCCATGAGTCTCTTTATACAAAGAATATCAATCTGACTGACACCAACTAGCTGATGCCTGGCCTGGCATAAATCTGTGCAAGGCAGGAACCAACTCCAGATGGGATGTCAATTCATCGTGGAGCTCACTCACAAGAATCCACTAACTCACTCAGACCAGGTCAGTTTACAGTCACCAGTCCACCAGTCTATGGACTGTCATATAAAATATATACTGTATATTTAAATAATTTTTAATGTCCTCAAAAACTTGAAACACTTTTGGAAAATGTGATTCACATTAAGATAATAAAAATAATGTATTTTATTTAAAAAATATAGGTTGAAAATGTTTTGTGGAAAGCCAAGGTCTAGCTGATCCAGATTTTTCCTTCACTTTCTGTAACCCAACTAATACCACACCTGATCTCCTGCACTTTACCATATAGGCAGCTCCATCCATCTCCCAGAGTGGGCTTTATTTGCTTTATGTGGCATCCTGCCACCAGACCCTCACTCGTGCACACAACCCAAACAACTCACTCTAGGAGTGGGTCCCAGTATCCCTGTTTAGACTGAAATTTTTTTTCTCATCCAAACCATCATGGGAGATGCCCTTTGCATATCCCTTTCTCCTAGGATAATTTATTTGGAGTACAAGGTTCTTCACAATTTGGCACTAAGGTTTGATGGGGTACATGTTGATTTATGTTATACACTTATGTTTTTTTAAAAACATGTTTGCTCTGAGGGTGTTGATGGAGAAGTATAGGGCAGAAGGAGTTGCATTGTGTCTTTGTGGACCTGGAGAAAGCATATGACAGGGTGCCTCGAGATGAGCTGTGGTATTGTATGAAGAAGTCGGAAGTGGCAGAGAAGTATGTTAGAGGTGTACAGGATATGTATGAAAGAAGTGTGACAGTGGTGAGATCTGCGGTAGGAGCAATAGATGCATTCAAGGTGGAGGGGAGATTACATCAGGGATCGGCTCTGAGCCCTTTCTTATTTGCAATGGTGATGGACAGGTTGACAGATGAGATTAGACAGGATTCCCCGTGGACTGTGATGTTTGCTGATGACATTGGATCTGTAGCGATAGTAGGGAGCAGGTTGAGGAGACCCTGGAGAGGTGGAGATATGCTCTAGAGAGGAGAAGAATGAAGGTCAATAGGAACAAGAAAGAATACATGTGTGTAAATGAGAGGGAGGTCAGTGGAATGGTGAGGATGCAAGGAGTAGAGGTGGCAAAGGTGGATGAGTTTAAATACTTGGGATTAACAGTACAGAGTAATGGGGAATGTGGAAGAGAGGTGAAAAAGAGAGTGCAGGCAGGGTGGAATTGGTGGAGAAGAGTGTGAGGAGAGATTTGTGACAGACAGGTATCAGCAAGTGTGAAAGGGAAGGTCTACAGGACGGTAGTGAGACCAGCTATGTTATGTGGGTTGGAGACGGTGGCACTGACCAGAAAACAGGAGACTGAGCTGGATGTGGCAGAGTTAAAGATGCTAAGATTTACATTGGGTGTGACGAGGATGGACAGGATTAGAAATGAGAACATTAGAGGGTCAGCTCAGGTTGGACGGTTGGGAGACAAAGTCAGAGAGGCGTGTTTGCGTTGGTTTGGACATGTGCAGAGGAGAGATGCTGAGTATATTGAGAGAAGGATGTTAAGGATAGAGCTGCCATGGAAGAGGAAAAGAGGAAGGCCCAAGGATGTGGTGAGAGAGGACATGCAGGTGATGGGTGTAACAGAACAAGATGCAGAGGACAGAAAGATATGAAAGAAGATGATCCGTTATGGCAACCCCTAACGGGAGCAGCTGAAGGAAGAAGAAGAAGAAGAAGAAATGTTTTTTTTTTTTAAAAAGTTTATTTTTAACTTGCCTTATATGAATACACATTTTTCATTTTGATGACACAAGCCAACACTCTTCTCATTTCCTGGCTCAGTTTAAATTAACATTTCAATAAAACATCCTCTAGGCTGTGCTGTTGCATCACTTTACAAGAAGAAAGAGAGTAAATGTTAGAAATAACATTGCTGTGGTTGTAATGAATGCCATGCACATTATGCCAGGTTAAAATCAAACTTTTGTTCTTGTATACTTGGATTGTATTGTAAATGCTTTGTAAAACCATTCAGGTTGGCGAACATCTGTAGAGCCAAAAAAATCAAAAGAATAAATTGTACTACAATACATTTATTTTTTATTCTGTCCATTTCCTAGTAAGTTAAGCCATTGCTTTATACATATCAAAATAGATTGTATAGCTCTAGAAATCTTTATACACCAGTCATTTTCTTTATCTGGTACAATTGGTCAGGGCCTCATAAAGCAATAGGCAAGAACCAACTTTGCACTCTTTAACACTTATTTACTGTATAATGGGCCAATTTAAACTCTCTGTTTAACCTGACATGCATACTGTATCTCTGGGAAGACAAATGAAGGAAAGCCTCATAGACGAAGGAAACTGTGCAAACTTTACACAGACTGCACCCAGGCCAAGAACTGAACTATGGAAGTATGAGGCAGTACTGCTAAACAATGCACCACCATACAACACTGAAATCTTTAAACTGGTTATACAGCAATATCTGTTCTCACGAATGCTTTCTTAGGTGACAAGCTAAATAGGAAGACTGTACCAAACTCATTTTATTTTTTTTTTACTTTATAGGATTGCAAATGGAAAATGTACATGGAGCTGGATGGGGATGAGGTGGCAATAGCATATATTAAGGATGTGAATTTTGCACCAAGCAGACCAGATATTGATGTCCTAAAAATGAGTAAGGTATGGTACAAGCATTTTACACCCGTTTAATTCAAAATGGATGTAAAAGTGTTATGTAAAGCAGATTAAACAGTACAAGTATGAAAAATACAAGCTAGAGAATGAAAGGAATAAAAAGCATTTTACTGTAAAACAGAACATACATTATGTATGTCTGCCACACTGTCTGGTTTTAGTGCACACATAGCGAAGGTTCTGTGTGACCTTTAATATAAGTATAAGTACATTTAAGATGGGACAGAATTATCACATTCAGAGTCCTGTTTTTGCCCATGTTGAATTTTTTCTGGAGTTCTCTGGTCTTCCTCCTTCATTCCAAAAATGTACAGGTGGGTTTTGATTGGTGATTCTGAATTTTGAATGAATGTAGGTGTGTGCGTGGTTGTATCCTTTGATGTATTCACTCACCAACCATGCTTGTTTCCTACCTTGGGCCCAATGCTGCCAGATTAGTGTCTAAAATGTGTGACCAGCTACTATGAATTTCTGACATTTATGGAGAGATTATTGTCCCAGAACCAGTGACAGAAAGCAAACCTCTTTAAGCCATCTCATAATTGTTGGTGGGCATGCCTGTCGTGCCTGTTGTGGTGGTGATATCAACAAAGTTAATGACAGACCTTTGTTTGTTGGATCACAGTCATAGGTAAAGAATGAGTATAGTAAGGGGATCAGTGGTAGAAATGATTTTGCCAATCTGCTGGGGTCTGCCAAATAGAAAGTCTGGAGTTCCAAGTCTAGGAGTTTGGTAGTCAGCTTAAAAAGAGACAACAATGTTAAGTGCTGAGCTGTAGTCTAAGAAATTAACTCTGGCATATCTTTTTTTATCCGTTTGTGCCAGAATGGTATGATGTGAAAGGGATATGGCATCCCCTGTGGACAAAGTGTGATAGTATGCAAACTAGAGGGTGCTCATGCTATCTGGAGTATTCTGCAGGGTGGTCCAGATCTAATTATGCAGATCCAATTCGTTTGGATGACTTTGATTTATGCAGGGATGATTCCAGTTCGGCGCAAAGATGATTCTGTATGTCGTCAGTTCGCACACTTCTCGATGGTCCGGGATTTTTTGGGTATTTTCTATATAATAAACTTAAGAATTTATAGCGTAATGGAAATTGCATAATTAGATCTGGACCACCCTATACTTAATGTGTCCCAGCAGTCTGTGAAAAGCATTTCTTTGTAATGGAGTGAGTGTAGTCATTGAGACAGTCTGTTTTTGCTTTATGTGGTACTGGGATAACTGCTGTCTTTTTGAAGCAGATGGAGATCATATGGTACTTCTGTGTAGGTGTTGATTTTTTTCAAATACTCCTTGTGTCATTGACAGAAACCAAGAAGGGTTAATCAGATGGTGCTACAGACAATCAGATGAAATACAGAAATACAGCTTGTTCAAACTGGGTGTAAAAAGCTTTAAGTTTATCCAGGAGAGAAAATGCAGACGTGATTGAATTGGGCAGTAGTTTGCCATCTGTAAACATATGCAAATCTTGCCACATTTTACTTGAATCATGACTGTTGCTATACTCAGTGTCCAGCTTATTTGGATTTGTACTTGTATTTCTTGTATGCTTTCCATATCACTGATGTGAAATATATTGCTACAAGCCTACAGTGAACTTTTGATTTCACTGATGATCCACAGTTTCTTACTAGGAAATAAACAAATTGTTTTTGTAGGCATACAGCCATTCACATATTTTTGATGAATCTTATTACAATAGTTGTTTACTCATCCAAGTCTGATGACTAAGCTCTAAACCTAAATAATTGCTCAAAGTGTATTTTTTCATATCCCATAATAATGTTATTTAAAATGTCCAGTGCAGTGATATCATTGCTTGCAGAGAGACACAGACAACTATGATTAAAAAAAAAACTTAAATAACTCCCTTAAGGGAGTAAAAGTAAAAAAGGCAAACTTAATTATTAAATTCTCTGGATTAGGTGAGTAGTTTTTTTTAAACCGTCTCTAAATTTGTCTAGTTTGTTATCAATTGACTGATCATTGGCTAGAAAATTGCTAGGTTGAATATGTTGGTTACTGCGGATTTCTCCTCACCTCAGCACTGCCCTATAACCCAGTTTCCAATGTCTCTTTGTCTGACTTTTCTAGGATGAATCATGCTGGTTTTGTAAGATAGGTGATGATAGCTACTCCATATTTATAAAGCTAAAGTGACATTCTGAATTCACACATCAAAGTGTGAAAGTCAGAAATGGTCATATAAAGCCCAGTTTCTGACAAACAAGGTCACACTTTCTGCTACGTAATAGTACCAGAAGATTTATAGCTGAAATGTTTGGCACTCTAATTTGGATCATAAATACGATTGCTTACCTTAATTTGTGTTCTCATGATATTTTCTTCAGTGATTCATCTTTTGCTGCCCGCCTAGCATATGACTGTATGCCATGGAGGGATGATAAAATACCATAGTAAGACTACCCTCACTTTGCTGCCCATGTACTAAACCATATTGAAGAGTTAATTAGTTTCTTAACACCTACTGTTTTGCAGCCTCCTTTTGTTATGGACAAGTGGATTGTTGGTATTCAAGAAAATGAGACTGTGGAATGTATGGTGAATTATGAGGTAAGCTTTTAAGTGGCTACTAAAATGGCAGACTTGGGTTGACTACAATGCATTGCTGGTGCCTTAATCAGAGTGTTAGATAATGTTTCATTCAGAATGAATGCTAAAACAAAACATTTTTCAACTTGGTTGGCAAAAGGAATCTTTTTATGTTTCATTACATGTGACACTGAATCCAAATCTACACTTTAAAGTCTAAATAGCTACAAATATATTGATGGAATACAAATGGGTGGCCAGAACAGAAGGACATACGGGTTGGCTGATTAGACAAAGAAATATCTTTGTATCCATCCGGGCTAATCTGTTGCTTGGACCAGTGGAAGCTGGAAGTTGGGAGCAATCCCATTCCTCATATGACAGGTGGCAGTGGTCTTTGTGTGGCAGCCTGATCGAGACACCTGGAGGTGTGCTTGGGAGTTGGAGTCCAGAACTTTAACCCTGGGTTTCTGTATGGCCCAGAATTGCTTCCAGGAAGACAAAGCATGGCACAGGAAGCATTCCCGGGTTGAAAAAAAGCCCGTCTCCTCACATTGGATGAGTCTGAGTCGGGAGGCAGCTAGCAACACTCAAAGGAGAAGCAGAAAAAGAGGAGAGAGAGAGAGACCCTTGTTTGGTTTAATTCTGATTGGTCTATTATTGCACATTTGGTGACCTGTTTATAATAAATTACTTTATTTTTAACCAGGATTTTGTGGAGTACTACTGTGTCTGAGGTTTGGGGCTCGGGGTGCCCTGTGTGGTCACAGTAGTTAACTTAAACTATGAATAGAATTTATTCCTAACTATTATCAATAATCAAGTTGTTAGTAATGCTTACAGAGAGAGCTGGAGATGGTGATTTTGATTACTAGCCCAGTCACCTTCTGTATGGAGTGTTGGAATGACAAGAGCACTGGTAAACATGTCCCAATAAAGGAGTGGTACGACAAATATGTGGAGCAAAAATGAGCACAGCTAGCAAACAGGTTCCGCAGTGTGCATTATACAGTGCTAGAAACACAACATACATAATAAAACAGATAATGGGAGTAGAAAAAACAAATACAATTAGAGAGGCAACTCAAAGCCCCACAAATTAAAGAATAATTGTACTGCACAATATATAGTGCCACATTATGTGCAACCACTTGCAAAAAGTCTAAAAATGGCATCCATCCATATATCACAATTAACTTTTGCAGGTGATGATTAAGCTGGACATATGTTCATTTAGACAAAATTATGGTAAAGTCACTGAGATCAGAAAGACTTTGGCAAATAAACATCATGTAAACTGACTGCTTCTCAGTTGCCAATAACATTCAGGGTAGGTTAACTGATTCTGCGTGTGTGGAACTGCCAGCCCTTCTAGTGTTAATTTATATCTGGTACCTGATGCTGCCAAGATTACCTGTAGCCCCATTAAGGACCTTATGATGGACTGAGCAGGTGTCTAGAGTAAATAGATGGATAGTTTAATGTCCAATGTTTAAAGTGTGACTTCATGTAAGGTGTTCGTAAATAACCACAGGAGTATATTTAGGGTCTTGGCTACTTTGCTCACTGTTTAGGTAAGTGATATGTACTGTATAAATGTATTGATGATATAAAAAAATATTAATGTCAATGACACTATCATTTATAGCACTGCACTTTAGTTAGATATACTGTAATATTTTGGAAGACACAGATTTGTTTGTCATCTATTAGCGTACCTTTTTCAAGTGAAATTTGTTTTTACAGTAAATGTACAAAGAAACTAGGTTAATGAAATTTCACAATTAAGACATAAACTGTTATGTATGCCTTAGCTTGCAGTACAGTAAAATAAGCTAACTGAGACGGTGACATTGTCTGTGTATTTTTAGAATTCCGTCTCGATATATCTCTGTCCTTCAGTCTAGATATTGAAAACTAAGTACAAAGTTGAAACTGAAGCCAGGTTTCTTTATTTGCTATGGTTTGTGGTAATGGATGCTGGTAGACAACTTATTTTTTGTTTCTTTTTTACAAGAAAACCTATTGCAGTGACATTTCTGCCAATATTTCTATTCCCAAGAGTACCCTTGACAACATTACTCGCTCTTGATCATGCTACTTTTAGATTTGTGAATAATTTAAGATCTTTTACACTTGTTCAGTTATCCACGTTTGTCAGAGTGCAGGTCCTAACTAACTGTATTGCATAGATGACTGAAATTTATTTTACATCCAATCTCAAATTTCCCCTCCCCTTTATTAGTTTTATAAGAATACATAACAGCAAGTATGGTACTGAACACATACATGACTATAGTAGTTCATATCATATTCAAATTCAGTTTCAATACCATCCTCAAACCATGTAGTGAACTTTGAAATTGAATAAGGGTAACAGATGCCCAGCATTCTTAATTTATCATTAATACGTTCTTACCAGATTCTACGGAGATTTTAGACAGTTCCTCAAATGGATTTTTTGTCTAATTTTAATTTAGACATTTCTTTCTCACTGTGTAATAATAAATGGATTGAGATTTTTCCAACTAAATACAACAAGGTGACAAGGGAGCAATGCCGTATATTGTTAGATATTTCAACCATTTTTCAGTATGGAATATTACCTCATCCACTAATAGATGTGTTTTGAGAGTAATAGTGATTCTGATACAGAGGCATGCAAAAGTGTTCAATCCCCTTGCAAGTCATCATAATTTTTGCATGATAAAAGATCTGTACACATATTTATCCATTCTGTATTTTTAAACTCTTATGCTGTAGCAATACATTTCCAAAGTCAAAACAATGTTTTGTAAATATTTAACTGAAGAAGAAAAACTCTAAAGTAGATTGGAAAACATTGTCTGAGTATGGAAGAGACCCGTAACATGTGGGCAAAGAAATTCCTTGCTCACAACTTGAGTCTTGGCCTTGGGTACATTTTAGATAACCTAAGACAAGATAAGTGCTTGGAGTGCACAAGATTTAGTTGAATTTAGTTTTAATGCCCTGTCTTTGTAGTTGTCCTTACACATTCTTACAATGGGACCAGATAGTCATGATTATGTGTTATGTAATTGTTCTTAAAGACAATTTAGGATTCCTTTATTAATATTGTTTTGTTTGTTGTATTGTTAACATTACTTTTTATGTTATATTATGTTGTTCATTGTTTTACATTGTGTGGAAAATTTCTATATGTTTCTGTCTTAACTTCTAAGGCATTCCATGTGTTAGTTAAACATTATGTGGGTAAAGGAATACTCCACCCAAAAATATTTTTTTATATGTTTTTATGTTACTTACCCCATGTACTTTGATGGTGACCTAGAAAAAAATTTCAATCTGTTGTTTCGTAGAGAAACGACATATTGAAGATTCAGACTCAACAAAACACTTCGGTGACCAGTTCTGAACAAAAGCATGCAGTCTGTGAAAAACATCCATGCAAAAAAGAAACAAAAAATTCTCACATAACTCGTGTCACATAATCCACATGTTACTTTCTGGAAACCCTGCTTTAAATGTCAACAAGAAAGACATAATTTCCATAATAGTGTATGTTTAAATTGACAATCCACCTCTCTTCTTCATTCATTGGTCAAGTATCCTGTCTTCAATTAAAATGCACAGAATTGTGGGAATTACATTTTTTCTGTTGACATCCAACACAGATTTTTTTTAGGAAGTAACTCTTAATAATATTTTAAGAAATGATGAACACATTTTATATGTGGATTATGCAACACAAGTCTATTGAGATTTTTTTTTCTTTTTTCCATTGATGTTGTCCAGAGTTGGTCACTGTTGGGTCCCGATCAATTTGAATCTTTTTTTTTGTCTTTTCTCCATGAAAGCATGAGAGAAAATATTTTTCTTAGCCACCACTACAAAGTACACGGGTTAAATAACATATAAAAATTTCATTTTTGGATGGAGTATTCTTTTAATATACCAGAAAGACAGTTGAGAATCCTGTCCAGATTTTCTGCTTCTGTCTTAGTTTATAATACTTTCCTGTTCATAAGTAAAGGAAAGACAAAAACATGTTCAGAGACATTTTGGAGTGATGTGCATGCTGGAGTCAGTGATAGATTTTAACATTTGTTACAGAACCTCATTATTACCCATCATTTTTAACCAAGGGTGACAGGCTGGCGCAGTGGGAAGCTTCCCGAGCCCTCCCTGCGTGGAGTTTGCATGTTCTCCCCATGTCTGTGTTGATTTCCTCCGGGTGCTCCTGTTTCCTCCCACAGTCCAAAGACATGCAGGTTAGGTGCATTGGTGATTCTAAATTGTCCCTAGTGTGTGCTTGGTGTGTGTGTGTTTGTGTGCCCCGTGGTGAACTGGCGCCCTGCCCGAGGTTTGTTTCCTGCCTTGCGCCCTGTGTTGGCTGGGATTGGCTCCAGCAGACCCCCGTGACCCTGTAGTTAGGATATAGCAGGTTGGATAATGGATGAATTTTTAGCCAAATGTGACCTTAAAATTTCACTTCATTAAAACATATAAAAGCAACACAAAGTACATGCTTTGTTCAAAGCAATTTTATTTGTTCTATCACTACTATCAATTCTTATTTTATTTAAGTTTGTGTTGATTATGAACCTATAACTTTTTTTCTGGAAAATGTTTTCAATGAAATTCACTGGGAATAAAAAATCTACAAGATTTGAATGAAAGGAGTTTGAAATTGCCAACTGTTCTGAAGCAATGGAAAAAATGATGAAATCACTGATGAGGAAACCAGACATGTCTACACGGTAATATCCCATTAATCTTCGTTCTCCTGCACCTAACGGACGTGTTACTTCTGCCAAGTGAGCACTGATCCTGGTTTTGTTTTTTTTATAAATTTGGATCATCGAGCACAGATGTGCTGCCAATGACAGTAATCAGAGTATGCAGAAAGCTATGTAATCCTTAGGGCAGATTTTTTTTTTGTTATTATCTAATTATGTGCAAACATGTTCACAGAATAAATACCACCGGTTTTCGTGCCTTTCTTTCATGAGACTAATAGTAAGGTGACAGGCTCCTGCCACAATGTACAACAATCAGAATCTTGGGCTTGACCTTAGGCTAGTTTGGCAGAGTAGTCACTTCAGCTGCTCTGGTGATATTTCCTTCTTTATCATCTGCTGGTCAACAATTTGAAGCTGTTTCTCATTCATAAGTTCAATAGAAGTTCTTCTTTTACCGTTTTGGCCTAAAGATAAAAACACAGTCAATTTGCCGTTTCTGATAGGTTATAGATATGAGAACACTAGAAAAAAATTTAAAAAGTACCCTGGAGCTGTTCAACTAGAGGGCCCAGATTTTCCCTGAAAGAACATGGGGAAGCAGGGGATTATTCGAGAGTGAATAATGGGGGCATTGTGGTTTTACAATGTTGTATACAAACATGTTTACATTGATCGTTCACACGACAAATCAAACAAATACAGCCTATGAAGCCACTCTTGCAATAATCTACTTTATTACTTGTAGACATTAAACAGCACTGTATGCACTTGCTGAGTCATATTTGCTATGTTACGATGCTAACTGCATCCACTTTGACGCTGGTGCACATTTGATAACTCAATTGAAAAAGAAAGCTCAATACAGCTACTTAGATAGAATTTTACATAGGCTGTTGAATAATATGAGAACAGCCTTATGCTTGCATAAATAGTGCCTGCTCTAAGCCCTGGCCTACTTGGCACACTCTTTTCAGTGTCTTTATGTTTTTTGGTATTAATATGCTGTTTAGTATCTCTATATCTCTATAATGGGGTATAGAACATCTAACACCATATGTTTAGCATATGAGTTTGTTGTTCTCAGAATTAAATATGTCTTTTTTCAGAAATTTAAATTCTCACCTAAGTTCATCATTACTCAAATACAAGCACTGACAGATTAAGCACATGGGTAGAGCAAACTGTCTCAGAGCTAAGTGCCTTCATATCACACTTGATCATATCCCAGTTCGTAACCTTCATTTCATAAATACAGAATATCTGATTGCTCTGATATCGCCTGTTTTGAACAGAATTGAAATGATTGGTTATTTTTTATGCACTGAATAACATACACTCCAAAGTGCTCTTTCTATAATGACTTGCATTCTGCTCTATCAATAAATTGAGAAATGAGTCATACAAATGAGGACTTTTAAAAAAATAAATTGGGACCCAAACATTTGGCAAGAAATACATGACTGCCCCGGGATATATGTAAGGACGTCTGGTAACTCTATGTTCAACTCTAGTTTATTCTGTAGAACTGATGGTGTGTTATATAGTTCGTTAGGTGAAGATCTGCCTTTCCTTTCACTTTCTTTCACTGTGTTTATCCCTTCTAATTCATGCATTATTGCAATGATGGGTTCTGTTTAAACGCTGATTTTATAGTAGGTTGTATGTGAAGAGAGTTGGGAGGATTATTCCCAACTGTTGCAAAAAGTTTATTCTTTCTGCACAAATTCTCTGACCTAAACTAAGTAATATACATGACATTGCAGTGTGGCTTAATGGATAGGATGATGACCTTTAAACCACAAGAAAGAAAAAGTGTATTATCAGGTGAAAAACTAACACATATTAAAGGAGAACATTGCACACTCCCAACAGTGACTAGGCTGTGATTTGAGCCCAGCAATCTCGGGGTATGAGGCAGCAGCATTCAACTTTGATTAATTTTCTTTAAAAAACATTAGGTCATGTACTCTTTTTACCATAGGTCACTTTTTTCTGCCCTTCCAATTTAATGACCTTAAGCGAGATAAGGTGTCATTAAACTATAGCAGAATGACAGTTACTAACTGACAAATGTACTGTACACCCCAGGTGCAGCAGTATAGTGCAGTAATCAGGAAACAACCCACACACTTCAGCAAATTCTACAGCTCTTATCAAACCAATTCGAAATAAACCTCCAGGATCAAAGACTACAACGCTTCCAGCGCAACTGTGCCAAGTTTATTCACACCCATGAGCTCAACTGTATTGCCTAGAACGTTAGGCTGAAAAAGAATGTGTTGTTAATAAAAGCTATAAAACAAACATTTTCCATCGGTGTCATAAAGCAATACCTAATCCATTGTGCTGCTTTCTCCATGTTGTTTTTTTACAGAATGATGTGCGATCACCAAAAGTCACAAAGCATTACCATTCAGTACAATGGCCAATAAGTGGTCAGGATGAAATTAAAACTGTCCAGCTTCTAATACAGACTGGCATTGCAAAGGACAGTGAAGGAAAACCAAGAAGCCGGACAGGATCAAGTAAGTATATTTATTGACAACCACAAACAAATGCATGTTTTAAGACACTGACTTGATAATAAGTTCATCCAGCTTCTACACGTGATTTGCAAACAAGCATTAGATTATCCATTCATCCATCCAGTTAATGGAGCTTCTTAATACAATTTTAGGGTCACAGATGTAATCCAAGCAATACTGAGCACAAAGTATGAAGGAGCTCCTTCTGGGATGGAAAGCACAGGAATATTATCTCTCAATTAAATTTAAAAAAATTTCTGTTGTGTCCGCGTTATTCAGCCTTGACCATGCCCCTCCACACCGCTCGCCCAGTCATTACTCTTACTGTGCACATCCTCTCTCCGTAGCACCCTGTGACCCTCTCAGTGATACCTCACCCTTCAACGCAGTAAGTTATAATGGCAAGGCAGAAAAGCAAATTATCTATTCAGGAACATCAAATTTTAGATCACAATAGAAAAAGAGCAGCAGGAGCTGATAATGAACTTCGAAAAAAAGAAAATTAACAAAAAAGAGCTGCATATAATAAAAATCAAGAACAAAGAGAATCATCCACTAAACAAAATGGAGAAAAATATACTGAACAATATGCGAACAGAAATGCAAAAAAACAGCTTTTATAGAATGTAAGTTAGAGGATAAGGTATTTCATAATATTGTTTTTGACGAGTTGTTAATGTCATTTAATATTTTATTTACTTTTTATTATGTTTTATTACATTTTACCTTTTTACTTTTACTTTTTACTATATTTTATTATTCATTGGTATTTAAAATAAACTGTTGTAGTCAAATACTGAAATAACTCATTTTCTATCTATAATAACTAAGGACCAAACCTTCTTCCTCCCATGCCCCGCACACTCTTCTATATGCCATCTCTTTGAATGCAATCGCTTTCTCTAACAGAGGAGTGTGTCGACAGCCTTCAAGCAGCTCAGTCACGAGCAAAGCAAGCAGGGGGCAGAGCCCCCTATTTATTATTATTATTATTATTATTATTATTATTCCTTATATAGATGGCACAGTTATTCAGTGGTTTTTTACTGCTGCCTCACAACTGCAAAAATCTGGCTTTAAATTCTTGTCCAGATACTGCCGTGTAGAGTTTGCTTGTTCTTCCTTTGTCCCGGTGATAGACTTGCAAACTGTACTATGTTGTTTTTTTGTCTCCTGCCTCTGAAAGTCTCTACCTCTCCATCACCCTGTAATGGAATAATTAGGTTCGGAAAATTGGATTTGTATTTTGCCAATGACTTTGAAAAAGGCTGTTTAAGGAAAATCAGTATTCACACATGACATGTGGAATTTAGACAAGTCAAAGTTAACAAATAATTCAGAGTAAATGTCTTAGTAGAATAGAAGACGTTTAGTGCTGAAGATGATGCCAAGACTAAATAATATACTAGAAACTTCAACAGAAGTACAGTAACTTGATGGTTAACTTAGTTGAAAATATGTTTAGATATTCAGAGTAAAGCTGAATGGCAGAGGTTTAGGCAGCATAGGAGTGGATCGTCAGGTGCCTGGACTCATGTAAAATGGCAGAACTGGTAGTCATGAAAAACTCATTTCACAGTTCAGGTGGAACAAATGGCAATGATCAGCACCTGGCAAAACAGAAACTTTCTCAAGGTATATGTGGAGAACTTAGGCTTTGAAGGTTGTGAGGAACAGTGCTATGCAAGGACCTCTAGGTCAGGAAATGAAACTAACAGTAGTGCAAAGCCAGAAGGGAGAAAGAAGCAGTGTAGTGGTATAGACACCATAAAGGAGAAGGGACATTCCAGCAGGAGCATTCTGGGATAGTTGGTGTTATTCCTTGACTGAAAAAAAGCAGAACAAAACATTTTTTATGGGACCAGGAGATGTAAGAGACAAAAACTCTAAAGTCAAAAATTAAAAGTAAGGTCAAAATATCAGGAGATCAAAGTGAAAGTAACAAGCTCAAAATGTAAACCAAAATCCAAAGGGAAAAGAACATGAATTTGTTTTGTTGCCCTGAATAAATCTTTTAGACCCTTCCTACCAACACTGCAAATGCTTGTTTTTGTTAAAGAATCCATAACCTTGGATGCCAAAAGGATTGACTGCACTGTTGCCTTATGTACTTCCTGTAAGTGATGTCACAACATGCATCTTCCCAATGTCATGTATTACCAAGAGGAAAAAAACATGCTGGCTGACCCAAAAAAGTAACCACAAAATGGTGGCTTCCACAAGAAAGAAAACAGCAGCTCAAAAATAAATAAAAAATAACAGTAACATGTTGTCAACACCTTGAAGATGACAAAAAAATATCTAAAAAAGGGACTAAAATGAAACCTGCACTGTTCAAAAGCCAGAATCACGACTGGGGAGAGGCAGTACATTAACCTAGAGAGGACAAGAGACAGAAAAAAGAGTGCAGTGACGTAACTCATAAGGAGGAGTCAGAACTTAGGAATGCTGTGAAGAAAAGAGAGAAAGGACTGAATCAATAAGGAAATGTACTAAATGAAAGAGCCAGTCATGCTAAATCACACAGGGTGACTTTGTCAAAGAAACCATTTTGAAAGAAAGCTTTGGGCTCTGTAGGAGAAGCAAAATGTAGTTACAAGATATCTAAGGATATGGATGTGTCTCCCTCAGCATGAAGTTGACTTTTGTTTAAATAAAAACAGATTTAAATATGCATTGGTACAATAGATAGTACTGATACCTCACTGGTTCTGGCTTTGTCACTGCTTTGCATGTTTCTTCCTCCATTCCAAAGACACACGTGTTAGATTAGTTGGTAACATTATATTAGCCCTGTGCATTTATGTGGCATCTTACTAGGTTTTTCCTTTATACCCAGGATTCATTACTGAAAAAAGGAAGTTCAGTAAACAACATTTACATGTGGAAATTTAATCAAACATTGCTTAGAAGCAACACAGTGGCTTTGCTTGTTTGAGGTTTTCACATTTTCACCATACATTTTTAACAGTTACTCTAGTTTCACCCTTAAAATATACAGGTTATGTTGACTGTGTGATAAGCGATCCGTGGCGTTGGGCAGATTGTACTTTAATAATCAGGTCCCAGTAATGAGGTGGCTCCAATCGGGTGTGGGCGTCTGCAGGCATGTTCCGCTCTGGAGATGGTTGGGGTGACTGGCTGTGAGTGTCAGTTACATGCGTCATTCGCACCTCAGACCCAGTTAGGCAGGTCAAGATAAGGGGAACCTGCACAGCAGAAGGAGAGGACAAATGGAGAGGAAAAAGAGGAAGACAAAGAGGTGGAGGTTAAAGACCAGAGAGAGTCGGTGCTTGTTCAAGAGGCTTCTAAAGGAAACAGGGAGCATGGAACCAACCCTCACCATTACAAATGGTGGCAGTAGTGGGATGAGCCGTAGCAGTGAGGCTTGAAGAACGGTTGGAGAATCAGCAAGTGAGTTAGGTGCCTGACTTTTTTTTTTTTAGGAACCCACAAACTCAAGCAAAGGGAACAGGGAGCATGGAGCCAACCTGCACCATCACAGACTGGCAACTACTTGAGTCAGTACAAGAGTGTGCCTTGGATTTGATTCTAATCTGAGTATGGTCTTGCATCTGTTGCTGCAGAGTTTGGCTTCAGCACCCATAACCCCACAGTGATGGTAACTGTATAGAAAATTAATGAATGGATGAATTTTTTTAAAGTAACTGTGCTATTCTGTGTATAGACTCCAAAGTGCCATCAAACCACAAAGTATCCACACAGGGTTTTTCTTTTTAACATTGATTATAATCTAAACTGCGGTGGGCTGGTGCCCTGCCCGGGGTTTGTTTCCTGCCTTGCGCCCTATGTTGGCTGGGATTGGTTCCAACAGACTCCCGTGACCCTGTAGTTAGGATATAGCGAGTTGGATAATGGATGGATGGATGGATGGATTATAATGTAAAGGTAGAGAAATATGGAATATCAAAGCAAACCACTAGGTGCCTATTGTCAATTTTTAAAGATTCTGGTCTGCCTGAAGGTAAGCTTGCCCTTCCTCTGTTTACTGTCAAAGTGTTTTATTTTCTCCTACCAAGGAAATATCCTGACCATCTCCATCAGAAATCTTGTCAAAAGATAAGTAGTTAAAGAGCTGAGTTACATCCTGGTGCTTCTTTGGTCCACATGCTGAATAATGGCAGTTGTCAATAAGTGTTAAAGAAAAATCATTTTGTTCAGGCATTCACACAAATGAAATATGTAAAGTATCAAATTAACAAGTGAAACAAGCCTTGAGATACTGTATTCTTGCTGGTTCATGTCTGAAACTCCTGTCACCGAGACTGAGAGACTCATTCCTGTGCACCTCTCATACCACTAAAGCACCCCCCTTCCATCCCTCTGTTCTTTTCTTCTCTCTCTGCCTCCCCCCTCTGGCTTCTCTTCCTCCTCCCAGTGAACACTTGCCAAATGTTCTAGCATTAGGTGACTTTTAAACTCATAATGACATCATCCAATGTCAAGGTTAGCTCTTTTTTCACTGAAGTTACATCAGGCTGGAACCTGCCCTAGCAGTGGACTTCTCCTTTTAAGTGGATGGTATGATTCTGTTTATTTGTACTGAGATCCATGTGCCCTTTATCAGGTTTTCTGGCCACCTTTCAAGCCTCTGTGGTTGTCTCTATCTTCTTAAAGGAAGCAACTCAGTACCTCCTGCCCTTTTCCAGAAGCAACCTTTCATTGCCACCTATCATAAAGAAGTCTTGCAATCTCCTGTCAGACCCCCTTGACCCTTTTTCACTTTATCCATCAGTTCAGGTAGCCCCAAAACCCACTGATGTTTTGATAGAGTTAAGATTTAAGTTATAATAGCTTTCATGGCACATTTTTTAAAATTATTTCACACTCTTTATTGATTTTTAATTATATTATAGGGTTCTGAATATTATGATGATTGGTCATTTGGACTTAACCTTGGCGTTATTATATTTTTATTTTACACTTTTCATTTTTTTCTGATGGCTCCACCATTTCTTTACATGTTTCCTTGGTAACAACCCAGACGTTTGTGGTATGTAAAATCATTAATGCAATGGGATATAAGGCAGTCATTTTGGACTTATCCAACATTACAAATAACAACACCTCTCTGTGATTCTCCATTAGTATTCATCTTGGTCTTCTTGTTAACAAATTTTTAGCAAATCCTTCTGACTTTGATTTTTGGTTTTCGTGTAAAGGTTTTGACGCTCATAATATAGTCTCTTGGTTACAATCCTTGCTTTCCGTTCCACTAGGTCTTATCTACCTATTTTTGCTAATTTTCCACTATTAGCACCACAGCGCTTTAGCAGTCTGGGAGAACATTGTATGTTTTCTCATATGGATCATCTTTCATTCTCCCATCACTGGTCTGCAATCCCCAGTGGCCACTGCCTTTTTACACAGTCTTGCATTATTGTTCTCTCCTAATCGGCATGGGCCTCACTTTCTTTTGGAGGTCTGTCGTGAGGCCTGCCCATGTCCTTTGCATTCATGTTGGTGCCTTTGTCCCTGGCAATCGTGCCCCTTAAGCACCTTTTCACAGTAATGTCTTCACAGGTCCAGGTGCTCAAAACTGCTTGCCATTTTTTATATTGACAGTACAGTCTCTTTCCTCTGATTCCATTCTGTATGAAGAAAGGCTATAACATTGACAGTTAACAATGAGCAGAGGCAAATGACACTGAATGCTGAAAGGCTGCAGCTACTTCACTGACATGCCCACTAGCATGGTCACTAGTAAATAATGGAATAGCTATTTTAAATAGCCAGAACAAATGGAAAAGTGGAATGAAAACCATAATGATGATGATAAATAAATCTTAATAAACAACATAAAAAATGCTAAATTATTTCCTTGTAAAATACATAAATGCTTGCTACATTCCAGTAAAATTTAGCGTACCTAGTTTTGAAATTTCTGTTGTCAAGCTTTTTCTCATTCTGTGTTGTTTGCCCTGCTGTTCTCATCCTTCATTGTCATCATTATAAGGATTCAATTAAGAGAGCAAACCCCACAGAAAAAGGTGAATTAACAGGAGAATGACAAAAAGAGAGTTACGAACTTAAAACTATGGCAAAAACACAGATGTTTCTAAATTTCATAATGAATGTAAATTTTACACTAGTGCTTATCTCAAAAAGAAGAAGAATACAGCCAATTAAAGAATAAGATCAAGTAAAGCTAAAATAACTCATGGATTGTGAAGCTTGTTAAATCAAAAAGCTACAGCCACAGAGTCCACATAACTAAACTTGTAAAGCCACTGATATAGTAGGACTGTCTCAGGTAGAAAGACAGGGTGTTCTTCTTAGTGGTGATCACACATAGTACTGTATTTGCTTCCATTTGGAGGTTATGGTGAAGAGTCCCATGCTCCTCAGCAATAGCTGCATTATTCCTTTGTCCACACTACATGGCATGGGACCTACTTCTGTCACTTTACAGATTACATTTCACCATGTAAAACTTTGAGGCTTTTGAGAATAGGATAATAAGCTAGAGCTTGCATGTGCTTAGCAAGTTAACTCAAGTCTCTGGGACTTGAGTGAGTGAAACACACAAAGTGACCTGGACATATTTAGCATACAGTTTGATTGGATGTCATAAACACCAAAAAAGTCTGACATAAGAGAGAGAGAGATTTATATTGCTTGGATTGGGGAAGAACGGCATGGAATTTGTTTTGAGTATTTAGAACAACACATTTCATCAAACAGAGTCTTTGACTTTGTCTTTATGGCCTTGCTTCTGTCCCTAGTTAAGAATTTTACACATTGTAATAAATGATCTTGCGCAAAAAAAAGACTTCTACAAACAGAAAAAGGTTTGGGGACCGTCCCCGTATATTGTCGTCCAGACAATAATAATGAAACTGATTCAAATGACTTTTTAGTACATTGAATGTTTTACTGTGAACAAAATGGTGTTTAAATAACAGAGGGAATGATGGGACAGGAAATGGTTGGCAGGAAGTGACGATTTGAGACAGGAAGCAGTGGATTGTGGGACCGGAAGTGATGTCATTATGAAGAACAGGAAGTGACATCGTTTCGGCCATTTTGAATCCGGAAGTGGAGCGTCTTAGTTTTCGTCAGGTTTTCTGCAGGCGAAAAGAGATTTAGGTAAGCATCACGTGATGACCCTCTGTCTCGCGATATTTCACTCACCTTTAGGCTCTTTGACTGCCTCCAACTCGCACGTGTGTGACAACATATACACACACACACACATACATAACACAGATTCTGGAAGATTTTAACTTAATTGATGAGATTAAGTAACTTGAGTTGAATGGCATTTTCTCATTAAAATGTTTCTTACACTCCCATATTCAGAAAGGATGTTCCAAAATGGGACTTTTAATACCTAATAACTAACAGAGTTTCCTTCTAAAATTATGGATAGGTATACTCTTCAAGATCATGTCTGAAAAGTTTTTCACCTCCTCTCTAGTTGAGGTACTGCTAATTACCTTGGACTCATATCACTTTGGCTTGCACCACATTCATCCAGAGGTAGCATGATAAACTAAACTTGTATTTTGGATTCCTGTGCATGAAGTTCATCTTACTATTTTTATCTTACACTATCTTTTTTATATTTTTTTAAAGATGTGGATCCCAAATGGATATACAGCTTGCGAATGAGACAGATGCTCAATGACCAGAAGCCTCCTGCTGCCTTACCTCATTCTGCTAGCTCCAGTGTGACTACTTTACCTCAGTTTCTTTCCTTCTGTTCTGACCAAGCTTCCTATGCATCAGCAGTGAGGAGACCTTCAAATCACCTACAGCCCTCCTCCTGGAACAGTTCAAGAAGCTCTTCCCCAACAGGTGGACTCACCAGAAAAATATCTGGTGTATTCCTTGACTCCAAAGGAAACAGCTCTTCCAGTACAACTTCAGAAAACATGTCAGATAAAGAGCGCTCCTACACACCCCGGGCAAGAGGGAGTTACCACAATAGGAACTCTGATGCAGGGGCTTGGAAGACAGTCCACGGGAATAATTACAACCTGACGCCTTCTGCGCCATTTCGGCAAGATAATAAACACCACAGACCCTACCATCAGACTCGTGCTTTGACACCGAAAACAAATAATTGGAGTCAAGCATCCCATAAGCACTCACCGCCAATACCAGGCATGTTCATACCAGTGGATGACAATAGCAAAAGTGACACAGAAGATGCCAAAGCCAGTGAAGGAGGATGGATTAAAGTGCAGCGCCAGAAGAAATCTTCAAAGCAGGACAACAAACAGATGAGAGGTCGGCCAAGGAGAGGAAGCCGTGGTCGTGGTCGCAACTGATTTTAGGATTCCATAGGATGCTCAAACGCACATCTCTTTGCTATAGAACTTCCTTTGACAAGTCAGGGTTTAACATTTTAACAGTATGTATTGATCATGTTTCCTTATAGTCAGTGTATTATAAATTGGTTTACCATTGAAGGCTTGAACAGTCAGGATTAATGGTAAGTGCAATGTGTACAATTGTCACATTGCTGGAACTTAAAGTAAATACTGATGAAAGAATAATGTAGATACAAATACTGTATGTTCAGTGGCAAAACCAAAGATTTTTTTTAGTACAAATTGAGGTCTAAGTGACATGTCTAACACCTATCCATACATTTTTGAGACCACTTTTTCAATTATAAGGTCATAGGTAGTCAGAGCTTATCTCAAAAACATTGTGTGCAAGACGAGAAACCAAACCCTGGGTGGAATATACAGTCAAATCTATTAAAAAGCATTCACTCCATTTTACGTTTTCACATTTTATCATTATGCAACATTAAATCATGATTAAAGTAAATTTGGCTTCAGCACTTGATGCACCTTTGGCAGCCATGACAGCCTTGAATCATTGTACACAGATTGTGCTCTGTCTGTATCAGCTTTGCATATCTGGAGACTGCAGTTTTTCTGCATTCTTCTTTTCAAAAGCTCTGTCAGAGTGCATGGGAATCTTGAGAAAACAGCCTTTTTCCATGTCCAGCCACAAAGTCCTAACTGGATTGAGATCTGGGCTCTCACTTGGCCACTTCAGGAAATTAAAACTGTTGTGTTTTGCTGCATTCATTTTAACCTCTACCCTCACAAGCCTTCTGGGGCCTTCTACACAGAACTATATCCTTAGCGTGTAAAATGGAGATAACAACGATTCAGAGAGAATGGAAGTCTAAGATGAACAATTCTGGATAACAAACAATATCAAAAACATCTATAAAAAAACTCAGGTTACTTGTGCTACATAATGAACAAGTCACGTTAAGTCATTCAGTTGAATGCTCCTAACATCAAAATGCATGCATCTTTTGCTAAAATAATGTTAAATAAATAAATGAAAAATGAAAGAAGTCCACAAACAGGATGGCCATTCACACAGAGTTATGATTATAAATTGAAGACCCACTTCTGCCCCTTATTTATCAATCAGGAGTGCTTTCTTCAATTCAAAAGTGTGTTCTAGTATGAATGGGCTTCCTGACTACTTTCTTTTTCTAGAGAATTCATTTAACAATATTTTAGCCAAAAGTGCAGCGTTTTCCATGTTGTGAGCATAGACCTGGGTGACTTGACTTGTAGATTATGCAACTCAGGTAACATAACATTTTTTTCATGGAATTTTGATATTGTTTGCTGTTGCCCAACATTGGTCACCACAGGGTTTAATTCTGTCAGGGACCTTATCTTCAGTCTCCATGAAAACATGAAATTAAACATTTTTTCTTGGTCATCACTACAAATCATGTGGGGTAAATAACATATACAAAAAAATATACATCATTTTTAGGTGGACTTTCTTATAAAGCTAGATAGGTACATTGGGTATAAATAGCATTCAGATCCTCTATTTATACTCTATCAAATCAAGCAATAATGCATATGCAACACTTTTTTTATTTAAGACTATGTAATGGTTGTATATATTATGATAAATATGTTTCCTTTAACCCCAGAATTAACTTAGAGGAAAAATATGCTTTTGTAATGTAGGGACATTTGACAGTATCTAACAAAAGATTATAAATCAGCTTCCACAACCATACAATACCAACATCATTTGGAGAAAATAAATTTGCTTAAAGTCTTTAACTTTCCAACTTTACACAGGCATTGTTTTATCGTGTTAAGTCCTATAGTGATCCTATTGTCCTATTTTATACTCTTTATTGTGTAGATTTTAATAAAATGTCTAAAATCCCCTATACTTACTGTTCTGTGATAAGGTACTTTAGCACTTCTTCCCCCTCCACTTCTACATCTGTAATCTCAAGCATTTAGACAAGCATTTAAGTTACACATTTAATTTTTTATTATTAATAATAATGCCCAAAAATATTAAGGAAGCAGAGTACCTTGTGGATACTGGCCAACCATACCCTTACTGCCTAAGTAGCAGTGCATCTTGTGTCCATAGGCATTTCTCGGCTTTGCTTGTTTTTAATGTCACTATTAGGTTACAATGAAGGGAGACGGCTACACAGAAAAAGGGAAAAGTGATAGGAAAACAACAAAAAGAGTTAAGCATTTAAAGGCATTTAAAGCCATAGCAAAAAAAGAGAAATATTTCTAAATGTCTTATAATGTAAAAATCATACTTCTGTGCTTTTCTGTTTGCAGAATAAGAAAAGAGAAAAAAATAACTAATTAAATGAGACTGATTATTATCAATTACTATCACTGATTGTGAATCTGGTTGGAACAAAACCCTGCAGCCACAGGATGTCCCCTGGACCAAGTCTGGGAACCACTGCTTTAGACCAGTAGAATTAATTTTCCAGTCCTTTCCTGACCAATTACCATTGAAAGCGTTCAGGTCCAACTCATCCCTCAGTTGTTTTGTTTAGACAGTTTGTGGTCTTCCTGCGGTGAATGACTTATAGGCTCTAAGTCCAAACACAGTCATCCTCCATCCGCCTCACCATAAATTTCATATCCTGAATCAGTCCTAAAGACTGGGGGGGCTGGTTAGATAAACATCAAAACACTGCTGTTCTCATCAAAGAAATAAAACATACCTCCTAAAACACTAATATTACATTTGCTTTGTCTAGCTTACAAATAAAGACATGCACAATATTTATCATCTAATATGCTAGATCTGAGAGATTTTGCACCTTTATGCAAAATATTATGCTTTATGCAAATATAGGATAGTCATGCACATAAAACTTATTTTAAGCATAATAAACTTAATGCAACTGTGTATTGTGAAAATTGGCATATCATTAATTTTTGGATATAAGGAAGTGTTAATTTTGAGTACAATTATCATAAAATAAGGGAATAATGACAACAGTCCCCAAGTTGCATTATGTCTCTGGTTAAAAGATGGCTTTGTTCTAACATCGATTAATTCTGATAATGTGACATCTAAGATATTTATGTTATAACAAGCAACGACTATGTAATACCAGCAGATGTGATCATTTTAAGTTATATTATCTTCAAATATATGGATAGAGTAAACATCCCCATCAGTTTATTTGTTTGAGTGAAGAGCTGTTTTCACATTTGTTCAACTTAACAAGTACAATAGTGTTGTTCAGACACAGATTGCTTTTAGCACCTTTACATAGTGAATACCATCCTGATGTTCTTCAGAGATGAAGTAGGCTTGTTTATACTGTATACTTCTAGAACACTGGCAGATTAATGCTGGTATACTCCCAGAATACTGTCAGGTTTAATGACTTAGTCACGATTGTACATTGATTGTATATTGCACCTTTCCATAATGAACATTATCCCAAGGTGCTTCACAGGTACAGTAGGGTCAGTCAGTCATTTTCTAACCTGCTTATCCTGAACAGGGTCGCCGGGGTCTGCTGGAGCCTGTCACAGCCACCGTAGGGCACAAGGCAGGAAAAAACCCTGGACAGGTGCCAGCCCATTGCAGGGTGAACACACACACACTCCAACCACACACTAGGGACAATGTGGTATCGCCAATCCACCATATCTTTGGACTGTGGAAGGAAATCAGAGCTCCCAGAGGAAACCCATGTAGACACAGGGAGAACATGCAAACATGCCAAGCTAAGATGTGAATCCTGGTCTCCTTACAGCGAGTCAGTAGCACTACCACTGCACCACTGTGCCATCCATACAGTAGGGTTGTTTCTCTGTTTCTAGAACTGGTGCACTTAAATGAGTCATTCAGGGTCACACAGTAATTGTGCGTAGCACATTTCCATAGTAAACACTATCCTAAGGTGATTAAAAGGCAGAATAGTGTCGTTTCCATATTTCAAGAACTGGAAACCAGACATGCAAAGTGACTTTTTCACAGTAACTCACTGAGTCAGTAAAGCTTCACTTTACAGCTTTTGCTCTTTAGCCATTATATTGCTACACAACCTACCTCAAAACAGAGTGGCACTCAAAAGTTCACAACTGAAAGAGATGGAACTTCAGTTGTGTAAAAAATAAGAGACGGGTGAACAGTTTATACTGTTTATTTTACTGCATCCATGACAATGACCTTGTGCTGCATGTTTTTTTTTTGACAAATGTGTTTAATGTCTCATCTGTCGTTGTGGGAAATTTTCGTTAATCGTGGTAATGTTTGACACGTTAAAGAAAATGACATTGGTATGTGTGAATAAGGTAGTGTAGCATAAAATTATTAAAAGCATTATGGTTTATTTTTAAAGGTATTTATGTTTATAAAATGAATAGAAATAAAGAAAATGCTCTAATTCATTAGGCCATTGGATAGAAGGTCTAATTAGTTTCACGTTTTTTTTTGTAAACATGGATATGAAACCTATGTGTCCATAGATGTTTCTTTCAGTACTACAGGTTCCTCCCATACCTCTTTGTGGTATCCTGTGCCATCTTCAGACAGTGTGGCTGGTGTGGAAAACATCCTGATTTGTAAGGCAGGGGCCTCCTCACCTCATGATTGCAGACCAGTGGTAATCATGCCCCACATCACAAAGACCTTTGAAGGGCTGGTCCTAGACTATGTGAGTCCTCCTGTGAAAGACCACTTGGATGTACTTTAGACTGGAGTAGAAGATGCAATCTGGATAGAGCTGGCAGCACTATGTGGATTATGTTTTTTTTTTTTTTTGGGTTTCTCCAGTGCCTTTACTAAAATTCAGCAATCCCTATTAAGAGGTAAGCTCAGATATATGCAGGTGGATGAGCCTGTGGGATGCAGGATAATGAAGTTATAAGTCGGGCAGACTGCAGTTTGTGAGACTCAAGGACTGTGCCTCTGATGTGGATGTCAGCAACAGAACAGTGTTGTCTCCTTTTCTCTTCACTCTGTACACCGCAGACTGTAAATACAACAACAGGTCGTGTCACTTGGTAATATTTACTGATGACTCTGCTCTAATAACTGATAAGGTGGATGACACAGATGAGAGGAGGCAGGTGGAAAACTTTGTTTCTTGGTGAAAAAAGAGTTGTCTGCAACTTAACTTCAGTAAATACAAGGAACTGCTTATTGACTTCAATCAATTTGGGGTTCTACATTGATGACTACATAGATAAACTATAACAAACTTGGGGTTTGTTTACATTTGCCAACCCTGTGCCTCTGGTCGTGGCGGAAGTCTCGCAATAATCTACAACGCGGAGTTGAAATTATCACCTAAAGCTGTGCCTCAGTATGCCTTACTTGAATCCATTGTCTTGCAAATCAATGGATCGACTCCCACTATACTTGCCCAAGTTGAATAAGGACTTTTTAAATGAACTGTCGAAGTTTGTAAATTCTCTTTGTTCTATGTCACCTAATGTTATTTTGTTGGGTGATTTTAATATACATATGGACACTGTTACTGATAATCTTACGAGGGATTTTACATCTTGCCTCAATATTATTGGTCTGCAGCAATTTACAGACTTTCCTACTCACGGTAAAGGCCATATTCTTGATCTTATTTGTTGCTCTGTTGTTACTCCTTATAAATTGTACAGCAACTGACCTGTCGATATCCAATCACAAATTGGTGTCTTTTAATATCGATTTAATATTCTCTAAATTATATGTTTTTCATTCCATCTCATTTTACAATATTAAGAATATTGATTAAATTGCCTTCTCCAATGGAGTCAACAGTCTGCCCAGTGGTGACAATTTATTTACCACAGATGAACTGGTTTCCTAGTATAACAATGGACTATACAGCCTTTTAGACAATCTTGCTCCTCTGAAAACCCGGATTGTCTCTTTCATCCACTCTGCCCTCTGGTTCACCATGGAACTTTGCCAACTTAAAGCTAAGGGTCGACGTTTGGAACACCTTTATAAAAAGATGGGCTTTGATGTCCATAAGAATATGTCTGATGAACACATGCGCGTCTATAAGGATGCTTTGTCTGCAGCAGAAACTACATACTATGCAAGACTAATTGGGTCAGCTGAAGGAAACACTCGGGCTCAACTGGAAACAAAATCCACTGGCCACCTGACAGTCATCCATCTCAGTTTTACTGTACTGACCAATGTAACTCTTTTATGACCCTTTTTAGTATGAAAATTGGACATATCCACCAGCAGCTGACTAGTTTTGGAAATTCCGTACATGGAGTATGTTACAACTGCTCAAAGTTGAGCAGTTGTTCAAAGCTGATCCTCCGGCTAGGACGTTGGATATCTCTGGGTCCACGGTTCTTGAGGCTGATCCTCCAATTAGCTGTGAACCACCCAATCTCACTGAGATGGCACAGGTGGTGAACCAGCTGAGGGGAGGAAAGGCTGCAGGGATCTGTGGTATCCGGGCTGAACTTCTCTGGGCAGGTGGTAAGGCTGTCCTCCTAGAATTGCAAGCAATCTTTGCTTCCATTTGGGAGACTGGCATCATCCCAACTGACTGGAAAATGGGACTTGTCATCCCTATCTGGAAAGGGAAGGGGGATCATCTGGATTGCAGCAACTAGAGGGGGATAACACTGCTCTCGATGCCGGGTAAGGTCCTTGCTATGGTCGTCCTCAATAGGATCCGTGATCACTTGCTCACCAAGCAGGGACCGGAACAGTCTGGTTTTATGCCTGAGAAGTCTACCATCGACCGCATCCTGGTACTGAGGGTTCTCATGGAGCACAAACATGAATATCGGCAGAGTTTCTTTGCAGCTTTTGTTGATTTTCGTAAAGAGTTCGACTCAGTCGATCGAGCTACCTTGACGGTTCGCGGCATCCCCTCGAGGTTGCTGGATATCATGGCCGGCCTGTACACTGGTACTGTGACTGCTGTGAAGTGTGGAGGCAGGACCTCTGTGTTTTTCCCAGTTGATTCTGGGGTTTATCAGCGGTCTATTCTGCTCCTACTCTGTTCAATGCTTGTATGGACTGGGTGTTGGGCAAGATCGTGGGGTCCAGCGGCTGTGGGGCATCTGTTGGTGAAGAAAGATTCATGGATCTTGACTTTGCTGACGATGCTGTGATTTTCGTGGAGTCAATGAAGGCTCCGATCGGGGCTCTCGAGAGACTAAGCGAGGAGTCTGAGTGTCTGGGCTTGCGAGTGTCCTGATAAAAGCTAAAGATCAGGCCTTTAATGACCTCTTGGGCACGGCTATCAGCAGTGTGTCTGCCTGCGGCGAGAGTGTCAATCTCATCGAGAGGTTTACTTACCTCGGCAGTGACATTCATGTCTCTGAAGTCAGTAGATAGATTGGGACAGCATGCGGGGTCATGAGGTCGCTGGAAAGGGGTGTGTGGCGCTCCCGATATCTGTACTAAAGGACGAAGGTCCAAGTCTTTAAAGTCCTGGTGCTTTCTGTCTTGCTATATGGTTGCGAGACATGGACGCTATCCAGTGACCTGAGATGAAGACTCGACTCCTTCAGTACTGTGTCTCTTTGGAGAATCCTTGAGTACCACTGGTTTGATTTTGTGTCGCTCATGGAGTCCTGAATGAGGCACATGACCTGCATTGTGAGGAAGCATCAGTTACGACACTACGGCCATGTGGCGCGTTTCCCCCGAGGGTGATCCGGCTCGTAAGATCCTCATTGTTGGGGACCTAAGTGGCTGGACCAGGCCAAGGGGTCGCACACGTAACACCTGGCTAAGGCAGATAGAGGGTCATTTCCGGAGGGTGGGACTGGACCGCTTATCTGCCTGGGGGGTTGCCAACCGGGATCCCGAGTTGTTTCATCGTGTGGTGGGTGCGGCAACGTGCTGTACCAGTGCCTGCTCCCCAACTTGACTTGACTTGACTTAGAGTATGTTAAGATCCCCCTTCTTCTTTTCTTGCCAGTTTTAAACTCCCAACTGTGGAGGAAATACGTGATATTATTAGAAAATCCAAGCCCTCTACCTGTCAACTGGATCCAATTCCTACTTATTTGTTTAAATGTTTTTTTTTTTTTTTTTACACCTTTTTAAAAAATTCTGAAACTTACTTTCACATTGCCATTTTGGGATTTTGAGTGTTGCTTGAGGAAAGGAAAAAATATATATATAAATGATATGGCAAGCCAAATTAACATTTAGATGTATCTCTAAATGCTTTTTAAAATATCTGGAAATATGTTTTAGATAACTCAAATTGAATTACAGATATCTGAAAATGTATTTTATGATATCTCAAATAGACTTCAAGATATCTTGAAATAATGCGCTGTATATTTTGAGATATCTGAAATGCAATTCAAGATATCTTAAAATAGGTTCTTGTGCATTTTGAAATATCTCAAACACATTTTCAGATATCTTAAAATAAATTTCTACATTTTCAGGTATGTTAAAATAACTTTCTGTACAGTTTGAGATATCTCAAAATCACTTCCTGTAAAAATTTCTTATTCTTTCAATGGGACTTCCTGTCTGTTTAAGATACAGTATCTCAAAATGCATTTCAGATGTCTTAAAATGAATCAGAGATATCTTAAAATGAACGGGAATTTATACTAGGATATCTCGAAATATAATTAAGATATCTTGAAATTCACTACTGTTTGAGATATCTAAAATACATGTTCAGATATCTCAAATTCATTTCATGGTATCTTAAAATGGGTCTCTGTTCCACTTGTGATATTTTAGAGTTTACTTTAAGATATGTCAAATTTTATTTCAAGGTATCTCGAATACATTTTGAGATATTTTTAAAAGGACATTACCTTTTTTTCAAGATAAACGTTTCCAGTTATCTCAACACAGCTTCCTGTCCATTTTCAGATATCGGAAACACTTTGCAAGATATCTCAAAATCACTTCCTACTCATTTCAAGATACTGTATCTCTAATATATTTCAAGATATCTTATAATAAACAGGTCTCCCCCATTGAAAGAATAGGCCATTTTACAGAAAGTGATTTTGAGATATCTTAAATGCATGCAAGGTCAATTTAAGATGTCTCAAAATTAACTTGAGATATATTGAAATGCATACGTAGTTACTCTGATATATCTGAAAATGTATTTGAGATATTTTTAATACATTTGAGATGTCTCAAAATGTTATTGCAGATATATTAAAACGTTAAGGAACTTATTTTAAGATGTCTCAAAACGATTTTCAGATATCATAAAATATTAATTGTATTTTAGAGATATCTTAAATGTTCATTTTGCCTGCCATAAAATGATTTTATCACAAGGCTGCAGCATCCGAAATGTGTAAAAAGTGAAGGGAACTTCAATACGTTCTGAAAGTACTGTAAATGGACATTGCCACGCCCACGCCCTTTATGTAAAATAGCCCGAGGTCCGCTGCAGATACCTCTCACTTAAACTGGCGCCACTCACCAGGTCCTCGCAGCTACTGATACACAATTAGCCGATTCATTGCGTTAATTTATTCAAAATTTTACTAAATCTATTAAGCACTCACTTTTTGGAGATAGTAGTTCATTTGAAATTTGTACAGGTTTAAATATGAAAACATTGTTCACAAAAAGCGATTAGATACAAATTCCCAAGTTCGTGTACCTGCGAGGGCCGTCCGCAAAACGCGCGAAAGCCGCTCGTGACCCCGCCTGCTCCACGCTGGGGCTTGAAGTCACCAAGCGCGCCAACACTCCGCATTCAACGAAGAGTATCGTTGCTGCTACTGTTACTGTTGTTGCACGGTGTGGTGGGTCTCAGGAGGAAAGAAGTAACGAAAATGGATTTCGTTCTTTCTCAAATGCAAGTTTCTCCACACCTTTTCAGTGCAAAGGTAAGACGACGTGCAAGTTTGTGAATGAAGCAGATTAGGTGTAAGCTGAGGAACTGGTTAGCAAATACAGTGCATGTGTAAGTGAACACGTTAATACGTATAGAGGGACAATGCAGACGACTGTGTTGCATGCATAGCATTAGGTAACCGTAGTCTTCAGGGAGGTGTTTCCATTTTAATTTTAAGTACTCACGAAGAACAGTGAAAAGTGGGGCTTCGTATCCTAAAAGTCTGCAGAGAAGCACGTGGCGCGCAGGCGCAAATGCGTCCCTATAATGTATTCGGTCGAAACAAAACTCGGAATGCAACATGGGGCACGTCCTTTTCAGATCCGTTTAACCTGTTTATTTCGGCAGCACTTGATGATAAAGCCACAATCAACTCTGGACGGGGCGCACGCAGATGATTATATTCAGTGCAGAGCTGCCCTGTCCGGATGTCGCGTGCACGTACTTAGAACAAGCAGGGTGTAATGCTAATCAAAAGCTTTTTGTGGCAGGGATGGAACTCTAGACGCCAGTTCTTATAAAGAAAATATTTAAGATCTGTCCAGTTCTACCATCGGTATGGCGGAGAGGCGTTGCAGGTCATCGCTAGTATCGACCATTTGATGTCCTTTTGGTCCAGTGTTTAGTTTTCCCAAAACTGGTGATCTTAACTCATTCCCCGCCCTTAAAAATACTCCCATTTATAAACCAGGATTCTTGGTTTTTGTTGATGGTCAGAAATGGCAGGAAGCACAGGGTTTTAGTTTAAAGCGTGTTTTTTTTTTTTTTTTTTTTTTTGTCTGTGTGTACATGTCTGTCCATGTACACATTGTGTAGTGATTTAATTTGTAATTGTAAAATCTCTTCACCTGTCACCGGGGAGTGTACTGTATAGATACGTAATTATTGTGCCTTCCTGCGTTTAACTGTATTTAAAGTTGCTTTGCAGGAACTCTCTGGCACTTGCAGGGCCGGATTTAGATGAAAAGAGGCCCTAGGCTATTCCACTTATGAGGCCCTTTCACCTCCCATTTTTAAGTTTGTTCAAATTGCTAACAATTTGAATGTAGGCCCCTCTTGATCTTGAGGCCCTAGGCTGAAGCCTAGTTAGCCTATAGGAAAATCCGGCCCTGGGCACTTGTTATAAATGGCTCAGTTTGAACAGCAGTTGGGTGAGTGACTTAGCCAGAGTGGCACACTGGTGCTGATCTTGTGCTTTACTCTTCATGTATCTTGCTTAGTTTCATCAACCAGAGAGCGCATTGAAGGCGGGAATTGATCAGACATCCTTATAGTGTGCAGTCACCTCACCAAGTCATGGGAAGTTGAGAAAGTAGTCTTGTGGTTGTTGTTCTGAAGATGTTTTCACACCTGGGGTGATTGCCCTTGTAGTCCAGTTCATTTAGGTAAATATGAACACATCAACCACACTCTGATGTGAACCAAACTTAGTAAGACCCTGTTAAAATGGTGGTCTTCATGCTGTGCCAAGTGAACCCTGGAACAGTTCGCAAGTGATGGATGTGATCTGTCATGGGACTGATCTAACTACTGTGCCTTCTGGGAACCATTTCTACTGGTCATTTAGGTAATCTCTTTATACAAATAAATACATGCATCCAAAAACTTTTGCCTAAAACATCTTGCACAAATACCAGTCAATCAGAACAATCCTGGCACCTGATTAAGCCTCATGGTCAGTTTTTCCCCCTTTTTACAGTCGGGTTGGAAAAGGAGTTGATTGGCTTAAAAAAAAAAAAAAAAAGGTTTGGATTCACTTGTAATCGGGTAGATCACACTGACCACATACGGAGCGGGTGAGGAATAAACATCCTTTGAGGCCAACAATCAAACCTCCTAATCTTAAACCTCCAAAGAGATGTGCACAGGCCTGTCAATGTGATCGCATGGTGCTGGCGCTGGAGGTGCGTTAGCTTTGATACTATGTAGTGAATGTGAATTGGACACTACCAAGTGAAGATTGTTACCAAATATTTACAGTTTTAAAGACCGCACTGTAGGGTCGCCAGGCGTAACGTGGCATTTCTGTAGCATGTAAAGTGTAGCATTTTCATGTTCTCCTAGTTATGAGTTATAAGAGACTTTCTATGCACAGAGCTGTGCTTAGTTAAGAAATTATATTGTCATAAACGTTCCAATGCAAAAGTGCAGCTCTTGTATATCATTCATGACAATTTTCCCAGTTTAAAAAAAGCTTTCTGCCCAGTGAAAAAAGTTTATGATGTGCCTGCTGGTCGTTCTTTATTTCTGGTTTGCTGTGTTTAACTCCCTAGAACTAACTGGAGGTTGAAGCAAAGTAACTGAATATCTTATGATTTGGCAAAGCGCATTTAATATGAGTGTTAAAAAAAAAAAAAGCCTTAAGACCCTAGCCACTGGATGTCATTATCAGCCTAGGCACTTTTGTGAGTCGAAAGAGGGTACTGAACCGGGCACTTCATGTTCTGGTACCCTATTCAATCAGCCATGCCACCAACCTCCCCTCCGTGAGGCTTGATATGACATACAGGGGGCAGATAAATTGGTAACCACTTTTTTTTTTTTCTTCCTTTTGTCCCCATGTCCCACTCCTATGGCAAGTCAGAGGTGGGAATTGTCCTGGCAGCTTTCTTGTCTGTAGTTTGGTACCCTTGTCTTTACTTTACTCGTGTTTGAGCTTGTTTCAGTTTCTTCTGGAAGTTACACTCATAAGCTGCCCGAATAAGTGGTAGACACCCTTGAGAATGGCAGTCGGCACAATAGGCCGAAGACTACTGTCGAAAATGTCTCCTGGTGAAATTTTGAGCTTCTCATTCAGTGCGTGAAAAGGTAGCAAAAAATTGCGGTGGAGGGTGGCGGAGTATTACTGTGCGTTCCAAAATGTCCGTAATTTTGTCAAATGTTGACTTGCACTGTATATAGAAGGGGTCTTCTACATGGGCGTGTTAGCAGTGTGATTATTACAGTGTTTTAGCACCAAGCCCAGAAGAGAAACTCTTTAGGAAGAAAAAGGCGGAGGGGAGAATTTCCATCAAAGGCAGAATGTTTTGGGGGCCAAAAATCTTTAGAAATAGGAACATTTTGAAAAGACCACTTTAAGTAACTGAGTAGCAACAACAACAACATTTATTTATATAGCACATTTTCATACAAAAAATAATGAAGAATAAAGAAATAGAAGACACAGTAAGAAAAGAAAATAAGTCAACATAAATTAACATAGAATAAGAGTAAGGTCCAATGGCCAGGGTGGACAGAAGAAACAAAAAAAACTCCAGACGGCTGGAGAAAAAAATAAAATCTGCAGAGATTCCAGACCACAAGACCACCAGTCCCCTCTGGGCAATCTACCTAACATAAATGAAGTAGTCCTCTTTGTATTTAGGGTTCTCATGGAAGGACTTGATGATGATGGTCATGTAGTCTTCTGGCTTTTAGTCCATCAATGTTGGAGCATCATGATGCTTTGAGTAGGTGGTAGTGGCGCCGATCGCCACCACAAAGAAACCGGAAAAAGAAACAGAAGAGAGGGTAGGGGTCAGTATGGATTTTAGAGCCACCATGAATAGTTATTATAATGAATTGAACATACAGAGTATCCGGATTAAATTAAAGTGAAGTTATGAGAAGGCCATGTTAAAGTAATGTGTTTTCAGCAGTGTTTTCAAGTGCTCCACTGTATTAGCCTGGAGAATTCCTATTGGCAGGCTATTCCAGATTGCAGGTGCATACGTTAAAGATGTCCATCTTGTATGACTATGGGGGTGATGAAAGCTTTAGTATGGCTGACCCAACAGTGAACTGATACTTATCACTGTTGCTTCAAAGAGTATCATAATCAAGCACTGTTATCCTTCATTGAATTATTATTTATCATATTCTATAATTCCTCTACACAAACCCCAAATCCGTTGTATTTACAAAGTGGCAGTAAGCAACAACAACAATTTCTAGAGTACGTTTTCATACAAATGATGTAGCTCCAAGTGCTTTATAGGAAAACGAAAGAGGGGGAAAAAAAGACAAACTATAAAAATAAAATTAGGAAATACTAATACAGAATAAAAGTAAGGTCCGATGGCCAGGCAGGACAGGGGGGAAAAAAAAAGTCCAGATGGCTGGAGGGAAAAAAAAAAAGAAAAACAAAACCTGCAGGGGTTCTGAGACCACCCAGCCGCCACTAGACAGTCTACCTGGCATAAATGACCTCAATCAGTCCTCGTGGTTTTCAGGCTTCATGTGGAAGAATTAGACGATGATGGTCATGTGGACCTCTGGCCTTCAATCCATCAATGGAGGGACATCACGGTGCTTTGATCGCGTGGTGGTGGTGCAGATCGGCACGACAGAAAATTTGAAAAAGAACAACAGAGAAAGTAGGGGTTAGTACGGATTGTGGAGCCATGAAAAAAATTATAAGTAAATGCATATACAGAATATCAGGGTTAAATTAAAATGAAGCTATGAGAAAGCCTTATTACAATAATGGGTTTTTGGCAGTATTTTTTAAAGTGCAGTGGGTGGCACACATTTGGCCAGCGGCGCTGTGTAGTAACTGGTGAGAGCCCTAAATTAACACATTGAGAGCAGGCTGTTCTTACAGTTAAGCTCATTTCGTTCTCCGGGCCTCCACCTTTTGTTTCACATTCATACAGATGTTTGTAACAAGCAGGAGACTTACAGTGAGGGGCAGCCTGCCAGCTTAGTGGTTTCAGATCGTGCTGCTTAGCCCTGAAGTTGCAGGTGCTCACAGTTCTCCTTCCTCTTCAGATTTGCCTCTCTTCTTGTAAAGTTTTATCTTTAATTTGTCAGCATGTGCTTTTGGATAAAACACGTCAAATGCAAGCAATTTTAAAAGAACACATTACAAATGAGGTGGGCTGGTAATGCAGTGGGTACAGCAGCTACATCGTTGATCTAGCTGCATGGGTTTGACTCCTGTGCCCAGGTGGTAGTCCATGTGGAGTTCGCTCCTTTCCCAGATGTCTTTCCAGAAGTTGTGCAGATTAGGTTGATTGCCAACACCAAATTAGCCCCTGTATGAGTGCGAGTTTGAGTGGGCCGTATGGTAAGTGGTTATCCTCATCAGAGCTCTTTGCTTTAAGGGTTTGAGACTGGCAGGCATTATAAATTGAATCCTGGCCTAGATTTTATGGTTTTTAAAGGTGGAGGTTACACACACTATTTAATTGGTTATTTTCACTCTGAAACAGTGTAGTAACATGGCTTTGGATTGTGTAAGGAAATGCACTTGAACCTGGGGAGAACATGTAGCAGTGGGCAGTGTACGTTACATGGTACTGCAGATAGGAGTGGAACTGAAGCACTGTGCCACCCAAATTAAGGCAAGATAACTTGCAATGTAAATAAACGACGAGTTAGTCAAACACAAGGGTGGGTGTCCTTTTACTCAGATTCAGCGTAAAGTTCACAATCCCGCTTCATCTAGTTCAAGAGTTAGGGGCTTATCTAGGCATCGTTATATGCAGTGTGGGAGTCCACTTTGGACAGGTCGCCTGTTTATTGCTGGGCACACATTACTAATTGTGCAATTTTACAATTGCCAGTGTCCCAGGTTTGAACCAAGTGACTGTGTGGAGTTTATTTGTGTCCTCTGTCTGTGTGGGCTGTTATCCGTGCATTCTGATTTCAATTCTCGTGTGTGTATGTGAAAGAGCTAGTGGTGCATGAGTCTGACCAAAATACAGGTCAAGTCAAAATTATTATGTTAACACCAATGGAATATTTTTTTTATCTCGACCACACTTTTCCAGGTCGATGTATAGGTTGTGGTGGACCATTGCCATGGCCTCCACACTCCCCTGATTTGACACCCTGTAATTTCTAGTTATGGGGTATGGTGAAGTAGCGTGTGTATAGGCGGATGTTCGTGATATCAATGACCTGAAGGACAGAATCCGGACTGTGGTGTCATCTTTTCCCCACGAAATGTGTGTCTAGGCTTTAAATGGCTCTGTTGCTCATTGGTTTTTGTGTGTTGAACATGATGGCGAACAGGCTGAGACAT
Organism: Polypterus bichir lapradei; assembly: GCA_026402145.1. Lineage (NCBI taxonomy): Eukaryota > Metazoa > Chordata > Cladistia > Polypteriformes > Polypteridae > Polypterus > Polypterus bichir. The sequence goes on along the minus strand of JANRMT010062814.1, from coordinate 16,865,047 downwards.
TCCTGTAAATCATCTTGCACATATGAAGTATGTTTTGTGAATAAATTGTTTCCACCATTCAAATGTTAACATAATTTTGATTCGTCCTGTAATTGATAATTGTTACAATTGTGATTATTAATTTATTAATGTACAGTACCTGTATATGCTGCATTCTGGTTGTACACAGTACTGTTGAACCTCCATTTTGCAGGGAAGTGCTTCAAAAATGGTTAATTTTGAAAGTGTTTGGTGCTGGATTAGTTGAAAAGTTTAAAAATGTAGTGTTTAATAATGATTTTTTTCCCACAATAAAGATTTTGCACACTTATAATAATGTGTAGTAAATACAGTAAATTACATGTAGGTGTATATACAGACTTTCCTCTTTTGTTTTATTTTAGAGAAGAAAAAAGAAAAAAAGTTGCTTCTAGAAAAACAACCCATCACCACCACACATCATTTATGGAATGTTTAACTTGAAAATGTTAAATTGGTGTTCTGCTATATTAAGAAAACAAAAGTTGCTTGTGTTTGCAAAATCAAAGCAGATAATCTTGCATTACTGTCATTTTAAGATTTTATGAAGTATTAAATGTGAACACAACCTGGTTTTTATTGTATGTGTATGTCGACACTGTAAGAGCCAATCATAGAAAGTTAAAGCTTTGAGTTAAACTCATATTTGTTTTTGCTTAATTTGGACAGAATATAATTTTCTTTCATAGTCATAGACAATGGTGTAGCCTCTTTTCCTCTTATAAGAGAGAGACTTTCTTGCTATAATTGAGATCCAGTGTGCTAATTGTGTCAGTTGTTGTTCAGAAGGTGTCCTGGTGCACCGCGACTTAAACGACCCGTTTTCAACTTAGAAATGGGATAGGCATACAGTTTTCTGACCGTCGTTTTGAAATGATTTAACTGAATAAGCAAACTTAAAGAAATGTAACAAGATTTAAGCCCTGAACAGAACTTTTCTTAACAAGTGCCTTTCTTTTTTTCCTATTTCAATTTTCTCTGTTTTAGTTAAAATTCAAAGTAAAACAGTTCACACAAAACTTTTAAAAATGAAGATATTTTGTCTGTGGAATCATTTCAGCCCGTCAGGCTTTTGTTGAATTTTTTATGCTAGAGCTGCAGAACCTTGGTAATTTTTGGGAAAAAACACAGCTAGAGACACATATGTAACACTTATGTAATAATATTTACATAATAATATGTAATATGACACTCCTGTCAATCATGAATAATCCACTGCATCCACTGAACAGTGTCATCTCCAGGCAGAGGAGTAGCTTCAGTGACAGACTTTTGTCATTGTCCTGCTCCACTGACAGATTAAGAAGATCGTTCCTCCTCCACACTATGCGACTCTTCAATTCCACCCGGGGGAGTAAATGTTAACATTTTTTTTTTTCCATTTTCTTTCATTTTTATTACTATTTAATTTAATATTATTTCTTTATATCAGTATACTGCTGCTGGATTATGTGAATTTCCCCTTGGGATTAATAAAGTATCTATCTATCTATCTATGTAACAACACATACATAGCAAGCTAAAGTATTATAATTATTAAATACATTTTATTTATATAACGCCTTTCCCATGCTCGATGTGCTTTAGATTGTAACACATTGTCACTTGCTGCCCCCAGACTCGGTTGCGTCCCTGTTCTTGCTGAATGTATTAGAATGAAAGACACACTCCCTTAAAGACGCAGCATTTTCTGCTCTTTAGCGTCTATTCGTCAGCAGTATAATGAGCCGTTATGCTCAGGCATGCTTGCATAGTTCTACTTGACCACAAATCAATTGTGTTTCCATAAAGTGCCTTTTGTTTCACATCCCTTTTAATTTTTATCTGACATTTGGAATAAAGGAAAGGCAATGTAACTTTGGAAGAATTTATTGAAGAAGGGGGTGACTTTCCTTACCCTCAGGGTTACTTTCTTTCTTAATCTATTTTGTGCACATTTTTAATCAGAACTTGTCTTTTGAAAAACAAAATGTGGTGACTACTGCTATCTGGTTTTGCTTTTGATAGTCTGCTGCACACGGGCTTGCGTTAGCATCAACAGGCAGTGGTTATGTGTGTTGTGGACCTAGCATTGCTAAAGCTTTCATGTGTGCTTCCTACCGAGCTACATGGTTGAATTTTAAATGGCTGTATAATTGTTTGCCCAGTACATGTTTAAAAACCAAATTATGGATGATTCTCTTCATTTGGTACTTAAATGTCAAAGTGTCTGGTGATCAGGAGTCATGTATTGTACATCTCAATTTTTCTGGGAGCTTCTACAAACAGAAGCATATATTCACACTTTTTAATGGATGTTGTTTGAGATTAGACTTCTGCAAATGTGTTCAGCAGTTAGCACATTGTCCTATGGTGCCAATGCACCTGATTCATCGGTGCACTCACGCTAGGTGAATGTGCCTATGGTTGCTTACAGCGCTCATTCTCTCTGGGAGTGCTAAATGGAATGTCATTTTCCATGGGTAATGTTTTAGAACATAAGAACAATCTGGACAAGAACAGGCCATTCAGCCCAACAAGCACACCAGTCCTATCCACTTAATTCTTCTAACATAAAGTCATCAGGTTTTGAAGGCCCTTAAAGTCCTACTGTCTGCCACACTACTTGGTCACTTATTCCATGTGTCTGTGGCTCTCTTTGTAAAGAACGACTTCCTTACGTTTGTAGGAAATTTACCTTTAACAAGTTTCCAACTGTATTCCCATGAACACATTTTAAAGTCACAGTCTCGATCCACTGCACTAATTCCCTTCATAATTTTAAACACTTCAGTCAGGTCTCCTCTTAATCTTCTTTTGTTTAAACTGTAAAGGCTCAGCTCTTTTAATCTTTCCTCATAACTCATCCCCTGTAGCCCTGAATCAGCCTAGTTGCTCTTCTCTGGACCTTCTCTAGTGCTGCTGTGTCTTTTTTGTAGACCAAAACTGCACACAGGACTCCAGAAGAGGCCTTACCAGTGTGTTATAAAGACTTGAGCGCAACCTCCTTGAACTGAAGTTGTAATTATAATCAAGATTATACAATTAATTGTGCAGATCCTAGTGTGTGGTTAAATGGTAATTCAGAACTGGCCCCATGTATGCAGTGGTGAATGCATGAGAGGGCCTTGTGATGGATTGCGCTCTGCCCCGGGTTGGCTTCCGCCTTACACCTGATTCTTTTGGTGTAAGTTGTGGCCCCCTGTCGCCCATGAAAATTATCACTTGTTACATTTACTAAATATTTTTGTCAATTACCCAATGGAACATTTGACTTTTTTAATCCTGTTTACTTTTTCAGGCTGCTCAAAGCTTTAACTATACAGTAGTCTAAATCTTTGTAATGTCTATCGTGACCAATAAACCATATAAAATGATAGTCAACCTCACATTATGGCCAGTGTGTACTTTCCTGGTACAATTCAAATGGCGCCACTTTGATGTCAATCCTGGCAGCCACACTTGTCCAGAGAGTTGTCCGTGTGCCTCCAGATTTTCTGTGCTGACTTCTCAATGTTGACTTCAGGCCATGCAGACTAACAGATGCACATTTGCAAACTTGAAAGCAGCTTCAGACTTCAAAATGGAGTAGTAAAGTAGAGACATCCGCTTTGCAAATACATGTAGGCGTGCACTCTTCATATCGCCAGAAGGCATTTTGACCTTTAAGTTCTATAGAATTTGTAATAAAAGATGTCTTTCAATTGTAGAGCAAATGAATATGTGTTTTGAATGGGACCTGTGGAAGACTTGATACTGTGGCATGTTTTTCATTTTGCTAGTGACTGCCCGCACTCGTTTAACAGTATGAATAGAAAACATTTTGGTAACCAGTGCTGCCATGAGGGCAGATCTGTTGGTCATGATGTGGTAAGTTAGTTGTTCACGGCACAATAAAGATGAAAGTAAAGGTGATACGCAGTGCTGAAGACAGAGTGCAGTGAAAGAATATAAATGAATGCAGCAATAAATAAAGGGGCAAATCTTTGTAATTTTTACATTTTTTTTTTCTTTTTCTTTATTAGGTTGTGCTTTCAAAAGTGGACTGTAGCCAGTTCAGGAATGTGCCACCAGTGCTGATGGAAACATCCTCCTCTTCGTCATCTTCTGATGACAGCTGCGACAGCTTTGGCTCAGATGGCTTTGTGGTAAGTGCACATTTCATCAACACTCCCAGAATCCTTCTATATTACTAGGCGTGTAAGCCCGTGCTGTAAAAAGCCTGAGCTCCTAGAAACTATTGAAATCGTCAGAAAAAAAATTTCCGTGCAGTTTCAGTGATTTTATTTTGCAGATGTGCTCACCCCACTTGTCTATCGGCACCTAAGCGAGTTTGTCTTTCCACAGCAGTCTCACTTTGGCGACGGAGTCGCTTTCTTTCAGCTTCATGCTGTAGCCTCGGACTTCTTTCTTCTCCTGACTCATTAACTTGGGGCCACCTTGCCGGCTGTCTGAGCTTCATGCTATAGCCTCACACTTCCAGGCTGGACAGACAGACACACACACAGTTCCACGTGTAGATGTTTATGTACAAGACAAACGGTGATGAAGGTACTAGATTTAAAACCCAGTAGGCTGCTGGTTCAGTTCCATTATCTGACTCGCTATGTTGCCCAGAGCAAGTTGCATTATCTGCTTGTGCTCCAACTTAAAATCTGTACAATTTTACAGAATCCTGACATTAAAAGCATTATACTGTACACAGTAAGAAACGACAACTCAAGTCATACTTTTTGATGCTGGAGTTGCCGGAGCCAGCCTTTAGGCCTAACTGCACATTTGAAACTATAATTTGACATTGAATGGGTGGGTTGATCTTGAAGTGGTTTGTCAGCCTCGTGCGAGTGCAGTGAATGTGCACTATGAAAGCATGACTTACAGCAGACACCTATAAAAAAGACTGGCTTGGTTGCAGAAATGGTGGTGCACCTCTGTCAAAGCCCCTGCTGCTTTCTACACAACAGTTCCTGCATCTCTGCTTGCTGAAGGCCAAAATGGCCTGGTGGCACTGTTCATGTATTTTAAATGTCAGTTGGAGATGACAAACAGCTACTAATGGATAGAATAGTGGTTAGTGCTGCTGCCTCATGTACCCAACATCCTGTTTTTCACTCCTGTGCCTGGTTGCTGACTGTCTGGAGTTTGCAGTACCATAACCCCCCCATGCACACACCCCCAATGTCTGCTTATGGAGATTCTTTCATGTCAAACAAGGCATGCAAGTTAGGTTAGCTGACGGCTGTAAAATTAGCCTTGTGTGAATGTGTGACTCCTGTGACGCATGGACAAGCCTGTCCGTGGTCTTTTCCTGCCTTGCATCTGATTCCTGGTTATAGTCTGCCAAACCCCTTTGGCTCTAAATTATAATAAGTTTTGAAGACATTTAATTGTTAATAGTACAAATAGGATTGTCTGAAGTGTGAGTCTTGGTGTATTTAAATCCATAATGGTTACTCACTAGTACTTACTGTTTATATCCTATAACTTTTTATAGTTGGGTAGTATAAAATCTGTGGACAGGTTATAAAGTGGGTTTTAAAGAAATCGGCCTAACTGTATGTAAACTTCTGACTTCAGCTGTACTTTGAGAGCAGGAATTATTACCTACAGCAGTCTGATAGATCATGGGCTCAATCCACAATTCATTAAGCACTGTCCCTGAGGTTTGCACCAGGTTTCTTTCAGTACTTCATTCTTGCTTCTGTCTGTACAATATAAACTTATCATTCTCAAACTTGGTTAATCCTGCACAAGTTTGAATATACAGTTTGGGCAATCTTTATGTATCCACCCATTGTCCATTAGAGATGATCAGGGCCTAATCCACATAGCATCAGGTGGAAGGTAGGAAGCAACCAGCCTAGAAAAGGACTCTGGTGCATCACAGGTTCAACTCGCATACACAGTCGCTCACATGGCACCAGTTAAGGGTAACCTGCATGCCTCCAGATCGTGTAAAGCAAATCGAAGTGCCTGGAGATACACCCTTACAAAAACGTTTACAACTTGTAAAGTCCATGCAGAATTTAAACTTGCAAGGTGGGATCTGTCAGCCAGCAACACTAACCCCTGCACCACTGTGCCACCCATTACTTACAATACAGTTATTTTAAAATGTTCTGTTGTTGTTTCATTCCTTATGTGCACTTTAAAGCATCTTTGGGTGGTGTGTGCTGCTAAATGAGTCCTAGGAGGTGTGACTCCCTGGTTCACTCTACTCCTAGTGAAAGTGCTTTGTGCTTTTCTGACTGTTTATTGATCACTGAGGTCTACACATTGTAGCCACCTGAACTGTTGATCAGTAGAAGGTTTTTTTTTTTTTTTTTGACTTTATACACTGAATTGCAGTATACTATTTGTAAATCAATATACAGTGGACCCTTGACTTACGAAGTCAATTCGTTCAAGAGGGCTGATTGTAACTCAAGTTAGCTGTAAGTCAAGACTATTTTTCCCATAAGAAATAATGGAAATACCCATAATGCGTTCCGAACCTCCCACAGCAACACTTACTTAACCTTTTCATAATAAAAAGGGGATGTATAATGTGTATAATTTACCAAAAAAAAAAACAATTTTTCTAATGTAGTCAAAAAGTTATAAAAAGTGCCTAGCCTACCAGAAACAACAATTTCATACTGTACTCACCATTTAATTTGACATCTTTGGGCTGAAGGAAGGGAGGAGGAGGAGGAGGAGAAGAATGAAACGGAAGGTGGTTATTGTTTAGAAGGAGCCTCCTTATGCAAATCTTTTCTTTGTAAAATTGTCGAGATGGTGGATTTCGACATACTGTACATATTAGCGAGATCGGTCACATTAACACCACTCTCATATTTCCGCACAGTTTCCTTCTTCGTTTCGATTGTGATCGCTGTTTCTCAAGTTAATAATGACAATAGTCGAGCACTCAGTTCAAAGCTGGTCGTGTTGTGAACTGCTGTAATAATACACTCCAAAGCAAGCCGGTGCTGACTCCGCCTGATGACATCATCATGTGCCGCGCCAGCCCGCTAGCTAACATCCCTTAACAATCGCTTTCTTTACCTTCATTACCTTCTCTTCCTTCCTTAGCAATTATGCGTCTTGCTTGCCATGGTCTTAGTGAATTATATATATATATAGATAAATCGCTGCACTGACCGAAATTACATCCACAAACACCTGTATCTGGGCTCCGACCGACGCTTACGAACGCTCTCGGCTGTTTGTTTACAGTCGCACTATTGGATACACGTGACCGCATGCGGGTCGTAACGCAAGATGTTGGTCGTAAATCAAGTTGTTCGCATGTCAGGCCGGTCGTATATCAAGGGTCGACTGTAGTTTCATTATTTTTTTTATTTTTTTTTTTTAGAAAAAAGAGGTTGGCAAAAGAAATGTCAAAAACCTAGCTGTTATTTTTGATGAGGACTCCGATACGGAGTCTTTCTGTGGTTTTTCCAGTGAAGAGCTCACAGATGTCATGGATGCAATGGTAAGTGTGTTTTCCTTTCCCTGCTTCACATTTTCTTTGTTCTAGTATTGAGAGTCTAAGCTAATGGTAATGTTGTGTGATTTGGGAATGCCCTTCGTGCGTCAGACGCTCTGCCATAAAGACATTTAAATGTACAACAAATTTCATGAATGGCAGATCGCCTTAAAGGTAACTTGATCACAGATGTTTTTACCATTTAGAAGTGTTCAGCGTCTCAGTGTCAATAAAACCAAGTTGTACATTGGGACCACCTGTACCCTGATTGTTCATGCAATCATCTAATTGGCCAATTGTGTAGCAGCAGCATAATGCCTACAATCATGCAGTTACAGGTCTTAATGTTCACATCAAAGACCAGAATGGGAAAAGAATGTGATCATTGTAAATTTGACTGTGGCGTGATTGTTGGTACCAGGTGGTCTGGCTTTAATGTTTGTGTAACTGCTGGCTTCCTAGGATTTTTCAGACATAACTCTCTAGAGTTTACTCAGAATGGTGCACAAAACATCCAGTCAGTAGACAAACTCATTGCTGATGAAAGAGTTCAGAGGAGAATGGCCTGCCTGGTTCCAATTGATAGAAAGGCTACAGTAACTGGGGTAAACACTCCTAAAATTAATGGAGAGCAGAAAAACATCACGGGATGCCCACCATGTTGAACCTTGAGGCTGATGTTCTTTTGCTGTTGTAGCAGTTGATGGGTTTCCCTCTTGTCCTCCAAGAACGGAATGCTAAGCATGCAGTATTTAGCACCAACATCATGAATCCATGACCCACACCACCAACAGCATGGACTGTTGACACATGGCAGGTAGAGGTGTAATGGTGTGGGGAATGTTTAAGCCCGAGAATACTACTCAATCATCACTTGAATGCCATTTTTGATTAACGTTGCTGATAGTGGGCACAATTGACCCATCTTGTAGTGGATACTTCTGGCATGATGACGTACCATGTCATAAAGGAAAGGAATCTCAAATTGGTTTCCTGAACCCGACAAGGAGTTTAGTGTTCTTCAATGACCTTCCCAGTCACTGGATGTGATTATAATAGAGCACCAGTGTGATGCAGTCATGTGAACAAAAACCAGGCTCTCAAAGGAATGTTTCGAGAATCTTGTGGAACCCATGCCATGAAGTGAGGCTGTTTTGAGAGAAAAAGGGAGCCCCACCCAGTATTAGTATAGTGTTGGCTAATCATTTTCTCAGTGAGTTTATATGTGAGCAGTAGAAATGGTGCAGTGCTCCAGTCAACCACCCTTAATCCCCACTCTGAAGACAAACTTGTCCAATTTCAGATCAGAAGTCTCTGCACATGGATGCAACAATTGGATTGCAATTACAATAAACATCTTCCCAAGTAGGGGAGAAGTGTGGAGTACTGTGCAGCAGAAATTGATTGATAGGTAGATGTCTGGTTCTGCATAATAATTGGGGGGTAATCCGGAAGGAAACACAAAAAGCAAAGGAAATCGGCTAAATAAGAAGCTGTCCGAGAGGAGCAGTGCTGTCTGTCTACGTGAGTGGGTCAGTTGTTAAGTGCACCCTTGGCCATATGTATTGGTTGGAGTGATCTTTTTGCATAATTCAGATCTTACGGTGGGTGGCTTAAGGTCTCTAATTAAATGGCCACTGCTTTTATCCTTGACTAAGGTTTTGAAGGTTTAATTTGGTGATACTTTTTACTGATATTTTCACTTTTTACTGATAAATGGTTAAGACCTGTGCCTGGTTTTCTAAACATCTGGCAGTTGCGTGTGGGTTTTTTTTTTTTTTTTTTTTTGTAGCTTTGTGTCTAAGTGGCTTGCATGAGTAGTGTGTGGTTCTCCCTCCTTTCAGCAACCCATGTTGAGAAAAGTGGAATGAACTTTTGATGGTAATGTGCTTTCAAATGTATTTTTTTAAATGGCAGGTTGGAGCAACGGGGAGCCATTTAATAACCAAAATAAAGGTCGTTGACAATAATGCTAAAGCACAGAAGTATTGTTCATTTTGCCTCTGTAAGTGAGGGATTGCTCTTTTGGAGTCTCAAGTGAAAGCTGCTGGCTTAGCTCATAACTTGTCAGTTTGATGTCCTCCGTATTGACTGGCAGCAATGAGCTGCTGTCACTGACTTGTCTCTTTGTTCTTATCTCCCTGTGCTGCAGAAAGTGGACTCGGTGGAGGATGAGTCTCTGAAGCTGTCGAGTAAGAGTAAGACCCCATTCAATCTAAAGGTGGCATTCAAGTTCCCAGCAAAGCATCAAGGGAGAAAAAGAGCCCCCGCTACCCTTTCTGTGCCCAAGGCACGGGGCCGTAGCTCCGATTCAGATTTGGACACTGATGAAGAGAAAGGCATGAGCTTCATTGAGAAGAGGGCATTGAACATCAAGGAGAACAAGGCCATGGTAAAGACCAGCTAATTGTATTTTAGGGACACCTTCCATCTTCTCTGTTTGGATGGGTAAATGCCTTCCGTTCAGAGTGTCTGCTTATTCCAGCACAAGGTTTGGTGGGTTGAGTGTGGAAATAGTTCCTTGGGTTAGGCAGCAGTACATCACAAGGCACATCTTGGACTGGCTAGGTGTCTTCATTTTTAGATGTAGAAGGAAATTTCTATACAGAGAGAATGGTCAGTAAGAATGCAGGATTAATGTTTTCCTTCTGTAATGTTAGCATAGATTTTGGATGTCTAATATGGGTTATATTGATCTAGAAAAGAATTAATTTTCTGATATAAGAAACTCCTTGATAATGGCCACCGTGTGGTGGTTGGTTCACTTTTTTTGATAGTTTTCCTTGGTGCAAAGGCATGCATTAGACAGGGTTATTTATTTATTTATTTACTCTCTTTCTTTCACGCTTTATATCGGGCTTATTTTAAAACCTACATTATTTATTTATTTTTATAACACTCAAGTCCCATCAGCAGCACCTCAGTTGCTTTTTAAGTGCATATTTAATTCACCTGTCTTTGTGTGTGTGTGCTTAGTTTGTTCTCTTTACATTGGCACATAAGAGGTTGCTTGCTTATTGTGTGCTAAAATCGACACATCGCAACAAATAACTGGCAGCTGGTTTTGTCGCTTACTGTGTCAATGATCGCTGACATCTTGTGCCATGCGGCCATTTTTGTTATTTATTTCAGTGCCTCCCAGACTTAGTCCTGGGGACCCACTGAGGCTGCAGGTTTTGTTCCCACCTACTTGTTTTTAATTGGATTCCTTGGCTAATTAAGTGAAGTGTTATTTCCTAAGTTCTATGTTTTGGGAAGAAAAAACTTAGCTTGGTAATAAAATAAATAAATAAAATAAATATTCTAATTCTTTAGTTAATCCATTATTTACTAATTAGTGGGTCTGCTGCTGAAGTGGTTGCTGCCTTTGATTATTCAGTGTGGTTTGCCTGGGTGTCTGCTCTGCTCATTTTTAATTGTAATTAATAAGATACAATGAAGGGGGGAACTGCACATAGAAAGGGCAAAATATAATGAAATCAACAAAAGAGAGTTAAGCATTTAAATCTGTAGCAAAAGTGGAAATTTTTCTAAATGTCTTATAAATGTAAAAATCATGCTGCTGTGCTTTTCTGAATATAGAATAAGAGAAATGGCAGCTAATTAAATGAGATCAGCGTTATCAGGTGTTGTCACCGATTATGAATCTGTTTGGAACAAAAACCTGCAGCCACAGGGGTGTCCCAGGACCGAGTATGAGAACTATTGATTTATTTTAAAATGCATAAAATTGCAAAAATTTGTATTTTGTGTCAAGTGGTGGAGGACGAGGCTCGGATGACTTTTATATTTCAAAGTGTATTCCTTAATTGCATACATGCAGTGTTGTAAAAAATTAAGTTACATGAGAAGTCAGGTCTCTACTTCAGTCTAAATCTACATAAAGCCAAAGCTGGTGTGCAGAAATTCTAGTGAAACGCACGTACGGCCAAACAGTCCTCCTCATGTTGGCTAACTAGCTAGCATCAAGAATTGGTGCAGGTTAAGTGCTACGGTGTATCAGGTAATTAACAGGCTTGCTAATTCACATAATACATTTTGGCACGATGAACAAGCCAGAAAATGAAAGTAGTGAAGAAGCAGCACGACGTTTACGAAACACATTTTAGCAGTGACATTTAATAGATGTTTTACCACACTGCATTCAGATTATTTGCATGGGTTAAGTGTACCTGTATGTAAGTGTTAGTGTAATCACAGTGTAATGTAATAATAATACTTACATTTACTTTGCTTAGAAAAAAATATACCTTCGTTCATCTTTTTGATTCTTTGTGGAATTTACCTTATATTATATTTTAACTGAAACTTTATTTATTTTTTTTTTTTAAAGATTACACCAAGTATAATTTACTGTATATTGCAAGTTGCAAATATATGAGGGGGCACCCAAAAATAACCGGAATTGGAAAAAAAAAACAAATGTGTTTTAATAATTTTTACTTACTGAAACTTTACTCTCCTTCAAAGTACTCTCCATGTGAATAAATTCATTTGTCCCAACAGTTTTCCCACTGTTGGAAACATTTTTGGAATCGCTGAAGAGGAACCTTGTCCAAGGCCTACAGCGATTTTTCTTTGACTTCCTCCACAGTTCAAAAATGCTTTCATTTGAGTTCTTTTTTTTTTTTCCATATGTGGGAACAAAAAAAGTTGCATGGAGCAAAATCAGGTGAGTAGGGAAGGTGGCAAGAACTCTAAGACACAAGTCAATTCGGAAATCTCTTCAATAGTCCGATTTCCATAAATTGCACTGCAATCTTTTTCAAGATTTTTGTCATTCCTGAACGTTGAAAGTCAGCCAGATCTTAGTTGGTCTTCAGGTGACATCTCAACTTGAAAACCACTCGTAGACCTGTGTTTTTACTTAGTGTTTCCTCTTTAAAAGCAGTTTCAAGCATCAGTACAGCTTCAGCAGCTGTTTTCCCCCTAAGAGAAAACAAAATTTAATGCAGACTTGCTGCTGTTTGATCATCTGTCACAAAAATCATAGAAAACGTTTAATAAGCACCAAGAAAATCCGACATAGAATGCTGTATGAACAATACAGAGCAACACCACGTGGTAGACTGCCACAGAATACTGTAAGTGTGCTACACCTAGTGGCAAAATTCGCAAATAAGTCATGATTGTGTGCCAGGTAGATTCCGGTTATTTCTAGGTACCCCCTTATGTGTGTGTGTGTGTGTGTGTGTGTGCGTGCACGTGCATATAATATATGAAATAATAAAAATGGATGGATGGATATGAGACAGAAATGATTCAGAAAAACACATTGTGTTGCCTGTTTGGGCCATATCGCACAGCCCTACATTGAAGAAGTATTATTGATTGGACTGTTCACGCTCTGTTTGGTTGTATTTGGGTGACATGTTTGGTTTGTGTGTGCAGCAGGGGTTCTCGGAAGTCAATTTTGGTGATAAGGGTAATAAATGACCTGCTTGACGTGTGGTCTACTACGAAGTGTTAGTAGTATGTGGTGATTGACTATGAACACTTTTTTTTTTTTTTTTTTTTTTTTTGTAGCTTGCCAAGCTAATGGCAGAGCTGAAGCACATGCCGGGCCTTTCCAGTATTCGGAGATCTTTTCCTTTGACACATATGGTGAGTATAGCTTTAAATGCTTTGTGGAGTAGAAAAGTGCTGTAGAGTTTATAGGCAGTGGTGTAGGTAAACCAAACTGTGATCAAGTTATTTTGTGTCCAGCAGCCGCGGAATCCTCCTCGTCGTTCACTTGGCACAGGGCCTGCACGGCGAAATCCAGAGCGCAGCTCACGGATTCATACCCGCTCCCGTTCACTCATCGACGGTCCCCCGAGCCCCACCCCTGAAGAGGACAGCGATGATGACAAATACAGCCTTGTCAGAAGGAGGAAGACGTGGGATGATATGGTAAGTTGCCTTCTACTCTGTTTTATTTAACTTGGAAGAAAAAACATAATAAATTAAGATGGCAAAAAACAAATCCTTTTAAAAGGAATGTGTCCTCTACATCATGTCCAGCATTGTCTGCTCACTGATTTAATCTAATTTCTCCACTATACAATGAACAATGAAATCCTTGGTTTCATGTCTCCCAGATATGTGACAGTAGTATAAAACCAACAACATACAATTAATTTAACCTAATACATTTGCAACGCACATCAGACCTGCTTGTGCAGTTGTCAATTTGAGTGGCTTTTGAGTAGTTTTATGATCTGTAGATTAAAAATTCCTATTGGTTCCTTACAAGTGACCATACTGGATGCCTGAGTTCTTCTGTAAGTGGAAGTGGAGTGCAACTATGTGCCAGTAATTCTGAATTAGCCATTTGATTGCCTCTAGAAGCAACAAATGGCATCTAATCAGGATAAAGATATACATCCACTTTAAATTCAAGTGACTTTTGGCCATTTTTTCCAAACTTTACTTTTGGAAGTCTTTATCGAGCACAGAGCAGGGTTTTTGTCTCTATTGACTTCACATCATGTCTGCTTTTTACTTTGTAGGCCGAACCTCGCAGGAGGAGCTCGGGTGGTTTAATGACCATTCCTCATGTGGTGCGTCCAGTAGAAGACATTACGGAAGTGGAGCTGGACAACATCTGCTTCAACGTCCGCGAGAAACTGTACAACAGAGAGACAGTGAGTGCTGCCCTAATTGATTATATGAGCTACTTTAAAGATGTCTGACTCTTTGCTATCTTCTTGTCTTTGGTTTCCATTCTACAACAGTTTTCACGTTTTTAAGTTGCGTAATGTTTTTGTGGCTGAAACACCCCTTGTGGCATCTTAAATTCAGACTTGTACTGTTGATCACAGAAGTCATGGATTAGTAGACTACAAGGACACCCTGCAACAATCATGGGTGTTAGCTTTTCTTAGATTCCCATGGCAAGTTGCTTTCCATGAGGTGTCAAGTCCTAAAATGTGCCTGTGTATTACAATGCTGCCAGTTCCAGCCCTATCCTTGTGGGTCTAGTAGTGCTGCCTAATTGTTAGTTCTGCCCCCTTGTACACCAAAAGGAATGTTATAAACTTAATAAGAATACCTACAAAGTAAGTGTCTCTTGTTCAAATTTCTGTGGCAGTTTGCCTTAAATAGGGTGCTGGTAGTTGTGAGCACTGTCCCTTTTTGATTGATTGTTATTTTTACATTGTAATCGTTAACAAATAGACAAATACTATTTCAGTGTTCTATCCTTCTTCACAAAATAAGGTTTACATGTTTCGAGTGAAAGCTCAGACTCTCTTTTTTTTTTTTTTTCCACCTCTCCCTCAACTACCTTTCTTTTTCAGGGATCTACTTGTCACCAGTGCCGGCAGAAGACCACCGACACAAAAACAAATTGCCGGAATCCTGATTGTGTAGGAGTAAGAGGTCAGTTTTGTGGCCCATGTCTGCGGAACCGCTATGGAGAGGAAGTGCGTAATGCCCTCCTGGATCCTGTAAGTGTGCCTTCTGTTGCCTGCTTTTCCCTGAAGATTGATTTAGGAAATCTACTTTTATACAGTCCAACCAGTTTGTTCTCTGAGACGAGATGTTGCAACTAGTGGTGGGTTTTTTTTTTTTTTCTTTTTGGCCTTCCATAAACAGTCAGGTGTCTTATTTCCTTCAGAACTTGGCAAACCATGAGATCTTTACTGTAGTAAATCCTCTTCCCCTTACCCGCCCCCCCCCAAACCTTGCTTGTTGGAATTTTTGGGAAGAGTTTAACGTCATACTAAAGTAGCTATTTGATAGAGCATACCGGTACAAATGGAACTGAATGTGTAGCTCCTGTTGAAGTCATATTTTCATTTATGTAATTGCCTTTCTTCCTAGATAGCTTACCATAAATGTGACCAAAGATCAAAACCTAAAGTGAAGTCTATTAGAGGGGAAAATGATGAGCCTAAAGAGTTTTGTGTGTTTAAAATATAAGACAGGGTTGTCCAAGTAGGTCGTAGTGGCTGCAGGTTTTCATTCTAATCCTCTTCTTAATGAGCTGTTTTTGCTGCTCATTTACTTGTCTTACCTTAGTTAAATTTAATTGACGTGACTCAAGCCCCTTAGTTTATTTTTCCTCAATGAGCAGCCAAACTATAATGAGACACAAAACAAGCCGCCACATGACCAGCTAACCAGGTAATAAAGAAAGATGAAGGTCTCGGTCACATTGGTCTGCTCAGGTCACAAAAACATCTTGACGGTGGAAAATCAACAGTCTGCTGTGGCAGAATGAGAGTAGCAGCAAGTCCTGATATTCAGTAACAGCTTTAACAGCAAGAATTGGCTTCTCGTTAACACTAGAATTACCTGAGCTTACGAAAAACTCGTAGATCCGTCCCACCTTAAATCGCTTCGCACCTCTCAGTCAGCGTCTTTTGTCCTGTAAATGTGTCGATAAGCAGCTGGCAGCCTACTATAATATCCCCCACCGCCGCACAGTTTTCTCAGCTCAGGTCTGTTTACCTGCATGTCAGTTGTACAGAGTGAGAAGTCAAGCAAAATGACACCTTTTATAAATACTATATCGTTATGTGGAACACATACATTTCATGTGTGTTCCGTGTCTACAGCGATCTATGTAAAAACATTAAGACAAACGTTTTTCATGTTTTAGTAATACTTGACAAAATGTAGACATGAAGTTTATAATGTGTGAAGCCTAAATTCCAAATATCAAATAAACACTTTCACAAAAGGTACAAATATAACACAACAAATGCATTTCTATTCAAGAATATAACTGCAGAAAAATAACCCAGGTTAGGGTGCGACATTGACACGCATTTGCTACAACTGCTTCGGTGGTGCAGTGGTATCAACAGTTGACTGGTAATCAAAACTTCACGGGTTCGACCCCGGACGAGTCCATTTTGAGAAGTGAGCTGCTGTTATTCTTACTATTTTAGAATAAAAACATATATTTGATTCCATTCTAACAGCCAGTGTAAATTTTTGAAACTTTTAAAGGTTAGCTTTGTTTTGTTTTTTATTCAGTTTTATTCTCTCAGTCGCGTTCACGATCCCACTTACCCCCAGCCAACACTGCTGTTTTCAAATAAAGACGTGCTATAATAGAGGTGAACTCGGATGATGACAACGGTTCTACATCGGAGCAAGAATGCACACTGCACTTTTGCCATCGCTGTACTTATTTGATATTTGGAATTCAGGCTTCTCACATTATACACTTCATGTTTACATTTTGTCAATTACTAAAACATGAAAAACGTTTGTTTTAACGACGTGTTTACATAGATTGTTGTAGACGCAGAACACACATGAAATGTATGTGTTCCAAATAACGATATAGTATTTATAAAAGGTGTCATTTTGCTTGACTTCTCACTCTATACAACTCTAAGCAACTGACACACAGGTAAACAGACTTGAGCTGAGAAAACTGTGAGGCGGTGGGGGGATGTGATAGCAGGCTGTTTGCTACTAATCAACACATTTACAGGACGAAAGACGCTGACGGAGAGGTGTGAAGCGATTTTTAAGGTGGGATGGATCTACAAGTTTTTTCATAATTCTAGTATTAAGAAACTGGTTAGAGTGAAATTGGCTGGAGTTTGATGTTCTGACCAAGCTGGTCATCTGTTGGCTCATTTCACATGTCATTTCTGTTTGGCTGCCATTTAATAAAGAACCAATTCAAAGGACTGAATCCTTAAAAACAGGGTTATTAAAATGAAGAGAAAACGAGTTAATTAGCAATGAAAACTGATCACTGATTAGGAAAAGGGTTGGAATGAAAACCTGCAGCCACTGCGGTCCAACAGGCCTGGAGTTCGACACCTCTGATCTAAGGCAATAGATTAATCTGTATTCCTGCTTTTCCTGGTTTCAGTAGAAGAACAAAACCATTCTAAATTTGTTCACGAAACAGTGATTTGCATGCTCAGGCTTATTTCTGTTTAGAACATTTAAAGAAAATTGATGCCACATTACACAAAGGTATCAGGTAGGATGTGATGGCCTTAGTTATAACTTACCTGAGAACCACTGAATGATGCTCTGCGAGTTTTAAGTGAGTGTGTAACTGGCTCTTTTGAATTATATTTTCATTTGCTTATTTGTCTGACACCTTTATTTAAGGCATCTTACAATGTCTAAGGTACGATTGGTTACATGGTTTTCCAGTTGTGGCGCTGGCAGGTCAAGTGACTTGCTCAGGGTCACCCAGTGGTGTCAGTAGCGGGATTTGGACCCACAACCTCAAGGTTTGAAGTCCAAAGCCTTAACCACTACACCACACTGCCGCATTTCATCAAAATATCAGTATAGATACCTTGCGTTTAATAATCATTTGATAATTATAGCCAGCACTTGTTTTGACAAGTTTAACTATAGAAAAATTACAAGTAGTACTGACAGTACAGATAGTCTGTTACCAATCATGAATTGTTCATAGTAGTTGAAGTAAATGCCCTAAGCATTTATAAAATATCTTTCTACATAGGTGGTAAGATGTGGTGGTAATGGTCTGTGCCCAAAATAAATCACCCCTCACTTTAACTTTTTGGACTCTTTGAATGCTGTTTCAACTTTCAGGTTTGTCAGTCTGTTCCTTTCACATGAATACTCATAGTTTTCCCCATACACATGCTGGGAATGGAATCTTTATTTGAATAAAAGGTTGTGTGCTTCTCTGGCATTATAACCCAAGCTTCCACTGGCATTTTCCTCCTGCTCATTCATAAATGTATCCTGGTCCCATTAGTATAATTTTGATGTCCATACTGAGTGAAATTTGCTCTTTTCCTTTGTTATAGTGGGCTGTTGGTCTTTGAAAGTCCATTGTTTTCATAAGCATAGCTTGGCGAGGATGCTGAGGGGGGTCACCTTGTTGTTGCTTAATTACAGAGCTGGTATTGTCCACCTTGTCGAGGTATATGTAACTGTAGTTTCTGTCGACAACGGGAAGGCCGCTGTGCTACTGGTGTCCTAGTCTACTTGGCGAAATATCACGGATTTGACAACGTGCACGCCTATCTGAAAAGGTAAGAGTTCTGTAATTGCCTGTTTTGTCAAGGAACATACTTAAAATAACAGGAAATTTTGATTCATGCTTCATTTTGGTTCCTGTGAGTGCGCAGATTTCTTTTTTTCTGTCTTTTGAATTTTGCATGTCCATTATTTAGAGTATGTTTGTTCTGGGTCGAGATACAGAGATGACAAGACCCCACTAGCTGTTATGTGAAGCCAACAGTAAATTGTATCTAGGTGAGAGATTGGCTGTTGGCTGACTAAACAAGCTTGATGGACTAAATGGTCTCCTTGTTTGTCAGATATTATGTTTACTGTTCTCTCTACACTGCCTACACTGTGGCATTTGCAGTTCAATTGCAATAGAAGGCACAGTAATGTTACTGAAGTAGATTGTCTTAGCATTTATCTTGACAAAACCTGCTTAGTCATATTCTGTATTGTGGGAGACTGGGGTCTTTTCCTGACAGGGTGACAGTCTATGTGGGGCCCAACTATGTCCATAACACAGGGATGATTTTAAAATCCCCAATTACCCCCCATGCATGTCTTTTGACATAATAGCATTCATTATACTGTACTTATTTGGATACATCTTACTCCAATTAAGCTTGTATAATAAATCAAGAAATGAACTGCAATGAGTGATGACCATGTTTCTGTAAAAGACGCTGCTCCACAGTCAAAATTAGATGGAAGCCTTCAGCATAAAAATATTTATTTTTTTTAGATAGCAGTCTGGTTTCTCTTCTGCTCACCAGGGAAGTGTCCATATGTTTGTTTCTGCATCACAGTGGACAAAGAAACCGGTTACTACACAACTCAACAGTGCCTACTCCAGCTCTGGCCTTGGCACATTGTGCCAAATATACAAATTGTGTGGTGATGCGCATTGCTACATCTGCCTGCTTGAAACATGCAGCCATCTGTTAAGTGCAAGCTTGGTGCTTTTTAGTAGGCACATCTTCTCTAAGTGTTTGACTGAATATAACTGACTGATATTTGCAACTACTTTGGACTACTGAATGATAGTTTAATTCTTTTTTTTTTTTTTTGCAGCCTCAAGAAAGAGCTGGAGCAAGAGGAAGAAAATGCAAACTGCAGTTCTTAAAATGCACTGAAAAATTTGAACAGTCTGGTACTGTCCAAGTCAATGTGTTTGTGTGCGGCTGCCATTTACTTCTTAAAACATATTTGTTTTGGGTTGTGCTGTCCATTATCTGTACTGGCGATCTGTTGCCTGTCAACATCTAAAACTAATTCAAATCGTGCAAATGGTTTGATTAATATAAGCACTACTGCCCCTAGACAATACATGTAGAAAGTCATCCTGCTTTGCCAGGTATGCCACTAAAATGTTTTGAGGCTGTGATCATGAGGCACCATGGAAAATGTAGTCTGATTATTTAATAGGCTTCCTAAGGGAGGGAATTACACCTTCCTTATCTCTGAGCCCCATTTGATGGACAAAAACTAAACAAATTACATGTTTTGCATTCCGTGGACTAAGTCCTTTATTTTACATTGGAGAGGTTTTACACCCTGGAGATTTCCTACATGGGTTAAGCCTGGCTGGTGTTGCTATTTTGGTTGAGGCAGCTAATTGATGATTACCGTATATACTCACGTATAAGTCGGGTCTTGAAACCCAAAAAAATGGATCATAAAATCAGACCCCTACTTCTATGTCCGTTCAAAAATACGACAGTTGGATTTTTTCTTTTTTTACATCTTCTTGCTTCCTTCAATCTCGCACCAGTTTCTCAGACACATCGAATTTTGTTGCAGCAGCACAGTTACCAATTTCTTTCGCCACTTCAACAACTTTTAATTGAAAACCAGCTTCATTTTTCTTCTGATCAAACGCTCCATCGTAGATGAGGGATGCTCTTACGATAAAGGTGTTATGAGGGAGTGAGACACACAACAGTGCAAATGTCTCTTCGGAATAGTTTAGGTATTGCTGTGTGGTCACGTAGGCACAATACATAGAGGAAAAAAAAAATGCTGTGTGCTCCATGGTTATTCTCTCAGGTGGGCATTAGCATATCATAATCTCTTGGACCAATTGAATAAGTTTTCTGCATTCATCTAATGCGACCGACATTATAAAATACAGGAAATTATACATTAAAATCAAGTCCCGACTTGTATGCGGGAGAACTTATCCACGAGTATATACGGTTAATTGGAACAGAGCTTGGCTTTTTTATTTTTTTTTTTAAATATATGTAAACATTATGCTGCGGTAATAGTTTGGAAGAGATTGTTCAGGGCAGTACAATCCTTTAGCTTCTATCTCTAAGCCATAAGTTGTGAATTTTTAAGATGTACTAGGTTGTCAATCCAGCTTTCTTCCACATAGTTCAAATTTATACTTGCAAAACAGATTTATGTAGCACCTTACATTTGTGAGCACCATCATATTGCCATCTATGGATTTGGCATGATGGCTTGCTTTCTTACCTGAACAATGTCAAGATTATTGTCTCACTCATGATCACTTAAAAGGCTGAGCTGTAGGGAATGCTCAGCAGTCTTCTACTTTACTCTCACCACTTCCACCTTTTGGAAGTTTTCGCTGCCTACCTTAATGTTAGTGTGATGTGCATCAAAACACAATTTTATAGCATCAAATGCTTCCACTCCTCTACATTGTGTATAGTGCTTTCTCTGAAAAGTGTTCCAAACCAGTGTATGTGTCTAGATGAGCATTTTCATAAAGATAGGTAAGTGCAGACCTGTGATTGGGACTGTCAGGTGCAACTCATTACTCATCTCGAGAGATTTCAGTTTATCGTACATAGCTAGATAAAAGTAAAGTTTCCTCCCAACCCTGCTCGCAATAACGCGAGTTTAGAAGATGAATGTATGGATAAATGGCGGGGTAATCTTTGTAGGAGTGTTCTGTAGGTCACACCAACCTCAGGCTCCCTAAGGGCCGGAGATATACTTGAAACTCTAAACACTTACACGCACGTATCATGGCTGCCACACTTTCCCAGCTCTCTCTTGATGCGTCCTCTGAGCACGTCGTCAGAAATTAACATGACACGTGTGGAAGTTGCAGTTCCAGCAACAGTTTGGGTGGTGTGCGTGGTCAGGTTTTGGTACATGATGTCAGCATCGTTATTTACTATCAACATGTCCATAGTGATAAACATGCCTGTCAGAACAGCTGGCATCATATTGTCATCTCTTCGTAAGTAGATTTGGAAACCTGAAAGATGAAATAGAAGGAAATTCGAGACAGATACGTGTGTCCAAGGCAGCCGTTGCAAGATAACACGATGTGACTGCAAGCTGCATTGCACCTCCAAACAGAATCCGTGTGCGTGCTTCGATGTTGGATGAATAATTTGATGTGGTGAAGCAAATCATCAAACTTAAATGCTGCCATCCACATGTATTCTTGGTGCTTTTTTCATCCATTTCTCATATAGGCAATACAAGCGTTGCATATACCCCTTTGTAGTGACACGATACATTTAAAGGTCTTGCATAATATTTGTGTTGTTGTTTGTAGTCTTTTGTACCTTCAAAATCCTGTTGATTTACATAAACTATGACCGCAAATGTAGTCAGTACGCTGCTTTTCTAGCTGCAGCGTACACGGAGCGTCAAATTGCTGTCAATTTGTGTTTATTTTTCTGCTAAAAATAATGTTCTATGAATAACCCTTTGCTCACATTTACACCACTGTCATGGTTTGTGTAAGTGTGAGGCCTTTATGAGTTCCGTGGACAGTAGAAAACTGAAGAGGGCCATTTGTGCCAATCTTTTTTTTTTTTTTTTTAAAACGAGTCTCCAGCACATTTTTTCACCTAGAGCCATGAAAATGCATCAGTTGCAGACGGCGTATTCTGAATGTTGGTCACTTTATTACATTTTTATTTTTTTAATGGCCTGCCAGTGTCCCGTTTCAGTGACACACTGTGGGTCGCTCAGCTCACTGTTTTTGTATCCCGTAACATAATACTAGGCCAGTCTGACAGAAATGTACTTTTTTTTTTTTTTTTTTTTTTAAATAAATTCTGACATGTATCGTAAATTGAGCTCTTTTAGCAGTTTCTTGTATGCAGCTAGCTTACCTTTTGAACAAATTGCTTTCTCAAAGCTCTCCACAGGTTCTGTCAGGACTTTTTCAATGCCCAGTGCTGAGCTCTACAATTTTGCCTGTGTGTATGTGCAGACAGCATGGGCCTTTCTTTTTTGTGGTTAGGCACTCTGTGATTATTTAGCATTGTTATTTTTAAATATGCACAACAAATGATCATAAAATAACTGACAGCTCTGCACATAAAACCCAAACCCTCGTGAGAAAGGTCTAATTTATAGGAAATGGATTCTGTGAGAGAGCAGGTTCTAGGTTGATCTTAAAACGGTTGTGTCACAACCTTGCAGGTAAACCTCAGAGTATTTCAGTGGCCTGCTGCCTGGAAACTGAGCCAGTTGTGTCATTACTGGCCCTGTGCACAGCCTGCATCCTTAACTACTGCTTTTCTGATTGTGGGTTTTTTTTTTATTGTTAATTGTTTAATATTTTTTGTAGCATATTTGTCTTAATGTTCTGAGGAATGGTGCCTGAATTTTAGAATTACAATTATCAGTTGCATTGATATTTGAATTACTGTCATCTGTTTATTAAAATAACCTTGGAGAGGAAAAAAAATAAGTCTGGATGTTCTTTACTACTTCTGTGAATTTCATGTTTGGAATCATTTGAATGTTTCTGGGAGATCTTGTGTGAAATTTCGAAGATGCTGTTGGAAAGGTTTCCCTCTGGATGCCTTGCAACTTCCTCTGTAGATAGACTTTTGCATGTTAGCAGCACATTTTTCCACGGCCTCCAGTGTTATCATTGTGAAACTTTGCATGGGAATCTGTGGCAGACACTATATAACTTAATGATATTCCACGGGGTCATTTGGCATGTGTTTAGGCCTTGCATCCAAATCATAACGGTTTCTTTACAGCTGGTCTCTGCTTGTGTACTTTATATTATTGGATTATGGATGGATGGACTGATGCAGTTCACGTATTTTTACCTGCAGTTTGTGGCTCAGTTTAAAGCAGGGGTCTCCAACTCCAGTCCTGGAGAGCTACTGTGGCTGCAAGTTTTCATTGTAACCCTTTTCTTAATTAGTTACCAGTTTTTGCTGGTAATTATTTCCCTTTTTTTAATTGACTTTTCTTGAGACTCTGACCACTGAATTTATTCTTTTTTTTCCTTAAATGGCACTTAAACATAAATTTGATGTGAACTAAGCCAACAGATGACCAACACAGTTGGGGCCTCAAACTCCAACCTTCATTTAGTTTCTTAACTTAAAGCCAATTCTCGTTGCTATTAAACCCGTTATTCAATTCTGTGGTGCTCATTCTGCCATGGCAGACATTTTTTAA
The DNA here is from genome assembly GCA_026402145.1 of Polypterus bichir lapradei. Lineage (NCBI taxonomy): Eukaryota > Metazoa > Chordata > Cladistia > Polypteriformes > Polypteridae > Polypterus > Polypterus bichir. Next base: position 16,841,211 of record JANRMT010062814.1, on the reverse strand, counting down.
GAACAATGTTAAAATGTTTTGTGGACCTGAGCAGATCAACATTAGTGAGGCCTTCACCTTTATTTACTTTCAGTTATTGTGTGACGGGAGCAGGTTGTTGTTTATGTGTTGGTTCATTTTATGTCTTAATATTGTTAGGTTGCTAATTAAGAAAAAAAGAAATAATTAAGGGGCCTTAGTCTTTTAAAATTAAGGCAAAGAGTTAATTAGCAGCAAAATCTGGTCAATAATGAAGAAAAGGCTTAGAATGAAAACTTGCAGCCACAGTAGCTCTCTAGAACTAGAGTTGGAGGCCCTTGCTTTAAAGTGTCACAAATCAGCATTTGTAAGTTGCAACTGGTTGTAAATCTCCACTAAGTAGCATTGTTGTTTGTAGGATTGTTGCAGTATAATGACCCAATAAGTTTTGGATCAAACAGCTTCAAAATGTTTGGAGGAATATTTCAGACAAAAGTAAATAAATGCATTGTGAAATGTGACCAGGGAAAAAAAAAAAAAAAAGGTATGTGAGCCTAAATAATTGTCTCTAAATGTTTTGCTTCTTGGTTTTTCTTTTTTCCCTTTTTTCTTTTTTTTTCTGTATGCATTTAATTATTCCTTCATTGTTTTGGTAGAGTCTTAGTGGTGACCCTGTTTTCCCTTTTAGACTGTGTAGAATGCCCCTGATCATGTCTAAAGCCCAGGTCAATGTCAGGATTGAGTACTGCTAAATATGCTTACTACCAGGTGGCTGTCTGGTCTATCTTATCATGATGGTTGTTCTCTTGTCTGAAGTGTTCCACCATTGCCTTTGATTCAACATGGTTTCTGGATGGATGGATAGACTGAGAAACCACATGACCTCTCCCCATGGATGAAGCGGAGTAATCGAGTCTCTCTCTTTATTCGAATCTATGCTAATTCTGCAGATTCCTTAATGTATCTGCACTATGACTAATAGGATGTCGTTGTGCAGGGCCCAACTCATTCCAGGTTCATTCCAGACCTGTTTCGGCATACCTCAAACCATCACCCACCCGACCGGCCCCCCCCCCCCCCCCAATTTACATTTCTGGCCAGATTGTCCTTTGATTTTGGTTACCTGTATTCCCCCTGTCTAGCTGGTAAATTCCTGCTTTTGAATTTTAGCTTGGGACTATCTGCATGCAATCTGCTTAAGGGTTAGGAGCCCTCCAACCTGTGGGAAAAACCTGGGGGTTGGGGGGCAGAATTGGCACTCCAGCCCCCTTTTTAAAAAAAAAAAAAACACCTCACACTGTTCCATTCCATCTGAATTAGTGTGATGCTGAGGTGTCACCTGTGGCAAGACTGTATTCTGGTCCTAATCTGGGATCCTGAGGTGGTTTGTCATGTGGTGGGTATGGCAATGTGCTGTATCAGTGTATGCGCCTAACCGGTCAGTGGACGTGAGCACAGGCTCTTCTAAGTAAGCATGGTCACTCAGAATTTTAACATGAGTTGTGACTGAGAGATGGAGAAGGGGCAGTGAGGCCTTCTTAGTGGCCAAACTGATGGACTGCAATCAGCACATGTTCCTTAAGGGACTGGCTTAAATCTTATTACAAAATGAATATAAATGTATAGACAATTTTATAAATAAATCTTCAAATGTATTGTCTTTATTAATTTTTTTTTTCTCTCCATTGCATTAATTTATTTCCGTACAAGTGCACACAACATGAAGCTCAGCTTGAAACTGTCATTTTCACCCATCAAATTCAAGATGTGTTTGGATTGGACGCTCAAAGCTGTGACTGTATTCGCGTCTGGAGTGCATACGAGTGTGAGAGACTATTTAATTCAAAACGCTGTCTATGTATCGCCAGTACTGCATCTGAGGTGTCTGCTGTAAATGTGATGTTCTAATGTTGTGCACTGATGAGTCGCCAATCAAAACGTTGCACTCACCAGAGCCCATTGTCATTTTCACCTTTCAAAGTTGATAGTTTTCAGTTCAAGGTGTACTTCCTGTTGCAGGTAATGTTACTAAATGAAAGAGAAATTAAATACATAAAGAAATAAGCAACAAAAAAAAAACACATTTAATTATTTATGCTCCTAATTTGTTGTCACATGTCACAATGTATATATTTGCATATTTATTTAGTTTCGTCTGAAATATTTCTCTATAGAAATGCAGTTCGGGGCTGGTTGTCCGAGACCGGCTGCCTGCCCCTGCCCAGGCGGTCAGCTGTCCAAGCCATTCTCCAGTTTAGCGATAAATTATATGCTGTGCTTCTTAAGTTGGTTTGGGTCTTACTGAATGGATCTTGACTTAAAATTCAAGACACCCGTGGAGGATGTTTTACTGCCTATGTTGTTTTTCAATATGGAATTTTACCGTTGAACAACTGGAGCAAATCTGCCCATCTAACAGTGGGTAACTGTTACCTTGTGACCCCTGTCCTCCTTTGTAACAAATAAACATTTTAGTAAAGGAGGGTGGGGTGGTTATGAGGGCTAAAAGACAAGATGATGTATCTGCTGGTCAGGTTCCTACTGTGGGTTTATTCTTCTACACCAGTTATTGGTGTATATGAGGAGGGCATAATTAACAAAGAACATACTTGAAAATGGGGAGGACCACAGCTAAGGCCTGGTTTACACCTGAGGTGCTGGACAATTCTTGTGGTCTGTGAAGGGGTGGACAATATGACCAAAATAACAGAATCAAACCCATCGAATTCTGTACACTGTTGCAGAGGGTCCTGACCAGTGCAGTTTTGGGAACAAAGCAAGAAAACATCCCTAGAAGAGGGGATTAGTCCTTTAGAGGAGTGTTTCTCAACCTTTCTGTTGTGGTGACCCAGTCCCCCCATGCTAAAATTGAGCACCGGACATCTTCCTCATTGGTCATCAGAGCTTCGGGGGTCTCCCTTTTTTGAATTGAGTGACCCACCGACTCGGGGATTGAGATATGCTGTATTAAAGGGTCCACTCACTCATTCTCAAGCACACACACACCGAGGTCAATTAAGCATCACCGATTCACCAAGATTGCATGTCTTTGGGATGTGGGAAGGAAAGCCATGCAGAGTTTTGGTGGCCTTCCCATGGGGATTTCCTGCTTTAATCCAAAGCTTAATGGAAATCCAAAATTTCCTTGCAGTCTTGTTTTTGGAAAATTGAGATGTGGAAAATGGATGAATTTCAATGTTGACCTGCTTAACACTTCACAGTTGTGAGGAAATGGACGGACATTATTTATGCCAAGGTGAAATTTGGGCTTTTTACAAAAGCTCGAGCAATGCAGCTTTTTAACAAACACCCACAAGAATTACTAAAAGATGAAGAAGAGAGCAGTCATGATAAGGCATTATAAAGGTGTATTGCTAAAGGTAGCATTTGTTGACACACTGCTAATGCATAATTCTTGTTGTGTAAACGTCCTCTGTGTTGGCATGTCAGACAGAGGATGTGCTGCATTTCACAAAATGAACATTGCTTGCTGCTTCGTTTTTAGGTGCCTGAAGCTGTTTGTATCCATCCCATCGAAGCTCGTTTATTACAGTACATTAGTTAGTAAGTGGAGGGTCGCGAACCTTCAGTCCCCTAAATGCATTGCTGATCATTTCCAGTATAAGTTACACCTCTGGATTTCTGCCTTTTTCTTTTCCTAACTGACTGGTCTGATCATTTATTGCTCACTTACTGTTGGCCTTTACTGATATGTTATGTAGTTTGTGGGTGTGGCTTGGCTTCATGTTGAACTGGCTTTGCACCCTGATTGGACAACTCACCCAAGGACACTGGGAGAACATAAAAACTCCACCCAGGTGAAGCCCAAACTGCAGTTAGGCACTACCATGTTGTTCATAATCTCCTCTGTGTGCAGGAATAGTGAAAACAAACCCATCAGATTCAATTACATTGTTTCATTAGCAAAGAATCAAAAAAAAAAAGTTTGAAATTAAATCCATTAGGCGCACGTGAAACTGAAAACAACCCCTTGTTGCCTAACTTTATTTACAATTATATAGAAAAAAGAAATTGTGTTTTTGCTGTCAAGCAGATGCTAAATTAAGTGGAGATTGTTAATCTGAATATAGCACACAAGCAAAAAATAAGCTAGCACATATTTGTATCTTGGCGCAACTTACCTCAAATTTGGACAATTTCTCAAAATTAGCAGCCAAAATTCACATGCATGGCCATGCCAACACTTCGTTTTCACTAGTACTATTAGATGGCGTGACCAGTGCTTCCAATACAATCCTCCGTATGTATTGAATACGCATCAACCAGCATTGGTGGGATACATACACCACCTCGGCTGCATTCAGGTTGGAAGCAGTTTGAAGAGATTTTATGACAATCGTCTACAAGGGGTTAAAAGTGTGTGCAATCTGCAGTGTTTCCAATTAGCCTGATGAGCCACCCAATGGCTGTGAAAGCCTCAGGTAGGTGTCACCCCTGGGGGATTTAAGCCCCTTAAGTCTGCCATCTCAATCCGCGTTGTACATTCTCTTTTGAAATGGCCACATCGTGAAGGGCTTCAGGTCCACCTAGGCTTTTCGTCCCTCAACACCAAAGATGTGCAGGTTGGGCTAGTTGGTACCACTTAATTAGCCTCAGGGTGGTGTGTGTGTGTAAGTTGGCTCTTTGATGGACTGAGACTCCACTTGCTGTTGTGCCCAACCAAGTGCTGCTGTGGGGCCTTCGGGACTCTGAATTGGATGATCTGGAAATTAAAGTTTTAAAGTCTGTGTGATCACAATGATCACGTAAAACTCGAAGGCCAAAGTAGTGGGCACTAAACCTACTTTAAGTCCGGGCTGGGGGGGGGTTTCAGTTCAAGTACACAAAGGGTTCATTTATTGAGCTGCCATCCCTTTAACAAATGTGAATAATGCCTTCAATATCCATTTCTTAAGGAGTGCCTTCTATGTCAAAATAGAGTGCCTTTCCAGCGGTCTTGGGCACCACTTTTCATATCTCCATTTTCTAATTCGTCTCTAATCGGTCTGTTTTGTATATTGCCTTTCCTGCCTATTATGTAGTGCATCTCATATTTGACTTTTTGTATCTGTTTCTATTTTATTTCACATCTAAGTGCTTTATACAGGGCCTTTCATGCCTGTCTATAGTATTGTTTGTACCCTTCTTTTGAATTATTTCTGTACCTGTTTTGTGTGTTGCCTTTCTTTTCTAAGTATTAAATAACACTTTTCATATCTGTCTGCTTTGTATAAGAATGTAAATATCTATTTATCTTCTATATTGTAGCTCTTTTATTACAGGTCAATTTTATAGGTTCTTTTCGTATCTATTTCCTTCCCTATCTATTGAGTTTCTTTGTGTTTAGTGATATTTTCATATCTGACGGCTTTATGATACCATAGTGCTTTTCTCTCATAGTGTAATTTCTCTCCAGAGATGCTCAATTGGGTTTCAGTCAGGGCTCTGGCTCAGACATGAGACCAAGATAGAACTTTTTGGCCTTAATTCTAAGTGGTATGTGTGGAGACAACCAGGCACTGCTCATCACTTGTCCAATACAGTCCCCACAGTGAAGCATGGCGGTGGCAGCATCATGCTGTGGGGGTGTTTTTCAGCTGCAGGGACAGGACGACTGGTTGCAATCGAGGGAAAGATGAATGCGGCCAAGTACAGGGATATCCTGGACAAAAACCTTCTCCAGAGTGCTAAGGACCTCAGACTGGGCCGAAGGTTTACCTTCCAACAAGACAATGACCCTAAGCACACAGCTAAAATAACGAAGGAGTGGCTTCACAACAACTCTGTGACTGTTCTTGAATGGCCCAGCCAGAGCCCTGACTTAAACCCAATCGAGCATCTCTGGAGAGACCTAAAAATGACTGTCCACCAACGTTTACCATCCAACCTGACAGAACTGGAGAGGATCTGCAAGGAGGAATGGCAGAGGATCCCCAAATCCAGGTATGAAAAACTTGTTGCATCTTTCCCAAGAAGACTCATGGCTGTATTAGCTCAAAAGGGTGCTTCTACTAAATACTGAGCAAAGGGTCTGAATACTTAGGACCATGTGATATTTCAGTTTTTCTTTTTTAATAAATCTGCAACAATTTCAAAAATTATTATTTTTTTTTTGTCTGTCAATATGGGGTGCTGTGTATACATTAATGAGGGAAAAAAATAATTTAAATGATTTTAGCAAATGGCTGCAATATAACAAAGAGTGAAAAATTGAAGGGGGTCTGAATACTTTCCGTATCCACTGTATGTTACAGTTGTATGGTAGCTCTTTATAGAGTGACTTTCCATTTAAATATTGCACTGCACTTTTCATTTCTATTTTGTATAGTCATGTTAATATCTGTCTGCCTCTTACCATCACTTTCATGCAGTATCTCTATCCTGTACTGTTTTTTTCATTATTGTAGATTTATTTTATAGAACATTAGAACAATCTGAATGACAACAGGCCATTCAGCCCAACAAAGCTCACCAGTCCTGTCCAGTTAATTCTTCCAAAAAACACCAAGTCGAGTTTTGAAAGTCCCTAAAATTTTAAATAGTTTTTTTTATTTAGTTAAAAAGTCTTTATAATTAGTTGTTTGCTTTCTATGTACCTTTCATGTCTTAAATTGTACTTACTATGTTCATCTTCCTATCTAATTTATATAGTTCCTTTCTTATAATTTCTGAAGCATTTTTTTTATAACAATACACCTGTTTTAGCTATATTAATGCCTGTTTTATATACAGTAGTGCCATTCTTATCTAAGTATTAAAAAACACTTTTCACAGCTATCATTTTGTATAGTTTTGTAGATTTAATATGGTGCCTTATATACTTGTTTTCATATCAGTTTGAACATTAAAACACTCTGGACGAGAACAGGCCACTTCAGCCCAACAAAGCTCGCCAGTCCTATTCACTTATTTCTTCCAAAAAAAAACATCAAGTCGAGTTTTGAAAGACCCTAAAGTCTTACTGTCTACCACACTACCTGGTCACTTACTCCAAGTGTCTGTGGTTCTCTGAAAAAGAAAAACTTCCTAATGTTTGTTTTGAATTCCCTCTTAACAAGTTTCTAACTCTGTCCCCGTGTTCTTGATGAACTCATTTTAAAGTCACCGTCTCGATCCACTGGACTAATTCCCTTTATAATTTTAAACACTTCAGTCAGGTCTCCTCTTCATCTTCTTTTGTTTAAACTCTAAAGGCTCAGCTCTTTTAATCTTTCCTAATAACTCAACCCCTGTAGCCCTGAATCAGCCTTGTCGCTCTTCTCTGGACCTTTTCTAGTGTCTGCCAGTTGATTGTGTCGAGTCCACTACAACTCTCAAATCCTTCTCATAAGGTGGACTCTCAATTTTCAGACCTCCCATTATGTATTCAAACCTCACATTTTTACTCCCTACATGTAATACTTTACATTTACTGACATTAAATGTCATCTGGCACAAATCTACTTGAGCAGAACCTCCAGTGACTTGTACTCCACACATCAAGGCACTATATAACCTGACATTCTGTTAACGTTTTAATGGCTTCTGAACACTGTCTGCCAGTCGATAGCTTAGAGTCCACTATGACTCCTAAATCCTCCTCATATGGTGTGCTCTCGATTTTCAGACCTCCCATTGTGTATTTAAACCTCACAGTTTTACTTCCTATGTGCTCAGGGTGGTCCCTTTTACTATCTATTTATTTCTACAACCCCACCTATCTATTTAATAACACATTTAATGTCTAGATTTATTTTTATATCTGTCTGCTTTATCTGTCTTTCCCATTTATATTTTTTCATATCTGTTTTGCATTGTATCTATCATGTCTGTCTTATACAGAGCTTTTTCATATCTCTTTTATCTTTTTAATATAGCGCCTTTACTATCTGTAATGTGTCTTATCTCTTTTATCTTTTTAATATAGCGCCTTTACTATCTGTAATGTGTCTT
>JANRMT010062814.1:16821014-16833311 GCA_026402145.1 Polypterus bichir lapradei | reverse complement strand
TCTTTTATCTTTTTAATATAGCGCCTTTACTATCTGTAATGTGTCTTTAATGTGTTTCTTATGTAGTAATATGCAGCTTTGTTGGGCTAAATGGCCTGTTCTTGTCTAATAATAATAATAATTCTTTGCATTTATAGCGAGATTTTCTCAATACTCAAAGAGCTCTCCACACAGAGATTGTTTAAATGTTCTTTGTAATTTTCCTGTCTACTTTATGTTGTTCCTTGCACATCCAATTCATAAAGCATTTCTCATATCTGCTTTTAACGATGTGCCTTTTCAATTTAAATATTGCATAATATTTCTTATTTTTATGGCAATGTTAATATATATATATATAGTTGCTTTCTATTTCTTGTACAGCACTGTTCTGCGTTATTATCAATTGGCTGACCACGCCTTTATCCAAGGAGACTTTCAACATCTTTCTACGTACTTGCATGTTTTGTTGGTTTTATGATTTTATTATCTGCTCGGTGTCCTTGAGTGTTTAGAAAGGCACCTTGAAATAAAATGCATTATTATTATTGGCGCCACAGGAATGTCACATGACTTGCCCCTGGTCATACCATGGTGTCAGTAGTGGGATCTGAACACACATTTTCAGGGTTTGAAATCCAAAACCTTAACCAGTACGCCACTCTGTTCTGTTTTCTGTTTATGTAATTCCCTGTTTACCTAGGAGATGCCACTTTTCATTTCTAACTCTACCTTGTATTGTGTCTGTCATCGCCTCTTTTGCGCGATCCCATCACGTCAGGCTGTACTCCTGTTGCCTCTGGCCGGGTCCGCGTGTGCCTCTAGGGGGCGCCAGCTAGCCCTCTTGGCTCAGCCGCTTGTTGGCGCGGCGGCGGGTTTTTAAACGCCGGTTTAAGACGCGGCCCCGCAGGAGGCCCGTGGTGCACAAAGAGCCCCGCAGTCGGCCTTTCAGCGGCGTGAAAAGCGGCAGCCGGCCGCACAATGCGAGCTCAGTGACGGGCCGCGGCGTCAGGCTCTCCGCAGGGCTCAGCACGGCGCTCGCCGTTTCCCCCGGCACGCGATTACTTTTCAGGAATAATGAGAGGCTTTTAAATGTGCTCTTCAAAGTGGCGGAGCGGGGAGAAGTAGACGAGGTGATTGACGGAGAAAAGCGCTTACCTCCAAAGCGGCGGAGGTTAATATTAATCAAATACGCGCCATTAAAATGGGCCTTTCGTACCATTTACCGTTTGGCATTTCTAGAAATAACACGCTTTTAATATCAAAGTGCACTAAAGAAGCACCTTTTTCTCGTTCTTGCTATTCAGCATTTTTATTGCCACGATTGTAATCTACATTATGTGACTGTTTCACCCACTTCAGTTTTTCTTTTTTTAAACACAGATGAAGCGTTCGATCGCTTTATTGAACCAAAAGGCCACTTGAATGCTAAACAAACTGCGGACGTGTGAGGGTTAATAAGCTCCGATCATTTGGCCAGGTGAGCGACCGAAAGACCACTGAGCTGACATGTCTGCTTGGGCCGGCGGGAAGTTTACTCCCACGATCGCCGTTTTATATAGCGCCTTTCACTAAACAGTTTAAACGAACAGAAGAAACCGCGGACTAGAACTGTCAGAATGTCAGTCGTTTTCCAACCGGCCTAGTCCTGAACAGGGTCGCGGGGGGTCTTGCTGGAGCCTCTCCCAGATAGCATGGGAACAAACCCCGGACGGGACGCCAGTCGCTCGCAGGGCCCGAACTCGAACTGGCGTGCAGTTAATTAGAGCGAACGAAAATTCACTCTCAAATTTATATTATTACTTACAACCCCAATTCCAATGAAGTTGGGACGTTGTGTAAAACGTAAATAAAAACAGAATACAATGATTTGCAAATCCTTTTCAACCTCTATTCAATTGAATACACTACAAAGACAAGAGATCGAATGTTCAAACTGATAAACTTTATTGTTGTTTTGCAAATCTTTACTCATTTTGAATTTGATGCCTGCAACACGTTCCATAAAAGTTGGGACAGGGGCATGTTTACCACTGTGTTATATCACCTTTCCTTTTAACAACACTCAATAGGCGTTTGGGAACTGAGGACACTAATTGTTGAAGCTGTGTAGGTGGAATTTCTTTCCCATTCTTGCTTGATGTACAACGTGGTCTCTGTTGTCGTATTTTGCGCTTCTTAATGCGCCACACATTTTCAATGGGAGACAGGTGTGGACTGCAGGCAGGCCAGTCTCGTACCCGCACTCTTTTACTACGAAGACACGCTGTTGTAACACATGCAGAATGTGGCTTCGCATTGTCCTGCTGAAATAAGCAGGGATGTCCCTGAAAAAAGACGTCGCTTCGATGGCAGCATATGTTGCTCCAAAACCTGCATGTACCTTTCAGCATTAATGGTGCCTTCACAGATGTGCAAGTTACCCATGCCATGGGCACTAACACACCCCCACACCATCAGAGATGCTCGCTCTTGAACTTTGCGCTGATAACAATCCAGATAGTCCTTTTCCTCTTTGGCCCGGAGGACATAACGTCCATGATTTCCAAAAACAATTTGAAATGTGGACTCGTCAGACCACAACACACTTTTCCACGTTGCGTCAGTCCATCTCAGATGAGCTCGGGCCCAGAGAAGCCGGCGGCGTTTCTGGGTGTTGTTGATATATGGCTTTCACTTTGCATTGTAGAGTTTTAACTTGCACTTGTAGATGTAGCGACGAACTGTGTTAACTGACAATGGTTTTCTGAAGTATTCCTGAGCCCACGTGGTAATATCCTTTACAGAATGATGTTGGTTTTTAATGCAGTGCCGCCTGAGGGATCGAAGGTCACGGGCATCCAGTGTTGGTATTCGGCCTTGCCGCTTACGTGTAGAGATTTCTCCAGATTCTCTGAATCTTTTGATGATATTATGGACAGTAGATCCCTAGATTCCTTGCAATTGTACATTGAGAAACGTTGTTCTTAAACTGCTGGACTATTTGCCCACGCAGTTGTTCACAAAGTGGTGAACGTCGCCCCATCCTCACTTGTGAACGACTGAGCCTTTTGGGGATGCTCCTTTTATACCCAATCATGACAAACACCTGTTTCCAATTAACCTGTTCACCTGTGGAGTGTTCAAAACAGGTGTTTTTTGAACATTCCTCAACTTTCCCAGTCTTTAGCTGCCCCTGTCCCAGCTTTTTTGGAACATGTTGCGGGCATCAAATTCAAAATGAGTGAAGATTTGCAAAACAACAATAAAGTTTATCAGTTTGAACATTCGATATCTTGTCTTCGTAGTGTAATAGAGGTTGAAAAGGATTTGCAAATCATCGTATTCTGATTTTATTTATGTTTTACACAACGTCCCAACTTCATTGGAATTGGGGTTGTACTATGGTGGCTGATGTCTTTATGCAAGTTAATTTACAACATGCGACATACAGTCGGTTTACAATTCTTTGTTGTTTTTCTAATTGGCGCGCTGGCAGGTGAACTGACGTGCTCAGGGTCACACAATTTGAACCCACGGGCTCAGGATCTGAACTCTAAAGTGCAAAACCTTAGCCACTAATGCCACACTGTCCAAGTACTGTATATAAGGGTTAGATAACCCCCACGGGGGCTAGAACTGGTGCACAGTCACAGTTAAATAGAATAAATAAATTAAAAAAAAAATCGAACTTATATAGTGCCTTTCAAGGCCAGCGCTTACCCAGGCCAGTTTACATGAATAGAAAAACATAAGTGGAGGAGAGCTGTGCAGACAAGTCGAGGGTCTGGCTCAATCTGTGCTTTGTCACCAGAGGGGTCCAAGTGGTGGTGACGCTCGTGATTTATGTTGGAAATTGAAGGTTAAAGCAGTTGAAAAGTTCAGTGTGCTCGCTTGGGTTTAGACAAAGAGATCTCCAGTCGGGGTTTATTCCAATTATTATAATTCTACAGCCTGCGTTTTCAATTCAGTTGATTTTTGTATGGCGCTCATGACTGAATGCAGACTCGGCGCTGTAACATCTTTAGGGGTCAAATACAATTTCACAATAAATAAAACCCCCAAAACGTGAGCAGGGTAGGCAGATACACTAAAGGATATAAGAGCAGCAGAAGTGTTTTTTATAGTGCATTTTAAAGTAGCCACAGTTCCCAAATCACTTAATTTAAGTATTAACATTGTGTCGTATACGAGAGCTGGGGGACCACCTTACACGGCTCAAACATCGTAGAACAGACTATCGGAGATAAAGAGCCGGGACGGGCTGTAATGCCGCTTATGGTACGACACCGGGGGTCCTGGAACCTGCAAACCACTGACCTTATGGACAATGAATACGTAGCATAATGAATAGTGACGAGCATATTGAATAATGCTAACCTCTTTGCAACCGAATCAAATGAATGAGAATCAGGAGCCTTGTTTGCGAACAAAATGAGCAAGAATCGCGAGACTCTGCATCTCAGGTAATGCGATTCAGTTCACGAATAAAACTGCACAAAAATCTCGTGACTCGTTTTTTGTTCTTGGATAACAGTGACGCTCACGAATAAAATGAACGAGAATCGTGCATCGCGTTTGCGCATTTAAACAAACAAAAATCGCGTGACTTGTTCTCGGGTAACGCTACCGTGCACGAATCAAGTGAAGGAAAATTGTGTGACTCGTTTGCGAATCCAACAAATGAGAATCATAGGACTTGCTGTCATGCAGTGATTCCGTTTAAAAATCAAGTGAACATGAATTGTGCGAGTCGTTTGCGACTCAGATGAGTGGGGCTCATTCGACTTGTTTGCGACTCATTGGAAAAAGAATCATGTGACTCGTCTGCTAATGAAATGAGTGAGAAATCGTGGGAGGTGTTCCCAGAAGTTTAAACTAGAAAGAACTAATGACGATACATGTCCGGTGTATTCAATGAGCTGTAAGAAGTGCAGGATAAAGTAAAAGTTAAAGCAAAATAAGTGTTAGAAGATAAACATTTATATTGGCATCCAGGGCCGTTTCTGGGCATAGACGTTCTAGATAAGCGTATAGGGCGCCCTCTAGTGGTCAGGGCGCATTACTGTAGTCCCATGTAGAGATTCCTATCTTTATTTTGTTTAGAAAAAAATATCCACTGTTGTGCGTCTCATCGGCGCCTAGACTGTCTGCACTGTGCACGGCACATTTTGTTTTCCAGAAACGGCCGTGGACGACGTGCCTTTTTTTTAAACAACATAAACCTACGAATACTCGGACTCAAAGCGAATGTCCGATTATATTGTTTTATATCATTTTCTCATACTAGCGATGTTCGGTCTTAACGCCAGACGATCTACGCAGTCCAACAATAACAACAACAGTGATGATGATAATGATGATGATGATGCCAGTAATAATAATAATCCTCAAACTGTAGCATAGAAGAGACAGACATGGCGAAATAAAATTAAACGATCGAAGCGACAACAGGACTGTAGCTCTTGAGTGAATTACTCAAAGCTGATTTAACCCAAACTATGATTGTCTCACAAATGGACGTACATTAAAACTTGTCCAATTGTGAGATTCGCTACGCGCTCGCTGAAGCAGTGGTGCGTTTTTTTTGGAGCGGTAGACTGCATCATACACGAGCACACAGTAAACTAGGAATTCTGGGTAAAGATTCCTATTTAAAGGTTTCACTGAATCTTGTCATTATGCAAAGTTTTCAATTTAGTTTATTAATTGAAATTACATGTATACATTACGGCAGCGTCTTTTTAGAAAAAAATGTATATGTAAAAATGTCACCATCATCAAAAAGCATACGTTTAACTGGTGGTTTAAATAGGTAACTATAACATATAACAAGTAAGCCATTGTAGTTTCATTTGGGGAACCGCTAAAATCAATATATAAAGACTTATAATGCAATTAAATTCCTTCTTCTTCTTTTTCTTTTGGCTGCTCCCATTGGGGGGGGGGGGTTGATCAGTCCGATAAGGCTGGGTGAGTTTCAAATCAAATTTTCCCATAAGAAATAATGTAAATAGGATCGCTCCGTTTCAGACCCCCAAATGATTGCTTATTTATACCTTCTTCTTATTTTGGCTGCTCCCGTTAGTGGTCACCACAGTGGATCATCTTCTTCCATATCTTCCTATCCTCTCCATCTTGCTCTGTCACACTCATCACCTGCATGTCCTCTCTCACCACATCCATTAACCTCCTCTTAGACCTTCCTCTTTTCCTCTTCCCTGGCAGCTCTGTCTTTAACATCCTCCTCCCAATATACCCAGCATGCATCTCTCCTCTGCACATGTCCAAACCAACGCAATCTCGCCTCTCTGACTTTGTCTCCCAACCGTCCCACCTGAGCTGACCCTCTACTGTCCTCATTTCTAATCATGTCCATCCTCGTCACACCCAATGTTAATCTTAGCATTTTTAACTCTGCCACCTCCAGCTCTGTCTCCTGCTTTCTGGTCAGTGCCACCGTCTCCAGCCCATATAACATAGCTGGACTCACTACTGTCCTGTAGACCTTCCCTTTCACTCTTGCTGATACACGTCTGTCCCAAATCACTCCTGACACTCTTCTCCACCCACTCCACCCTGCCTGCACTCTCTTCTTCACTTCTCTTCCACAATCCCCATTACTTTGTATTGTTGATCCCAAGTATTTAAACTCATCCACCTTCGCCAACTCCACTCCCTTCATCCTCACCATTCCACTGACCTCCCTCTCATTCACACACATGTATTCTGTCTTGGTGGTCCTACTGACCTTCATTCCTCTCCTCTCTAGAGCAGATCTCAACCTCTTCAGGGTCTCCTCAACCTGCTCCCTACTATCGCTACAGATCACAATGTCATCAGCAAACATCACAGTCCACGGGGACTCCTGTCTGATCTCATCTGTCAACCTGTCCATCACAATTTCAAATAAGAAAGGGCTCAGAGCTGATCCCTGATGTAATCCCACCTCCATCACTCCTACTGCAGACCTCACCACGGTCACACTCCCCTCATACATATCCTGTACAACTCTTACGTACTTCTCTGCCACTCCCGACTTCCTCATACAATACCACAGCTCCTCTCGAGGCACCCTGTCATTTGCTTTCTCCAGGTCCACAAAGACGCAATGCAACTCCTTCTGGCCTTCTCTAAACTTCTCCATCAACACCCTCAGAGCAAACATTGCATCCATGGTGCTCTTTCCTGGCCTGAAACCATCCTGCTGCTCACTAATCATCACCTCACTTCTTAACTGACCTTCCACTACTCTTTCCCATAACTTCATGCTGTGGCTCATCAATTTTATTCCCCTGTAGTTACTGCAGTCCTGCTTATCCCCCTTATTCTTAAATATCGGCACCAGTACACTTCTTCTAAACTCCTCAGGCATCCTCTCACTTTCCAAGATTCCATTAAACAATTTTGCCAAACCAATATGCGGACAACAATAACAAAAAAAAAAATGCAATCAGATTCCTAATTTTCTGAAATAAAACCCTTCAAGAGCGTATTTTTCTGGGACAGACATTGCTATAACTCAACATCTTCTCAGATTGTGAATTTGAGGTCCTACATACTTTGCTGTCCCCAGTCCTGTCACCAGCTCTCAATGTACAGGTCTGGCCATCCGAGTGTAATTGCAGGCCGCAGTACCTGTGAGGTCAGTCATGTAATCCCTCAACGTCAGTCATGTAACACCCATTGCATTAGACTATGATTAGCATTAGGGCCCCGTTAGGCGATGGGTAAGATTAGGGTTGTAGGAGGGTCATCTCAGTCGAAGGGCATTTTGTGACTGACGTTGTGGACATTACCTGATCTGTGTCATAGGTATTGCAAGCTGCAGCTAGACCCTTCTCGCTCTGGCTCAAAGCAGAGGGGGTGGTGGGGCACCATTTGCAACTTCGCCTCAGGCAACAAAAATCCTAGAACTGCCTCTGATGGCCGCACTCAGCCAGTCTGTCGTTGTTAACTCAAACACAAACATTTCTGGGGAAAACATGGAAACTCCACACAGGCAATGCCTAGGGTGGGGCGAGTAGTGGGTACTAAACCCTGTGCCACCAGGCTGCACATTTTCCTTTAATATTTTAAAGCCTGTTTAATTCAGTTTAGGGTTGAGGGAGGCCAGAGCCAATGGCAGGAAACAGCGTGGTCAGGACTCCAGTCCATCATGGGGTCCACTCACACACACACACACAGTGGGTTAATTAGCCTGACCGGCACAATTTTGAAGACACAATCCCAGGGAGGACATGTGACCTTCACACTGATAACGTGGAATGGCCAACTGGGAGAGGCAGCTTGATGGCCGAGGTCCCCAGGACTCTAAACAAATCCAAATCATATTATGGGATATCATCTACTGTTAAATTCTGCTCTGTACTTGTAATATTTTTATTTGTATACTGTATTGAGGATTTGTTCTGTTCTGTGTGTTGTATTGTACTGTATTGACCCCGTTTTGTATTTGACACCCACTGCACACCCAACGAGAGAGAGAGACACACAGAGACACGCGTGTGCGAGAGACAGACAAACAGACAGACACACACACACACAAGCGAGACAGACGGCTGGACACATAAGGCCGAGAAGGCAGTTGAAGAATGCACCGGGCTTGTTTTTAAAGAGACTGCTTCGAGCATTGTTTTAACCTCATTCTATTTAATGAAGACTTTTTTCTATTGGATTTTAACCTCCACTTCACTTCTATTTACAGCGATCGGTTCGTAGCGTGCATTGTTGCGATGTGACTTTTCTTGGTGGTTTATTAAATTACGGATTTTTCAAATGTCCATTTTTTTTCTGTGCTTAAAACTCATTAAAAAAAAAAAGTGTTTGCAGCGATCGGGTTGTAGCGCTATAGCGCAAACTCTTGCAGTGTTAGTTTTCTCTGTTGTTCAAGGTTTTCTCAGTGTTATTCAATGTTTTTACATTTAGTTTACTATTACGCTGTGCTTTCTATGGTATAATTAACTATATTTGTGCTTAAAAATCCTAAAAAAAATATATTTACATACAGTTCGTACAGTCTGGAACAGATTAATTGTATTTACATACAATCCTATGGGGGAAATTACCAAATCGGTTTACGACCAATTTTGGAACGAATTATGGTCGTGAACTGAGGTTCCACTGTATTTCAAAATGTTGTAATTGGCCAAATAAATGCAACACAATGCCATTTAATTAACTCTGAGTATATATAGCGCCTTTCAAAATGAGCTCTATGATCCAAATGATTACATCACTTACTTATTATTTTATATTGCCTTTTTAATCAAACACAGTCCAAAAGCACATCACATATACAGTACAGTGCCACCTAGTGGTACAAGCTCAGTATGGGGCCTTCTGTATTTTGCTTATAGCGCCTTTCAGTATGGACCTCCATATAACATGTGGGATACCCAGGGGCATTGGGGCTTTTCTTTTCGTCTCTCCTTTAGGTGCCATCTAAATTACTTTTCCTGATGTCCCAGAATTCCCTGCTCTCACCCCTCTGCTCTTCGCCTTTCCCTATTAGTTGGCTGGTAGCTTCATACCCAACTCCAGCAAAGGAACAAATGAAGAATAAACAAATTACATGACATCGATCAATAAGACAAATCTAAGAAAAGCCATCAAACAGAATCGGGCAGTGCCCACCAGGAGCCTCTCCATGCCCCTTAAACTTAGTTTTTCCATTTAGACGCTCAGGAGCAGTGCCACCCCAGCCAGGATCCACTTGGCGGGCCGCTCCTTTGTTTTCAAGTGGAATGTCCACACGTAGGTGGCACCTCTCAGCTTGGTTTTGTACACCGGGCACTCGTAGATGTTTCGTGTCTCCTGCCGGTCATTTGGTATCGCTCTGACAAAGATGACTGGCATCGCTGGTGTCAGCTCCTTCAGACGGGCTTCTGTTATGTTGCCACCTTGTATGTCCCACCTGGCGCCTATGGAAGAGAAGGATACAATCACATGGGGGCGGGTTTCACTTGGGTGGGCATGTTCACAATAAAGGCAGAGGCTGGCATTCATCAGTCACGCTAGTTTACATAATAGTAATCTACTATTGAACTGGCATGGCCACAGGGCTCTGTTTGGGGGCATCCTAGCTGGTGGACAGGTGACTCAGCGGTTCATGCTGAACTTCCTAAGAGGCTGTGTAAAAAATGTTCACTCAGACCTCTTTAAACGTGCAACATGGAGATTTTGGACCCTGGTACCCCTGTTCCTGCTGGCCCCTCCAACGAACAGAGCAATGCAAATCTAATATGATTATTCATGACAATAAAATAATTGTGCCAACTACTCTTAACAGGGTAACAGTGCAGCGCCACGAGGCACCAGCAGATGGCAGCACCATCACACAGCTACAGATGAGATCTCCTCGTACTCGGCGCTCTTCGTAACTTCTATGCTGTTGTTTGTTCGGACGGCTCCTGTGGCCGAGGGACTTCTGGGTTCGTCGCTTTACAGGTCAGCGGCATCGGTGGACGTCACATTTGAGAAGGAGCCCCCCGAATGACCTTACCTTCCATGTACAGCCCGTGCACGTAGGCCCCCTCTCGGGCTGCCTGGTTGAACTCTTCCTTGTACTTTTTGGTGACGTCGACAGTTAGCTGCATTTTGTCCAGCGGCCACTCATTTTTGCGAGCCAAGCTCTGCATAACGGCTGAAATGACAAGTGGAAGGAGAAGCGTTAGGGCGTCATGGCGGTGCAGCGGGCCGCGCTGTCGCCTTGTGGAGCTCATGGCCTGACTGTGCAGTTTCCATGTTGACCCATCAGCAGGGGCTGCTCAGAGCTCTCGGGGGTCCTTCTGCGGCGTGCAAGTTAGCCACACACTGGCACATCAGAACTGGGAGACCGCAGAGGCAACTGGTGTGCCACCGTGGTGTTCAAAATGTCATTAGCAGGTCTGAGTTGCATTGCATAAGAGTACAGCCAACTGTATTTATTATATAATGAGCAGAGCGCATACTAAATATACAGGGTGACACAGAAAAACGGCAAGTATTGAAATGCGTAGTGGCAGCCATGTACAGTTGGCAGCACTGCAGAACAGGGACCTTGAGCTGTAAACAATCTCGCCATTTAGTAATTTAGTAATCAATTGCAAGGCAATCAATGGCAGCTGTTCGGTAACCGTGTCATCTCAAGATTCGGTGACATTCCCTGGCCCTCAAGATCACCAGATTTGTCCGTTTGTGATTTTTTCTTGTGGGGCTACCTTAATAGTCGGTTCTACACGACTCGGCCAAGGACACTGAATGAACTGAAACAAAGAATTCAAGACGAAATTCGTGGTATCCCAGCTGAGATGTTGCAGCGATCAATGGGGAACCTCAACAGCAGATTGGAAGAATGCATACGTACAGGAGGACGCCATCTACAGGACGTCATTTTCAGACATTGATAATTTGGATTACTGCCTCTTAAAAGGTTCAATTGCTGTCAATAACATTTTTTTGTTGAATTTCTTCTATTTTTATTGGGTTTTTCAAAAGTTCCCGTTTTTCTGTGTCACCCTGTATTAATGGGTTATACGCAGGTCTACAAATAACAACATATAGGGCTAAAAATGCATAATATAAAATAATGTTTTATAGATAGACAGAATTTTATTTGTCCCCAGAATTTAGCAATATGAAATATATTACAATATAAAGCAGGCATGATAATTATATAACATAATATAGTATACTAAGCAGGTCTGTGAATTGTATAATATAATAAATATATAATATAGTATAAATACATATTTTTCTCTCTTGAGACAAGTTCTTCCTAAAAAATAATAAACAGGTCTGAGCATTTCATAATCTAATATCATGTAATATAATAGGTTTGTAAAATATAATATAATGAGCAAGTCTGCAAATTCTGTAATCTAATCAAATTCAATCAGCAGGTCTGAGAATTACATAATGAACATAGTATAATATAATAAGAGTAGCAGAGCATTGTATAATAGAATAGTTTTGTAAAATACAATATAATAAACAGGTTTGAGAATTGCATTATCTATTTATTTAGAAGATCATTTGCTCCTGCTGCTGTGAGATTTTATTACACTGTTGTCAATACAAGGGACTCCTGACCTGTCGCCACTCGACCTTCTGACACTTCAACAACTGACACATTTGGACTTTTTATTATTTATTTATTCATTTACAGTATTTATGTTGGTTCTCCTTCCTTTCATAGTCATTTTTAACCATTTTGGCTGCTCTGTTTGAGTTACTGGATGCCTGAATTTCCCTGAGAGGATAAATAAAGTGTCTGTCTATACTGCCTTTCACATCTATCTATCCTGCCGACTATACCAAATTAATTATGTATCTATCTATCCTGCCAACTATACCAAA
>JANRMT010062814.1:16806830-16817809 GCA_026402145.1 Polypterus bichir lapradei | reverse complement strand
ACAATAACAGGGAAGTGAAATGAGTCCAAATCAGTAGACTGGCACCTACTGATGCTGTGCCAGGTACAGACTGACTTGGGTATAGCCTGCTTTCAATGGCATCAGTTTAGAATGTCGCCATCAGAATCGACTGCCATTGAATCATCAGCCTGAGTCGCTCTTACCTGAGCCCAGAATTGAATTCATGATGCAAAAGGAATGAAAGACAAGCAATGCCACCATCCAAACTACGTCCCCCTCCATTATGATTATTAAAAAATAGAGTTATGAAAATGAAGCTACAAACACTGGCAAGATCCGCCTTACTCAGCCCACCCACAGCTGTGGCCCATCCCTTCTGCTGTCACAAAGCCATTCCGACGCAGGCAGAGGACTAAAAGGGCAGAAATCTACAGAAGTAAGAGCATAATGCCCTCTGCCTGCCTTTGGACTCGTTTGATGTGGTTTATCCATTTCACACACTGAGGTGAGGACCTCATTTCAGCCCTCGGAGCACATGGTGTCTGCTCATTTGTCCTCGTCCTGTTAGACTTCTCCTCGGCCTTTGACATGGTCAACCACAAGATCCTCCTTGGCAGCACTAGGACTGTCCTCCGGTGGTTTGAGTCCTGCGTCTTGGGACAGAGCCTACCGCATGTCCTGGCATAGAGAGATGTCAAGGGTGCACCAGGCAATCACTGGAGGGCTCCAAGGATTGTTGATGGGCCCCCTCATCTTCTCCCTACACACCTCCTCGCTTGGTCCTATCACCTAGTCTCATGTTTTCTCTTATTGGTGCCGTGATGATGATACTCAACTGTGCCTGTTGTTCCCTCCAGAGGACCACAGGATATCAGCTACAGTCTCTGCAAGTCTCACTAAAGAAGGAGCACCATCTCCAGCTCAACCTGGCAAAGATGGATCTTATCGTTATCCCAACTCATGGGTCTATTCAGTACCCCATCTCTATTCAGCTTGGCTCATTGTAACCCCCACCGAGCTAGTGCATAACCTCGGTGTGGTGACCGATGACCAGCTCTCCTTCCTTGACCGTGTCGCTATGGTCTATCTGTCTTGCAGAATATGCAGCACAACTCTCAGTCCAGATGGTGGTCTTGTCACGTCAGGATTACCGCAACTCTCTGCTGGCAGGAATATCGGCAAGTGTTGTCAAGCCACTGAGGGCGATTCAGAATGGAGCGATGTGGTATAGCGGGTCCACAGCCCTCTCAGCAAGGACCAGTTGTGTTTAAATAGATAATCACCGCGCTCGCGGCTTAGTGGGGGGGGGGGGCGTGGAAGCTGTAGCGGATCTCGGGGCGATCTGCGGTGTGGGCGTTTCTCACCTAGTGCACAGGTGAGGGACTGCCCACATCCGTGATTGTTCCTGAGGCTGCTGATGTGCTGCAGCTGCTATGGCCCCTCTCAATATAAAGAAGTGCGAGTCGGTTAGGAAGATCGAGAACGAGAAAAAGAAAAGAGAAGGAAACGGAGGTTGCAGGAGGAAGCAGGAAGGAGAGAGAGAGAGAGAGAGAGAGAGAGAGAGAGAGAGAGAGAGAGAGAAAGAGCAAGTCGGTAAAGCAGGAAGCGAGCGAGAGTTAGGCTCGCGGCAGCTGAGCAGACAGCCTGGGTGTTTGGCCAACACCTGGGAGAAGTAGTGGTTGTGGTCGCTCCCGCAGAGTTTGTTCTGAAGGGTGGTAGTGTCCGGAAGGCACAGTACTCTCTGCAGAAGGTAGCGGGAGTCGGGATTTGAGACGTGGTGTCCCCAACGTGAGAGCCTTGGCCGTTAGGGGAATCCCAAGTAGCTGTCTGGAGGAGCCGACTGGAGCCAAGGATCGGTAAGGCAACTGACGGCAGAAGCAGGCGCTGAGAAGGTCCGCTGCAGAGAGAGCGTCTCGCCTGCTGTAAAGCCCAACTGGGAGAAGCAGGTGAGATGCTGGTTAGAAAGAGACGCCGGGCTTGGCATTGTTTTAAAGACTGCTTCCTGATGAACGTTTTAACCTCGTTTTAAAGGATTGTTTTTTTGTATTTTTAGCCTCCACATTTTCTTTTATGGATTATTTATTTATTGAACTTTGTTGAATGAACTGCACAGCACTTTACTTTGAACACTGTGTTGTTGGATTTTGCAATAAAAGCACTTTTGCACTTTCTACATCATTCCCTTTTGCTCTATTGTTATTGCCTCACTGTCTAGCTCATCGGTAGCATTACCGACGGTGTTGGGTTCAAGGGCTCCCGAACAGCAAATGGGATCATGGAGCAGAACCAACATCGTCACAAGCGACACATCTGGTGTTCCACCATCCAAGGTGTGCGCACGTCTCTCCTTCCTTCAGATCACTGCATTGACTTGCTGTAGCAGCAAGTATGGGAAGTCTGACAATCGAGAGTCCACCATATGAGAAAGGATTTAGTAGTAAAGAAAGCAGGAGACAGAGCTCGACGTGGCAGAGTTAAAGGTGCTAAGATTTGCATTGGGTGTGACGAGGATTAAACAGGATTAGAAATGAGGACATTAGAGGGTCCGCTCAAGTTGGACGGTTGGGAGACAAAGTCAGAGATGCGAGATTGCATTGGTTTGGACATGTGCAGAGGAGAGATGCTGAGTATATTAGGATAAGGATGCTAAGGATAGAGCTGCTAGGCAAGAGGAGAAGAGGAAGGCCTAAGAGAAGGTTTAGGGATGTGGTGAGAGAGGACATGAAGGTGATGAATGTAACAGAGCAAAATGACAAGGACACGAAGATATGGACAAAGATGATCTGCTGTGGCAACCCCTAATGGGAGCAGCAAAAAGAGGAACTGAACTTGACATCATTCACTGCCAGACAGTGTTGAGAAGCCATTAAGAAGGCTAACAGAATGTCAGGTTATATAGCGCCTTGATGTGTGGAGTACAAGTCACAGGAGGTTCTGCTCAAGCTTTATAACACACTGGTGAGGCCTCATCTGGAGTCCTGGGTGCAGTTTTGGTCTCCAGGCTACAAAAAGGACATAACAGCACAAGAGAAGGTCCAGAGAAGAGCGATTAGGCTGACTCCAGGGCTACAGGGGATGAAATTTAATGTCAGTAAATGTAAAGTATTAAATGTAGGAAGTCAAAATGTGAGGTTTGAATATACAATGGGAAGTCTGATGAATTATGAGGAAAGATTAAAAGAGCTGAACCTTCTCTGTTTAAGCAAAAGGAGATGAAGAGGAGACCTGATGTGTGGAGTACAAGTCACAGGAGGTTCTGCTCAAGCTTTATAACACACTGGTGAGGCCTCATCTGGAGTCCTGTGTGCAGTTTTGGTCTCCAGGCTACAAAAAGGACATAACAGCAGTAGAGAAGGTCCAGAGAAGAGCGACTAGGCTGATTGAGGGCTACAGGGGATGAGTTATGAGGAAAGATTCAAAGAGCTGAGCCTTTACAGTTTAGGAAAAAGAAGATGAAGAGGAGACCTGACTGAAGTGTTTAAAATGATGAAGGGAATCAGTCCAGTGGATCGAGATGGTGACTTTAAAATGAGTTCATCAAGAACACGGGGACACAGTTAGAAACTTGTTAAGGGGAAATTTCACACAAACATTAGGAAGTTTTTCTTTACACTTGACGTAAGTGACTAAGTAGTATGGTAGGTAGTAGAACTTTAGGGACTTTCAAAACTCGACTTGATGTTTTTTTAGGAGAATTAAGTGGATAGGACTGGTGAGCTTTGTTGGGCTGAATGGCCTCTTCTTGTCTGGATTGTTCTAATTTTCTGATGTATTAAGATCAAATCCTTGATGCTTGTCTACAGAGTAGTCAGTGGCTCAACACCAATGTACCTGTATATGGAGACACTTGTGAGGTTCTGTGGTCATTCAAGCTGTAGCACTGCTATGGAGTAAAGGACTGCATATCCCAGCTGCCCCGAGGGTGTTGCTCTATTGGACAACAGCATATGACAAATAATGGAATCTAATCAGAGATAAAAAGGAACAAACTCTCGACTCACAGAGAAGAGACATTGATGAGAGGGGTAGTGAAGATGGCGGATGGGACATCCAACACCGACAAAAGGATGAAACATTAAAAAACGCAGGAATACTTGCTCTCTTACTTTAACCCATTGGACGGATATACCCGGGGAGCACCAGGTACTCCGGCTGGTGAATTCGTAACTATGGGGGGGCACAGACTGATGAATTCCACATTTCAATTGAGTAAATGCTGCTGAAAATTAGTAACAAGAAACAAGTAGGCAACAAGGAATCAAAAGATATTTTGAAATCAGAAAACTCCCAATACACCTAAAATAAATGAGAAGACCCTCCTGTGACTCCACCCCTGGATATCATGGATGGCCTATATCAGCGTTTCTCAGCCTTTACGTATTTGCGACCCAAGTTTTCATAACAGTTTTAAACGCACCCCCCTAACGTTTTTTTGAAAGGAGCGCACTAATACCCCACTAAATAATTTGTTCTTTTTTAATTAATGATACATCATAGATGCATATTTTATTATACCTACTGTCACGCATGCGCGAGTAGGAGGCCGCGGACGGACCTGAAACCGCTTCGAAGGACGTTCGCCGGTAGGGAATGGCGGGGTGCTAACCTTTCTGCTCTCTCTCCTAGGAAAAAAGACGCACCGCCATCATAACCTGACCGCAGTACGTCCACTTCCGCCCTTCCTCCGCCATGTTCCCTGACGTCAGCAATCCCGTCATCCTTCACGCCTCCTTCCCAGCATTCCTCCACTTCCGGCTCCTCCTATATAAAATGGCCGCCGACGCCTGTGAAGGCGTCGCGCATATGAACGATTTTTGTTGTTTGTATATTTTGACCTGAAGATATTGCTTTTCTTTACAGTATACGGGGCCGGAAACCCCAACCCTTTATGCTGTGTTTGTCATTTATTTTACACTACTTAACTTTTATTGACATTTATCTAACTCTATATTTATTTTTCTAGTATCAGAATGTAGTTTAAGTTAATTTGTTTTGGTTTCAACAGATTTTTTTTCATATTTTTGATTCTTGTTTTCTTTTTTTCACATCTTCGTGCCCCCCTTTTTGTTACTTTGCACCCCCCTAGGGGGGCCCGCCCCACAGTTTGAGAACCACTGGCCTATATACTGGTACTGTGAATGCTGTGCAGAGTGGAGGCAGACCCTCTTTGTTTTTCCCAATTGATTACGGGGTCCGTCAGCTGTCTGTTCCCTGAAGCCTACGAAAAAACTCGTAATCCCGACCCACCTTAAATTCCTTCACACCGCTCCATCAGTGTCTTTTGTGTTGTAAATGTGTCGACCAGCACAAGCAGCCTGCTATCCCATCACCCCTAACCGCCGCAGCTCAACTCGGGCAAAAAACTCTCCCAGCTCAAGCCAAGGCCCCTTTCTACGTGTGAGAAGCCTGGAGTTGTAGAGGGTATTTAATACATCGTTATTTGGAATACAGTCGACCCTTGATATACAACCGGCCTGACATGCGAACAACTTGAGTTACAACCAGCCCTCGCGAACGAATTGAGTTCGTAAGTCAAGGGTCCACTGTACATGCATTTCATGTGTGTTCCCTGTCTACAACGATCTGGGTAATTGTAGGATGACAGGAAATTCAAGAAATGCAAGGAATGTTGAACACATACCTAAAATAGAAACATTTCTCACATTATAGTACTAATGACAAAATTTTGACATGAAGTGTACGAGGTGAGACGCAAAAATAACCGGATTGGTAAAAAAAAATATATACAGTAATCCCTCCTCGATCGCGGGGGTTGCGTTCCAGACCCCCCCGCGATAGGTGAAAATCCGCGAAGTCTGAAGTCCAAATAGCAAATAAACACTTTCACGTGTTACGCCTGGTGCAGCCGCGTTTCTCTTATGTGTGAGTGGACGTTTCTTACGGGGAGGACTTCTGTTCTGTTTCTCTGAAGTAGAACCCTCGTCCTCATCTGAGTTCACCTCTGTTATAGCGCGTCTTTATCTGAAAACAGCAGTGTCAGATCGGGGGGAGCGTGAACGCGACTGAGAGAATAAAACTGCATACAAAAAAACACTAACCTTTGCAAGTACCATACGTTTACACCAGCGGTTACAGACTCAAATCGAATGTGTATTTTTGTTGTATAACTAGCTGTGTAAGCCTGTGCTGTCCTAGAAACTATTGATATCGTCAGAAAACAAAAACTGAAATGTAGAGATGACAGGTATTTGAAAGGAACTGCTCTGGGCGTCTCTCTCCTAGGAGGATTTGTGTTGCCGACGTGCTCACCTCACTTGTGTATTAGCAGCTAAGCGACGGTCTTTCCTCAGAGGTTTTGTTTTGCCGATGTGCTCGACATGCTTCTGTAATAGCGGATAAGCGAGTGACTGTCTCTTCGGATGTTTCGTTCTGCCGACGTGCTGACCTCACTTGTGTATTCTCGGAGGCGGAGCTCATACCCCAACTCCACCTCTCACTTCCTGGCCGGACAGACAGACACACACACACACTTCCACGCATAGACGTTTATATACAAGATAATAACAATAAGAGCAACTCACTACTCAAAACGGTAATTCTGGCAAGCGGCCAGAATCGAACCCGCGACACCTCTTGATTATGAGTCAGCAGTTCTTACCGCTGCAGCACCCAGCGCGGTCTTGTCAGCATCGTACACTAACCTGAGTTCTTTTTCATCGGTTATATTCTTCAATAAAAGTGCACTTGTTTGGTTACACTTGTATCTTTTGTGAAAGTGTTTATTTGATATTTGGACTTCAGTCTTCACACATTATACACTTCATGTCAAAATTTTGTTCTTAGTACTAAAACATGAAAAAAGTTTCTGCTTTAGGTATGCGTTCAGCATTTCTCGCATTTCCAGTCATCCTACACTTACCCAGATCGTCGTAGACAGAGAACACACATGAAATGCACGTGTTCCAAATAACGATATACTGTATTATTTACCCTCTACAGCTCCAGGTACATCACACACAGATAAAGAAGACTCGAGCTGGAAAAGCTTTTTGTTGAGCTGCGTTGGTGGAGGGGATGGAACAGCAGGCTGCTTGTGCTGATCGACACATTTGCAAAACAAAAGACGCTGATGGAGAGGTGCAAAGGACTTTAAGGCAGCCCAGGATTACGAGTTTTTTTCATAGGCTTCAGGGATTCTGGTGTTAAGACACAAGTCATCTGTGATACCAGGATGAGACTTGATGAAAGTCGAGGCTCGGTGGCCTGGGTCTGCCTGTGATTCATTTATTTTGAAGCAGGGTGGTGTTGGCAGACATGCCATTGCTGCACAGGGGAGGAATGGCTTGCTAGTATACCTTGGTGCTTCATGTGGCCTTTGCTAGTCATTGTGACAGCGGTCTCGTCATTACACGGGTCAGGTGATAATGGCTACCCGCTCAGGCACTGGTGCCTTACATCTTTCCCCGCCACTGCACTTCATGGGGGTCTCGATGCATCAGGTGAGAGGCTGCTCTACCAGCCAATGACATTCAGCAGCATCGTGACTGCATAAGTATGAGAATGATTAGCATAGTCCATGTATGGATGTTAAAGGCGGGGTTTAAGGCACGCTGACGTCTGCACAATTACAATGTGTTTGGGATTTATAAAGGTGAACTGCGTACTGTAAATCAGGATTTACCAATCCAGTTTTGTTTTTTTGGTGTGCACATTTTCCCATTTTTTGTCTTCTCCTTATTTTCACACACAGAGTTCTTTTAAAAAATGAGACCCCTGGCCTTTTGGAGGGGTTTTCTGTGGTTTAATTAAACAAAAATTGACCCCTTTGGCCAGAATGATCACCGCAATGTATGGAGGAAGAAGTGGGAGGCTTTCAAGCCAAAGGACACTGAAGCCTGGGAGTGGCAACCGATATTGTGGGTGTAAAGGGTCTCGGGCACTGCAGAAAAGAGATGGCATCACGAGGAAGGAGCTTTAGCTAGAAACCCTGAAGCAACACCTCAAGGCAGAAAGTTACAACTTTGCTCACAAATTTGCCTTCCAGCAGCACAGAGATGATAAGCAGACCCCATCCCAAATTGAACGCACTGTAGTGGCCGTCACAATGGGCTTGAACTGGAATCCCATAGAAACTGAAAAAGTATCTCCACGTGAGGGGGTCTACAAACCTAACGGACGCCCTTACAGCACTTCTGCCAGGAGGACTGGGCAAAGGCATCCTGCCACGTGTTGTGAGAAGCTGGCAGAAGGTGCCCATTCCAAGCGTTGGATTCAAGTGAAGCAATTGGAAGGCAAGGCCACCAAACAGGAAAACGTCTGTGGACAGCAATATGTGCACCACGGAAAGCGCAAGTAAGTTAAAGAAAAGAAAAAAAAGTGATTTTATGGTACCACTTATTATATGAAAGGCGCTATATAAAGGCTGCAAAATGAACGATCACTGTAATCATGGAGACTTTATAAGGTGCCATAAACATATGAGGTGATGTGGCCTGTTCTGACATATTAATATGGAAGACGCTCCATAAACGATAAACTTTTAAAGTGCTTTTTGATTACACACACCATGAAGGGCGATATTACAATGAATATGAATCATTTTCATACATGACATGTTGTCACTGCTCAGTAGATAGAGCACTATATATCTGTGAAAGTCATCATAATTATACACACATTACAGTAGAAGGCACTAAAAAATAAAATCTGGGGTGAGCGACTTCTATGTAGCATATTTATTAATATGAAAGACACTGCATACTGTAATATGCAAGGCGCTATATAAAGGCTGCAAAGTTCCATGACGGTCATTGTACTTATACAACACATTAGAAGGCACTTTAAAGTAAAATATGGGGTGGCTGATTTCTATAGCAGATTTATTAATATGAAAGATATTGCATACTGTAATCTGCAAGGCTCCATATAAAGGCTGCAGAGTTCTGTGAAAGTCATTGCAATTATGCGCGCTTTATAAAGGCACTATAAAATAAAATGGGGTGATTGATTTCTACATGTTTGCATGTTCTCCTCGTGTCTGCGTCGGTTTCCTCCGGGTGCTCCAGTTTCCTCCCACAGTCCAAAGACATGCAGGTTAGGTGAATTGGCGATCCTAAATTGTCCCTAGTGTGTGCTTGGTGGGTGTGTGTGTGTGCCCTGCAGTGGGCTGGCGCTCTGCCCAGGGTTTGTTTCCTGCCTTGCGCCCTGTGTTGGCTGGGATTGGCTCCAGCAGACCCCCTTGACCCTGTAGTTAGGATATAGCAGGTTGGATAATGGATGGATATTTATAAATATGAAGGACACTATGTGCTGTAATATGGAAGGCGCTATATGAAGGCTGCCAGATTATGTAACAATGACTGTAGTCAAATACACTTTGAAAGGCACTATAAATTATGAGGTGATTTGTTTAGATGTTTTGTAATATGGAAGACGCTATACAAATGCTACTCTTTTTAAGCAGCTTTTTGATCATGCGCTTCATGAACGGCGCCATTAAATGGAAATATGGGTTGAGTGACATGGAGACACCACTCAGTGTGTAAGGCACTACATAAGGGCTGCAAAATTCTGTAAAGATCATTGTAATCACACACACACACATTTCGAGCTCTGCTATAAAATAAACAATGGGATGACCGGTTGATGCAGTGCATTTTGAGTAATGAACATGAAAGGCAACCTATAAGTGTGGCACGGTGGTAACGCTGACCAGAGTTCACGTCCGGTCCTCCCCTGAGTGGAGTTTGCATGTTCTCCCCATGTCTGTCCCCATGCAGGTTAGGTGGACTGGTGGCGCTAAATTGGCCCCCAATGTACCAGAGTGTGTGTGTACCAGGCGATATACTGGCACCCTTTCCCAGGCGTTGTTGTCCGATGCTTGCTGAGATAGGCTCCATCTTCTCAATGACCCTGTTCAGGTTAAGCGGGTTTGGACAATGGATGGATGGGCACTGTAGAAGTGCACCAGTTTTAAAAGTGCTTTTCAGTCATGTGCACCATGAAAAGCCCAATAAAACTAAAGATGGGGGGGATTTCGTTAAATTCCTCACTTTGTTTCAGCGCTCATTAGAGAAGTTAATGACTAGCTGTGCAAAAAAGAAACCCTGAGCCTGGAGCCAATCTTAGCAACATTATAGACGTAGCAGGAGCCAACCCTGAACAGGGCGTCATTCCTGTCTTTTCCATCGCGTTGTCAATTCCATTCATTTCCGTAGAACAGTGTTAATCTCGCGTGATTTTGTCACTGCTCAGCGCTCATGTCCAGTGTCCTCTGCCGGGCTGCGTCGTCTACCCCGTCTGCCCATCCCTCCTCCCTGCCGCGTGTCCACGCATGCGCTCGGCAGGACGGCGTAAGTGACGTCACACAACGAGGCAAAAGGTGCCTCCTTATTCACGGCTATGGTATGCGCTTCCAGCCGGCTACTTATTCAAACAGCTTGTGCACTCCAGTCACCATATTCTGCCACATAAATATTAATTTGCCTTCATTAAAACCTATAAATTTGTATTCATAAAGTTGCAGTCTGTTTGTTTGATCGTCAACCACACAAAAAAACTGGCCGAAGTTACGTCATGGTGAGCCACCCTAACTTTTAATAGTCTTATGACAAGAGAGATGCTTTTGTTAAATGGATTTTGCCCAGCCCAATGTGGGTACCGGGATCAAATTGGCTGGCAAAGATGGCACACTCTCATATCTAATGAATAGGCACTGTAAAGGGTTCAGTGGCACAAATCCATCGTAATTGTGGCGGGTTTGTGATGAGAGAGATGCTTTTGTTAAATTACCGTTGAGGTTTTCCTGGCCCAACAGGGTGGGTCAAATTGAGTGGTAAAGTTGGCATACTTCGATACCTAATGGAATTTACTTTGATGTTTAATGGACACTATAAAAGGTTCAGTGGCATTTGGTCCCCGTAGTTTTGGCAGTTTTGTGCCGAGGGAGATGATTTTGTTAAATTGCTGTGGAGGTTTGCCCGGCCCAATGTGGGTACCTGGGTCAGAATAACTGGCAAAGCTGGCATACACCCATATCTATTGAATGGGCACTGTAA
>JANRMT010062814.1:16779660-16792029 GCA_026402145.1 Polypterus bichir lapradei | reverse complement strand
TATATATATATATATATATATATATGGCATTTGTAGTCTCCCGTGAGGGGGTGCAATGAGTGTGTACGCCTGATGAGCCCAGAATTAGGGCAAAACACGTGTTGCATACTCTTTGCATTATTTGACAGTAAACTATTTCAACCATATATATATATATATATATATATATTTGGGCTCATCAGACGCACACACACTCCACTGCACCCCTCGCGGGGATCGGACGTCTGCGTCAGAGGTGAAGCCTCTTTACACTGTACCACGGCGTGTGGTTCATTTATTTGACAGCCTGAGGGCCCGTGGCGGATGTTTGCAGACTGGCAGACCAACCACATGCGTTACCTGGTAGGTAACCACCCATACAATCAGATCAGGACTCAGAACACAGATGCTATGAATATATACAGTATATGTGTATATAATATATACATACATACATACATACAAACAGCAGGGAAAATTAAGTATTGAATGCGTCAACGTATTTCTCAGTAAATCTATTTCTAATGGGGCGTTTGACATGAAATTTTCACCAGATGTCAGTAACAACCCAATTAATCCACATTTACATAGAAGTCAAAACAAATAAGTCCATAAAGTATCACTGCAAATGAATATCAGCTGGTTTAGTCCTAATTAATGGCCTATCATTACCGAGGTGTCACACAAGAAGCATCTCATGATGGGTGGAAGCACAGAGGTCTCTCATGACCTTCACAACCTCACTGATGGCATTGGTGACAGACGTATTTCTAAACTTGTGAATGTTCCGGTGAGCACCGTTGTGGTTGTATTCTGGAAGTGGAAAGAACGTCATTTCACCATAAACCGGTCACGACCAGGTGCTCCTCACAAGATTTCTGACAAAAGAATAATTAGAAGAGTCATCCAAGAGCCAAGGAGCACTGGCGGAGAGCTTCAGAGAGACCTGGAATTACGGTAGCAGACCAGCTGTTTCAAAGAAGACAAGAAGTAACGCACTCCACTGTCATGGCATCTGCGCACGCTCACCACTGCTGAAGAGAAAGCACGTTGAAGCTCATGTAAAGTTTGGTGCACAACATTTGGACAAGCCAATGAAATAACAGGAAGAACAGCATCTGGTCAGAGGAGACCAAAACTGAACACTTTGGATGTCATTGCACACACCATGTTTGGAGGAGAAATGGCACTGCACATCACCCCAAAAACACCCCAAAATACTGGCAGACGTCATAGAATTGAAGGGAGGATGAATGAAGAAATGTAACAGGACATGCTTGATAAGAATCTGCTGCCATCTACCAGGATGCTAAAGAGGAAATGAGGGGCGGACATTTCAGCAAGACAAGGATCCCAAACGCACAACCAAGGAAACTCTCAGTTGGTTTCAGAGAAAGAAAATAAAGAAGCTGCTAGAATGGCCAGTCAATCGGCCGACTTGAAAATCTATGGAAAGAACTGAAGATCAGAGTTCATAGAAGAGGCCTCAACATTTGAAGACAGTTTGTGTGGAAAAATGGGCCAAAATCCCACCTGCATGCGGCTCGTTTCTCCAAAAACAGGAGACGTCTTGAAGCTGTCATTACCAACAAAGGCTTTTCCACTAATTCTTAAATAAATTTCAGTAAGTGTGTTCAATACTTATTCCCTGTGCCATTCTGCTTTATCACACATAATATATGGACTTGCTTGTTTTGATTTCTTTATATGTTTGGATTAGTTGGGTTGTTACCGACATCTGGTGACAATTTCATGTCAATAGCCCAATTAGAAATAGATTTACTGAGAAAAATGTTGACATGTTCAATACTTATTTTCCCTGCTGTGTGTGTGTGTGTGTGTGTGTGTGTGTGTGTGTGTGTGTGTGTGTATAATACGCTATAGATATCATGGGCCATTCGCAGTGGACACCAAGGGGGGACACCAAGTGGGCGGCATGGGCCAAGGACTCCATATGGGCTTTAGCCAGAATTAAATAATTTATTGTAATGAGACAATGTCTCACGTATGTCACCTTTATCTAAAGATACAGTTTCAATGAAGATCAAATCTTGGGGTGCCCTTATTTTTTCACACATACATACACACTGATAGAAAAAGGAAACACAACACTTACTGTAGGACTAAAATTTCTTCCTTCTTTGCTGAAATCAAAATAAACAAGCAAGTCTAACAGGAGAAACCGTCCCAAGATCTGGGAACGTGAGCACCACACGTCTGTCAGGCCCTCATCGCCTCGTGTGACCACCTCAGTACTGTGGGACACGTTGAGCCACTGAGTCTCCAAGTCTGCACTTGTCAGATGCCATTCCATTGCCACAGACGGGCCTGATGAGGCTGCTGGCCATTGACAGACCAAAGGTCACATCTCCATACGTTGGACATCCCAAAGGTGCCCGGTGGGTTTATGGTCCGGAGAGACGGCAGCCCAAGAGAGCATCTGCACACCAGCAGGGGCAGAGGTGACTAAAGCTGGTGTGTGTGTGTGTGTGTGTGGCCTGGTATTGTCCTGCTAAAGTAGTTGGAAGCAGAGGACCTCTGGCAGGTCACCTTGTTCCAATGCCAGCAGCGTGCAGCCCGGCCGTCACTGTCCTGTCATGGTGTCTGCTGGCAGACTCAGCAGCAGTACGGGCAGCAGATCCCTGAGGTGGACTTGTGTGAAGTGTCAGTCCGGCTTTGGTTTGGTCATGACAGTGTGACTGTATATTGGACTCGCTGTCTGTCAATACTGGCATGTGACATGCCTACCTGTAGCTTGTCGACCTTTTTTCCCAATGCATGTGACATTTGACGCATTATGGAATGACAGAGAAATGACAAAGGCTGGTTCTTGAATATTTATAATGGTGACCTGATGCAGTGCACCTGACGAGCTTTCATGTGTTTGCCATGTTGTGGTGCCCAACTTGCTCGTCAAAGGGCTCAAACAAATGGACAACGTTTTGTGGAAGCTCACAAGCCAGGAGTTTATTGCTGTTGTGTTTCTTTTTTCCATATTTACAAACCAGCATTTGCACACTGACTGGACATTGACAACCGGCCGGCCATACCTTGAGCCCCAAGTCGAGCTCCTTAAGTGAGCGTCGTATTTCATGGATCAGGATGTTCATTCGTTCGCACTCCTGAAAGCAGACGAGCAGGTAGGGGGAGCGTTCGGCTGTTTTGGATGTGATATCAGCCATGTTGTACTGTTCCGGAAGCTTTTCGAGGATGTCATCGAGGATCATCTTGACCTGCAATAGGCACAGCAAACAAGCTTTGTTCATCATTATTATTGTTAGGCTTACAACATTTGAGATTACGTGGTGTCAGTAGTGGGATTTGAATCCACAACCTTAGGGTTTGAAGTCCAAAGCCTTAACCACCACACCACACTGCCTGCCCAGTCGGACTCCGCCATTCCAGCACACAAGTGTATCATCAATGCAGCTTCTCATTCCCTCAAACTGCTGACTGCAGGTCAGGACAGAAATGACTTGGGGTTGGGTTCGCTGCCAGCCAGCCCACTGCAGGACATCACTGACCTACAGCCACAGAAGGCACAACAACTCTCCTCTCACTGGGTCTCCTCTCACATTCACTCTATGTAGAGCTTGACTGGCCACCAGCGGGCACATGAGAGTATATACAGTAAAATGTAAATGGGGATGAATCAAACGTCTCATGACCACATCCACCATGTGAGCCAACAAGGGCACAGGCACACCAGCGGGCACCACGCCCATCACTCACCTTCTCTTCAGCCGTCTGCGTGGCTCCCTCCCCAATGGCCGAATCCCTGGGCTGCAGCTCCAGCAAAGTGTGGAACAGATTGTCCGACGTGACCGTGAGGAACTCGATCTCGGCATTTGGATGGAGCCCATAATGCACTGGGCTCTCATGAGGCAGCATGTCATCGATGAAGCGGTGGTAGCCCTGGTAGTCCAAGTTAGATGGCACCACAAAGCCGGGCGTCAGGACGAGCTTCCTGTCAAACTGAGAGAAGAGTGAGCAACATGAGACAAAAGGAAGGCGCCATACAGAGCGGGCAAAGTGAAGAGAAACGGAGACCACGGCAGAAGGCGCTATATAGAGCGTACGGAGTGAAGTGAAACAGGACTCTCAGTGAGAAAGTGAGGGGAAAGGAGCCAGATAGGGGTCAGAGGCGGCCTTAGGGGTGTGCGGGGCCTCGGGCTGACCAACCCCACGTGGGGCCGGTTATGTCAAGCACTGTTACCGATATGTGTGGACTGTAGAAATGTGAATTTAAAAAAAAGAATAACTTTAGGGTAATGCAGCATTCATCTTAGAGAGATAGCATGGGGGCTTAGTGAATGTCGGAGACCTGCTCAGGCACCGGGAAACCAGATAAAGGTTAAGTGAACAACAAAATGTCCACTGAGATATAAGAAATCGTTTAGGAAAAATACCGAGATGGTCAAGTAAATAAAGAATGTGTAAAATGTTTATCTGCTGTCGAGCGGGTGTTGGGGGGATCGTTCTTAATCCTGAGATTGACAGCGGTGCCCCAGAGGTGGGACTTATGGTTTCGAGGAGCGATTTGCATAAAGCGAGCCGTTTAAAGGGAGTGAAGACGGGGGGGGGGGATCAAAAAAAGCAGATCAGCTGCTGCATGGGCCATGTGACAAAGTCCAGGAGCTTCTACAGTCCTGTCAAGTGTGGAAGTAATTCTTTTTGACCGGGGAATTGGACGTTCCGCTGTTTCCTATGGACTCGGGTGAGCTTATCGAAGGACTTGCTGTTCTTTATCATGGCGCAACACTGACTGTATATCTTTTAATGGCGAAGATTTGATTGCTGCTAGGAGTCCACAAGTGCTAGAACTCTTCGTTTCACCTGCCAGCATCAGAGATCAGAACTGTGGACTTATTTATAAGCTCTGGAAGGGGAACTGGGGGAGGAATATTCTTATTGTACGTGTGTGTGTGTGTGTATACAGTCACATGAAAAAGTTTGGGAACCCCTCTTAATTCTTTGGATTTTTGTTTCTCATTGGCTGAGCTTTCAAAGTAGCAACTTCCTTTTAATATGCGACATGCCTTATGGAAACAGTAGGATTTCAGCAGTGACATTAAGTTTATTGGATTAACAGAAAATATGCAATACTAGGCTGACCCGCCTTTTAAGTTGACCACTTCTTAAGGCAATTCAATATGTAGATCAATTTGATATTTTATACAAACTCATTAATTTGGTTATATTGCATTTGAGCGGTATTACTTTAATACTCGTAGTTTCTGTTATTTTTGTGATGAAATGTAAACTTTTTTTCTATATTGAGGTCGCCCTTTTGAACCCCCCTGATATTTGCTACGCGGTGAGGCATTTGTACTTCATCAACATTAATTATTTCCAGAGACATAATTTTGTCTATTTTTCCAGCGCATCGCGCACAAAAGCAAGGGAACGATGGGAGCACCAGAACTCTGCTCACATCATGTCGCTTCGTACCGCAAGCTGCAAGTAGTAAGTCTGTGATAAGCGGAATACCGCTATGCTTTCCACTCACGGGACGGAAGGACAATCCCGACTGCTTTTATATAGTAAGAAAGAAGAAGAAGATATCGCACAGTCTGGAGTAGAAAATCATCTTTTACCTGGAAAAACGAAACTACAAATCCCATCGTGCATTGCAAAATGGACGGGGCGTGTGTGAAACTCCGCGCCTGCGTAGCACTCACGGGACGAAAGGACAATCCCGACCGCTTTTATATAGAAGGATGCATCATAACACAATTAGACAGGTGCATAAATTTGGGCACCCCAACAGAGATATGACATCAATACTTAGTTGAGCCTCCTTTTGCTAATCTAACAGACGCCTCCTATAGCCATTGATGAGTGTCTGGATTCTGGTGGGAGGTATTTCTGACCCCATTCTTCCATACAAAATCTCTCCAGTTCAGTTCAATTTGATGGCTGCTGGGCATGGACAGCCTGCTTCAAATCATCCCATAGATTTTCAATGATATTCAAGTCAGGGGACTGTGACGGCCATTCCAGAACATTGTACTTCTCCGTCTGCATGAAAGCCTTTGTAGATTTCAAACTGTGTTTTGGGTCATTGTCTTGTTGGAATATCCAACCCCTTCGTAACTTCAACTTTGTGACTGATGCTTGATCATTATCCCGAAGAATTTGTTGATATTGGGTTGAATTCATCTGACCCTCGACTTTAACAAGGGCCCCAGTCCCTGAACTGGCCACACAGCCCCACAGCATGATGGAACCTCCACCATATTTCACAGTAGGTAGCAGGTGTTTTTCTTGGAATGCAGTGTTCTTCTTCCGCCATGCAAAGCGCTTTTTGTTATGACCAAATAACTCAATTTTGTCTCTTCAGTCCAAAGCACTTTGTTCCAAAATGAATCTGGCTTGTCTAAATGAGCATTTGCATACAACAAGCGACTCTGTTTGTGGCGTGAGTGCAGAAAGGGCTTCTTTCTCATCACCCTGCCATACAGATGTTCTTTGTGCAAATTGTGCTGAATTGTAGAACGATGTACAGATACACCATCTGCAGCAAGGTGTTTGGAGGTGATCTGTGGGTTGTCTGTAACCATTCTCACAATCCTGCTCATATGCTGCTCCTGTATTTTTCTTGGCCTGCCAGACCTGCTGGGTTTAACAGCAACTGTGCCTGTGGCCTTCCATTTCCTGATTCCATTCCTTACAGTTGAAACTGACAGTTTAAACCTCTGAGATCGCTTTTTGTAGCCTTCCACTAAACCAGGAGACTAAACAATCTTTGTTTTCAGATCTTTTGAGAGTTGTTTTGAGGATCCCATGCTGTCTGTCACTCTTCAGAGGAGAGTCAAAGGGAAGGAAGCACAACTTGCAATTGACCACCTTAAATACCTTTTACCACTCATGATTGGACACTCCTGTCTATGAAGTCCAAGGCTTAATGAGCTCATCCAACAAATTTGGTGTTGCAAGTAATCAGCATTGAGCAGTGACAGGCATTCAAATCAGCAAAATGACAAGGGGACCCACATTTGTGCACAGCCAGTTTTCACATTTGATTTAATTTCATACAACTAAATACTGCGTCACTAAAAATCTTTTTTCAGAAAACACCGCAGTACTCAGATGTTCCTAGGAAATGAAAGACATACCACTGTTATCTTTGTTGTTGAAAGGAGAGTCAATTATTATGCGGGGGGGGGGGGGCCCCGAAATCTTTCCATATGACTGTGTGTGTATATATATGTATAGGTATATATGTGTATGTATGTATATGTGTGTGTGTGTGTGTGTGTGTATATAATATTTGTAGCATCACATATAAAGGTTGAGGGGAGCACATGTAAGGGATTGTATTCTTTTTTATGATGTAATATATTCCTCATGTGATTTATAGAGATATATTTTTTTGTGGACTATAAATGCGCCGGCATCAGCGGTGACTGAACCTTGTAGAATAAGGGGTGTACGGGGGCTTTATTGGGGTGTGATATTGGTCTATCCCTTTATCATCTGCCGCCACTTAGGACAGGTTAGTGGTAGCAATTGTCTTGTGTCACCGTGCCGGGACAAATTGTTACAAATGTACCAGAAGAAAAGTTGACGTAATATACAAAATCTACTGAAGGATGACTAAGAAATTGGCAAATGTCTTATAAACAATGAGAATGGACTGTTGGTGGCACAACTCAAAGGTATAAGAAGAACCAGAATATAATATAACAGACGTTTATTTTATATAAATCATTTGGGTGTAAACCAACGAACCAACCAGAATACAATATATGCATTGATTGACGCTGCATGTAAATTCAGTCGTTTATTAAGTGAACGTCTATTCTTTGTTTCTCTGGCCAGGCTCCCTCCAAGGCATTTTGCCGAGAAGTAATTAAAAGACGCCATGAACAGCTCTTCTCCTGCCTGATTACTGACTTGTCCTGTTAGAGGATGTCTCTTTCTTTAATAAGACTTCACCCCCTGATCGCTTCACTTGCCAGCCGTCCCAAAGCAGTTGTGAAGAGGGGGGCTGAACGCACCTCAAGGAGACGCGGCTGCTCCTCTGAAACCCCTCTTAAACGGTGACACAATGGGAAATATATATTTTACCTCCTCTTTGCTCGATCAGCTGCTGCCATGCTGCGTGATCTGTACTTCGCTTGCATACCCCTTTCTTCGCTATGCGCCGTTGTGAAGAGGGAGGCTGAACGCACACCAAGGAGATGCGGTCGCTCCTCCGAAACCCCTCTTAAACGGTGATACATTTGCCTACTTCCATTATCTCTAAGCTGCTCTGCACGTGCATCACGGGACTTGTTTCCATAGGTTGTAAGTATGACGTGACTTGTCCGTCTCGCGGGAAGTAAAAGTGTCTGTCTCTCTGTCCGTCTGCAAAAGATCACGTCTCGTCGCCGGAGTGTCTCATTGCAAGATTTTTTTTATATAATAGAGAAATGTTAAATTTCTACCACAACATACACCGGATTTTCTCATTACAGTATTCAGCTAAATTTTTGCAAGATAACATGTGGACTTTATCAAAATATAACGATATAATCTATTAAAGTGTAATTCATAATTCATGACAATACCACGACAGTGCGAAATGCGATGAGGTGTCATGTGGAAATTAGCAGGGCCTCTTCTAGAAAACGTACCCAAATTACAAGTATACTCTGAGTCTCGATATGCAGGATGTCACCGTCCTCACTCACGTTGTCATGTCAGCCGGTTATGTTTTTGTGCATTAATATTCAGATACGTTTATGGCCTACAAATAAAATGTGAGTTTCAGAGTTTTGACGGGAAGTGTGAAATTAACGTAGAGGTATCGTCATGAAATCTCCTGGTTCAGAGACGAAAATCCACTTTTCTTGCCTTCTGATTTGAAAAGTCGTTGATGACATCTTTGTCGCCTAATCTGGATGCAGTGTCTATTCCTATAGAACGGAGAAGCCAACCCAGCGACAGACGGCCTATACCTATTTTGGGAAGGGCGACCCTTTTCGGTTGATGAAGGTGGACAGTACAATGTTTTCAAAGACGTACATGGATGGAATTTGACCCTGAAGAGGGATTTTAAAAGGGCTTTTCTTAGAAGCATCTGAAATATATATTTATACACTGGAGAATATAACTTGACAAATTCATTCAAACGGGACACGCGGGACCCCCTTAGGTGTGGGGTCTGGGGCGGTCGCCCCAAACGCTGCTCTGATAGGGGTACAGAGTGTGGAGAAGCAGAGCTCACAATGAAAGGAAGTGGACAGAGTGACGAGAAATCAAGCCCCCAAAAGAGGGAGCTACAAAGAGTGAGGTGAAACAGAAGCCACAGCGAAAGGCGCGATATCGAATGCACAAAGTGACGTGAAATACAACCCACGGTGAAAGGAGCCATATTGAGTAAATACAAAGTGAGGTGAAACAGAGGTGACAATGAAAGGCACGATGTCGAGTGCATAAAGTGACGTGAACAATGACAGGAGCTATGCAGAATGTACAGAGACATAAGAAATGGAGCTGCCAATGCGTTGTGATCCGTCAGTTTCTGTCGTATTGGTGTTTAGTTAACTAGTGTGGACCGCCAGCTTAACCCGAACCAGCCAAGCGTGGGACACAAGTTCAAGGCACCCACTGATTTTCATTTTCCTTTTCCCTTGTGGGAAACGCTTTCCCCGTTCCTCACAAGTATAGCACAGGCCCAGCACAGCACAAACACAATATTCTCTTCCTTCTCGCTTCCTTGTCTCCTCCACTACTCTGGTCAAGCTTCGTCTCCCTCCTCCCAACTCTGGCTCCCCGAGCAGTGGCTGCTGGCTCCTTTTATAGCCCACTCATTAGCGCTCCAGGTGCTTGATGACTCGCTTCCAGCAGCACTTCCGGCTGTGGCAGAAGGGCTGTCCATAAGGGCTCAGCAGCTCCTGCTACAGCACCCCCTGGCAGCACCCATGAAACCCAACAGGTCTGCACCAAACTCCAGCTTCCATGGAGCCCTGCGGGAGTCGAGGCACCGCTGCAACCCAGAGGGGCTGCCATCTAGCGTCCCGGGGGAGGTAACACTCTGGCCATGCTTGCTCCCCCCTGTCCTCCCAGCGTGGCAGTGTCCCATCCGGGAAGGGAAAGACCAGGCTACAATAGGTTGGGGTCTTTGGGTAGGTTTCTGTGTGTGGTGATATTCGTTTAATTGTTGTTGCTTCGTTCATTCCTTATTCAATGGCGTCTTTTCCATTTTGATTGAACTGCCGTTTACGTGTCTCCGTGTGTGGGTGTGCAAACCAAACCAAGGCTGGGGTGCAATCCTGGGGTCCCTGAAATAAAATTAACTAAAACGCCATTATAAAGCAAACAGTGTGAATCGGAGCACCTCGCGGCCTCTGCACTCACATTTATTTATACTCAGGATTCAGGATATCCGTCTTTAACCGCCCTGTGCCAACTTTCTTTATTTCACACCTCCAGCCACAGGTCCATGAATAACATCACGGGGTCCTATGGCTGGAGTGGCCACAGAGTTGGTTTGATGGTGGGCATGAGATGGGCTGGGGGAACATGCCAGACTGTCCATTAATTCTGGTAGAGTAGGGGGAGCTCAAATTTACCTTGTAAAGCGAGGAATAAATTAAAAATGTCAATAGTGGTGAATTTAAATAAAGATATTGAATAGAAAATTGAGTAAGTTAATGCACATGTAATGTCTTGCCTTCCTTATATGGTAACACTTGGCCGGCCAACCCCACCCACATCTGACCCCACCCACATTTGACCACCCCACCCCATGTTCAACACCGAGGGGGACCCGAGTCTCAACTGCTGTTCCAACAACCGCCCGCCATCTCTAGCTGCTGCTTACTGGACACGAACAAACTCTGGAGTGACGCGCTTGTGTGCGACTAGCGGTGGACGAGGTCCCTTAAGCTTCACGGTAATGGGGTGAAACAGGACGGGACTGGCCAGCCAAACAGAGGTAGCAGTGCCAGTTGAAGTCTACGTGGCACCATAATCCTGGCACCAAACATGAAAACCACCATTGGCAAAGTAAAGGCTCAAACAATGGATGTAAAAACACACAATAGACCAAAGGAAGGGCAAACTAAACACGGGCAACGTCCACATTATTAATAAAAATAATCATCTACTATATAATAAACTGCTCAGAACAATTAAAGAAACACTTTTTAATCCGAGTATAGCATCAAGTCAATGACACTTGTGGACTATTGATCTGGTCAGTGAAGTGGCAGAGGGGCTTGTTCATCAGTTTCAGCTGCTTTGGTGCACTAGAGGGACAAAAATGAGATGACCCCCAAAACAGGAATGAATGGGTTAACAGGTGGAGTCCACTGACATTTTTCCCTCCTCATCTGTTTTGTCACTAGTTTTGCAATTTTCTACGGTCAGTGTCACTGCTGGTAGCATGAGGCCATACCTGGACCATACAGAGTTTGGTGGCACGGGTAGTCCAACTTCTCCAGGATGGCACATCAATACGTGGCATTGCCAGAAGGTTTGCTGTTTGGTGGTGGGTCAGTGATGGTCTGGCGAGGCATATCCATGGTGGGACGCACAGACCTCTACAGGGCAGACAATGGCACCTTGACTGCCATTAGGTATTGGGATGAAATCCTTGGACCCATCGTCAGACCCTACGCTGGTGCAGTGGCTCCTGGGTTCCTCCTGGTGAACGACAATGCCCGGGCTCATTTGGCGAGAGGATGAAGGAATTGATACCATTGACTGGCCCCCACGCTCACTCGCCTGACCTCAATCCAATAGAACACCTCTGGGTGGGACATTATGTTTCAGTCCATCAGACACCTCAGACTGTCCAGGAGCTCAGTGATGCCCTGGTCCAGATCGTCTCACTAGGAGCACCCCCCACCCCCCAGACGTTGTCAGGCATGCATACAAGTGTATGGGGGCCATACAAACTTCTGAGTACGATTTGGAGTTGCTGCAATGAAATTTTGGCCAAATGGACTCGCCTGCCTGCCGCATCATTTTTTCCCTTTGATTTTCAGGGTGTCTTTGAATTCAGCCCTCTGTACGTTGATCATTTTCATTTCCATCAGACGATGTGCCATCCTTTCATTCCTAACACATCACCATATCAGTCCGTACCAGTAGAGATAGCCAGCAGGATTTTTTTACCATTGAGATCTGATGTGCTTTCAAAGTGTGCCTTTAATTTATTGAGCAGTATTGTACACTATGGTCTGTATGTGTCCAGTTCCTCCGAGAAATCCATTGGTCAGTTTGGCTGAGGTGACGAGAACAAAAGACAAAAAGTGAGATTGAGAGACAGGAGGAGGAGGCGGCACCCTGAGAGTCGCCTCCAAAGACAGGAAGTGGACAGAAGACAAGAAAGGCGCCTCGAAATATATATCTATCTATCTATCTATTTTAAAGTGCCTTTCACATCTATCTATC
>JANRMT010062814.1:16755360-16775405 GCA_026402145.1 Polypterus bichir lapradei | reverse complement strand
AGATATATATATATATATGAAAGGCACTATATAATACAGTAGATGGATAGATGTATGAAAGGCACTATATAATACAGTAGATAGAGTATATAATACAATAGATATACAGTGGTGTGAAAAACTATTTGCCCCCTTCCTGATTTCTTATTCTTTTGCATGTTTGTCACACAAAATGTTTCTGATCATCAAACACATGTAACCATTAGTCAAATATAACACAAGTAAACACAAAATGCAGTTTTTAAATGATGGTTTTTATTATTTAGGGAGAAAAAAAAATCCAAACCTACACGGCCCTGTGTGAAAAAGTAATTGCCCCCTGAACCTAATAACTGGTTGGGCCACCCTTAGCAGCAATAACTGCAATCAAGCATTTGCAATAACTTGCAATGAGTCTTTTACAGCGCTCTGGAGGAATTTTGGCCCACTCATCTTTGCAGAATTGTTGTAATTCAGCTTTATTTGAGGGTTTTCTAGCATGAACCGCCTTTTTAAGGTCATGCCATAGCATCTCAATTGGATTCAGGTCAGGACTTTGACTAGGCCACTCCAAAGTCTTCATTTT
This sequence comes from Polypterus bichir lapradei, assembly GCA_026402145.1. NCBI lineage: Eukaryota > Metazoa > Chordata > Cladistia > Polypteriformes > Polypteridae > Polypterus > Polypterus bichir. The sequence goes on along the minus strand of JANRMT010062814.1, from coordinate 16,774,840 downwards.
GTTTTTCTTCAGCCATTCAGAGGTGGATTTGCTGGTGTGTTTTGGGTCATTGTCCTGTTGCAGCACCCAAGATTGCTTCAGCTTGAGTTGACGAACAGATGGCCGGACATTCTCCTTCAGGATTTTTTGGTAGACAGTAGAATTCATGGTTCCATCTATCACAGCAAGCCTTCCAGGTCCTGAAGCAGCAAAACAACCCCAGACCATCACACTACCACCACCATATTTTACTGTTGGTATGATGTTCTTTTTCTGAAATGCTGTGTTCCTTTTACGCCAGATGTAACGGGACATTTGCCTTCCAAAAAGTTCAACTTTTGTCTCATCAGTCCACAAGGTATTTTCCCAAAAGTCTTGGCAATCATTGAGATGTTTCTTAGCAAAATTGAGACGAGCTCTAATGTTCTTTTTGCTTAACAGTGGTTTGCGTCTTGGAAATCTGCCATGCAGGCCGTTTTTGCCCAGTCTCTTTCTTATGGTGGAGTCGTGAACACTGACCTTAATTGAGGCAAATGAGGCCTGCAGTTCTTTAGACGTTGTCCTGGGGTCTTTTGTGACCTCTCGGATGAGTCGTCTCTGCGCTCTTGGGGTAATTTTGGTCAGCCGGCCACTCCTGGGAAGGTTCACCACTGTTCCATGTTTTTGCCATTTGTGGATAATGGCTCTCACTGTGGTTCGCTGGAGTCCCAAAGCTTTAGAAATGGCTTTATAACCTTTACCAGACTGATAGATCTCAATTACTTCTGTTCTCATTTGTTCCTGAATTTCTTTGGATCTTGGCATGATGTCTAGCTTTTGAGGTGCTTTTGGTCTACTTCTCTGTGTCAGGCAGCTCCTATTGAAGTGATTTCTTGATTGAAACAGGTGTGGCAGTAATCAGGCCTGGGGGTGGCTACGGAAATTGAACTCAGGTGTGATACACCACAGTTAGGTTATTTTTTAACAAGGGGGCAATTACTTTTTCACACAGGGCCATGTAGGTTTGAATTTTTTTTCTCCCTAAATAATAAAAACCATCATTTAAAAACTGCATTTTGTGTTTACTTGTGTTATATTTCACTAATGGTTACATGTGTTTGATGATCAGAAACATTTTGTGTGACAAACATGCAAAAGAATAAGAAATCAGGAAGGGGGCAAATAGTTTTTCACACCACTGTATATATATGAAAGGCACTATATAATACAGTAGATGGAGTATGTAATACATTAGATATATATATATGAAAGGCACTATATAATAGAGTAGATATATATGAAAGGCACTATATAATAGATGGATAGATATGAAAGGCACTGTATAATACAGTAGATAGATGGATAGATAGATATGAAAGGCACTATATAATACAGTAGACAGACAGATAATACTTTATTTCTCCACATTGCTCAAAGCAAATCTTTACCTATAGCAGATTACTGATGAACATGTGATCAGATATCACATGACTTCTCGAGGCCGGGGTACTCCACCTTTTTCTTGGCCCACCGCCTCCAGTAACTGACATGTTTTTCAGTACCAGTTGTTAAATATTGGATGTTCTGCACAACTACAAGTGAGCTTTATTTGCATTTGTTTATAGTTTTTTTGTGTGCTTTTAATATTTTCTGTTTATGCCAAATGCTGTTTTAATTCAATTATTTTAATGTTAAAACTGAAGTATGAATTGATGAAAGCCTTTCATTGCTGTATTATTTGCAAAATGTATATAGTTACCTATAATTCCAGATTAAAAGAAGAGAACTTTTTAGATTACATACAATTTATGATAAAAAAAACAGAACAGTAACTCACAAATGGCTCAAATCCAATGCAGAAAATGGCGAGACTCCTTCATGGCTGCCCGTTTCTGCTCCTACATTTCTTAAAAATAACTTTACTGAGTTATGTGGCTCCTCGTGCATTTATTGCTTGATAAAGCACCATTTTTATTCTGTGAAGGATTCTCTGGTCATGAAGTTAGGCCTTTAGGCTTTGAAAAGGTTCCTGATATGTGGACTAAACAGAAATCTTTAAAGTGTAGTAGGCAGGATACTAACACATCAAGAAAACCTGAACTTATTTGTGTAATTGTAGAGTCCTTTTAAAATCAGGAGCCCACTGGCATTTCATAAATCTGTTATCATGTATTCTTGATTATTTATAGCGTCTGTTATGGATCTAAATAAATAAAGATGCTTTCTGGAATCTTCTTGCGGGTGGGTCTTTCAGGAGCCTGAAATGTGGCATTGCTCTGAAGTGCCACTCTGGCACCTTGCTTTTTAAGATTGTACCCAGCAGGTTAACTAACAGAATACCTCGCCTCTGTTATTGCGTGCAGCAAGCGTCCTTTTTCAAATCAGGAGCCTAGTTGAGTTGCACAAATCTGTTATCATCTGTTGATCACTATTTACGGGGTCGGTCACAGGTCTACTTTAATGGAGGTGCTTTTTGGAACCTTCATGTGAATGGTACTTTTGGAAACTAAAAATGGCTCCCCTGTGGCATCACCCTGAAGGACCACTTTGGTACCTTTAAGAGTGAAGGTGCGGAAAAGCTAAAGACAATCTTCAAGATTGGAACTTTTTTTTTTTTTAAGAATGCCAATAATGTCGCAGCATGGCAGACTCCCAGGGGGGCAGGGCCACCAGTTTGAGACCCACTTGATTAAGGCACAAGAAGAGAGCTCAGTTTTCAAATGTTGCTGGCTGATATCTATGAACTTTTTTTAAATGATACTCTTTTTTTATGAATTAATAAATACTTCTTAGTATAGACCACTGTATATGTACATAACTAGCCACCCCCCGCAGCTCCGCCTGCATAGTAGTGATTAAAAATCAATAAACAGTAAGGCATCGCTAGCTAAGCGGAGGGAAGGAACACTCCAAAACGTGGCCAGAGGTAGAGCGTCTCGAACGGAGGCTGGCGTGTGAATGAGGAGGGTCCCACCTGGCCCCCTACTCCTGACGTCACGCCTCCCCCTCCCCTCGGCCCAAGGCCTCTGTCTCGGATTAGCGTGAATATATCACTCCTGCAAGCAAACAATGATTCTTAGCGTGATAAGAGAAGTCACAAAATCAACTGGAATGTTCATGCAAATTCTAGAAAAAAACCCGATCTAAATCCGTTAAGTAGTTCTCTCATTCGATAGCTAAGCGGAGTTAAGACACGCCCAGAGGCTGGTGAGTGAGTGAGCGAGGAGGGCCCCTGCGTGTCTCTTGGATTCACGCGAGTAAATCGGTAACGCAAGCAAACTATGAGTCTTAGCGGGATGAGGTGAGTCGTAAAATCAACCGGAATGTTCAAGCAAATTCTAAAAAAAAGCCAGATCTAAATCCGTTAAATAGTTCTCTCGTTCGCTAGCTAAGCGGAGGTAAGATACACGCCCAGAGGCTGGCGCATGAGTGAGGAGGACCCCGCACCCTTTCCCTTGGCCTACTGCGTCTCTCTTGGTCCTGCAAGCGAACTATGATACATAACGTGATGAGGGGAGTCGCAAAATCACCTGGAATGTTCAAGCAAATTATAGAAAAAAACCCGATCTAAATCTGTGAAGTAGTTCTCTCGTGAAAAGCAGACAGACAGAGAGTCGTTGGATTTTATATATATATACCAGTAACAGCGTACTGCACGATAATGTGGAGTGAATCCACTTGACTTGAGCATTCCTAGTTTTCAGACTCTTTCTCTGTACGTTTATCATTCGTTTGCTCAGAGGTTGATGCGCTTGTTCCTTCCTGCGCAGATCTTCTTCTCTCCACCATAGCGGCCCGCTGCTTCTCTTCTTTCGTCGGCATCTTTTCGCGTTAAAACTGATTACATCAGTGTTTGTGTTGCAATTACTTAGTACGTTTTCTTTAATTGTTCACTTAAGCTGGCACTTAAGTCTTCAATCTGCCTCAAGAATGATTAGCGAAGGTGGTAGGGAATGAGAACGGCGCCCATACGCATGTGCCGCACAGCCACCCTGCTGAGAGTTGATTCTACAATAAAATAAAAAGAGTAATAAAAATCATCACCCCGAAAGTGGACAGTAGACGTCACGTAGTATATGTGTACCAATTTTCAGGTCAATAGGGGAAACGGTTTGCGAGCTACAGGTGATTTAAAATCCTGGACAGACAAACGGACAGCCACACTAGCGTATTTTATAAGAAGATTTATATATATAGAGAGATTTAAGGAGCAGTCGCTACATTACATTAAAACAAGGATCTATTAATTCTCAGTTTCTGCAGGATTGAAGGCACATTTTGTTTAAGGCGCCAGCGGACTACTTTACTTGGGGGTCAATGATGCTGTTAAGATGAACCTGGCTGCTGAAATAATAAAAACGCCGCTATTTTACTTCAATATGATAAATATTGCATTAGGTTACTCGTTACTTAAAAAGTCATCAGACTACGTAACGCGCGTTGCTTTTTACACTTCACCCTTCTGCTCTCGAGATTGTGCGGCTGAGTTTAGCACTGTGCGTCCCTGATATGTGGACAAAACTTGGATTTGAGATGCACTTTAAATGTGAAGCAGAAGCTGAGACAGAAACAGAGAATTCTTCAGGGCATACGGGAGTCTTAGACAATAAACATGTCAACATGCAGTTCAATAACCCAATTATTCACAAATAATGTGGTTCCTAAAGTGTCATTAAAACCTTTTGTTCCGGTTAGAGAAATCGGGTTGCTGGTCTCCGAGGAACTGAATTATTGGAGGTAGATTTCTTCGCAGTAACCTGATTATGAGGCCATGTAAACCCTTAACCGGGTTACTGTTAAGGATTTTGTGGTCTGCGTGTGTCCGTTGCACTTTGTCAGCCTGCGCAGGTATTTGTGTCGCATACGCTTTCAGTAGCCATGGGCAGAAGAGTCCACAAGATCCAGTATAGTCGGCTCTGACCTCTCTTACACAGAGCATCAGTATTGGCAGTCCAGTCCAATTTGTCATCCAGCTGCACTCCCAGGTATTTATAGGTCTGTACCCTCTGCACACAGTCACCTCTGATGATCACGGGGTCCATGAGGGGCCTGGGCCTCCTAAAATCGTGTTTAAGTTCTCCCGCGGATAAGTCAGGACTTGATTTTGCCGAATATAATTTCTGGTATTTTATAATGTCGGCCGTATAAGTTGAATGCGGAAATCTAACGATGTTGGTCCAAGGGATTATGATATGCTAACGCCCACCTGAGAGAGTAACCATGGAGCACACGGCCTTTTGTTTTCTATGTATTGTGCCTATGTGACCACACAGTAATACCCAAACTATTCCGAAGCAACGTTTGAACTGATTTATGTTTTTTGTATCTCACACCCTCTTACACCTTCATCACAAGACCATCCCTTGTCTACGATGGAGCATTCGATCAGAAGAAAATATGAAGCTGGTTTTAAATTAAACGTCGTCGAAGTGGCGAAAAAAATTGGTAAGTGCACTGCTGCAACAAAATTCGATGTGTCCGAGAAACTGAGAAACGAGATTGGAGGAAGCAAGAAGATGTAAAAAAAATTAAAAGTAAGTGTCGCATTTTTGAACGGGCGTATGAGTCTGTATAAGTTATGATCGATTTTTCGGGTTTCAAGACCTGACTTATACGTGAGTATATACGGTACATTTTAAAGTTAACAACAACAACATTTATTTATATAGCACATTTTCATACAAATAATGTAGCTCAAAGTGCTTTACATAACGAGTAACCTCACACAATACTTATCTTATTGAAGTAAAATACCTGCATTTTTATTATTCCAGCAGCCATTGTCTTAACATTATCATAGGCCCCTGGGAAAAGCAGTGCGCTGGAGACCCTGTGTTCATAGCAAAACTGAAACATACATAGGCATCAGGCCCCTATGCTCCTGGTACCCCTAAGCAGTGCCCACATGTTAAGATGGCCCTGGTATAGTGCCTTTCCTATGTATTTACCTATTATAAAGTGCCTTCCATATCTATCTATCTGTCTGTCTGTCTATTGTATAGTGCCTTTCCTATCTATCTATCTGTCTATCTGTCTATTGATCGCTGGTATTTCACAGGGCTCAATCATACAGTTAAACAGAAAAGAGTTTGCTGCATGCAATTCGGTAACAAACTTATAAATAAAGCATTGATTTGACTAAACATATTTATAAAACACAACACATGCTTATGTTTGGATTCAAGGCTGGCAGATGAGGATGTTTAATTATCTTGGCGCAGTTTAATGACGTTGGAGCGTTTTGACAAAGGAGAACTCCAGCAGAGTACTTGTGCAATGCAATGCGCAACGATGCAATAAGTGGGGTCAATACTGGCCGGAATGCTTTATAATTCCTGTCCTGATTGGGATGCCCAAAGACCTCAGGAACCAGCAGGGGAGCTATTCATCCCCCACCATTCTGGGTGGCAGTGTTCCTCATGTATGCTTCCAGTCAGGGTACCCGCTGGGCTGTATAGAAGTTTGAGTGCAGAAATGCAGCCCTGTAGGGTCCCTGTGATGTGGTAGAGGGCACTGGCAGGTGACATCTCCCTGGATTTTTTGTAGCCTGGAAGTGCTTCTAATTAGCCACATAACATCACGGGAAGTACTCTTGTATTCGCCTTAAAAGAAGCCTGCTTCTTTAGCTCTGGGAGTCGGGAGGAAGTGGGCAACGATCAACTGGAGGACTGAAGGAGGAAGAGTCATTGGTTTATGGGGCTTGTAATTGTATTTGTGGCTTCTTATTGGAAGGAGAGTTGAAAAGGTGCTTGGGAAAGGAATACGAAGCCTTTATTTTATCCTATCAACGTGTGGTGCTTTACCGTGTCTGTGGTTTGGGGCTTTCTGGCACCCTCTTGTGGCTAAAGTGGATTATTAATAATAATCTTCTATATCTATATACAGTATCTATACTAATAATAATACTCACTGACTCACTCACTCACTCACTCATCACTAATTCTCCAACTTCTCGTGTAGGTAGAAGGCTGAAATTTGGCAGGCTCATTCCTTACAGCTTACTTACAAAAGTTGAGCAGGTTTCATTTCGAAATTCTACGTGTAATGGTCATAACTGGAACCTATTTTTATCCATATACTGTAATAGACTGCAGCTCGATGGCCGTGGGAGTTGGAGTTGCGTGTCACATCATCACGCCTCCCACGTAATCACGTTAACTGACTGTGAACGCAGTACGTAGAAAACAAGGAAGAGCTCCAAAGAGCGCTGAAGAAAAAACGCATACAAGCATATTCATAAGTGCAGCTACTGCGGAAACAAAGCACGGTGTAAACCGTAAGTTTAAATTAAGTTCATAGACATGCTCCCGCTGCCGTTTGGCATGCCTACGACGAACGGAGTTAAAATTGCTGTAGCGAGAAACTTTTTAAGTGCTGGGTCTTAGCTAACATTAAATAAAGCCGTGGACATCGCAACATCACACAAGAGAGCAGCTCACGTGAACTGACTGAACGCAGTACGAGCGATCACTTCCATGGATCAAACCTGTTCAAAAAACGCATTACACAATTGACAAGGTAGGAAAAGAGTATGCTCCGAGCTGAGCTCCACAGCTAACGCGGTCTTGTGGAAGCAACTTTGTCACGCTGCCACCAAATGCTCACAGAAAAATCCACAAGTTAATACACACGCTGTCTCTAGAGTTTCTCCACACTCAATGTATTCCTCGCATCCCCGTTATACCCTCTGATCTCCCGTTTCAATTCAAATGCCTCAAATTTCCAGTAAGGCTCTGCTTTGCGATGACAATTAATAAGTCTCAGGCACAGACCCTACAAAAGGTTGCCATTGATTTGAGGCAACATTGCTTTTCTCCTGGACAACTATACGTTGCATTCTCAAACGTAAGCTCAGTGCACAGCTTGGTCATATTACAACTGGAGTGCTGAACTGACAACGTGCTATACAAAGAGATCCTTAACAGATAGTTATTGGTATATTTTCCCTCTGTTTAAAAAGGTTTTCTTTTCTTCTTAATAAAAATTTAAAAGCAGTACTTTGTCGCTGCGAAGCGCGGGGATTTTGCTATATACAGTATATATATACGAGGTGTGGCAGAAAAGTAATGAGACTGATTTTTTATTTACCAAAGTTTTTATTTTTTTCAAACATCAATGTTATCCCCTTCAAAGTAGTTCCCTTGGGCAGCTACACACCGATGGAGACGTTGTTCCCACTGCTGCCGGTATGGTCTTCAGCATGTCCGTTACACTCTTTTGGATGTTTTCTAAAGTCCCGAAATGACGTCCTTTGAGGACATTTTTCAGTTTAGGAAAAAGTCACACGGACTGAGGTCAGGTGAATAAGGGGGCTGGGGAACCACAGGAATGCGTTTTTTCGATTGTCCTTCTGCTCAATTGTGAGGTTTTTCTGCACCATTTTGGCACAGACCTTTCGCATGTGCAAATGTTCAGTCAAAATTTGATGAACGGTAAATCTGTTCAAATTTAATTGTTCACTCAACATTCTTAATGTTAAACGACGGTCTGATCTCACAAGAGTGTTCACACGTTTGATGTTTTCATTGGTTTTCGAAGTTGAAGGCCTCCCTGAAAAACCTGAGCTCGGGATAAAGAATGTTCCCCATAGGCCTGTTTTAACTTTTCAAACGTCACACTTGCCGATTCTCCAAGCTTAACACAAAATTTAATGGCACAACGTTGCTCCAAATTCCGCTGTTCCATTTTGCGTGACGCACAACCAAAAACACAACTTCGCTAATAGCAGTCACAAAAATCACGTAGTTAACGGAAGGAGTTGAAACTCGCACTGAGCTATGGGAGGGTACTGATACACGTGCTCTATCAAGGACAACAGCACAGCGTTGCCAGATCGCTTGCAGTGTTGCCAGTCTCATTACTTTTCTGCCACACCTCGTATGTAGATATGTATATATATACGTATGTATGTATGTGTATATATATGTGTGTATGTATGTATGTATGTATGTATGTATATATATATATATGTATGTGTATGTGTGTATATATATATATGTGTATATTTATGTGTATGTATGTATGTGTATATGTATATGTGTGTGTGTATGTATGTGTGTATATATATGTTGATATGTGTATATATATTGTGACAGATTAGGGTTTCTTCGCACCCTTGTACCCTCAGACGTCAGACACCAGATAAAAGTCCAATAATAGAATTTATTATAATAATAATGTGCACTAAGCACGCTCCTCTCCACAATACTCAATAAACAATAATCAATCCTCCAAACTCCCAGACGCTTAGCCACCCTGCCTCCCAACTCAGCTCGCCGTCTGGGAGCTCCCACATTCTTTTTATATCTCCTGACCCGGAAGTGTTCCTAATCCCCAGTCCAATTGACTCTCAATCACTTCCGGGTCAGGTACAAGTTCTTTTCTTCACCCCGGAAGCACGTCATTCCTCTTGTCCACGTGTGCTTCCGGGGCGTAGGGAAAATATCCATTACTCCTCCCTGCAGTGTCCCCTAGTGGCCCCCATGGCATCCAGCAGGGCTGTGCATAAAAACTCCATTGTCCATGATGCCCTGCTGGTCTTCTGGGGACCTCCATGCTGCAAGGAGGGCTCCACCTGGCGGCTTGGGGGTATTGGCCGGGATAAACGGCTGGCCATTCTCCACAATATGTATATATATATGTAGATGTGTATATGTATATATATGTATATATGTGTATATGTAGATATGTGTATATGTAGATATGTATATATATGTATATATATGTTTATATATGTGTGTGTATATATATATATATATATATATATATATATATATATGACAGCAACACTCATAACAGTGACAAAACAATTACATTGACAATCATGTTACGTTATTTTTAAAATGTTTTCTTTTCTTTTTCATTACTTCTTTAACACACTACTCTCTGGTGCGAAGCGCGGGTATTTTGCTAGTATACAGTAAAAGGCAATGTGTGTATGTATATTCCAGCATCACGTCCGAATGGCTGGAGCAATTTTCATGAAACTTGGTACACATGTTCCTCATCGGTCGACTAAAAATACTGTAGGATGAAATCAGCCGTAACCCACCCCCTTCTGGGTAGGGTGGCAGGTGATCTTGCGGTCTTGTATGCATGTTATCATCCAGTTGATACTCGGAACGACCACCAGAGGGTGAACTGGAGGCGACTGCCAGCATTCTTTATGTTTGAGCTCAACCACGGCGCCCCTGATACTTTTGAAATTAAATAGAGTTCTACACATGGAAGTGTGTGTGTGTGTGTCTGTCTGTCCGGCCCAGAAGTGAGACGTACACTCAGGGTGAGGGCTCCAACTCCGAGAATATGCAAGCGATGCCAGCACACCGGCAACAGGAAACCTCCTAAGAAAGACAGTCGCTTAGCTGCTAATTCACAAATGATGCGGCCACTTCGGCAACATGAATCCTTCTAGCAGAGAGATGCCCAAAATAGTTCTGATGATTTCAATACTTTCTAGGATCCCGTGCTTTTAACAGCATGGGCTTACACAGTTAGTATATAGCAGGCGACGGCCAGCATTTTTTATTTTTGAGCAGCACCGCACCCCTGTTGCTTTTCAAATTAAATAGTTGGCCGGTTCCGAGCATCAACTGGATGATAACATACATACAACACCGCAAGACAAGCACATTAGTGAGTCTTTATCCATCCATCCATTATTCAACCTGCTATAACCTAACTACAGGGTCACAGGGGTCTGCTGAAGCCAATCCCAGCCAACACTGGGCGCAAGGCAGGAAACAAACCCCGGGCAGGGTGCCAGCCCACCACAGAAAACCCATGCAGACACAGGGAGAACATGCAAACTCCATGCAGGGAGGACCCGGGAAGCGAACCCAGGTTTATTGTTTGTTAATTTACTTTTATTTTTTTTAATTATGTTTTTCTCAAACAATTAAAAAAAAACTGTATTTTCCTCCCGGGCAACGCTGGGTATTTCAGCTAGTAAATAATAATAATAAGTTGCATTTAGAGAGGGCCTTTTCACAAACCCAAGGTCGCTTTACATACAGAGTATAAAAAAAAGATCACATGGAAGACAAAAGTTCTTCGAAGAGGAAAGTTTTGAGTTGAGATTGAAAGGTGAAGAAAGAGGAGCAAAGTCGGAGAGACAGAGGAAGGGAGTTCCAGAGTTGAGGGGCCATAGCACTGAAGGAGCTGCCTGACTCCCTACGGTGGAGTGTGTGGTGTGTGGGACAGTTAAGGAGATGACTGAGCGAGGACCTGAGAGAGCAACAAAAAGTGTAAGGAGCTGAGTGAGGCAGAGAGGGGCAAAGGTTAAGTAGGGCTTTGAAGGGGAGAAGCAGAATCTTGAAGTTAATCCTTAATGGAACTGGTAACCAGTGAAGAACAGGGGAGATGTGAGCACAGCACTTTGTGTAGCTGCGAAGTTCTTAATGTGCTGTAGCTTTGGTATCGATTTTGCAGGGAGGCCGATGAACAGGAAATTACAGTAATCAATACGAGACATTATGAAACAATGAACCAGGGTTTGAGCATCATTAAAGGACAGAAATAGACGTAGGCGGGCAACGTGACGGATGTGATAGAATGAAGTTTTGGGAAGAGACCTGATGTGTAGCTCAAAGTTAAGTGAGGAATCAAACAAAATACCAAGACTTCTGGCATCAGGAGCAGGTCTGACAAGTGAACCATCAACAGGGAGTTTGGGCCTACCAGTAAGAAACTTTAAAAATCTGAATCGGGTTACTCCTCTTAATCTGGGTACTGGCATGCATGTCAACACACTGATTGCTGACAATTCAGGAGTCATTTTTGTAGCCATCCATCTTGCAAACCCGCTTACCCAGGGTCGCCAGTGTCAGCAGGCAATGGGGGCACACACGGGAACAAACCCTGGGTGGGTTGCCAGCCCATCCTAAAAACCAAATAGCCCCAGACACACACTGGCACAAAGAGACAAGTGCAAAATACATCCTTTTATTTTATTTTTGTTAGCACAAAGTGCACAAATCATCACCAATAACCTCAGTTTTTCTTTCTCTCTTTCTTTCTTTCTTTCTCTCTTTTCTGCCTACAGTCCTCCACACAAGCTCTGTCCTCCACATTCCGACTCTGGCTCCTGGAATGGAGTGAGGCGGCCTCTTTCTTTCTTTCTTTCTTTCTTTCTTTCTTGCCTACACTCCTCCACACAAGCTCTGTCCTCCATATTCCGAGTCTGGCTCCTGGAATGGAGTGAGGCAGTCTCTTTCTTTCTTTCTTTCTTTCTTTCTTTCTTTCTTTCTTTCTTTCTTTCTTTCTTTCTTTCTTTCCTGCCTACACTCCTCCACACAAGCTCTGTCCTCCATATTCCGAGTCTGGCTCCTGGAATGGAGTGAGGCGGCCTCTTTTATAGTGCACTCTGATCTTCGTTCGGCAGCACTCCCGAGTATGACGGAAGAGGTGTAAGGGTCCCCGAAAGTACTCCACACGTTTCCGGATCATCTTCGGGCAGCACACTTCCGGGTTTGGAGGAAGTGTTGCAGTTCATGGCTCGGGGACTGTCCAGGCGCCCCCCCCCCCCCCCGGCGGTGACCACGGACCCCCAACAGGGTTGTGCCTCTAAGCCCATGTCCCTGATGCAATCTGGGGAGGCTGCCCTCTTGCCTCCCTGGGGAGGTATTGTTGTGGATATGTCCACTTCTCTGGTCCTTCCGTCATTGAGGCATCCCGGCCGGACAAGGGTCCCAGCCGTCCGCTGACTGAGGTTTATCTTTTTTGTATTTTGGTCATCCTAAATCAAATATCTATTAAAAGCATTTTTATTTCCCATCAAGTGAACAATCTAAAGCAGTGCTCTCCAAGGTGCTTAGACCTCATTCACTGGCCTCCAAGTAAAGGTACCTCTCAGGAACCTTAATCCCCAATCCCCAATCAGACAATGGCAGCACCCCTTAGAGGCTCACCTGGTTGGGCTGCATGTACTCCTCCAGGTATGTCCGGCAGAGCCTGCGGTCCCAGTCGTCTGTGATGTGGCCACCATACATGATCTCCCCGAAGAGATATCGAAGGTCTTCCCAGGGCACCTGCATGGGAGTCATTAAAAACAGCCAATGAATCCCTAATTCACTTTTAGCTGACTCCCTAAACGCCACGGGCATTCACACCTAAACACTGGTCCATTTCTGTGCAAGCGCTTAGCCCTCGGCGGCCTGCCCTAGACAGTTTATTACATTTAAGTAGTCCCAGTTCACCAGCTGTATTAAATTCATTTACCATGAGACATACAATATTCACGCGGTATGGCGGAGGCTGTTGAATCCAGCCGCTGTATCTTTAAATTGCAGCAATTTGACTCTTACATTTACATTGTTGTAATTCAGGTTCTCGCTCGCTCACAAGCCGGCATATCGAAATTTTGGTATTCAGACGCTTATTTTCATCTTGCTACAGGATAATGGATTTGCTGTATGCAGATTTATTTTTCCAGGTTGCCAAACTAGACTCATACATTCAAATTGCTATATGCAGGCTGTTATTTTCCGGCTACTTTTTTAAGCGATTATTTATTTTTTTTATCCCCCCTCTGTTTATGTCCGGTCGATTGCTCTGAGTTAACATTAAGTGCTTATACTACTAACATCTAACACCTTTGCATGTTCTGCCATTTCATAGGGTGGCATTTCATGTCTGTGAAGGTTCCTTGTATCTGTCACTTGCAGGGGTGGTGGCACGGTGACACATCGTTTAGCTCTTCAGGTTCTGACATGGACGCCATCCCGGTGAAGATCGTACATTCTCCCTGAGCCTGCATGGGGTCTCCTCTGGGTACTTCGGTTCTCCTGCCACATCCCGAAGATGCTGCTTCATCTGGCACTTTAAAATTTAGAGTAGATAAGATAAACTTTACTAAACCCCCAAGGATAAATTCAAATAGAGAACTCGGCAAAAACATTAAATACCAACTCAAAGACAATAGCAAAAAATCATACAATAAATCTAATATATAAAGCAGAGTCGATGTATGCATGTGTGTATGTATGTTTGTTTGTCCGCCATACAAATCTGCACTGGGCGTCCAATCGGCACCAAACTGGGCATGGGGCTTCTTTGTGACCAGGAGAAGGTCATGGGGTATGTTTGGTTGGGAAAAATGTTGGTGGTGAAGCGCAGGGCACCTTTTCACTGACACAACCTTCGCACATGTCCCCGTACTTATCATCGACAAGATGGCCGCACGTTGCAACAGACGTTCACCGCGGTGCCATCTAGTGGCAGCTTTGGTCTCTGTATGTCGCTCTTTACCCATGTTTCTTTAAATTGCCAAGAGATTGCGGAAGTGTCCAAGTATGAGAAGGCCGACTGCTTTGATCGGGTGAAGGGGAACTGCCGTATGGATGTAAAACGTGAACGACCCAGTAAGCGTGACTGGCTGACACACCCGCGTTTCCGCACGTCACACTCCCACACGCACTGATAGTGTTGTATTTCATTCGCCAATGTCCGTTATATGGCAGCACGTTTGAACAGAGACTCGCCTTAAAAAGACAACATCCTTCCCCCACCATTTTCCCCAAACGCAGCAGCGGTTGTATGTCACTTCTCTCTGTAGTTACCATCGCCAACGTCTGTTTGATGGCACCACGGTTCAACACAGACGCTCCTTACAAACACAGCACCCCTCCCCACCATTTTTCCCAGTACGGTTTCAGTGCTACTCTTTCTCACTGGCTTTCCGTATTTGTGGTGTTATTTGTTCGCTTTCCGACATATTGTAAATAAGGTAAATTCATCTCACTGTGGTGCTTATTCCGTACGTAATACCATGTCACACATTATAATTGTCCTGCTTTTCGCTAATATACCCATGACACCGAACAAAAGACGTAGAATTGGAAGGTCCACTTCAGGTGCCACAACAAAGTCTATTTCGAGGGCGTCTGAAACGCCACAGCAGACACAATCCAGAGTGGAGGAACTTACAATAAAATGTAAATCAGAAAACTGTTTGTTTTATTTCTATGTTCTGTTTCTTTCATTTGGGAAATTCACTGGTTATAGATTCCCGGGCAACGCCAGGTACTCCTGCTAGTATTTTAATAAATGAACTGTGATAGACGGAGTCTCTGCTGTTTTCTATAGCAGTGCCCCCCAACCTTTTCTAAGCCCCACACCCCTGAATGTTTCATTTATGTTTGCACCCCTCTACTAAAGTAATAACACATTTGAAGATGAAGAAGTGTAATTTCTCATTTTTGAGCCACATGCAGCACTGCAGGTAAACAAATTTGAAAAATCAGAAAAATACGATTCAAATTCGGATCATTGAGAAGTCGAGCAAAATGACACCTTTTATTGGCCCACTGAACTGATTACAAAATACAAGCTTTCAAAGCATCTGAGAACCCTTCTTTAGGCAGTTTGTAATAAAGAAACTGGAGTCCTCTGTGTTTATATAGACACCAGGACAGAGACAGCACTGGAAAACCATCAAGTGGGTCATCTTCAATGTCTAAAATGAACAGAGCCCACCAGCTTAAGATTCATTTAGCAGGTCAGGTCAGGTTGGGGAGCAGGCACTGGTAACAGCATGTTGGCACACCTACCACATGACGAAACAGCTTGGGATCCTGATTGGAAGGCAGACACACAGTTCAGTCCCACCCTTCGGCAATGACCCTCTATCTGCTGCAGCTAGGTGTTACGTGGGTGTCCCCCTGGCCTGGTCCATCTGCTCAGGTCCTCAACTAAATGATGATCACCCTCAGGTAATCGCGCAACATGGCCGTAGTGCCTAACTAACGCTCCCTCACAATGCAGGTCATGTGCCTCATTCAGGACTCCATGAGCAACACAAAGTCAGACCAGCAGTACCCAAGGATTTTCCAGAGGGACACAGTACTGAAGGAGTCCAGTCTTCGTCTCAGTTCACTGGATAGCGTCCATGTCTTGCAACCATGTAGCAAGATAGGTAGCACCAGGACTCTAAAGACTTGGACCTTCGTCCTTTTCCAGATATTAGGAGTGCCATACACCCCATTCCAGCGACTTCATGACCCCCTATGCCCTCCCAATCCGTCTACTGAGTTCATAGGAAGAGTCACCAGAGACATGAATGTCACTGCCGTGGTAAGTAAACCTCTCAATGACGAGGTCGACACTCTCTCTGCAGGCAGACACACTGCTGATGGCAGTGCCCAAGAGGTCATTAAAGGCCTGATCTTTGGTTTTTATCAGGACACTCGCCAGCCCAGACATTCGGACTCCTTGCTCAGTCTCTTCAGACCCTCGATCAGAGCCTCCTCAAGATCACAGCATCATCAGTAAAGTCAAGATCAATGAATCTTTCTTCACCAACAGATGCCCCACAGCCGCTGGACCCCACGACTCTGCCCACCACCCAGTCCATACAAGCATTGAACAGAACAGACCCCTGATGAATACCAGAATCAACTGGGAAAAACACAGAGGTCCTGACTTCACTCTGCACAGCACTCACAGTACCAGTGTACAGTCCGGCCATGAAATCCAGCAAATTTGAAGGGATTCTGCAAAGTCTCAGGGTGTCCCACAGGGCAACTCGATCAACTGAGTCAAAGGCTTTGTGAAAATCAGCAAAGGGGGGAGAGAGAGAGAGGAAAGGAGCACCCGCTGATACAGCGCATTGCCGCACCCATCACATGACAAACCAACCCAGGACCCCAGATTAGGATTTGAGTGCAGCCATGCAACGAGTGACACCTCAGCACCACACAAGTTCAGATGGAGTGGAACAGTGTGACGTTTTTTTTTTAGGAAGGCTGGAGTGCCAATTCTGCCACCAACTCCCAAGTGTTTCCCGGCAGGTTGGAGGGCCTACATGCAGGGATGGATAGAGATTAACGTCATACCAAGGATGGGTTACGAAAATCGATAAAGGCTGCAAAGAAACTCTGCTGATATTCGCGTTCATGCTCCATGAGAGCCCTCAGTGCCAGGATGCGGTAAATTGTAGACTTGTTAGGCGTAAAAAACCAGACTGCTCCGGTTGCTGGTAGGTGAGCAAGTAATCATGGATCCTATTGAGGATGACCCTAGCAAGGACCTTACCTGGCACCGAGAGCAGTGTTATCCCCCTGTAGATGTCGCAATCCAGGCGATCAGCCTTCCCTTTCCAGATAGGGATCAATGATGCGGCTCAGGGCACTGGAAGCAGGATCCAATGATCCACAGCACTTTTGCAAAGTCAAGGAACATGGAGCTACTTTCACCACAGTCACCAGACCCATGGGGACTGAGACAATCCTCATAGCCAGCCCAGTCCGTGCCAGTGGTTACATTGAAGTCACCCATCACCAGAGGAGTGTCACCTCACGGGCACCCATCAACCACTGAGTGAAGTTGCGAATAAAATGTCTGCCTCACTGAGATGCCACTCACCGCGGTCGGAGCAGACACTGAGACAACAAACAAGGCGCCCAGAGAGTGCAATAATCTGAATCTCGTGATACGCTCGTTGAAAGGAGTGACTAGGAGCCAATCCGCCACAGAAACAGACACTCCCCGAGTAAGACAGCCACCAGAGCGACCAGACCAATAAAAGGTGTACCCACCTACAGAGATCTGGCCAGTCCAAGGTCTGCGTACCTCAGAGAGTGCCACCACTGAAATGCGGAGTTTACAAAGCTCCTCTGACAGCAGAAGAAGATGATCATCATGCCGGAGAGACAAGACGTTCCACGCGCCTACCGTGATGGGACACCTCGGCACCACACCAGTTCTGATTCCCAACAGGCCTGACCACATTGGCTCTCCGACTCTTCTGGGCATGGGGCCTTCCTATGGGCGGCTGCAGCAGAGCTACTCCCGCGGAGAGCAGAAAGGAGTCCTGTCTGTCGTCTCAGGAGTGCCAATCCTGCCACCAACCCCAAAGATTTCCCTGAAAGTTGGAGGACCGCTTGCAGGACAAGATGCAGTTTAACGTCATACCCAGGACAGAATGGAAGGCTTGTGAAGGGAAAATGAATGCAGCAAAACATGGAGAAATCCTGGAGGAAAACCCGATGGAGTCTGCAAGAAACCTGCACCCTAGGCGAAGATTTGTGTTTCAGCAAGACATTGACCTCAAACACAGAGTCAAAACTACAGAGGAACGGCTTCAAGACAACAATTTGAATGTCCAGGGATGGCAGACGCAGAGTCCAGATCTCAATCCGAATTAAACTTGTGGCCTGACTTGACAAAGGCTCTTCACTCAGGACCACCGTGACACCTGACAGAGCTGAGCAGTTTTATGATGAAGGGAAAAAACAATGTCCGAGTCCAGGTTTGCAAAGCTGATAGAGACAGAGGGAGACCTGAGCACACGGACTTGAGGCCATCATGGCTGACATCTACTAAGTAACTGACTTGAAGGGGGCGAATACTTAAGCAGTCAGTGATTTGGTGTTTTGTCATTAATTTAGATCACTTTACAGAGTTCTGTTTTCACTTTGACATTAAAGAGTCTTTTTCTGTTAATCAGTGTCAAAAAAGACAAATTGAACCCACCATGAAAACTTCCAAGGAAATAAAGACTTTTATAGGCGCGGAACATTTCAGCTCTTATATTCCAGTGATAAAAAGGCTTTTGTGTTCAGACAATCAATTTGCAGTTTTTATACAAATTCCAATGCAATGACTTAACATTGGTCGAGTGTTTATATCCTCAAAAATGCTATCCGATTTCCCCATTAGCTAATAAATATTCAGATTATTACATGTATGCTGTCATATCTTCAAACAGTGGGGCTCCTCTTAGACGCCTCTTATATTCTAATAGTGAAATGCAGAGAGCTGCAGTCAGGCTCTCATCTCAAGCTCAAATGGATACGGTCTGCTTGTTGCTCAAAAATTACTGTGGCTGCACCGACACTCGCTCTTACATTGAAGCATTTCTGTTTTCTTCAGTGAAATAAATCTATTAGGCTCTGATTTCAAAACGCTGGAAGCTTCTTGTCACATTCAAGCTGTTTTGCATTCAGAGAAAACTTTTCTAGCTGTGATATAAAAATAATCTAAAGACTGTTGTTTTCAGGCTGCCAAATTTAATTAGTCTGTTACTCTTCTCTAATTTATTAAATTATATATCAATAGATAGATATTGAACATAAGACACCACATGATAGATAGATAGATAGATAGATAGATAGATAGATAGATAGATAGATAGATAGATAGATAGATAGATAGGAAAGGCACTATATAATAGATACATAGATAGACAGACAAGAAAGGCACTATATTATAGATAGATGTGAAAGGCACTGTATAACAGATAGATAGAAAGACAGGAAAGACACTATTTTATAGATAGATAGATGTGAAAGGCACTATATAATAGATAGATAGATAGATAGATAGATAGATAGATAGATAGATAGATAGATGTGAAAGGCACTATATAATAGATAGATAAATAGATGTGAAAGGCACTATATAATAGATAGATAGATAGATAGATAGATAGATAGATAGATAGATAGATGTGAAAGGCACTATATAATAGATAGATGTGAAAGGCACTATATAATAGATAGATAAATAGATAGATATGAAAGGC
>JANRMT010062814.1:16744496-16755260 GCA_026402145.1 Polypterus bichir lapradei | reverse complement strand
ATGTGAAAGGCACTATATAATAGATAGATAGATAGATGTGAAAGGCACTATATAATAGATAGATAAATAGATAGATGTGAAAGACACTGTATAACAAATAGATAGATAGATAGATATGAAATGCACTATATGTTAGATTGATAGATAGATATGAAAGGCACTATATAACAGGTAGATACATAGAAAAGGCACTATACCAGGGCTGTCTTAACATATGGGCACAATGGGCACTGGCTGGGGGCCCCAGGAGCATAGGGAGCCCACTTCTGATGCCTGTGTATGTTTTGCTATCAAAACAGGGGTCCCAGTGCACTACTTTGCTCGGGGGCCTATGATGCTGTTAAGATGGCCCTGACTATATCCTCTTTAATAAAAACCCTGTGTGCGTCCAGGTGTCCGTGTGTGTGTGTCTTCTGGTGAAGTGCGCATGCGCGGGGCCACACGGCACGTGTTCAGTCTCTTTCTGTGCATTCCCTGTGCAGAGAGAGAGAGACATACACACACACAGGCGCAACAGACAGACACAGACACACACACAGGCCCGCGCGTGACACACATGCACACACACACACACACAAACACACACACACACAGAGACACAGAGGCGTGCACTTAAGAGAGAGACACACGCGAGAGAGACGCACACACACGCAGGTACGCGTGCATTGTTGCAATGTTACTTTTCTTGGTTGTTTATTAAATTACGGATTTTTCAAATGTTCATTTTATTCCCTGTGCTTAAAACTCATTAAAAAAAAGTGTTTTTAGCGAGCAGGTCGTAAGGCTATAGTGCAAACTCTTGCAGTGTTAGTTTTCTCTGTTGTTCAAGGTTTTCTCAGTGTTATTCAATGTTTTTACATTTAGTTTACTATTACGCTGTGCATTCTATGGTATAATTAACTATATTTGTGCTTAAAAACTTAAAAAAAATATATATTTACATACAGTTCATACGGTCTAGAACGGATTAATTGTATTTACATACAATCCTGTGGGGGAAATTACTTCGGTTCACAACCAGATTGGGTTACAGCCAGAGTTTTGGAACGAATTATGGTCGTGAACCGAGGTTCCACTGTAATACTGTCAGACACAATTACAGGCATTTTATGGAAATACAAACCAGTATTACTGAGAGAGAAAATTAAAGGCACACAATACAGTGACGCATATTACAGCCACATACAAGGTCCCTTGCCATTTAATACAGACTGTTCCTACTAATGTTTATGCACTACTGTTCTAGCGCCCATTATTGTAACGGGCTTAATGTCTAATGATAGATAAATAGACTAACTTTATTTGTCTCAAAGGGGAAATTAAAACATTAGAGACGTAAAAAATATACAGTATATCTAAATATTATAACAAACAACACCACCCCCAAACACATGCAAGTACTTGTGGCTTGAGCAATGAAGAGCTACAGGTGGGTATCAGAGGTGGTTACATCTGCTCAGTTGCACTGCAGGTTTTCATTTTGCGAGCTTTGCACGTTGCAACAACTTTCCCTTGTGCAGGCACATAGTGCTCTCCCCCAGCACCACAGTGTCAGGTACGCATCTTCAGTTTTAATAGCGTTTCGTAACTTTTCTCTTTTGCTATAATTAATCTACTATACATTGTTATGGAGGATGACACGGTGGCGTAGTGGGTAGCGCTGCTGCCTCACAGTTAGGAGACTTGGGTTCGCTTCCTGGGTCCTCCCTGCGTGGAGTTTGCATGTTCTCCCCGTGTCTGTTGGGTTTCCTCCCACAATCCAAAGACATGCAGGTTAGGTGCATTGGTGATCCTAAATTGTCCCTTGTGTGTGCTTGGTGTGTGTGTGCCCTGCGGTAGGCTGGTGCCCTGCCCAGGATTTGTTCCTGCCTTGTGCCCTGTGTTGGCTGGGATTGGCTCCAGCAGAACCCCGTGACCCTGCAGTTAGGATATAGCAGGTTGGAAGATGATTGACTGACTGACGTTGTTATGGTCGATTAACGTATGTGTCTGGTGTTGGAATTGTCACAAAAATTGAAATTATTAAACATTTACAAAATAGCAAAAGTATTTAAAGCACTGGTTCAATTTACAATTAAGGAAGGATAACAGTGACTGATATAAAGCGTGATGCCAACAAAATTGAAAAATCTGTCGAAAACAGAAACCACTGACGGTAATATTATTCTGTATTGTATTGCAATTTTCTTTCTGAGTCTGTTATATCGTATTTTGTTAATATATTGTGACATGCAGGCAGCTTGTGAGGTGCTGTGGAGGAGCAGAAAGGGTGGAATGAATGGTGTAAGTCAGAGGTCACTAACAGGCGGACCGCGGTCCGGGTCCGGACCCAGAAGCTGTCTCATATGGACCCAGACTTACAGCCAAAACAGAAGGTTATGATTTAAAAGTTGCTTCTATTTTAGGTGGTGCAGCTTTTGTAGTCTTTACGGTAATGTTTTAGTGGACGAGGAAATGCACAGACTAATTGTATGCGCGTTAAGCTATTTCACGTGATACCACTCAGCCAATCAAGTCTGTGGATTCTAGGTGGTGAACATTGCTTTACTTTACTTTACTTTACAGCGCAGACAGATGAGAGAGATAGAGTCAAGGAAGAGAAATGGTAGAAAGAAAAAGAAAGATAGCGATACATGTAGAAAAAACAAAGGGAAAAATAAGCCGAAGAAAGTGAGAGATACAGACGACTGCGCTGGAAAAATAAAAGATGGGTGAGACGGAGAAAGGGACAAAAAAATAAAGAACAAATGGCGCTCTCCAAAAAAAGGAAAGTGGACAGCGAAAATAAGGCATTTAATCTGGAATGGACAAACTCATTTCTGTTCATACTTCCCACTGGGAGCACTAAACCAGTGTGTCTCATATGTTCAGAAACCGTGGCACTTGTTAAAAGTGCCAATGTGAAACGACATTATGAGACGAAACATAAAGGTTTCAAACAAACATACCCACTCAAATCCGAAGTGAGATCACAGAAAATAATTAGTCTCAGAGCCCAATATTAAAATTCTGGCAGGACAAGCTAGAGCTCAGTTCTCTCACTGAGCAAAAAACTGTGGTGATGAATATAAGAGGGGAAGAAAGTGATCATTTAAAACTGTTTAATTATTAAGATGTGTTGAGATTTATTATCTGTAAAATTGATTGAGACTGTTGAGTCAAGATGTGAAACAGAAAAGGGGAAATTCAAGCTTTTTCTCCATTTATTTTATTTTTCTGAAGTTAAGCACTTTACTTAAACATGCACAATTTTCACATTTTATCTATTTTGTCTTATTTTAAAATGCAGCCCTACTTTTATATAGTAAATTTAAGAACATTATATACTGTGACAGAACATTATAAATATCTGCAGTCATACATATATGTTCAGTTCTGTGTTACGTGACAATAGATATTGTCAAAACATTTTTGAATTGTACTGAACTCATTTGATTTGAAAGTCTGGTATTGATTACATGCAGATGTTGATACAACTATTAGGCTACATAAATATATATGATACTAAATAGTTAGACAACATTATCTTCTGGACCATTGCTTCAAGAAATTTTCTCTAATTGGACCTCTTTAGATTTTAGTTGAATACCCCTGGTGTAAGTGATGAGACGGGGGAGGGGCTTCTGTTCTGTGAGGGGTGGACACGCCTCTTAGGAGATGAGTGACAGGAGAAAAAGGAAGGTGTGGCGGAAGAAGGTTTGAGTAGAGAGTCAGGAGACAATAAGCAGGAGTGTTTGTGATTCAGAGAGAAAAAAAAGAATGGCAGTGGCAGGAGAGAAGCTGATTGGTAGGGATGGCTTTCTTTGATTGTTTTGGAGGTGTGCTCTGTAACCAAGGTAACGGAGTGTAAGACAAGGCACAGTTTGTTACGGAACGAAGACTCCAAGTAAAATGTAGAAAACTCCAGTACCTCTGAGTTGTATTTGCTTATTACGCTGGTCGTTACAATATTATACAAAATATAAAAGTTTCCGCACTTTTTTTTTTTTAACCCTAGTAAGAATTTCATAGAATTTTCACTTTACATTACATCAGTGACATCACTTTTCTACGTAGTCACCTTCCATTGCGATGCAATTTTCCCCAGCGTTGTACCAACTTTGTAATGCCAACAGCAAAAAATGTGTTTAGTTGAATGCGTAGCAACTGATGCACCGCTGTTTTCACATCATCATCATCACATGAAAATCTTCTTCCCCTGGACAAATGGAGCGCTCTGCACCCGTCACACTACTACGGCCATTTTCGAACATTTCAATCCACTCCTAGATGCCTCTACAAGAGAGAACTTTATCACCATACTGAGCACACCGTATGGAGATGAATTTATGCTCCCAGCACACCTTCTGCCCAAAAAAAGTGCGTATGACAGAACAATGTTCGTCTTTGGTGCAATTTATAAATTTCACAGCCATCTTCACCACAGGATGACAACTCTTATACTAAACTGCAAGGGCTTGCCAGACAGAACTAGTCACATGACACTCTCAGACACGACCAATCACTACTCCTCCTGCCTTCACTGTTTCCAACAAAAATGTAAAAGAGCGGAAACATTTTGAATGTCCCTTGTATGAAATAATTAATTTAGTTAAAACTATATTATATTTTGTTAATATAGTTTTGTTTTGTAAATAAATACAACTATTTGCTAAACTAATCTACAGTATATCATTTTTAAAGTAGCTGTTCTGTTATCCGTCTTTTCTCTTATCCGTCACGGCCTCGGTCCTCACCCTGGGGTTTTACTGTATTTAGTTTGAAATGCTCTGTGTGTGCGTCTGAATTCGGCTGCTCTGCTTAGATGAGTGTGTGTGTGTGTGTGTGTGTGTGTGTGTGTTTGTGTGTGTCCTTTTCTATTTTTGGGAGTCTACGAGTAACGAGTAGCAAGGACTTCTTTGTTTCTCCTTTTCTCTGCTAATTTATTGAACGTTAGATACAGAAACTGTAAAGAGCTTGGTGATCTATGGAGAAAGAGGTGTAAGATTCCCAAAAACACACAGCAAACAGGTCAGGACATTCACTGGTCTTCCAAGAAATGGTCCAACTCCTGGACCACCGGGTTCAAGCTACCACAGATAGGCCAAGGCCTGCAGAGGCCCAAAAATAGTTGAGCTGGCTTTAAAAATTGAAAACGTACTTTAAATATTCAATAATACACAAAATGCCTCTGAAGGGAGAGGAACTTTAAAACCTCTGGCTAGATAAGATAAAGCTAAACAAAGTTTATTTCTAAATAAAGAATGTATTCAATTATTTAAAAAAGAAGAATGTGCAAACAGGGAAAAAAGGAGCAAAACAAACACAGGAAGTTTAGCCTGAAAGGCACAGCAAAGTGAGCTGATTTGTAATTTATTTTTTATAAGAAATCCAGGACAGAGTTTAATTATCTATGCATCCATTTTGGGGTTTTCTCAAATTCTCAGGTTAGTTTCTTTCTAACGTGTCAGGAAAAAGTGTGTAATGTCTTCCTGTGACGCCATTTTGTTTCACTCACAGACAGCACTATGTTGTGGAAGCTGCATCAGCCGCTGTTACAGTAAATTACCAATAAGGCCCTGGGAGTGTGTGATGCGTGATGTCATTGGCGTGACTGCATAATGATCAGCACATGCCGTTTCAAATTATCCTGTTAACAGATTTACTTGCTATTCAAAATTCTTTTTGGTTACTGAACGTTCTTTCTGGTATGAGGGTCTTTGATTTTTTTCCCTTAGTGTTTTAAACTTGACAATTGTTCTTTTTGATTTCTGGTTACGAATTTAGCTTTTCTTTACTCCTGGCTTGCTTCTTTTAGAAGAATCTGAACAAGAACAGGCCATTAAGCCCAACAAAGCTCGCCAGTCCTATCCACTTAATTTGTCTAAAAAACACCAAGTTGAGTTCTGAACGTCCCTAAAGTCCTACTGTCTACCACACTAGTTGGTCTCTTATTCCAAGTGTCTGTGGCTCTCTGTGTAAAGAAAAACTTCCTAATGTTGGTGTGAAATTTCCTCTTAACAAGTTTCCAACTGTGTCCTCATGTTCTTGATGAACTCATTTTAAAGTCACCGTCTCGATCCACTGGACTGATTCCCTTCATAATTTTAAACACTTCAGCCAGGTCTCCTCTTCATCTCTGTAAAGGCTCAGCTCTTTTAATCTTTCCTCATAACTCATCCCCTGTAACCCTGAATCAGCCTAGTTGCTCTTCTCTGGACCTTCTCTTGTGCTGCTTTGTCCTTTTTGTAGCCTGGAGACCAAAACTGCACACAGAACTCCAGATGAGGCCTCACCAGTGTGTTATAAAGCTGGAGCAGAACCTCCTGTGACTTGTACTCCACACATCAAGGCGCTATATAACCTGACATTCTGTTAGCCTTCTTAATGGCTTTGTCTGGCAGTTGATTGTGTCGAGTCCACTATGACTCCTAAATCTTTCTCCTAAGGTGTACTCTCGATTTTCAGACCTCCTATTGTGTATTCAAACCTCACATTTTTACTTCCTATGTGTAATACTTTACATTTACTGACATTAAATGTCATCTGCCAGAAATCTGCTTAAGCAGAAGCTCCTGTGACCTGTACTCCATGCATCAAGGCGCTATATAACCTGACATTCTGTTAGCCTTCTTAATGGCTTCTGTCCACCTTCTGGATGTAGATAGGGACCAGTCCACTGTGACTCTCAGGTCCTTCTCATGAGGTGTGCTTTTAAGTTTCAGACCTCCCATTGCATATTCAAATCTAACATTTTTATTTCCTATATATAATTCTTTACATTTAATGACATTAAATTTCATCCGCCACAAATCTGCCCAAGCTCGTATGCTGCCCAAATCCCCATGTAATAATTCAATGGATTCAAGTTTATCTGGCGTTCCACCTAATTTGATTTCATCATCTTATTGATTATATTCTTATCAGATTGTTCATGTACAGTGGTGTAGTTAGCTTGCTGAAGCCCCCTGTGCAGCACCCTGAGGTGGGTCCCTCCTGTCTAACATAACTCTTAGTAATTTATTCACTTCTAGATCCTAGGGGCTTGCTAGGCAGCGGTGTCCAGGACCGCGTCGCTATCAGATCACACACTGGTGACAAACAAACCAGCTCTCTAAATGAAATTTGTAATAACTTTTTAAATTGATTTATTACAGCCGCTGTGAGTTAGCAAAAATAAAATCAATGTGAGTGGTAGTAGTAGTAGTACATACGTCTATGTAAAATGTGGACCCACTTACTTTTCCAAGAAAACTTTGTGAAAGAAGATGATTAAAATGTAACGTAAGCTATGACAAGAGTGGCTGACAGAATACTACTACACCATCGATCCGCTTTACACAAGTTCTGAGAAAATGGACATCATAAAGTGTTCACGCTTACAAATCCTCACGGTAGTGACACTAATGCACAGTAAGCCATACTCGAGTACACAACAAAACAGATTACAGATTTGTTAAACTGTTAAAGCTTACAAAAATGGAACTGACTGTCAAGTCACAAGTCATCTTCTTTTGCGCAAAAGTCTGAATGATGTTTGACACGTCAAGTTGTCCGGCACGATCATTTTCCATTGAGAGTACAGCCAAGCCACTACGTCTGTCTTGCGACGTGGTGCTTGTGAGGTCGTTTTTGATGGGTTTTAACTTGGAGAACGATCGTCCACACGCAGCAGCAGTCACTGGCATAGTCAGCAGTAACATGTAAGCCGTGCAAACGTCGCTGAAAGTAGACAACAGTGCACAGTGACCTATAAGCAACAGTTCATCTACTTCAAAAACAGTCAACTTGGTTGACAGGATGGATTGAAAACTTTCATGAAATGACAACAATCAAACGGCGTTGAAATGTCAGTGCTATGGCATTCAATGTGAAGATCGGCAGCAGCATATAATTCGTACAATTTGTCGTCAGCCATTAAAGTCAGAGTTGATGGTAACAAGAAATTGAAGCCACTGTATCAGGACTGTGAAATCGCTGTTTTAGTTATCCATCCATCCATTTTACAACCCGCTGAATCCAAACACAGGGTCACGGGGGTCTGCTGGAGGCAATCCCAGCCAACACAGGGCGTGAGGCAGGAAGCAATCCTGGGCAGGGCGCCAACCCACTGCAGGACGCACACACACACCAAGCACAATTTAGAATCGCCAATCCACCTAACCTGCATGTCTTTGGACTGTGGGAGGAAACCCACGCAGACAAGGGGAGAACATGCAGACTCCATGCAGAGAGGACCCGGGAAGCAAACCCGGGTCTCCTTACTGTGAGGCAGCTGCGCTACCCACTGTGTCACCGTGCCACCCTGTTTTATTTAAAATAATAACATTTTTTTAAAACTCTATATGGCCCTGAGTGGGCCCCCCAAGCTCGTAGGTCCTTGTGCTTTGCACAATCTGCACAATCCATTACTACCCAATGTTCATGTATATTAAGAACAGCTACGGCCCCAGCACTAACCCCTGGTGGATGCCACTCTTAATATCACCTCCCTCTGATCAAGGTCCTCTCCTCATAACCCTTTGCTTTCCTGTGTTTGAGCCAATTTTGTGCCCTGAATTCCCACATAACCTCTCATGTGGCACCTTATCAAAAGCCTACTTTAAAAGGCAAGATGAATCATCTCACATGCACCTCTCTGATCGGACGCTTTTGTCGCTTCCTCATAGACTTCCAGCAGATTTGTAGAACACGACCTTTCCTCATCTGAATTTGCGTTCAAATTGTCACATTAAGGCGCTCTGCTCAGTTTCTGTAGTGCGTGTAAGTGGGCCACTGATGGACTGACACCCGATCCTCAGCTGTTTCCTGCCTGCCTTCCACCCAGTTCTGCTCTGATAAGCTTCTGCCCCCTTTATATTAAGTGGGTTTGAGAATATTATATTTTTATTTGGATTTTTTTCCAAACTTTTAAAATGTTTAGATACCAGTTACCCCATTTCTCGATTGCCCGACTGTGTTCTTCATACAGAAGGCTACTGTGGCTGCCGTGTTCAAATTGTTCCATTTAGCCCGTCACGTTCAGCAGGTTATTTTTAGGTTGTTATTTGTGGCCTTGCTGTCAGGCTGCACTGCTCAGGCTCCTCTGTGCCCTCGCTACGCACAGACTGTTATTTTTTTTTTTTTTGCCCAGCTCTTTTCAGCCCATTTCGTTCATTTAGCTTCTTTCAAGCTGTTACATTCACACTGTTATTTCCCAGCTGCACACTGTGACTTTTCCTCATGTCGACAACCTCTGTTTGGGGCCAAAAATCATCTTCAAGTGAACGGAACTTTTATCTGTTATATGGATGGAACAATTGCTAAAATTTGGCATCTTAGTTGAATGATTTCAAGATTTCCATTTCTAAAGTATTAAACTTGTAAGGAGGCCGTGCATGACATCTGATGCCTAAGACGACCTCAGTGCGAATGCCAGTGAAATCCTTTTCTTCCTGTTTTTATTCTCTGCCTCTTTCAACATTCAGTATCTTATTCTTCTTATAAATTTTATTTACACAGATTCCTGCCCAAAGAATTCCGTGATATTCAAAATAGGCTGAAAGACTGGGACACACAACACGGGTCCCAATTGTGATTCCTCAGAGGAAGACAGCCATACAAAATCGATGACATGCAAGACAAAGGTCTGCTGGAAATGTCTTTGACTCAGTGACCTTCTGTAGAAATTGAAACTCCCCCGTCGGGACAAATAAAGTGTTATCCGTCCGACTGTCCATCCATCCATCCATCTGCCTTACCAAAATCATGAAAATGATGAATACTCCAAAGGACACTCACTCCAGCTTTTTGTACAGTGCCCTCCACAATGGCCTGATTTAGGGCATTGGGAGGCTGAGAAATCATCAAACAATAAAACACAAAGCACAAATACCACTAACAATGTAAAGGCAATTTGATTAGGGGCTGTGCAGTTTAAGAAAGCATAGAACATTAATATTGTAATGACACTCCCCCCTTGATTAAACAATCTATCAGTCTATCCTGCCAACTATATTAAAATTAATATCTATCTATAGATCTCTTATTAAGTGCCTTTCATCTATCTATCTATCTATCTAAGATAGAAAAGGCACTATATAGATAGATAGATAGATAGATAGATAGATAGATAGATAGATAGATGTGAAAGGCACTATATGATAGAATCTATCTATCATATAGTGCCTTTCATCTATCTATCTATCCATCATATAGTGCCTTTAATTTCTATCTATCTATCATATAGTGCCTTTCATCTATCTATCTATCTTTCTATCTATATTATATAGTGCCTTTCACATCTATCTATCTATCTATCTGTCTATCTATCTATCATATAGTGCCTTTCATCTATCTATCTGTCTATTTATCTATATTATATATTGCCTTACATTTATCTACCATATAGTGCCTTTCATCTATCTATCAATCATATAGTGCCTTTCATCTATCTATCTATCTATCTATCTATCCATCTATCCATCTATCTATCTATATCATATAGTGCCTTTCATCTATCTATCTATCTATCCATCTATCTATATTATATAGTGCCTTATCTATCTATATATCATATAGTGCCTTTCATCTATCTATCTATCTATCTATCTATATCATATAGTGCCTTTCATCTATCTATCTATCTATCTATCCATCTATCTATCTATATTATATAGTGCCTTATCTATCTATATATCATATAGTGCCTTTCATCTACTGTATCTATCTATCCATCTATATAGAGCCTTTTCTTTCTATCTATCTATCTATCTATCTATCTATCTATCTATCTATCTATCTATC
>JANRMT010062814.1:16723052-16733923 GCA_026402145.1 Polypterus bichir lapradei | reverse complement strand
AAATACCTCCATCCAGAATCCAGACACTCATCAAAGGCTATAGGAGGCGTCTAGAGGCTCAAAGGAGCAAAAGGAGGCTCAACTAAGTATTGATGTCATATCTCTGTTGGGGTGCCCAAATTTATGCACCTGTCTAATTTTGTTATGATGCATATTGCATATTTTCTGTTAATCCAATAAATTTAATGTCACTGCTGAAATACTACTGTGTCCATAAGGCATGTCAGATATTAAAAGGAAGTTGCTACTTTGAAAGCTCAGCCAATGAGAAACAAAAATCCAAAGAATTAAGAGGGGTTCCCAAACTTTTCCATATGACTGTATATGGTGTCTTGGTGTCTGTGGGGTATTGCGCTGGCATAGCCTCAGTTTTCTGTGTTTTATTCATTTTAACATTGTGTTACCTCCCTATTTCATTTGGATTTTTATTTCGGCAGGAGTTAGAGGAAGAAGTTAATTCTCTGTCTGATGTCCCGTTTCTGTTTTTTTGGTTTGTGTAAGAATAAAGAATTGGACCCAGCTGACTGCTGACTGCCTTTTCTTTCATCCCACGTGACACACAATGCAGGGGGCAAGCAGAAAGTGTCACGTAGCGACCACAGTGCGGCTGAGCAAAAGTAGAAGCCTGGCCGGGCACTGGGGTCTTGATGGGGTCTTCCTTTAGCTCCACTGGCTGAAAGAGCTTTTCTTTAATTCCAAAGCCTTGAGTTTATGTCCTACTGTTGTCTCAGGGAGGACATGTGGAGGGTGAGAGGAGGGTGTTGATCTGAGCCAGGGGTCTCCAAGTACCGTCCTGGAGCACTACAGTGGCTGCCCATTTTCATTCTAATGCTTTTCTTAATTAGTGAACAGTTTTTGCTGCTAATTAACTCCTTTTCCATTCATTTTAATGGACTTGGTTTTTAAGATTCCATCCTCTGAATTGCTTCATTTTTTTCTTAAATGGCAGCAAAACAGAAATGAGATGTGAAGCGAGCCAACAGATGGCCACCTATGTCAGGACCTCAGATTCCAACCAGTCTTAATCAGAAGTCCATTCTTGTTGTTAATTAAACCCGTTATTAAATTCCATTGCTTGTTTGTGCTCTCATTCTGCCACAATCACATTTCCAAAACCGTTTCTCAGAGCACCGTCAAAATGTTTTACAGACCTGAGCAGATCAGCATTACTGAGCCCTTCACCTTTCTTTATTTTATGACGTGTTGTCTCGTTTTGCCTCTCACTATTGTTTGACTGCTGTCACACACAGTGCACATGTGATGCAGCTGAAAGGCCTGAACAAGAGTAATTCCACGCCAGACCAGGGGGTGGCGGTGTGCGCTGATTCTTTTTCTCACTTTCCTGCAGATCGGTCATAGGAAATTCCTCCTGACCCCGATGACATCATTTCCAGTTCCAGGCCCTTTGATGACGTCACTTCTGGTCCCAAACCTATGGAGGAGGACCCTTCTGTTTCCACCCTAGATTACCTCATTTCCTTTGCTGGCCTTTAAAGCCACCATCTTTCATCTGTAGCATCAGTTCTGTCTTGAATTCCGATCTGTGCACATCTGTGCCATAATTCATAACCTTTTGCAGCCATGGAGCAACCTTTTTATGACTCTTTGGTCTACTTTGTGTGATGCTGCTAATTAGGGAAACAAGAAACAATGAAGGGGTCTGAGTCTTAAATTGCAAGTCAACTAAAATTAAGGCAAAAAAAAAAAAACCCAATGAATCAGCAACACAAACTTGTCACTTATTAAGAAGAGGGTTAGAATGAAAACCTTCAGCCACAGTAACCCTGCAGCACTGGCGTTGCAGACCCCTGCTCTGAGGAAATCTGTCAGCAGAATCAAATGGTTCCATGACCTGGATTTGCTCAGTGGGCTGGTGAGGCTGAGTGAGAATGGGAGGGAGGAGAGTTGAGGTGGCTGGTCTCAGATGTGACCAAAAGGGCCTCATGTTGATTGGGTAAGCATGTCATGTTGCTCACTGGCTATCCCGCTAGAAAATGGGTCAGCACATGTTGAGCACGTCGGAGCGCACAGCAGGGCAAGAAGGTACTCACTTTGCTTCAGCTTGGATTACACTCATAATTATTTGCTTCAGATGGGCAAAGCTGTAATGACAAAGGACATGAAGAAGAGAAAATGTGACGAGGCAGTGAGGTGGCTTGTGCGACGAAGAAAGCGACCTCACAAATAACACAGTTTTCGTTTGTGGCCCCCGCACCATTTTCTATACAATACAGTTTATTTTTTGTATAGCCCAAAATCACACAGGAAGTGCTGCAATGGGCTTTAACAGGCCCTGCCTCTTGACAGCCCCCCTTGACTCTCTAAGAAGACTCCCAAAAAACATCCTAGTAGGGAAAAAAATGGAAGAAACCTTGGGAAAATCAGTTCAAAGAGAGACCCCTTTCCAGGTAGGCTGGGCGTGCAATGGGTGTCAAAAGAAGGGGGGTCAATACAATACACAGAACAGAACAAATCCTCAATACAGCATAAAAATAAAAATTTTAGAAGTACTTCTAAATCAGCTAGTGACGGATACGACGGTGTCAGTGGCCAATCACAATTTACCAGTGCTGACTGTGCCAACTTGGCCCCCTCGTTCAGGCTTAGGACTCAAAAAAGCAACCCCACCGATCCGCTCCTAATGTCCTAACAGTTCTTATTGATCATATGTGAAATCTCGGGTATTTGTGTTGGTGCGCAATAAGATGGAGGCCTTGGGGTTTGGGGGGGCTTGAACCCCCCCGGCCCAAGTTCAAAGGCCTTCCTTCTCCACTGTTGCCACACAATACAGAATCCTTCATGGTTGTATTTGAAAGAGAGAGCCTTGCACGTTTGAATGCCACATGTGGGAGAGTGAGGGGGAACCGGGGGGCTTTGGGAATGGAATGTAACTCTCGGCTCTGTGCATTCAGAGAGCAACAAGATATTCCTGCATAACCATTGTGGAAAGTTTTCCTGCAGTGACAAAAGAGAAATACGAGTTTGAATTGACTGATGGCTAATGCCACTTTTCACTCGGGCAAACATTCTTGTATCTCTTTGAACAGCAGCAGGACCACCGCATCACTGAGCAGCCTTTCTTCAACGCCATTAGCATCTCACACATGGCATATCATGACTGGAATATTTTAACAGGATAGACTCGAGACAGATGAAAAAAAGAAAGGAAGGCTGACAGACATTACAGGTAGTTCATATTGTCCAAGATCAAGCTGACAAACGGAGCTAACGAAGAGAAAGCAGGGGTCCAGGGGAGAATGCTGGCCCCTGATAAATCCAAGAATGGCGTCCTGTTTATTTGTAAAGGAAGCTCACCTACCTGGTCAAAATTGTCCAGAGCTGCGTGCAGGTTGGCCAGCATGCCAGTGGGGGGCTCGTTGGTGATCTTGATGGAGTTTTCCAGGATGCCCTGTGGAATGGCATGCTCCTGGGGGGTGGGCGCAGGCTCTGCACTGATAAACACCCGGTAGTCGGGGTGGCTCCCTTCGCCATATCTCTCTAGCAGCTTCTCAAGCGTGCACAGCCACTTTTCCACTAAGTGAATATTCTAGAAAAGAAACAGAAATTTGAATTTCCTTGTTGCGAGTATGGCTCTGGTAATCAGCAGTCATTCAGAATGGTCATATTTAGGGAAGGAGCACAGGACAAGAACTAATTTTCTCAGTCTGCAGTAGAATAAAAGGACCAGCGTCTGTCATCAGTGTGTACTCGCTGTAGGCACGTTTGTTCCGTACCAGCCCCAAGCGCGATTGACACTGCCCCACTGGCCTGCACTCACACTGTGCTATAACGTTCAGGGCCCGGGCACTTTTTCGTCATCACCATGCGACTTCGTGTAAAGCCAAAACAAAGTCTGAACATGGAGCGACAGCGTGCAGGTGAGAATGATTTGACTTATTTTGTGCTTTTTTTGCAGTCGTGTAGGGCAGGATAACGTGCTACCCTCTTACAGATTTAGTGAGCGTGCAGCGCAGCGCTTTTGCTGTTAATCGTGCTGCGCGTACAAGAAGATTTTCATGGAGGTGTTTTGTCTTGGGGGCGGCATGGTGGCGCAGTGGTAGCGCTGCTGCCATGCAGTTAGGAGACCCAGGTTCGCTTCCCGGGTCCTCCCTGCATGGAGTTTGCATGTTACCCCCGTGTCTGCGTGGGCTTCCTCCGGGCGCTCCGGTTTCCTCCCACAGTCCAAAGACATGCAGGTTAGGTGGATTGGAGATTCTAAATTGTGCTTGGTGTGTGTGTGTGTCTTGTGGTGGGTTGGTGCCCTGCCCGGGATTGGTTCGTGCCCTGTGTTGGCTGGGATTGGCTCCAGCAGACCCCCGTGACCCTGTGTTTGGATTTAACGGGTTGGAAAATGGATGGATGTTTTGTCTTGGTAGAGTTCTACGAGGGATGTTCAAAAAGTTTCCGCACTTTTTTTTTTAACTCCATTTATTCAGAATTTCAAAAACAAATGACATCACTTTTCTACATCGTCACCTTCCTTGGTGATGCAATTTTCCCAACTTTTTAATGCCATCAGCAAAAAATTCTTCTGTTTTCGCGAATCAGTTCCATTGTTCTTTCTTCATTCCTCATGGTCGTGGCTGTAGCTGGACGTCCGGAGCACTCTTCATCTGTCACACTAGTGCGGCCATTTTCAAACATTTCAATCCACTCCTAGACGACTGACTCTACGAGACTGGGAACTTTATCCCCATATTGAGCACACATGTGGAGCTGAATTTAGCACACCTTCTGCCATTAAAAAGTGTGAATGACAGAACGCTGTTCCTCTTTGGTGCAATTTATAAGTTTGGCAGCCATGTTCACCACAGGGCGAAAACTCTTATACAGTAGAACCTCTGGTCACGAACGTTCCCAAACACGTACAAATCAGGTTACGATCAAAAAGTTTGCATCTGTTCACGACCACACGCTCTGGTGGCGAACAAAAACACTGGCAGCCAGTTTCCCTACGGGCATTCGTATCCATCTTGCTATATCCTAACGATAGGGTCACGGGGGGTCTGCCGGAGCCAATCCCAGCCAACACAGGGCGCAAGTTAGGAACAAACCCCGGGCAGGGCTCCAGCCCACCACAGGGCACACACACACCAAGCACAATTTAGAATCGCCAATGCACCTAACCTGCATGTCTTTGGACTGTGGGAGGAAACCCACGCAGACACGGGGAGAACATGCAAACTCCACACAGGGAGGACCCGGGAAGTGAACCCGGGTCTCCTAACTGCGAGGCAGCAGTGCTACCCACTGCACCACCGTGCCGTCCCCAATGATTTCCCATTCTCCATTTCCCATTTTCTTTTGATTGCGTATAGAGGGCCTAACAAAGCAGCTGATGTTGCGAAAGGAGTTACAGTGTGTTATAATACATTTTTCTTTAATATTTATGTCACTATATCTGGACAACACTATTAAAGGATCCATTCACATGTGCATGCTAAGTTTGGCACACTGGGGCTCAGCATTTAGAATTGCCAACCAAGCATTGGATAGCCAAAGACAACTGGAGGATTGTATAGTCAGCCTAAACACAGAATAGTATTTCTGTCCTCTGTCAGAACAAAATCTTGTTTCCTTGTTGGGAGAATGAGAACCGGCATGTAGGCATTATGCTATTTCTGTATTTTGTGGAGAAGGAGTTCAGTCCTTACCTGCCCTTGTTTGGAGACAGAGAAGACCAGCAAGTGAAGCAGACAGTATAAAAGGCTCGGACAACAGCCAAACCCTTTGAAGCTGCTCGGACCTCCGTCTGAAAACCCTCTCAGCGTAGTGACGAAAAAATTTCAGACTGCGTAGATCCAGACTCCCACACCTGGATAAAAGTCTGTCATATGCTTCCCGTCTGTAACCGCGTTAACCGTCAGTAAATGTAAGCTAAAGTATATTTTTCTCATGTGATTCTTATACTGCCGTAATCACGATGGGAGGGATATCGCCTTTTCTGTCATATTACTATATTGTTTAGTTACTTAATGTGCCGCAATTTCAAAAGAACACATTTCCGGAGAGCTAATGCCTCCAAAGGAAACACAGTGTTAACCAAGCAGAGGCCTCAAGTGCTGGAAGAGGTGGAAAAACTGTTGCTAGTGTGTTGGAACGAGAAGCAACTTGCAGGGGATAGCGTAAGCGAGGCGATCATATGCGAGAAAGGCAGGAAGATTCATGGCGATTTGCTGAAAAAAAAATCCTTCTTCAAGTGGCAAAGGTGAGGCATTTAAAGCCAGTAGAGGATGGTTTGAAAAGTTTTCAAGAGAAGTGGCAATTAATTTTTTTCCCTCTGCTTAAAACTCGTAAAAAAAGTGTTTACAGGGAGCAGTTCGTAAGGGTCTAGCGCCAGCTCTTACAATGATAGTTTTCTCTGTTGTTCAAAGTTTTCTCAGTGCTATTCAATGTTTTTACATTTAGTTTACTATTACACTGTGCATTCTGTGGTATAATTAACTATTTTTGTGCTTAAAATATATATTTACATACAGTTCGTACGGTCTGGAACGGATTAATTGTATTTACATACAATCTTATGAGGAAATTATGTTCGGGTTGCGACCAAATCGGGTCACGTCCAGAGTTTTGGGACGAATTACGCTCGTGACCCGAGGTACCATTGTACTAAACTGCTAGAGCAGCCGGCTTGCCAGACAGAACTAGTCACATGACACTCTCAGACATGACCGATCACTGCTCCTCCCACTTTCACCGTTTCCATCGAAAATATGAAAGTGCGGAAACTTTCTGAATATCCCTCGTATGTTTCCATCCATACATCCATATTCCAACCTGCTGAATCCGAACACAGGGGTCTGCTGGAGCCAATCCACCGCAGGACACACACAAACGGGCCAATTTAGAATCACCAATCCACCTAGCCTGCATATCTTTGGACTATGGGAGGAAACCCACGCACAAACGGGGAGAACATGCAAACTCCATGCAGGGAGGACCCGGGAAGCGAACCCGGGTCTGCTAACTGCGAGGCAGCAGTGCTACCACTGCGCCACCATGCCACCCCTTGTATGTTTTCTCTTTTGTATTATTAATATGTAGCCTTTTGTCAGAAGGCCTCAAATCCCATAGACTTAGCACTGTTTATAACGCATTGTACTTTGTAACTTCTCCCTACCTTCCCTTCTACATGTATAACCTCAGGCAATTACACAGAGTAAAAGACACGCAGGAGTTAAGTTACAACTTTAAATAACGTACTATTGATGATATTTGTAAAATAATAAGAATAAGCGAAGTATATTTGAATATTGGCAACAATACAACCTGATAAATGTTAATGTGTAGTTTCAGGTGGCACACGGACTTGCTAGTTACTTTAAATGTCTCTAGTTAAGCTTTCTTCAGAACAGGCCGCATGCCTGTCTCAATATGGCTGCTGAGTTGTGCTTCTCAGTGTGGTCTTCATGATGGTGTGAGAGAGAGAGGGAGGGGTAAAGCAACCCAATTTATACATTCTTTGTCTAAATCCTTACACCAATAGGGCATCGTGCAACAGAATGGCCTCTGATTCAAACCAATCCCAAACAGCCATACTCCAGACCAATGGGGGTGCACAATACCTTTCACACCTGCCCCCAAAACCAGAGAGTCAATCACTTGCCAAAGTGGTTTTAGGACCTTCACCCGGACCCTGTCATAAAATGACAAAGACTCAGTCCTACCAACTAGTGGGGAGGTTCTGAAACATCAAACCATTGCTGTTCTTATCAATGATATAACACTAATGTCTAAGTTACAAATAAAGACATACAAAATATTTACCAACTTATATACGAAATATCACACCACAACAGGAGGCAAATGATGTTAAGGGAGGAATGTGCAGCTTTTCATGCCAACTCAATTCACATTCATCTGTAAGTTGAAAATGAAAGCTTGTGAAAACTCAAATGGCATCGAATGAAATGAGAATTGCACTATCTGACTTGTCACATCATTGACGTCATGTCTGTTTTCTGTGCTTGGACACGTTTGGCGATCACAGTGTTCCCGAATCCTACTGAACAGTGCCCACCTCTTCCAAGAGGGCAAGGGGCACGGTACGGATGGCCTGGTACGGAGCATTCACACTAGTCAAATGAATTGAACTTTTGGGGGTTACTTGTGGACAAATGTGATTGGGCACGGAACAAATTGCTAGTGTGAGTACACCCAAAGGATTCTCTTCTTTTTGTTGAATTGTGCCCCTCTGTGTCAAGTCAACCCCTTTTTTCATACGTATTTGAAGGAGTGAAGTGAAGGAAAGGAATCTTACAAAGCTTAAATAGAAAACAAACTCACTCAGAATGGCATGACAGATGTCTGGAATGGACTGGGTATACAGTAAGTACTGGACTCGACCAATCGAGGGCTCAGGTGCTAGAAGGGGATGTAGACAATGCTAATAACCTGAACCAATTTTTTTATAGATTTTTCCCTCTCACTGCAACCTTCTTCCAATGACTAGTCTCCCCACAACAACTCCTACCACGTCAACTGGAATGGCCAGTGACAAGTCCACCTCTGACCATCAGAGTGGACTGTCCATAACTGAAGACCAATTAAGAAGACAACTGAAGAAGCTACACACAGGGAAAGCTGCGGGACCAGATGGCGTCAATCCTCGAGTTCTTAAGGCCTGTGCCGACCAACTTTGTGGTGTCGTCAGTCTCCTGTTCAGTCTGACCAAAAGGCTTCAGAAAGTGCCTCTGCTGTGGAAAACATCCTGCATTGTTCCTGTTCCAAAGAAGGCAGGTTCTTCTTCACCAAATGACTACAAACCAGAGGCGTTTGCATCTCACATCAAGAAGACCTGTGAGAGACTGGGCCTGGACTACATGAGTCCTCTTATGGTAGACTACCTGAACCCACTGCACTTTGCCTATCAGACAAAGACTGGAGTGGAGGATACAATTATCTGTCTGCTCCACAGATGAGGTTATTTATTTTGTTAAATGGTGTGATTCAAACCACTTACACCTGAACACCAGCAAGACCAAGGAACTGGTGGTGGATTGTAGGAGGCCCAGGCCCCTCATGGACCCCGTGATCATCGGAGGAGACTGTGTGCAGAGGGTACAGACCTATAAATACCTGCGAGTGCAGCTGGATGACAAATTGGACTGGACTGCCAATACTGATGCTCTGTGTAAGAAAGGTCAGAGCCGACTATACTTTCTTAGAAGGTTGGCGTCCTTCAACATCTGCAATAAGATGCTGCAGATGTTCTACCAGACGGTTGTGGCGAGTGCCCTCTTCTAAGCGGTGGTGTGCTGGGGAGGCAGCATAAAGAAGAAGGACGTCTCACGCCTGGACAAACTTGTTAGGAAGGCGGGCTCTATTGTAGGAATAAAGCTGGACAGTTTGACATCCGTGGCAGAGCGACGGGCGCTGAGCAAACTCCTGTCAGTCATGGAGAGTCCACTGCATCCACTTAACAGTGTCATCTCCAGGCAGAGGAGTAGCTTCAGTGACAGACTTTTGTCACCGTCCTGCTCCACTGACAGACTGAGGAGATCGTTCCTCCCCCACACTATGAAACTCTTCAATTCCACACGGTGGAGTAAATACTAACATTATTAGCGGGATTATTATTATTATTATTATTATTATTAGTCTGTTTTTACATGCATTTTTATTACTCTTTAATTTAATATTGTTTTTTGTATCAGTATACTGCTGCTGGATTATGTGAATTTCCCCTTAAGATTAATAAAGTACCTATCTATCTGTCTATCTTGATTTTCAGAAAGCATTTGATAAGGCGCCACATGAGAAAAGAAGTGGGAGTTCAGGGTGTGCTGTGTAGATGGGGCAGAATTGGCTGAGACACAGGAAGCAGAGGGTGATGGTGAGAGGAACCTCATTAGAATTGGCCGATGTTAAGAGTGGTGACCAGCAGGGGGCAGTGCTGCGGCTGCTGCTATTTTTAATAAATATATAAAAGATTTAGGTAGGAATATAAGGAACAAGCTGGTTAAGTTTGCAAATGATGACAAAATAGGTGGATTGGCAGATAATTTGGAATCCATTAAATCGTTACAAAAGAACTTGGACAGCAGACAGGCTTGGGCAGATTTGTGGATGATGAAATTTAATGTCAGTAAATGTAAAGAATTACATGTAGGAGGTAAAAATATGAGGTTTGAATACACATTGTGAGATCTAAAAATTGAGAGTACACCTCATGAGAAGGATTTAGGAGTCGTAGTGGATTCAACGCTATCAACTTCCAGACAATGTTCAGAAGCCATTAAGAAGGCTAACAGAATGTCAGGTTATATAGCGCCTTGATGTGTGAAGTACAAGTCACAGGAGGTTCTGCTCAAGCTTTATAACACACTGGTGAGGCCTCATCTTGAGTCCTGTGTGCTGTTTTGGTCTTCAGGCTACAAAACGGACATAGCAGCACAAGAGAAGGTCCAGAGAAGAGCGACTAGGCTGATTCAAGGCTACAGGGGATGAGTTATGAGGAAAGATTAAAAGAGCTGAGCCTTTAGAGTTTAAGAAAAAGGAGATGAAGAGGAGACCTGACTGAGGGGTTTAAAATTATGAAGGGAATTAGTGCAGTGGATCAAGATGGTGACTTTAAAATGAGTTCATCAAGAACACGGGGACACAGTTGGAAACTTGTTAAGGGTAAACTTCACACAAACATTAGGAGGTTTTTCTTTACACAAAGAACCACAGACACTTGGAATAAGAGACCAAATAGTGAGGTAGACAGTAGGACTTTAGGGACCTGCAGAACTCAAGTTGGTGTTCTTTTTAGAAGAATTAAGTGGATAGGACTGGTGAGCTTTGTTAGGTCAAATGACCAGCTCTCGTCCAGATTGTTAGATAGATAGATAGATAGATAGATAGATAGATAGATAGATAGATAG
>JANRMT010062814.1:16707728-16723042 GCA_026402145.1 Polypterus bichir lapradei | reverse complement strand
TAGATAGATAGATAGATAGATAGATAGATAGATAGATAGATAGATAGATAGATAGATAGATACTTTATTAATCCCAAGGGGAAATTCACATAATCCAGCAGCAGTATACTGATATAAAGAAACAATATTAAATTAAATAGTAATAAAAATGAAAAAAGTTAGCATTTACTCCCCCGGGTGGAATTGAAGAGTCGCATAGTGTGGGGGAGGAATGATCTCCTCAGTCTGTCAGTGGAGCAGGACAGTGACAAAAGTCTGTCACTGAAGCTACTCCTCTGCCTGGAGATGACACTGTTCAGTGGATGCAGTCGATTCTTCATGATTGACAGGAGTTTGCTTAATGCCCGTCGCTCTGCCACAGATGTTAAACTGTCCAACTTTACTCCTACAATAGAGCCTGCCTTCTTAACAAGTTTGTCCAGGCGTGAGACGTCCTTCTTCTTTATGCTGCCACCCCAGCACACCACCGCGTAGAAGAGGGCACTCGCCACAACCGTCTGTTAGAACATCTGCAGCATCTTATTGCAGATGTTGAAGGACGCCAGCCTTCTAATGAAGTATAGTCGGCTCTGACCTTTCTTACACAGAGCATCAGTATTGGCAGTCCAGTCCAATTTGTCATCCAGCTGCACTCCCAGGTATTTATAGGTCTGCACC
The DNA here is from genome assembly GCA_026402145.1 of Polypterus bichir lapradei. NCBI lineage: Eukaryota > Metazoa > Chordata > Cladistia > Polypteriformes > Polypteridae > Polypterus > Polypterus bichir. The sequence goes on along the minus strand of JANRMT010062814.1, from coordinate 16,722,385 downwards.
CTCTGCACACAGTCACCTCTGAATGTTCTAATGTTCTAATGCTCTAATGTGTACCCTCTTACTCATTTTACTTTTCTGTCACATTTGTAGCTAAGGCCTTCAGCTCTCTCGAGGGTGTGCAGTCCACGTAGCAAGTTAAGTGACAAGCGTTATCTCGGTAAAGCCAGGTAGCAATGGAGGAGCAATGGAGCAAATATTTTTCTTGTGCCCACGGTCTTTGTTGAAACCCCCGTGGCAAGTGGTGCTGTAATACCTGCTGGTAAAAAGGACGTTCAGCTGGCACTCTTACCTGAAGTATGACCCAGTGACCCAATCTTGATGCCTTTTCCATGGCGACCTCGGCTACTGCCTCCTGACCTTGACCCAGGGACACATTATGAAGCTTTCCGAAGTCGATGGTGAAGCCCAGTTTTTTACCTAATTAGAAACATAAAGAACACACTTGAAAACGTCGCACTTTACAAAGAGGCAGTGCTTGCTAAAAATCTCTCATCACACCACGCCCATTAATGATGTCCACCTCCCTTAGTCTTATGACTGATTTTCATAATAATTTTGTAATATTTCCACACATTTAGAATTTAATAAATAATTCCCTTTTTTCCTTCCATTCTTAAATTGCTCTGGGGATGTTTGTCTTTTCCTGGGGGGAAGCTTTTCGCAGTTCAGGACTGTGAGCCGCAACACGGTGGTTGACAGCATTGCCCTTCTTAGGCGGGATCTGTGGAGGACCATTAGAAACTGCTCCGGTTGGCAGCCAATGGAGGGTCAGACCACCAAAATGAAACCAACATGGAAGAAGTAATCAGGAGGAATGGCTGATCTGTGTGGCAGTTTCAACTAAGCTGAAGAAAGGAGTGACAGATGCTATCAATGCAGAGGGAAAAGGTAGAAATGACACACCTGCTGACGCTTGGACAAGTCTAATGAGGTGGCCACTTGCACGACTTTTTTTAAGAGACTGTCCCTACGCCTGGTTTTCCAATTTCAGAGGGTGAGATTAAAAACTTTCTTTCACTTTCGGGATAGCGCCGTCTTCAGTTGTCCTCCAGTCCTGTCAAATCTACGTCTCATCTTCTGATGGTTCCCCTCCTCTCATCGACAATAACACATTGGACTCTTGAGTCTGGACACGTGTGGAGATACATCTGTCTCGAGTGTTCTGTTTAGATTTATGTATATATATGTGCCTTTCCTGATCGGGGACGTCTTTTGTTCCTTAAGGTTGTATTGAGAGTTTTATGTTTATTTGGGAGATTGTTGGTATGGGCCATCCTTTATAGTTAAAAGTGGGGATTTGTGGTGTTTTGGAGGGGGTTGTTTATGTATATGGGGGTGGGACATTCCCCAAGGGGCAGCTAAAAGTGACTTTATTTAGTTGATGCTTTTGTGTAAACCAAACGTGTGTAATTGCTCCGTTAAAATATATCTCTATATTGTCACAAATATGCACATGAGAGGCAGCTAAAGGGCTCGAATGACGGCAATTCCACGCCAGACCAGAGGGTGGCGGAGTGCACTAACCTTTTCTATGTTTCCTCATTAGACCAGTTACAGGAAATTCTGCCTGGCCCCGATGACATCACTTCCTGTTCCGGGCCTGATGACGTCACGTCCAGTTCTGTACCGGCTTCACCTCATCTGCACCAACCATAAAAACCCCCATTTTGTATCCTGCAAATCAGTTCTGTCTTGAACTCTCGTGTCTACGATCTCACAAATCTTTTCTTTTTTGAACCAACTTACATTATAGGGGGTGGTTTTTGTTTTCTATCTTTGCTTTACATCATTGTCGGGTAACCGGTGCGCCGTGGAATTTTCTAGGGGCGCCACGAAAACTTTTGTAAAATATTTAAAATTGCTAGTGTTTTTGAACTTTTGGTTGATTAAAAAGATAATGTTTAAAAAAAAATATTTTATGTTGGAAAAACAGATAACGGAACACTTACGGAAATGAAGTCTAAGAAACGCGAGAGACTTCAAATGATTGACAAGGAAATGCGCGTCTGTCTTTCGAAAATTGATCCTCGCATCAATCTCATATGTGCTGAAAAACAATCTCAACGTTCACATTAATTAAATTTAAGATTTATCCTTTGATTCCTTTATTAATAAAATGTCTTTCAAACTTGTAAAATTAACTGTTTTTATTGGCGATTCTCCATAGATTGTGTCGTCATGACTTTATTTATGGGCAGTCCCTCAGCTGGGCCGCGAAACAAAATTTTTGGACTTAGTGCGCCGCAACTCGAAAAAGGTTGCCTTTCACTGCTTTACATCAAGCTTTGGGAGGAGAAGTTGGGGAACAACCAGGTCTACTGAGCTAACAAGAACTTAACGAGTTAACCGCCAATGTAGCATTTCTTTCTTTGAGTTTAGGGAAAATCATTACAAGTTTATCTATCAAGTAGGCCTAATGCAGATCTAATTTGTCTTCGACTTCCTACTGTTCCTAACTTCTCTTTCAATTTGTCATCATGCTTTGCTTGCTGATTATTTTCAGTATTTTCTGTTCTGATTTTTGCCTGTCCCTCATCACATATCTCCCTGACATGACATCTCTTGGCCTTTCTGGCTCCTCACAATACAATAATTTCTGGAGATGCTGTCTCTACACAGTTGAGGTTTGAAGAGAGAAAACTTGTAGTAAGCATGAACATGTTAGAGAGACACGAAGAACCGAGGGAACATGTCAACTCAGAACTCATAATGGGCTAAAATGGGAAGCATCACTGTGAGGTAGAGTGAGAAGCACTGAAATGATCAAACCAAAAATGAAACTCAGCACAGAACGCAAACACTGCCAGATTCTATTGATGAACTTTGCATCACTGGAACTGCCTTCAGATAGTTTGAGTCCTACTTTTGGGGCAAATCCTGGCGGGGAGATATTTCAAGGATACACCAGGCAAGCAGTGGGGTGCTCCAAGGATTGGTGTTGAGCCCTCTCCTCTCGTCTAATCTCCTCTCCTCTATTCTCCTCTCGTCTCCTCTCCACTCATCTCCTTTCTTCTCCTCTCCTCTTGTCTCCTCTCCACTCGTCTCCTTTCTTCTCCTCTTGTCTGGTCTCATCTCGTCTAGTCTCCTATCCTCTATTCTCCTCTCCTCTTGTCTCCTCTCCTCTCCACTCATCTCCTCTCTTCTCTTCTTCTTTCTTCTCCTCTTGTCTCGTCTCATCTCCTCTCCTCTCATCAAGTCTCCTTTCCTCTCCTCTCCATACATCTCCTCAACAGGTCCTATCATCCAGTCCCATGGTTATTCCTATCAATGTTATGCTGATGATACACAGCTATACCTGTTCTTCCCTTCAGAGGACAACATGCACATCTCCACATGACTCAATGCCATTTCAACATGGATGAAGGAGCATCATCTTCAGCTCAACCTGGCAAAGACGGACCTTCTTGTTATCCCAGATTGTCAATCTATTCAACACCCCATTTCTCTTCAGCTTGACTCACTATTGCTAACAACAGTCACACCAGCTGTCCTTCAGGGACCATGTTGCTACAATCTTTCGGTCTAGCAGATTTGCTCTGTATAACATCCACAAGATCAGACCGTACATATCTGACAGAATATGCAGCACAACTGCTGATCCAGGTCTGAACTACTGTAACCCTCTGCTGGAGAAGCACCGACAAGTGTCACCAGGACACTGCAGAAGTTTCAAAATGTGTTCAACCAGCGGAGTCAGGCACACATCCCTCCTCTCTGCTGATTACTACACTCGCTCCCTGCAGCGGGACGTATCAAGTTCAAATTCTTGGTGCTTGCTCACATAGTAGTCAGTGGGGCTGAAAGATGGAATCATTATAGACACCACTGAATTAGTAGGGTGTCGCACCATGTTAGCCATTATGGATGCAATGAGAAGTCAAGCAAAATTACGCCTTTTATTGGCTAACTGAACAGATTACAATATGCAAGGTTTTTTTTTTTTTTTGGTCTCGTCCGATGCGAGAGATGGACGTCTGAAGTAAAGCTCCACTAGCAGCGGTGTTATTTTTCATATTATTTGCTTATTATCCTGAGATATCCTGTATTTATTCAACCCAAGAGGGATTGCTACAGTATATGTAAGCATGTATAAACATGGCCAACAGGAAAGGGGGTCCGAAAGAATCGAAAACTAAAGCTACATCCAAGCTAAGATCAGCAAGCCCTAGTTCAAGATATGACCTTTCAGAGACAGACCTGGATCAGATGGGCGAAAGTACAGACTCCTCGGGACCACGGTCCACTACATCGTCGCCGGCTGAGAGCGAAATGGGGACCGAAGGTACGATTGTGAGTGCAGATCTCGATAGCTCGCCGATCAGAGAAGATCACCTGAAACTGGAAAAGGCCTTGCAGTTCGCGGCTTCAATTACTCCACGCGAGCCGGGAGCAGCGGGGACACCGGCTACAGTAGAGCCTGCTGCTTCATCTACGGTACAAGAAAGCACAATTGAGGCAACTCAGGCCCCTACTGCAGGCAGTTTGTAAAGAACTGAAGAACTGTACTGTTCCAATGGCTTCTTTTCATCTGTGTGTTTGTAGAAAATGATGATATTGCAACGTACATTAGGAGTGAAAGGGACACTTTAAAGCAAGCTAAATATACTGTATCCTTTCTTTCATATCGTATTTAAAGTCTTAATATTTCTGCCATGGTCACCAAAGGGACATACGTACAAGTATGTGACACACAGCATCTGTTTGGACAAAGTCCGACTGCATATACTGTACTGTACGTCTGAATTTCTATAAGGTTATAAGTGAACAGGACGTAGCGGATGGACCCGGATGTAGCAAACGCAAACAGCTTCCTGCATGCAACACACGTGTACCTCATTTCTTTTGTATAGAAAGCAGTTGTGCTGCCAGTACTGTTCTGTACGCTCTGTCTTTATGTTAATGTGAACTTTCCCTACCTACGAATAAAAAGTTTACCGTATAACAGTGTATGTTACGACTTGAAGGCAGCAGCACCCAATCTCTTGTATCGCTCTGACAAAGTCAGAGAGGCGAGATTGCGTTGGTTTGGACATCTACAGAGGAAAGATGCTGGGTATATTGGGAGAAGGATGTTAAGGATAGAGCTGCCAGGGAAGAGGAAAAGAGGAAGGCCTAAGAGGTGGTTTATGGATGTGGTGAGAGAGAACATGCAGGTGATGGGTGTGACAGAGCAAGATGACGAGGACAGAAAGATATGGAGGAAGATGATCTGTTGTGGCAACCCCTAACGGGAGCAGCTGATACAAGAAGAAGAAGAAGGTATAAATAAGCAATCATTTGGGGGTCTGGAACGGAGCAATCCTATTTACATTATTTCTTATGGGAAAATTTGATGCAAAACTCGACCAAATCGAAACTCACCCAGCCTTATGGAACAGATCAATTTTGTGTTCTGAGATACCACTGTACTGTCATCAAAAGAATGAAAATGCCCCGTCCGTAGCTCCTTGGCGGACATCCCTACACACTGCCACCTACACTCATCGCCCCGGGCAGCACTATCCTGCTTTCACTCCGCTACATGAACCAGGCGTAGAAGCAGCAATAACTCTTTCACAGACTGGCAGAAAATTTCTGACAGGCAGGGCCTGGTCTGTAGACCGGTGGTTGAAAAGCACTGCTGTATACAATATGGTGTTGTAAATCCACAAAGGGAGCAAATACATCAAGTAGCTTAGAATAGTTTTTTACTTTCTCGTATATAAAGTATAGGGAAAGTATTGGAATCGTTCAAAAATTCGACCTCGAGATTTTGATGAAACTTCACGTTTTAGATCTCCCCGAGTCCGATTTACTTTCTCGTAAGGAAAGTATTGTAATCATCCAAAAATTTGATTTGGAGATTTTGATGAATTTCGATGTCTTAGACCTCCTTGAGTCCGAAAATACCATTTTTGGAATTATTTCTGTGTGTGTGTGTGTGTGTGTGAGTGTACACACAATAAGTTGAGTACTCTTTCACTTCGGTCAACCAAATTTTGCATACAAGTATTAGGTACAAAACGTAGATTTCTTTCAACTTTCGGGCTATTTCCGTTAACCGTAAGTGGTACTTTACCTTTTATTTATGCAGCTGCAGAGTCCGATTTATTCAACTTTTCTTTTATAATAATTGTTCAATATATTATTAATTTAATTTGATTTATTGTTGATGGTTCCTTAATGTACATAATATAAAAATATAATCATTGTCTTGCGGTTTACTCCTCAAATATCCATCCCTATATTTCAGTATTCGAGAAAGTTGAGGGGAGACCACACCTGAATTTTATTCCTAAGCTTTCAATTCCTACCAGGAATCATCATCAGAGGAAAATGATTAGACTTACAGGAATCTAAGGCAATGTATAGGAAATAAGGAGGGGAGGGTGGGTATAACATTGTCAGCAGTGGCGTAGCGTAGTGGGGGCGGCAGGGGTGGCCCGCACTTTTAGGGTGCGGCAAAGAATTACTGTATGTTTTAGTCTTTTAAATTGAAATACCTAAATAAGGGGACGTCGAAATTTTCCTCCGCCCCGGGCGGCTGACACCCACACTACGCCACTGATTTGTCAGTTTCACCAGATGACTTTCAAAGCTGCCCCTCATTCAAGAGATTTCCAAAAATAACAAAACAGAGGGGCACACAGCTGACAAACACAGCAGCAAGGAACACACTAAGCTTTAGTGAACACTTTTGTTCTCATAAGCATTACCGAGAGATTCCACATCTTTCAGAGGATCCACTCCTGGAGACAAGATGAAGAAGACCGGAGATGCTGGGCCACTCTCTTTGAAGGACTTGGCAAACTCCGTTTTGCGTACTTCAGTATACTTGGCTCCCAGTTTCTCTTCGACAAAATTTCTGGAAAAATAAAATTAATAGTTGGGATCCACACAACATTTGCCAAAAGGTATCAGTGCTTTGCATTCAGTCAGTCATTTTCTGACCTGCCTAGTCCTGAACAGGGTCACAGGGGTCTGCTGGAGCCTATCCCAGCTAGCATAGGGCGCAAGGCAGGAACAAACTCTGGACAGGGAGCAGGTCCATCGTATGGCGAACACAAACACACACACACACACATATGCCAGCCACACATGAGGGCTAATTTAAGATCACTACTCCCTCTAACCTGCATGTCTTTGGGATGAGAGCGGTGAACCCAGAGGAAACCCACAGAGACATGGGGAGACCATGCAGCCTCCATGTAGGGAGGACCCTGGTGTGTATCCTTCCAGTGTATCACTGTGCCGCCTCACTTTGCATTCAGGTATACTTTATATTTATGCAAATTTTGTGAATTCCATTGGGGTGGATAAATCAAAACAAAAAAAAATCTGTACGTTATGATTGTTAAGATATCTCTCAGTATGAAATTTTTCTGTTCTTCGACTTTGATTTCCATCTTGTGGTTTGGCTCAGGGTACGTCAAGTATGCTGGTTATGGATCCTCTTGCTGTGTCTCTTGGTCTAGGATTTCTTCCTGACCTTTGTCTGTCTATTCAATTCCTGCCCTCCCGATTACAACCTTGGCTTGTTATTACCATTATGATCCATCTTCTGATTTCATCTCACTTTAAAAACTGCTGTCACCCTGTGCCATCAGTACACAGAACAAGCGAGCAAACATAAAGGAGCTGTGACGGAAGGCTGGGACACCCCTGTGATGGAAAGACTGGGGGAGAGGGCATATTCAGGGCAACACCTCCCCCAGAACACGAGAGGGCAACCCCCCCCGCTTACAGCGGGGCCATGGGTTTGGAGATTAGAAGCTCAACAGTGCTGGGCCCTGTGACTTGCTGGAGACCAATGTGAAGCCTGCTATTCGATCCAAGCGGCGGGGACTGCTGTCTGTCTCAAGGAGTCCTTTTGTTGCAAGACAATGACACACACACTGCTAAGAACACCAAGGCTCATCTGGAGAAACTGAAGTTTCAGGTATTGCCACGTCCTCCTTATTCGCCAGATTTGGCACCATGTGATTTCCAAAAAAATCATCTGGGTGATCGGCGATTCAAGACAGGTAACATCGTGAAGAAAACAGTGCACGAGTGGCAGCGAGGACAAGACAAAACCTTTTATTCAGCTGGAATCCACGCACTGCCAGGCAGGAGGCGCAAGTGCATTGAGAAGGGTGGAGACGACATTGAGAAATGACCTGATCAGTTTTGTTAGGGTTCATTTCATTTTCTGATAAATCCCATTTTGTAACTTTAGCTTGACTCCCTCTTGTATAATATAATACAATATAATATAATATCTATATTACTAACCGAAGGTTGTATACACGAATGCCAGAGGCCAGAAGCAAGCCGTGCGAATGGATGCCAGATGCCAGAAGCAAGCCATGCCGAAAGCGCACGCGCACAGCACCTCAGCACCCCAGAGTCAAACCCAGTGGCTTCCCAGAGTCAGTAGGTGGCGCCCAAACAACACAACGCAACCTCTAAACTAAACTTGAGGTAAAGCATGCACGCCAACAAGTTGCCATGGTGACATATTTAAACTTGAAATAGTGGTGACTACTCCACAGTCCCAGCAGTCAGTGTTTTCCACTCCACAGTGCCACCAATACTCCACTCCAAAGTGCCAGCAGCTACTCTACTACACAGTGCCAACAGTCAGTGTGCTCTAATCCACTGTGCCAACAGTCAGTGTGGCAGCTGTCAGTGTGGCTTATTGGAATCACATTAGGGTAATTCAGTGTTAAAAGTAAGTTCAATTATGATTCCTAACATGAACTTTTCATTTCCAATTTACTTCATTTAAACCTTTGCACTCCGATATTTTTTTTACTTATGAGTTCAGCAACTCAAAAACATTTTGGACTTATATGATATAACAATTAAATGTCAATTTTAGTTTTATTAAATTGGTTAATTTTATTACAAATATATTTATTTCATTAAATGAAAACTTTCCCAGGACACTCCCACCCTTCATGATTTTTCATCCCTCCAAAGATCGGAGGGAACAGAAAGTGATTGCCATTCTTGGATTTCCGATTCTTTAGAGAATCGGGGGTTTACTGGTAATATAATATAATCTATATATATAATTCACTAAGGGCACGCAAGACACTGAGCACAAGCAAGACACCGAGGGCACGCAAGACAGTGAGCGCAAGCAAGACAGAGCCCCGCCGCCAACTCTAAGACCATGAGATACACACGACAGAGCCACGCACGCCAACTGTAACTGTCCTCCCGAGTCCAGCGTCGCTCTCGAGGCACGCAGCAACTCACCAAACACAGCCTCAGTCGCTTTCGTCGGTGCGTCTCTGAGCCACGTTGACTTTACACCGCACGCAAGACAGAGAGCCACGATCGCCAACTCACAGAGCCCCACCTGCCAACTCTAACTAAGGGCAAGCAAGACAGAGAGCGCATGCAAGACAGAGAGCCACGCCCACCTACTCACAGAGCCACACCCACCAACACTAAGACTATGGGATACGCACACATTTAGTGTATAAACGGATATAAATAATTGCATGTAAACGATTCGCCAAAATCTGTTGCATGTAAACGATACTGTTTAAAACGTTATTGTTTTTTCATCAGAAGACCCGGTTTCCACGTCTACCTGTATTAGTTTAAATGGCACTTTTACCACTCGCAATAGGGCGGACGCGCTGACTTATCATGTCGATTGGGCAACACAGTGAATGCGGCGTCTATCTATATATGTCTGTTTTCTGTAGCCTGCTACAGGAAGGTACTCTCTTGACCATTGCCATTGGTTTCGCTCCTTGCTATTTTCGTTATACTGCGACGGTGGTTTCCTAAGCCTTTGTTATACTGAATTCCTTTCTCACCGTTTTTCGTTCCTATTCTTACACGCGGGCTTCGGCTAGTATAATATAATACACTACCATGGCTGTTCGTTTGTCTTTCCAGGATTTTAAATCACCTGTAGCTCGCAAACCGTTTGACCTATTGACTTGAAATTTGGTACACAGATACTACGTGACCTCTACTGTCCGCTTTGGGGGTGATGATTGACTTCCATGGTTATTCCTCTTTATATTTTTATTTTATTGTAGAATCAATTCTCAGCAGCGGCCAGCAGGGAGGCCATGCGGCGCATGCTGATGGGTGCCGTTCTCACCCCTACTACCTTCAAAGTCACTTCCTCTAACTCTTCATATCTTAAATCATTCTTGAGGCAGATTGAAGACTTAAGTGACAGCTTAAGTGAAAAATTAAAGAAAACGTACTAAGTAATTGCAACACAAACACTGACTTCATCAGTTTTAACGCAAAAAGATGCCGATGGAGGAAGAGAAGCAGCAGGCCGCTAGGGTGGAGAAAAGAAGAGCTGCTCAGGAAACAGCAAGCGCATCAACCTCTGAGCAAACGAATGGTAAACTACAGAGAAGGAGGAGGAAAACTATGAGTGCTCAAGTCAAGTGGATTCACTGCACTGTTACTGGTGTAATATAATGTAATATACCGATAAGCCACATCATTAAAAGCACTGGCAGGTGAAGTATATAACATGGATTATCTCATTACAATGGTGCCTTTCAAAGGGTGAGATACATTAGGCAGCAAGTGGACAGTCAGTTCTTCAAGGTGATGTATTGGAAGCAGGAAAAATGGGCAAGTGTAAGGATCTGAGCGACTTTGACAAGGGTATATTGTGATGACTACATGTGGGTCAGGGCATCTCCAAAATGGCAGGTCTTTGGGGTGTTCCTCGTATGAAGTGGTTTAGTACCTACTAAAAGTGGTCCAAGGAAGGACAACCGGTGAACTGGTGACAGGGTCAAGGGCAGCCAAGGCTCACTGAGTCGCGTTGGGAGTGAAGGCTGGTCCGTCTAGTTCAGTCCCACAGAAGAAATGCTGTAGCACAAACTGCTGAGAAACGTTAATGCTGGCCAGGAGAGTAATGTGAAGGACACAAAGTGCATTGCAGTGTGCTGTGCATGGGGATGTGTAGCTGCAGACCACACAGTGCCCATTCTGACTCATGCAACGGGCACGTGAGCATCAGAACTGGACTACAGAGCAACAGAAGAACGTAGCCTGGTCTGATGAATCACATTTTCTTTTAGGTCATGTGGACGGTCAGGTGCATGTGTGTTATTTAACTGGAGAGGCCAGCAGGTTGCACTATGGGAAGAAGGCAAGCTGGTGGAGGCAGTGTGTTGCTCTCGGCAATGATCTGCTGGGAAACATTGGCTTCTGGCATTCACATAGATGTTACTTTGATATGCACCACCTACCTAAAGATTATTGCAGACCATGTATGCCTCTTCAGGGCAACTGTGATGGCAGTGGCCTCTTTCAGCCGGATAATGTGGGCTGCCACACTGTAGAAATTGTTCCGGAATGGTTTGAGGAACATGACAAAGAGTTCAAGGTATTGACTTGACCTCCAGATCTCAATCCGATTGAGTATCTGTGGGATGTGCTGGAAGAACAAATCCAATCCATGGAGGCTCCACCTCACAACTGACAGGACTTAAAATATTTGCTGCTAATGTCTTGGTGCGGATACCAGAGGACACCTTCAAGAGACCATGCCTTGAGGGGTCAGAGCACAAGGGGGTCCCACACAATATTAGGCAGGTAGTTTTAATGTTGTGGCTGATTGGTGTATAACATATTATAATATAATAAACCTTGAAGAAATTAGGTGGATAGGAATAATGAGCTTGTTGGGCTGAATGGCTTGTTCTCATCAAAATGGTCTAAGTGTTGTAATATTATAATGGAATAAAATCCTCCCACCACCTATAAAGCCTTAGTGCTGTGTTTCCCAGTGTTCTTCATAGAAAACCAAATCTGGTTATCACACTTTAGCCCTTCAACATCTCCTTTTGTCGGGAGACACCCTGAGATGGAAGAATCAACGGTGGATAACTAATGGCATGGGCCTCCTAGTGACCGAGGCATCTACAGGCCGCAGTCATGTGTATTCTTTGAGACTTATCCACTCTCTTGTGGTGGCATCTTCTATCTTCTTTCTCTTCCAGTTTGCACCACTTTGTAGCTCATAACTGCAAGTTTCCCCAAGATCCAGTCATAAATCCAGTAGTTAAGCTTGTCACAAACAGCCGGAGATCCTGAGCTTTCAGCTGCACAAGTAACCCATAGCATGCTCTACCTGACGGCGTAGGTCATCCTGTCGGGACGCAGCGCTCGCATCATAATTAACTTCTGCAAGGAGCTCTTGCTTTTCCACTCTTGAGGGAACTTCTCCTTTTCAGGACACTCGGACTCCACAACCTTTTTCCAGCGTTTGGGGGACCCCTCGATGTCTCGGTCCAGTCCACGGAATTCATCGATGAAACTCATAGTCTAAATAAAAAAGAGAGTAGAGGAAGGAGAAAGAACAACAGCGTGAACTTTGGTTGTTTTTGATTTCTTAAATTTGTTTCTCTCTTTTTTCTATTTGACTTTTTAATAAAGGAAGTCTGAGGGTCTTAGAATGTTAAACTGTTAGCTCGAAACACAGTGTCACGCACGTGCGCATGGGAAGCAGCTAAAAGGCTGAAAAGACGGTAATTCCTCGCTTCTGGGTCTGGCATCATTTCCGGTTCCGGCCCCAAAACGTCATTTCCAGTTCCTGCCTGATGGCCTAATTTCCTGTCTGCCATATATATAAGTGCCATCTTTCCCTATACTGATTATTCTTTGTTATGGACTGATCTGTACCAATCTGAACCACATCTTTGCTACAATTTGGCAGCCAATTGCAAGTATATGGGCAGCTTTCCCCAAACCTCTTTCATGTGTTGTCTGGATCATTTTACAACAGTAAAACATTCTTTAACCAGGCAAAGGGTTAAAAAACTATCTGAGGGCAATAATCTGGCATTTCTACTGTAACGTGTTAAACCCTCAGATTTATGGAAGAAAAATAGGGAACCTCTGGTTTTTCAGCACGATTGTATCGAAAGATCAGGCATCCTTTATTAGTGCATTAGAACAATCGGGATGAGAACAGGCCATTCAGGCCAACCAACCTTGCCAGGCCTGTTTTTTTAATTCCTCCAAAGTAACATCAAGTCAAGTTTTGAAGGTCCCTAAAGTCCTACTGTGCACCACACTACTTGGTCACTTATTGCATGTGCTTGTGGTTCTGTGTGTGAAGAAAAACTTCCTAACGTTGGTATGAAATTTACCCTTAACAAGTTTCCAACTGTTTCCCTGTGTTCTTGATGAGCTCATTTTAAAGTCACTGTCTCGATCCACTGGACTAATTCCCTTCATAATTTTAAACACTTCAGTCAGGTCTCCTCTTCATCTCTGTAAAGGCTCAGCTCTTTGAATCTTTCCTCATAACTCATCCCCTGTAGCCCTGAATCAGCCTAGTCGCTCTTCTCTGGACCTTCTCTTGTGCTGCTATGTCCTTTTTGTAGCTTGGAGACCAAAACTGCACCCAGGACTCCAGTTGAGGCCTCACCAGTGTGTTATAAAGACTTGAGCAGAACCTCCTGTGACTTGTACTCCACACATCAAGGCGCTATATAACCTGACATTCTGTTAGCCTTCCTAATGGCTTCTAAACACTGTCTGGCAATTGATAGTGTTGAGTCCACTACGACTCCTAAATCCTTCAATTTTCAGACCTCCCATTGTGTATTTGAACCTCACATTTTTACATCCTATGTGTAATGCTTTACATTTACAGACATTAATTGTCATCTGTCACAAACTTGCACAAGCCTTTCTGCTGTCCAAGTCCTCAAATCTGCCTAGTCTCTCTTCTCTGGACCTTCTCTTGTGCCGCTATGTCCTTTTTGTAGCCTGGAGACCAAAACTTCACACAGGACCCCAGATGAGGCCTCACCAGTGTGTTATAAAGGTTGAGCAGAACCTCCTGTGACTTGTACTCCACACATCAAGGCACTATATAACCTGACATTCTGTTAGCCTTCTTAATGGCTTCTCAACACTGTCTGGAAGTGTTCATATTAGAACAGGGGTGTGCAATGTTGGTCCTGGAGGGTCAAAGACTGGCTTCAGATTTTTATTCCAACCCAGTTTCTTAATGAGAAATCAATTATTGCTGATGAAGCGCTGATTACTCGTGACATTTTGACGCTTCATTTTGGTGGCCTCACTTGTTAAGGTTCCCCACCCATAATCACTTATTTCAGTCTTAACAGCTGCATTCCCTGTTTTTAATGGCTCCTTATTAGCAGCGAGATGCAAATGGCAAAGCAGCCAGCTGTTCTCCAACTACCTTGTTTCCATTTACACCTGTGTGGATTCATAACACGCTGTTTGGTTTAATAAACACATAATAGAAAAATGTGACAGACTGAAAATGATCTCTTTAAGGCTTCAAATAATTTGGATGATATCCTTGGAGAGGAAAAAAATGTACAATATAAAAAAATAACATTGCAGACTAAAGAGGCGCAAAATTAAATAAGGTCTGAGACTGGCAAGGATTGGTTTCTAATTAAGCAATTAGGTTGCAACGAAAAACTGTAGCCACTGCAGCCCTCCAGGACCGATGTTGCCCACCTCTGTAGAACATTAGGCCAATTTTGGCAACGTCATTCGGCCCAGCAAGCTTGTCAATCCTACTCACCTACATGTTCTAAAATGGCTTTGACCTACCACATTACCTGGTCAGCAATTCCATGTGTCATTGGGTTTCTGTGTAAGGAAAACGTTTCTAAATTTGTACAACACCTGCACCTTATAAAGTTTCT
>JANRMT010062814.1:16682022-16692728 GCA_026402145.1 Polypterus bichir lapradei | reverse complement strand
TACATATCAATTACAGAGCACACATTCACGCCCTCACCTACGTTTTGAGGATGCGACTCACATGTAAAGGGAAACCATGTGTTCAGTGCCGGCCGTGGTACGTTAAAAACTTCTCGTTATTATATTTTAATATAAATCAAAAAACTTGATGTTCGCTCTTTTCAAGACTCTTGGACGAATGAATATGGATTTGTACAACAAAAGAATCGTGCTGTGTATGCGTTATGCTGTGGAAGTGTCGTGTGTCGTACGTCAAGTGTACAAAGACATCATCAAACTAAACACCAGTCCATGTTTAAAAACGCACGATGAGAAAAGTGAAGTTATAAAAAAGGGCTGTTTCTGGATTTAAGAAACAAACCACTTATTTTAGTCAAATAATTGGAACCAAAAATAAAGCCACCGAATGTAGTTATACAATTGCTTCACATTGATTGATTAATAGCTCAGATTAATAATAAAGAGTGATTAATCATATTAGAATTTTTCATCTGCGGTGGGCTGGCACCCTGCCTGGCATTTGTTTCCTTCCTTGCACCCTGTGTTGGTTGGGATTGGCTCCAGCAGACCCCCGTGACCCTGTAGTTAGGATGTAGCGGGTTGGATAATGAATGGATGGATTGATGAATTCTTGATCATTTTTTCTCATTCAAACTATGTATTTTGTATTGCAGAAACTTGTAATTTATAATTCCTAATACAATTATTAATAAACTAGGGGGCTCTGCCCCCTGCTCACTTCGCTCGCTAACCCCCTGGGCGGGCGCTATGTGCCAGCCACTTCAGGTCTCTGCTGCTCACGTATGAGGAGTTCACTTTCACCAAACAACAAATCTTTTATATTCTCGTGGATACGCCTCTTCATTGGGAGGAAACACTACTTTTTCCTGATGGCAACACGAATTAGACGATCTGCAAGTCTCCGACTAAAACTTTAAAGCCAAACAATATCTACATACTTCTGTCATATCACCTATGTCCGTATATTCAATCTGTTTTCGCTGTTCCGTTATTTCACTGAGTAATAATTTCTATTTGTTAGCACTAATGCGATCTTTACTATCAGTTTTGTGAGACTTTCGATTTTTAGTACTTTCATAATCTCTAACCTGCTCTGCATGTGTATCATGCCAACGTTTTTGAACCTCTTTACAACGTTCTGCTTTGTCTTCTACTCTTTGTCTTTTATTTCCGACCTGGCTTGGAGCTGAGAGCGCAGGAACTATGTCTGACAAGAGCATTCACATGAATGAGAAGTGATTGGACCATGGGTATAGTTGTCAATGTTTGAGAGGAGGGCGGGACTCGTCAAAATCTCTTGGCAAAAAGTCTCATCTTGCAGGACCTGAAATTATCTCCGAGAAAGTCTTGTCTCAGGATTTCCTTTTATAATAGAGAGATGTGTTCAAAATGAAAATTTGACAGAACATTCTTTTCACATATGATCCTATGCATTTTAAAATGTTGAATGAGCAATAATATAAGATCCGGTTATAATGGGCTTTAAAAGTATATACTGTGGCGGGTGGCTGGAATCCTTACCCGACCAGGTTGCCCATGGGACTGGGGAGAGAGGAGAGTATTATCGGGACAGTTTCTCCCCTGGGCCAATAGAAGGGGGTGCATGGACCTTTTCAGGGCCTTATTTGGTCACACACCCGGAAGCTCGTTGGGCACCTGGAGTCCGTCCAGGTGCCCTATAAAAAGGAGCCGCCTCACTCACACACTAAAATAACCTCACACACTAAGTTGGCCTGAGTCGGAAGGAAGAGAAAAGTATGAGGAGGAGTGGAGGCAGAAGGACTGGTGGCAAAGAGGAATTATGGTGTGATGTGTTGCAGCACTGGTACTTTGGGCACAATAAATGGGTTTACTGTGGCAAAACATGTCTCCTGCCTGTCTTTGTCCGGGTTGGCGTGACAATACTTTTGAAGCCTATTATAACTGGACCAATTGTGATACTATATATAACAAAATTGGTAGAATTATGTCAGCACACGGAATAACATAGTAACATAAGTTCGGCACGACACCACTGAAAGGTTGCTGACCCCAGCCCTAAAGGATGAGTCCGAATCTAGGAATCCGTAAAGGAAGATGTAGATGAGATGTAACGTATTCTCAGGTGTGATCTATGGAACAGAAGCATTGGCACTTTCAGAAGATCACTGCAAGCGTTTGGAGGCATTTTAAGGTTATCTTGGATGCTTCCAGGGCCGTCTTAATGCAAGGGCATGCTGGGCAGTTGCCAGAGGGTCCCACGAGCATACAGGCCCATGCTAATCTATGCATGTTGTGACTTGCTGTCAATAAATAAATACTCTACTATACTAAACTATAAATATGTGTTATTGTGTTACAAGTGGACATTGGCATTCGCCTCTTATTTAGTATCATGGTCACCTCTGCCACCTCATGTGCCTGTATGTGTATGGACACACTACATCACGTAAAAGCGTATACGTTAACGTCACTTTAACTCAATTTTCGGCAAAGAAATCTCGCAAATGTTTGCGTTGAACACTTGATTAATAATAAATAATTCCTGGTAATTTCATACTGTGCCATCTCCATCTGTTTGGTTAACCAATTGAGTATTATTTATATACTGTGTTAACATTTTTGTGTTTTTCAAGGCTCATGTTATTTGTTCAAATGTTTGTTTTGATTAATCTTTGCTGTACAACATGCCTTTTAATGTTTAAACACTGATTTTGTTGGAAGTACCAATACAATAAATATATGTTTCATTTTATCGACCATTTACATTTTTATTCCTGCGAGTTGTTGTGTAGGTAGGGACCTATAATGTGGTTAAGATGGCCCTGGACGCTCCTTGTGTCAAATGATATAAAACTCTGAGACATGAACAAGGAGAGAGAAGTCCAACCCGTCGTTAAAAAGAGGAATTTGGCCCGGGGTCGGCCATGTCCTTTACTGGTTGTTGCAGTTAGTTATGCAGGGGAAATTCAATTACTGGTGGGGACTGGGGAGTTGCAGGACAGGAGCTTGAGATACTGGATAGGAATGATGGTGATCTCCTCCTTCTGAACAGCGGTGGACAGAATATTGTGGACCGGAATGGTTGCTAACATCGATTGAGGACGTGCCACATTAAGAAAAGGAAGAATTGAGGGGGATAGCTTTCATCTCTGACTCCTGGGTACCCGTTGAAGATTCTGGTGTTGCCATTCTTTGCTATCTGTTCAGGTGATCCATCGGTATAGATATGCGTCTAATTGTCGAGAGCTGCGTGTCGCAACCTGTGGGCCGTGGCAGCGTTGCGAGTGGGCCGCAGTTAACCCCAGAAGAAACCCAGCCCACCAACAGCTCTGACGATTGCGCTCAATTCACAGCAGCAGGTGGATCATGAGTGACCCCAGAGGAAACCCCATCATCCATTGGTTTGATAATAACGCTCAATTCACAGTGGCAGTATCAGATGCAGATCATGGCTGACCCTGGACAAAACCCCATCATCCACTGGTCTGATGCTCATGCTCAACTCACAGCAGCAGCATCGCAGGTGGATCATGGGCAACCCCAGAGTAAACCCCATCATCCATCAGTCCGATGACCATACTCAATTCACAGAGGCAACATCAGATGGCTGACCCTGGACAACACCCCATCATCCACTGGTCTGATGCTCATGCTCATCTCACAGCAGCACCATGGAATGCAGATCATGGCCAATCCTTGACATAACCCAATCCACTGCTCCAATGATCACTCTCGATTCACAGCGGCAGCATCGCAGGTGGACCATGGGTGATCTGAAAGGAAACCTCATCATCCATCGGTTTGATAATAACGCTCAATTTCCAAGTGGCAGTATCAGTTGCGGATCATGGCTGACCCTGGACAAAACCCCATCACCCACTGGTCCAATGCTCACATTCAATTCACAGTGGCAGCATCACAGGTGGTTTGTGCCCGATCCTGGCTGACCTCCCCTGACAACCCCCTCGAACTATCGTGCTCGATTCACCAAGGAGGAAAAGCATTGGGGAGCACGCTTGATTCATCTAACACTCTGACGTTCTGGTGATTGTGTGGGACATCACTTTGATGACTGCACTCGATTCACCGAGGGGAGCCACCCTGCTCAGATGATTGTGTTAAATTCAAGGAGGGGGATACCAAAAGTCGGTCAAAAAACCCTAGTATGTGAAAAAACTGGGTCATGACGCCACAAAACTTGGGAGGCATATCGAGACAGTGGAGAGAGCAAACCAAATGAACAACTTCTTTAATAGGTTTGACCACCCTAACCCACTCTCACCTCGGAGTACTGCATCCTCCAACCATCCTTCTGCTGATACCAGCATAGGTGAGACATCCCCACCCACAATTACAGCAGCCCATGTGAGCAGAGAGCTGAGAAGACTTCGTGCCAGCAAAGCAGCGGGTCCAGATGGTGTATCGCCACGACTGCTGAAGGCCTGTGCGTTGGAACTTGGGAGTCCTCTACAGCGCATCTTCAACCTGAGCCTGGAACAGGGGAGAGTCCCAAGGCTTTGGAAAACATCTTGTATCACCCCTGTCCTAAAGGTATCACGTCCTAGTGAGCTGAATGACTTCCGGCCTGTTGCTCTGACGTCATATCTGATGAAGACCATGGAGCGGCTGCTGCTTCACCACCTGAGGCCACAGGTCTGCCACTCCCTCAACCCTCTGCAGTTCGCATACCAGGAGAAGGTGGGAGCGGAGGATGCCATCATCTATATGCTACACCGATCCCTCTCCCACCTGGACAGAGGCAGTGGTGCTGTAAGAATTATGTTTTTGGACTTCTCTAGCACCTTCAACACCATCCAACCTCTGCTCCTTAGAGACAAGCTGACTGAGATGGGAGTAGACTCACACCTGGTGGCACGGATTGTGGACTATCTTACAGACAGACCTCAATATGTGCGTCTCGGGAACTGCAGGTCTGACATTGTGTTCAGCAACACAGGGGCACCGCAGGGGACTGTACTTTCTCCGGTCCTGTTCAATCAACATACATCAGACTTCCAATATGACACGGAGTCCTGCCACGTGCAAAAGTTCACTGATGACACTGCTATCGTGGGCTGCATCAAGATTGGGCAGGAGGAGGAGTATAGGAACCTAATCAATGACTTTGTTAAATGGTGCGACTCAAACCACTTACATCTTAACACCAGCAAAACCAAGGAGCTGGTGGTGGATTTTAGGAGGCCCAGGCCCCTCATGGACCCCGTGATCATCAGTGGTGACTGTGCAGAGGGTGCAGACCTATAAATATCTGGGAGTGCAGCTGGATGACAAATTGGACTGGACTGCCAATACTGATGCTCTGTGTAAGAGAGGACAGAGCCGACTATACTTTCTGAGAAGGTTGGCATCCTTCAACATCTGCAATAAGATGCTGCAGATGTTCTACCAGACGGTTGTGGCGAGTGCCCTCTTCTACGCGGTGGTGTGCTGGGGAGGCAGCATAAAGAAGAGGGACGCCTCAAGCCTGGACAAACTTGTTAAGAAGGCAGGCTCTATTGTAGGAGTAAAGCTGGACAGTTTAACATCTGTGGCAGAGCGACGGGCATTAAGCAAACTCCTGTCAATCATGAATAATCCACTGCATCCACTGAACAGTGTCATCTCCAGGCAGAGGAGTAGCTTCAGTGACAGACTTTTGTCACCGTCCTGCTCCACTGACAGACTGAGGAGATCGTTCCTCCCCCACACTATGCGACTCTTCAATTCCACCCGGAGGAGTAAATGCTAACATTACTCAAAGTTATTGTCTGCCTTTTTATTTTTATTTTTTTCATTTTTATTACTATTTAATTTAATATTGTTTTTTGTATCAGTATACTGCTGCTGGATTATGTGAATTTCCCCTTGGGATTAATAAAGTATCTATCTATCTATCTGGTTCTGGATGTATTCCATGGTGAAGGCCTTCATCTCAGCACTGCTGTGAGAGCCTTGCTTGCTGATGTCAGGGAGGCTGCAGTGAGTTATCCGGTGTGTCGACTTTGCTCCACGCGTGGTCCTCAGGGTGCTGAGGGATCACTCTGGGGTTGTGGTTTGAGACGTTTTGCTAGCTGTGTTCAAGATTCCTCGTCTGAGGAACAAGGCTTCTGCTTTTCAGTCTTCCTTTTATTGGTTGAGATGACCTGAAAGCCAATACAACTTGGTGGCTTGAGCTTGTGACATCTCTGCAGTCCTGAAGAGGCTCCAGCCGTATTTAAAGTTAGATTCTATGTCACTAAGTGATGCTGGGAAGATGAGGGGGGGTTAATATCTCGAGCCTAAATGGTTAAGGAGCCAGCAGCCGGGGCTGGGGGGGACGTGAAGTTCTGTGTCATGAGAAGTGATGGGAGATGCTTGTCTTATTGGTGGGATTACCGCGAGGGCAAATAAAACTTCCACAGTTGTGTCCGTGCCAAGTCATTGTTTAGGCAGCGTCTCAACTCTAATTCTAAACAGACACAGTGTGATTTAATGAAATCCGTATTCGCCACCATGCTAATCGTACTTGAGCCTTAAAAAAATGAAATAAAAAAATAAAATAAGCAGCCGCTGAAGTTTAGAACAATTAATACATAGAACGGAAAAAAAAAGTTCAAAGGCAGTCAGGCTGGCTGCAGGCTTCATTCACAAATAAACGTGGCTTGGCACGAAATGAATCGCTGTGGCATTCCGTGGTGCAATCTGCATGCCAAGGACATTCTTTCAACTCGACAAATATGCACATCCCCTTTGGTCACTGTGTGAGTAGAAATCCCCAGCAGGGGCTCTCCCGCATAGCGTGTATTTCTTTTATTTTGTTTAATTTAACTTGGGTGACATAAACAAGCATTTTACTGATGTGTGACTAATGGGGGCCAAGAGTGCAAAAAAACGTACAATAAATAACAGTGGGAGAGCCTTGTGCCAGGGGAGGACTCGCTGGATAAACTGCCAGTTTTTTTTTTTATTCCTTGCAGTTTCGAGGGCTGGTGGGCTCATTTAGGATTTCTGCTCTGATCATCAGGTATCCATTATTTTCTAGAGTTGGCACTGCCAGCCACAAGAGCTGCAGCAGATGCAGAGCGGCTAGGCTTACCTTGCCAGTCAAGTACCCTGTGGTGGACACCTGGAAGGGAGAAGGACCTTGCCCCAGCACACAAGATTGTACCCACCCTGGTTTGCATGGGGGCCACGGGATGGGAGTTTAGAAGCTCAACCCTTTTGGGGCCTGTGGCCACCGCGCTGGGGGTGCCCGGATAGTCCTGGAGACATGGACTGCAGCACTTCTGCCACAACAGGAAGTGCTGCCTGAACAGGAAGCCGGTACATCTGGGATGCTTCCTGGTGCCCATGAAGCACTTCCTCCACACCAGGAAGTACTGCCAGAAAAGGAAGCAGGTACACCTGGGGTGCTTCCTGGTGCCCATGCAGCACTTCTGCCACACCAGGAAGTACTGCCAGAACAGGAAGCAGGTACACCCAGGGTACTTCCTGGTGCCCATACAGCACTTCCGCCTCACCAGGAAGTGCTGCAGGAAGGTCATCACGGAGCACCTGGAGCACATCCGGGTACAATATAAAAGGGGCTGCCTCACCCCAGTTGGGGAGCCGGAGTCAGGAGGCAGAGGATGGAGCTTTTGAGGAGAGGAGAGTAGGCAGTTGAAGAATAAGAAGAAAGAAGAAACAAAGTAAAGGACTGAACTGAGTATTGTGGTGATTGGTGTACTGTACTGTGCAGAGAAGAAATTAACGTGTGTTTTGGAACTTCTGAGAATGTGCATCTGTGTGCGTCGAGGCCGTTTTCCCACAACCCCTTTAACTTGTATGAAGGTCCTAGGATTGAGGCAGGAGCCTACGGCCACTTCTTCTTTGATGATGTCCAATGTCTCCACTGATTTTTTTTTTTGTTAAAATTTGTATTTTTTGGGTCTGTTTTGTCTCATGAGCGTGTCAAAAGGGAAATTTCTGTGACCCTAACCCTAACCTAACCCTAACCCTAATCTATCTATCTATCTATAGCTAATAAGGCCTAATAAGGAATAAGGGACACTGGAGCACCCAGAAGAATCACAAGTGGGACTTTGACTTTGGTCTCCTCTATCTGAGGCACTGTGCCACTGTGCCATCCAAATCTTGATTTCATATTGTCTTTTCGCATGATCTTTTGAAGTCAGCCATTGTACTGTGGCTGTGTGGCAATTTTTAGGTTAAGGGTTTTGCACAAAGGCCCAATGGAGTCGGATCCCTTCTGGCAGTACTGGAATCTGAACCAGCAAAATTCCAGATATCAGCACAGATCTTTAACCACAGAGCCGCCACTCGGCCTGAAGTATCCTCTTCTCAGACAGAATGAATCCAATTTAGGCTCATGGGGGGTAAGGGAGCCTATCCCAGCAGCAGTGGGCCCATGGCAGAATATATCCCTGGATGGAGTGCCAATCCATTGCAAGCGGCCAATTTGGAACATCCAGCTAAACTAACAAGTATGTCATTTGGGATGTGGGAAGAAAACTAGAATATCTGAGAGAACATCCACACAGACATGGGGAGAACATGCAAACTCCATATGGACAACAACCAAGTGTGGCATTTCGAGCCCAGGATGCTGGATGTGTGAAGCAGTGGCACTAACCTCCAAATCGCCATGCTGCTCTAGTATGAAAACTTAATGCCAATGCTACTTCTTACTTCAAAAAAATATGAAGTGCCAGGCTCCCCAACCCTGAACTGGATTAAGCAGGTTTGAGAATGTGACATTCTAGTATTTTATGGGGTCATCCTCGTCACGTGTTACAGTGGCGATATGAAGTACGCTCTACTTGACTACGATTCACTGCTTGCCATGAAGACAACGCAGTGTGTCCCACCGCTATGGGCAGTGATACACACACACACACACACATATGATGCAATCAAGTTGGCAGGGTCACACAGTGTGCCAAACGCTGGCATCTGAACCCGTTCTTATGCCAATTATCTGACTCTCCAAGCTCTGAGCACTCAAGTAAACCAAGCGTGATGCAATCTAAATGTGCTTAACATCACTTCAATGGGGGGATTCGTGGACCGCAGTTATATCTAATGGAACGCCAGACGGCGGCAGCTTCATGGAGAGTGCTGGGGAATGATTATGAGGAATGAGGATGCCAGTAAACTGATGGCATTTCCAGACGGCCTCATCCCGCGATTTCACCTTCATTTCAATCTCCGCGGCGGTGTGCTTCGTCGTCTCCAGTTTCTCCACCAAGAAGTTGTCCCCTAAGAAGTTGCTCTCGGCCGCAGAAAGTCGGGTTAACAGCTCGTCCTCCAGCAGCTTCAGCTCAATCTTGAAATCGTTCTGCTGCTTGGTAAGTTCAGACTGCAAAGGAGAAAAGAAGCAGAAAGCTGGAACAGCCATAAGGAAATTACAAATGAAGGCTTCACATAGACCAGCCAGCCCCCCCACCTCCACCACCACAGCCCCCTGCCCCCAACATTTATGACAAACGCTTTCAAAGTCGGGAGCAGGGTGGGTGGAGAAGATCTGCAAGACACACTGAGGGGAAAATGAGAACAGCACGCCGGCGGCAAGCCACATGACACAAGCCGAGAGCTGGTGGAGCCTCACATTTAGGAGGAGACGCCGTTCTTGAGCGGAGCACCGTGGGAACCCTAGAGAGCCGCAATTAGGCCCTCACAGAAAAACACGTCGATGTCACTGGAGTTCCCTCACGATGAGCCGCCGACCGCAATTTCTACGAGTTTTTCTTTTGTAATTTATAACAGTGCTTACTGTGAAAGGGGGCTATGTAGACGAGGGGTCTGATTCTGTGCTTTTCTCTCCGAAAAAAATCTACCCAACAATGTTTAGATAAACACACAACGCAGCGGGGTGGTCCGTTGGTCAGTGGGCTCTAGCTGTGCCCGCTCTGCTATTTTGGTGTTTCAGATGAATGTCTTTAATTGGCACTCCTTTAAATCCCTGGGTCTACATTCTTTGAATGGTGGGGGGGGTGTTGATGAACTGTTAACCGCAGCCATGGTCCACAACCCCTGTTGGGACATCTAGTAGTTCATAACTGAGATGGACCGAGGCAAGGTGCCGGGAAGACTTCCTGTGGAAAATTGTGTGCAGAAGTTGACTCAACACAGAGAAACGAGGGGGTCACAGGGCAAAAATCAATAAGACTTTCTATAAATCACTCTTCTTGAAAACCGTGCCTTTAAATTAGCGTCTTCAAATGGGCATCAAAAATAAATAACATTAAAACCGCAAGCAAAATTCAGTCTATGATGTGCTGCCATTCCTTTGTTTGACATTAGAACAAATCCCCTCCCTAGTTGCCACCACCCTCGGTACCTGCATATCTCCCCTGTGCAGTCCTGGCACCCTGATCTGCCACCTTAATAAGTATCTGCAGATCCTGCCCCTAACAGTCTGTAGCACCCTGATCTGCCACCACCCTTGGTACCTGAAAATTCCCCACTGTGCAGTCCAGGCACCCTTATCTGCCACCTTAGTCAGTATCTGTAGATCCTGTCTTCACAATCTGTGGCACCCCGATCTGCCAACCACCCTTGGTACCTGCATATCTCCCCTGTGCAGTCCTGGCACCCTGATCTGCCACCTTAGTCAGTATCTGTAGATCCTGTCTTCACAATCTTTGGCAATCTGATCTGCCAACCACCCTTGGTACTTGCATATCCCCCCTGTGCAGTCCTGGCACCCTGATCTGCCACCTTAG
>JANRMT010062814.1:16649611-16682012 GCA_026402145.1 Polypterus bichir lapradei | reverse complement strand
TTCACAATCTTTGGCAATCTGATCTGCCAACCACCCTGGGTACCTGCATATCCCCCCTGTGCAGTCCTGGCACCCTGATCTACCACCTGAGTCTTGCTTCTCCTGAGTCACCTTCTGTCAAACTTAACAGGTAGAAAATTATTTGTTTGTTGTGGTGATTGTAATTCAAAAATACCTGATGCTATCTATAGATGGTGTACCACAAGGACCTACTCTGGGTCCGCTGCTCTTTTCAATCTACAAACTTCCATTAGGTCGGATTATCTCAAAGCACAAGGTGAGCTACCACAGCTATGCAGATGACAAGCAGCTTTACTTATCTATAGCGCCTGATGACCTTGATGCTCTTGGCTTTCTGATCCTGTCTCTTAGCAGTATTTCTGACTGGATGAGTAATAACTTTCTCAAACTAAATAAGGAGAAAACAGAAATCTTAGTGTTTGGCAGACATGGATATAATGAGGATATTAGAAATAAGCTTGATCCCTTTAGACAGAGGTAAAGAATCACGAGGTAATTATTGACTCTGACCTACACTTTAAATCACATATTAACCAGATTACTAGGACTACATGATTTCACTTAAGCAATTTAGCAAAAGTTATACCTCCTAAAACTTTACAAGACTCTGAAAAATTAACTCATGCTTTTGTTTTTCAGTCAACTAGATTACTGTAATGCCCTCCTAGCAGGACTACCTAAGAAAAATGTCAAATGGTAACAATCAGTGCAGAATGCAGCAGCCAGAATCTTAACTAGGGAAAGAAAATCTGAGCACATCACACCAGTCTTAGCGTTGTTACATTGGTTACCTGTGTCATTCAGAATTAACTTTAAAACACTAGTAATGGTTTATAAAGCCTTAAATAATCTGCCCCTTCCTATATGTTAGAATGCCTGTCCCCCAGCACTCCAAGTCATAACTTTAGATCTTTGATTGGCGGTCTGCTTATAATTCCAAGAGGCAGCCTTTTGCTCTTGTGCATCTAAAATCTGGAATTCTCCACCGATAGAAATTCGACAGGCTAGTCCTGTGGCTCATTTTAAAAAACTGCTAACAACCCGTTATTTTAATATGGCCGTTTCATAGCTATATATTTCCTCAAAGACTACATAGGCAAAGAATGATCATATTCTTTAGGGATTCGCCGTCTCTACTAATCCCCACTGCTGTCTCTTCTGGTTCTTCTAGGGGTGGTGATCTGCCCCACCACCACCTGATCAGGGCACTATCCTGCTAACTGAGATGATGAAATGAAGGTGTGTGCCTCAGCTGACCAAAATTATCAGTTACTATCATGTGAAGCCTGAAAACCATGAGGACTAATTAACGAACATTTATGTTTGGTAGAATGCCCAGTGGTGGCTGAGCGGTCTTTTGGCCTTGGAACCCCTGCAGATTTTGTTTTTTTTTCTACAGCCTAACTGGAGTTTCTTTTGTTTTTTTTTTCTGTCCTGGCCATAGGACATACCTTTTTATTTGTTACTTATTGTTTAATATCATGGCCTAATCTTTTTTGCTTTTTGTTTTATATAACTTTCTCTTTGCGATCTTGTAAAGCACTTTGAGCTACACTGCTTGTATGAAAATGGGCAATAGAAATAAATGTTGTTGTTGTCTGAATTGGGAACTGATCTGTGACCTAAGTCAGAACCGGCAGATCCCTTCTCTGCTTTCAGTAGCACCCTGATCTGCCACCTCCCTCAGTACCTGCAGATCCCTCCTGTGCAGTGTATGGCACCCTGATCTGCCACCTCAGTTAGTATCTATAAATGTATCCTGCAAAGTCTGTGGCATCCTGATCTGCCACCTGAATCGGTATCCGGAATTCCGTCCTGCACAGTCCGCAGCACTTCACTCGATACCCTCAGATCCCTCCTGGGCAGCCTGTGACACTCTCATCTGCCACCTCTGTTGTTACTTGCCAATCCCATCTGCGCAGTCTGCGGTACCCTAATCTGCCACCTTAATCAGTACCTGCAGATCCCTCCTGCATAGTCTGTGGCACCCTGATCTGCCACCTGAATTGGGTACTGATCTGCCGTCTCGGTTGGTACCTGCAAATCCCTCCTGTGCAGCTCATGCCCCCCCCCCTTATCTAACACCTCCCTAACTACCTGCAGATCCCTCCGATGAAGTACATGGCACCATGATTTTCCACCTCAATCGGGTACTGATTTGCCATCTCATTTGGTACCTGCAATTGACTCCTGCACAGTCTGCATCACCTCATTTGATACCCGCAGACCCACACCCTGATCTACCACCTGAATTGCCATCTTAATCGGTACCTGCAAATCCCTCCTGTGCAGCCCATGGGCCCCTTATCTACCACCTCTCAAAGCACTTGCAGATCCCTCCCATGAAGTACATGGCACCCCGACTTGCCACCTGCAATTGACTTCTGCACAGTCCGCAGCACCTCACTTGATACCCACAGATCCCTGCTATGGAGGCCATTACACCCTTGTTTGCCACCACAGTTGATACCAGCAAATCCCTTCTGCACAGTCTGCTGTACCCTGATCTGGCACCTTAATCAGTACCTGCAGATCCCTCCCATGAAATCTGTGCCATCCTGATCTGCCACCTTAATCAGGACCTGCAGATCCCTCCTGCCACCATCTGCCATCTCCCTAAGTACCTGTAGATGCCTCCTGTAGTGCATGGCCACCATGATCAGAAACCTCAATCAATACCTTCAGATCCCCCCTGCACAGTCTGTGGCACCCAGATCTGCCACCTGAATTGGGTACTGGTCTGCCATCTCAGTTGGTACCTGCAAATTCCTCCTGTGCAATCAATGGCTGCCTGATCTACCACCTCTCTAAGTACCTGCAGATCCTTACTGTGTAGTCTGTGGTGCCCTGATCTGCCACCTCAATTGGTACTCGTAAGTCCCTCCTGCCCAGTTCCCAGCATTCCAACCTGCCACCTGCTGATCCCTAGGCAGCGTAAAATTACCGCATCTCGTCTAGCCCCGCCCCCTCCATACTGAGGCCAGATTTGTCCATACATGGTTCCACTTCCTGTGCAACTCTTCTCTTCCTCTCTCTATAATCAATTCCGCCAATGCCATCCAAAGTGCCACTCTCAGACTGGTTTACACCATAAACTGTTTGTTGATCTTTCTTTAGCTTTTCGTTTCTCTCTCGTCTTTCTTCCCTCTAGCACTTACCCTGCCCTCTTTTAAATGGTGGCAGTCCCAGCCGCTGCTCATTAATCACATGTCACTCCTCCATTAGCGACTGCACATTGTGTGAGCCGCTCGTCAGTGGTGGTTAAGCCTTCAGGAAAGAGCACTTAAAAATTCTAAACTCTATGAATACATTGACGGTTTAAGGCCCCCCCCTACAAAACGACTTATCACAGGCCGGGATACGTGGTGAACAGGCAGGGTTTCAAGGCATCGAGGGGTATAAACCATCACCTTTAAATGCTCCAGATCAGGCCGCTCCAGATTGACCACTTCGGCCAGCAGCTGGTCTTCCAGGCCGTCTCGGGTGACTGTAAAGTTTAAAAGTGTTGTCTGGGCCTGTATTTCAGGCTTGTAGTGCGGATTTGCCAGTTTGGTGTGCAGGATCAGCCGAAAGTCCGGGTGAAAGCGACACTCTTTGTCACCGATGCGGATGTAACTGTGGGAGAGGCACGTGATTGGTCACATTTGGTAGAAAATTCGGACAAGCAAAAAAAAAAATAAAAAAAAAAAAAGGTCACAGTACCGGCCCTTCTTGGTCGTGTGTCTTCCTAAGAGGGGATCGAGCACCGGGTCGAGGGTCTCTTCTAAGTTCTCAATTAAGACGGGCTCCCCCAGAACGACAGCCTGCTCAATGATGTCCACGTACCTGCAGGAAAGACATGTGGTGTCAGTAAACTGGAGAGGGTGAGGAAGGCCAACTCCTTAAGTACGTATTAGGGGGCACTGGGTGTGGAGGGCACCCTCACAGCTGAATATACCTGAAGCGCCTTTAGGAAGTTCAGACCCCTTCACTCATCTTACATCTTGCTATGTTGCGGCTTTATGGCAAAATCATTTCAGTTCATTCTTCCCCCTCACCAAGCAACACTCAACACCCCCGAATAGCAAAAAGGGAAAAACAAGGAGGAGTTTTTGCATATTTATAATAATAAAAACCAGAAATATCCCATTGATGCCAGCACTTCCTTCAAGCCCCTTTGGCAGCCATTCCAGCTTCACACACTTGATTTGGTAGTCCTGCCATTCTTCTTTGCCGATCATCTCAAGCTCTGTCAGTTTGGATGGAGACCATCAGTGGGCTACTTTCAGGTCTACCCAGAGACGTGAGATTGGGTTCAAGTCTGAGCTGTGCTTGGGCCACTCAAGGACATTCACAGAGTGAACCCTACGTGTTATTTTTGTCTGGTTCTGTTGGAAGGTCAGCTTTCAGTCCGCTGTAAGGTCCTGAGCACTCTGGAACAGGATTTTCATTAAGGGTATCTCCTTACGTATTTTTGGGGACCACCGCTCTGTAGAGTCCTTGGTGGTGCTGCTGGGTTTTTCGAGTGCTGTTTTTCAGACTGTGAGAAGAAGCAAAGAGGCCGGCACTTCTGCGTGACATTTTTTTTTGTTGTTTTTTAGATGTGTATTCAAACCGACGGTATACGGAGGCAGAACTCATTTTAGGCTTTGATGCTAATGGAGAGTTGAGATTTTTAGCTTTGAACGAATCAGCTTTAAATAACCTTTTTTAACATTACTGAATGCAGAACCTCCCTGCGGTGGGCTGGCATCCTGCCCGGGGTTTGTTTCCTGCCTTGGGCCCTGTGTTGGCTGGGATTGGCTCCAGCAGACCCCCGTGACCCTGTAGTTTGGATATAGCGGGTTGGATAATGGATGGATGGATGAATGCAGAACACCTACAGTACTGTATTTGGTTAAAAATTTTAAATTTGACTTCTTCATCTTCAAACATGCAGGGGGTGCCAACTTAACTCTTTTAGGGCTAATTTGTTTTTTGTTTCTTTTCTCCCAGGGCTGAATATTTTTCCAAAAACTAACATTTTTTAAAAAAGAATACAAAGCAATTGTTTAACATATCAAATCAACAAAAAATATTTACTTTTGACAAATGTTAATGTCTTGCATGTTGTATGAGGCTGCATACTATATGATTTCACATACATATCACATGCATGTTACAAAGCAAAGTCCTGCGAAGTCTGATATCGCTCAAAGCAGCCAATTGCACGCATTGCCACATTGCACTGCTTACAATACATGTTGCACTGGTGCTTCCTTTTCAATTGTCTGTTGCTGCACTTTCTCACATATATTGTTAGTGTGTACTGTAGAGAGACAAGTCACCCATTTGACATCGTGCCATGCCACCGCCACCAAGTTTTCCGCCCGCATGAAAACCGTATTGTCACCTCTTTTCATCTTCAGCCTGTCTGGCTTCAACTGTGAAGGCATGTGTCTCCTGTTCACCCTCACTGTGCCACAAGCTCCAATGCCCCTGCTCTGTAGCTCCATGAACAATTCTGGGCATGTATAAAAATTGTCCATGTACACAACATGACCCAAATGTTTATAGCCCTGAAGCAGCTCCAGCACAACCTGACTTGTCAAGGGACAGTTCTCTCTTTTTGAAAGAAATACTTTCCTGCATATGTGATTGCTTTCAGGCAGAAACCAGTGTTTGCTTCTGCCAGTACAAAATCCTTTATGCCATACGTTGTGGGCTTGTCTGGCATATATTGGCAGAAAAAAAGGCGTCCCTTGTATTTTATCATAGATTCATGCACAGACAAATCATGTACAGGCTGATAAAATTGTTTATACTAGACGAAGCTTGCCGTAGCATACGGCGGTATAAGAATAGGAACGGAAAACAGTGAGAAAGGAATTCAGTATAACAAAGGCTTAGGAAACCACCGTCTCAGTATAACGAAAATAGCAAGGAGCGAAACCAATGCCAATGGCTGAGAGAGTACCTTCCTGTAGCAGGCTACGGAAAACATAGACATAGATAGATAGACGCCGCATTCACTGTGTTGCCCAGTCGACACGATAAGTCAGCGCGTCCGCCCTATTGCGAGTGGTAAAAGTGCCATTTAAACTAATACAGGTAGACGTGGAAACCGGGTTTTCTGATGAAAAAACAATAACGTTTTAAACAGTATCGTTTACATACAACAGATTTTGGCAAATCGTTTACATGCAATTATTTATATCCATTTATACACTAAATGCGTGCGTATCCCATGGTCTTAGAGTTGGTGGGCGGGGCTCTGTGAGTTGGTGGGTGTGGCTCTCTGTCTTGCATGCGCTCTCTGTCTTGCTTACCCTTAGAGCTGGCGGGCGGGTTTTGGCGGGCGTGGCTCTCTGTCTTGCGTGCGCGATCTGTCTTGCTTGCCTTTAGTTAGAGTTGGCGGGTGGGGCTCTGTGAGTTGGCGGGCGTGGCTCTCTGTCTTGCTTGCCCTTAGTTAGAGTTGGCGGGTGGGGCTCTGTGAGTTGGCGATCGTGGCTCTCTGTCTTGTGTGCAGTGAAAAGTCAACGTGGCTCAGAGGTGCATGTGGACTTTTGCACAGACGAAAGCGACTGAGGCCGTGTTTGGTGAGTAGTTGTGTGACTCGAGAGCGATGCTGGACTCGGGAGGATGGTTACAGTTGGCATGCATGGCTCTGTCGTGCGTATCCCATGACACGGTAGGAGGGTTAGAGTTGGCGGGCGGAGCTCTGTCGAGCGTATCCCATGGTCTTAGAGTTGGCGGGCAGGGCTCTGTCTTGCTTGCGTTCACTGTCTTGCATGACCTCAGTGTCCTGCTTGCGCTCAGTGTCTCGCGTGCCCTTAGTGAATTATATATATAGATGTTGTTTCTACAATGTCAAGCAGGGGCTGAACTTTATACATGGGGTTATAGCCTGGCTCACCCCTTGGGATTTGCTTCTGGTTGTCACAGAAGTAAATAAAACTTTGCAGCAGCACGTACCTATCATGCGGCATAACCTGTCCAAAGCCACCAGGGGACAAGGCACATTTGGACCAATGCTCCCTGAAGTTACATCACCAGTCCAGTCCCATCTCTATTTGTAATGCCACAAAGCCCTTCAGCTCGTCTTTTGTTGTGGGTTTCCATTTTGAAAAACAAGAATGCGGTGCAAGCGCAGCCTGCGATTCAAACAAATTGCTCTGCCTGCCTGTTTGTCTCGTCTGACAGTAGCTGAAAAGCGGCATCAGGAGAGAGCAGCCTAAAGTAGTCCAGCGGCTGGTAATCTGTCGTGTCCAACAGCAAGTCATGCCGTCTTGTTAAGTCCGGTAGCCAGTTTGGCTCCCACGGATCAATGTCTGGGTATTCCTCCTAAGTGAACCTTGCCGTAGGTGCATCGGCTGTGCGAATGCGCTCAGCTGGCAGCCGATCAGCTGGGGCGGCATCGACTGGTGTCCAACCAGCTGATACCGGCTTCTCACTCTCTTGCTCGATCTCCTGATCGTTGTCAATAAAATCCGATTCTGAAAAATCAGAGTCCGACTCAGTGATAATGTGCAAAACATCGTTTGCCGAGTATTTTCTTTTCTGCACTCGCTTCGCTCCCTTGTGAGAGGTCGATGCCATCTTGCCTTTGTTTACATTTGCTTACATTTCGTAACTCACGCACACGCAAGGATTAGTTGCCGAGTCAATGAGTCTAACATTCCTCCAAGCAGAGAGGGAATGCCTGTGACGTGACAGTGAGTTTTGTCGTCATTAACAGCTGATTGTCGCCCTTTATCCCAGGATGTCGATTTTTCTCGACATGCGCCCTCAACCCCTCCTGTCGACAAAAGTTGACATCCGCCCAAAAAGAGTTAAATCAAACATTTTCTAGAGGTGTGGGGCATGGAGAAGGTTGGGCCCACTGCCCTGTACAGTCCTTGGTGGTGCTGCTGTCAAAGAGTTTGCAGTAACGTTACAATGTGATTTAAAGTTAGGGTCATTGTATGTCATCTGGCCAGACTGGGGGAGTGTTACAGTGATGCTTGTCCTTCTAGTGGTTTCCTCCATCTCTACACAGGTTCTCTGGAACCATTGGGTTCTTGGTCACTTCTGTCACCATGACCATTTTTCCATGATTGCTCAGTTTGGTTGGGTAGGAAGAGTCGTGTTTGTTCCACACGTCTCCCATTTTTGAATTATAGAGGCCACTGCTATATGGTTACGAGACATGGACACTATCCACTGACCTGAGATGAAGACTGGACTCCTTCAGTACTGTGTCTCTTCGGAGAATCCTTGGGTACTGCTGGTCTGACTTTGTGTTGCTCATGGAGTCCCGAATGAGGCACATGACCTGCATTGTGAGGGAGCATCAGTTACAGCCATGTGGCACAATTCCCTGAAGGTGATCCGGCTTATTGTTGAGGACCCGAGCAGCTGGACCAAGCCAAGGGGATGCCCACGTAACACCTGGTTGCAGCTGATAGAGGTTTCATTTCCGGAGGATGGGACTGGACCGTGTGTCTGCCTGAGGGGTTGCCAACCAGGATCCTGAGCTGTTTCCCTGTGTGGTGGGTGCGGCAACGCGCTGTACCAGTGCATGCTCCCCAACCTCACCTGGAGGCCACTGTGCTCTGGAGAACCTTCAGCGCTGCAGGAATTGTTGGAGTCCCAGGGGGTGCTGCTAGGAGTTGTGTTCCTTGGTTTTAATACTTTCACATGACCCGGAAGTCCTTCTTTTGGACCATGTCCTAGCCACAGAAACACTCCAGGTTCTTGGATAAAAGGAGCCACTCTGCCACATTCACGCGAGTTGGAATTGGGTGGAAGGAGTACAAAGCTCCCATAGAGATGTGGAGAGAGGAAAAGAGAATTCAGATTGAAATTGTGTGTGCTGGAAGAAGCCTTGTTATGGTAATATTGTTAATAAATGAATTATTTCAGCCTGGAACTTGTACTTGTGTGGTGGTGTCTGAGGTTTGGGGTGCTGCAATGCCACCTACTGGTCACAGTCTTTAACCCATAACTTGTTGGAGGAAAGCCTTTATGTATAATGCTCACAATTGTATTATTGTTCAGTTTTTGGTAACCTAAACATTTTATTTTTTACTAACCTCTGGCAATAAATCGCTTACCTTTGTACCATTTCAGGTTATTTACTGGACTCGAGCTGCTTAAATGTCAATAAAGCCTGGGAAGTTTTGACCATTAGTGCACAGGGAGCAGGTGGGCAGCAAAAATATGCAATAGTTCCGAACCTTTTTTTGTAAAACTTGAGTTATTTGTATGGAATCCTATTTGATTTTAATAAAATCAAAAAACAAATATGCATTAGTCAACACGCTGGCACTACCAATAAAGAAGACAAGACATGAACATGCAGACAGCTACGCTGATATACAGTAAGGGCTACTGCACCACCAAACGTCTCATCACACCGACTGCTGGACGCACACACACTACACACACTCTACGCTTGTTCCTATTCTTTTTGTGTTAATGTGTGTATTACACACCTAACCCCGGCACCCACACATGTCCAGGTGTAGACATCCTGCCTGTGAAGAAGGTGCACAGTGTGGAGTCTACTCAAAACGTTTCTGGGACTGTTAGGGAATTTCTGAGATCCCCTGAGGGCCCGCGTGTAAATCTCTCTGCATTTCCGTATATATATTAATCTGAGATGTACTATGAGGACAATCATTAGGTTGCTTATTCCGCATGTTTTAAAGTTTTTCACTTATGGGGACAGTGCACCTGACCTTTAATAACCAGACTCAGCTTATGTCTGCATCTGAGCGATGGTGGGTCTCACAGGTCTTCTCCGAGATGGGGTCTTTTGGCTTATCGAGGACATGTTTACTTCATTTCTGAGAACAAAGTCTATTTTTGTCACTATTAATGAAGCACTGTCCTGCACGTGCGAGTAGGAGAAAATTGTATGGACCAAATGAAGGTAATTCCACGCCAGGCCAGGGGGGCGGCGGGTTGCGCTAAACCTTCTTCTGTTGTCTCTACAGATGTGGGAAAACCTGTCTGACTCATCTCTGAAGACGTCACTTCCGGTTCCGGGCGCCTAGGACGACGTCACTTCCAGGTGTGACGTCAGAAGAAGGTCAATTCCGGTTCCCCTGCGTCACTTTCGGTGACCACCATCTTCTCAAACTCAAGTCAGTTCACTTTGGGACTCCTTCGAAGACACTTCTGTCTCAATACAAAACCCATTTGAGGTGGCTGCCCCAAACCTTTGTGAGTGTCTGATCTTTTCACAACACGTATTAACTAAAGTTTAAACTGTTAAAGGTCTTGCAAAATGTCTCTAAAAGCTTCCCTGCTCTTATGTTACACACACACACGTGTACTGCAGCTGGGGTCACTGTGTGTGTGTGTCAAATAAAATCCTGATAATAGTGATGATAATAGTGGTTGAGATTTATTCTTACTATGGTGAATTCTTACTGAACCCTATCAGTTGGTGGCAGCGGTGGGATTGAAGACTGGCAGTCTCTTACTTGGTCCTTGCCTGATTTGGGAAATGAAAGCAGAACACACCGATGTACAAAAGGGGTTTGGGAAAACCTTTTAATCACTGCAGCTAACATGGCAAAGACTGACAGTCCTTGAATCCTGTCGTATACTGAACCCCTTCACAGGCTGAACGGATGGATGGAATGGTGGACTAATGTTTCAACAATAAAGCTTGTCACTTTTGACATCATGCGAGGAGACACTTGATTCACAGCTGAGAGGGATGTGATGTGGCATGAAGAGCCAGGTGCCCCCTCATGCCACATCACACCCCTCTTTTATTTAACAGCTGCATGATGTGCAGCCCCTTCAAATGACCGGGTTAAAGGTCAAGCTGACTCCTTTAAGCCGACCGTGACATCCCACCCCTGCCTACCCTTTCTGGCCCAGGCTGACGACTCGGAGGTCATCGGCGTAGCGCTTCTTGATCCACTTGATGCCCTGCAGCTGTGGGTCGATTAAGAGAGGCCAGCGTTCACAATTGGTGAGGATGGTTGCATTCTGAGTGGACATTTTATCACTGGGCAGCCCCTCGTTGTTCCATTGGGCGATTGTAGCATCGTCTGTGAGCATACAGATGGGATCAAGGCCTTCCGTCATTGGAATGAACACCTGGAGTGAAGAAAGAAGGATCAGAGACAGAGGTTGATCATCATTGACTCCTGTAGTTCACATCAGCAAAAAAAACATCTGCCTGCTGGCCAGCAGGCGCACAAAGTGAACGGTCTGTCTCACTGTT
Organism: Polypterus bichir lapradei; assembly: GCA_026402145.1. Lineage (NCBI taxonomy): Eukaryota > Metazoa > Chordata > Cladistia > Polypteriformes > Polypteridae > Polypterus > Polypterus bichir. The sequence continues at coordinate 16,670,806 of JANRMT010062814.1, read as the reverse complement.
CGCATAGTCCACAAAACACATACAGAGCAGCAAGAAGGGACTTCCAGAAAACAACTGGAGGCTGAGCGGCCCCTCTTATACTGCAAATGGACTCAAATGTCACCAAGTGAGCCAAACGGCAGAACTGAGCTGAACTGAATAGCTCACAGTTTCTGTGCTGCAAAGCCCCGTTTGCTACTTATCTTTATTTTATATTAGCTGTGCAAACCTGTGCTGTAAAAAGCCCAGGCTCCTAGAAACTATAGTAATCCCTCGCTATATCGCGCTTCGACTTTCGCGGCTTCACTCTATCGCGGATTTTATATGTAAGCATATCTAAATATATAACGCGGATTTTTCGCTGCTTCGCGGGTTCTGCGGACAATGTGTCTTTTTATTTCCTGTAATGCTTCCTCAGTTGGTTTGCCCAGTTGATTTCATACAAGGGACGCTATTGGCGGATGGCTGAGAAGCTAACCAATCAGAGCACGCAGTTAAGTTCCTGTGTGCTGATTGGCTCAGCGACAGAGCACTGAAGTTCGATTCCATGGCGTTAACCAGGAAGTCTCGTCTCGCTCATTCAGCATCAACGTGTTTCGCTGTTTAAAGAGTTAACTTTTGTGCGCTTTTGTGTTTATCTTTGTGCATAGTCAAGCTCTTCGTTATGACTCCAAAACGATCTGCTCCTGCTACTGCTTCAGGGGCCGTGCCCAAGCGCCAACGGAAGATGCTAACGATTGCCAAAAAGGTAAAAGTTTTGGATATGTTGAAGGAAGGGAAAAGCTACACCGCTGTAGGACGCCATTACGGCATCAATGAGTCCACGATTCTTTTTATTTAAAAAGGAGGAAAAGAATATAAGATCTACGGCCGCAGTGTCCTTTAACCAGGGCGCAAAACGAGTTGTAAGTGGACATAATAAGGCAGTAGTACGGATGGAATCTGCTTTAGGGATTTGGATTGAAGACTGCCGGACAAGAACAACGGCGGTGCTACACAGTCGCCTGGAGAGGCTCCATTAGAAGAGCTGTAACGCTCTCCTTTGTTGTGCAGTAAAACTAAACTCATTGTTATCGGACAAGTCATCGTGTCATTGTTGGTGAGTAACCAGAATTAATTTTCTACTTACAGTACTTAGTACATGTACGTACGTTTAGTGTCACTGTATACACATTTTACTGTGTACAATTTTTCTTGCATTGTACATATTTATTGCTGGTGGCCTGTCTATCGTAATGGCTGTAACATATGTGATATCGGAGACGCTCGATATCTTTAAAATAATATTTAGGTTTTACTGTATATAAACAGTGTGTTTACATACATAATTTCAATGAATCTTACCTAATATCTAAGAGAATACAAAAGGTTTATGCTGTATAACTGTGCGGGAAATGTTTATAAGAGTGTGGGAGAGTTTATAAGGGCTTAAAATATATAAAAATAACCATTTGAACATATGGTTTCTACTTCGCTGATTTTCACCTATCGAGGAGGGATTACTGTATTGAAATCGTCAGAATAAAAATTGAAATGCAGAGTCGTCGGTTTCATTTTGCGGACGTGCTCGCCCCCCCTTGTCTATCAGCCACTAAACGAATTTCTCTCTCGTTTGTCTTTCGTTGCCGGTTTCACTTTGGTGATGGAGTTGCTTTCTTTCAGCTTCATGCTGTAGCCTCGTACTTCTTTCATCTTCTGACTTGTTAACTTGGGGGCCTCCTTGTCGGCTCTTTGAGCTTCATGCTGTAGCCTCGCACTTCTGGGCTGGACAGAAACACACACACACACACACACACTTCCACACGTACACATTTACATATAAGACAGTGTGTCACACACGTGTGCCTGGGAGGCAGCTAAAGGGCTCAAATGAGGGTAATTCCTCGCCTGACCAGGGGGTGGCGGTGTGCACTAACCCTTTCTCTCTTTCCTCTGCAGTCCAGTTACGGGAAATTCCGCCTGACCCTGATGACATCACTTCTGGTCCTGGGCCCAATGACCACATTTCTGATTTCAAAATTGCTGACCTCACTTCCTCTGCCTAATCAGAAAACTGCCATTTTGTTTCACCCAAGACAGTTCAGTTTTGAACTCGAATCTGAATACAACTCGCATCTAACTGCCTACTTTGCAGCCTTATTTCAAGTACAGTCATATGAAAACGTTTGGGAACCCCTCTTAATTCTTTGGATTTTTGTTTCTCATTGGCTGAGCTTTCAAAGTAGTAACTTCCTTTTAATATCTGACATGCCTTATGGAGACAGTAGTATTTCAGCAGTGACATTAAGTTTATTGGATTAACAGAAAATATGCAATATGCATCATAACAAAATCAGACAGGTGTATAAATTTGGGCACTCCAACAGAGATATGACATCAATACTTAGTTGAGCCTCCTTTTCCTCCTTTGAGCCTCTAGACGCCTCCTATAGCCTTTGCTGAGTGTCTGGATTCTGGATGGAGGTATTTCTGACCCCGTTCTTCCATACAAAATCTCTCCAGTTCACTTCAATTTGATGGCTGCCGAGCATGGACAGCCTGCTTCAAATCATCCCATACATTTTCAATGATATTCACGTCAGGGGACTGTGACGGCCATTCCAGGACATTGTACTTCTCCCTCTGCCTGAATGCCTTTGTAGATTTCCAACTGTGTTTTGGGTCATTGTCTTGTTGGAATATCCAACCCCTGCGTAACTTCAACTTTGCGACTGATGCTTGAATATTATCCTGAAGAATTTGTTGACATTGGGTTAAATTCATCCGACCCTCGACTTTAACAAGGGCCCCAGTCCCTGAACTGGCCACACAGCCCCACAGCATGATGGAACCTCCACCACATTTGACAGTAGGTAGCAGCTGTTTTTCTTGGAATGCGGTGTTGTTCTTCTGCTATAAAAAGCACTTTTTGTTATGACCAAATAACTCAATTTTTGTCTCTTCAGTCCAAAGCACTTTGTTCCAAAATGAATCTGGCTTGTCTAAATGAGCATTTACTTACAACAAGCGACTCTGTTTGTGGCGTGAGTGCAGAAAGGGCTTCTTTCTCATCACTCTGCCATACAGATGTTCTTTGTGCAAATTGCGCTAAATTGTAGAACGATGTACAGATACACCATCTGCAGCAAGGTGTTTGGAAGTGATTTGTGGGTTGTCTGTAACCATTCTCACAATCCTGCTCATATGCCGCTCCTGTATTTTTCTTGGCCTGCCAGACCTGCTGGGTTTTACAGCAACTGTGCCTGTGGCCTTCCATTTCCTGATTCTATTCCTTACAGTTGAAGCTGACAGTTTAAACCTCTGAGATCGCTTTTTGTAGCCTTCCCCTACACCATGAGACTGAACAATCTTTGCTTTCAGATTTTTTGAGAGTTACTTTGAGGATCCCATGCTGTCTGTCACTCTTCAGAGAAGAGTCAAAGGGAAGGAAGCACAACTTGCAATTGACCACCTTAAATACCTTTTACCACTCATGATTGGACACACCTGTCTATGAAGTTCAAGGCTTAACGAGCTCATCCAACCAATTTGGTGTTGTAAGTAATCAGCATTGAGCAGTGACAGGCATTCAAATCAGCAAAATTACAAGGGGACCACGTTTGTGCACAGCCAGTTTTTCACATTTGATTTAATTTCATACAACTAAATACTGCATCACTAAAAATCTTTGTTTGGAAAACACCGCAGTACTCAGATGTTCCTAGGAAATGAAAGACATACCACTGTTATCTTTGTTGTTGAAAGGAGAGTCAATTATTATGCAGGCTAAGAGGGGGTCCCAAACTTTTTCATATGACTGTATATGGGTGGCTGCCCCAAACCTTCTCTGTGGCATTTGTCTGTTTATTTGACAAATACATTTAACCCTTAAACTGCCAGAACTGGCTATAGTCAGTTTCCAATGCAATTTGCCAGGACGCCGGAGCTGAGTATCTTCGGCAACGTATATTCATTGAACACAGCAACCGGCTATATTCGTTTCCCAGTGCAATTTGCCAGCACGCCGGAGATGATCAGTCCGTGTCGTACATTCGTTGAGCAGCCAGCTCATGACCACTGTCGCCCCCTAGCGATTCAGCATCCCTGTCCCTGGGATTCAGCCACTGCACTAGACTACTAGCTTAGCTAAGCATCAGCGTTGGCCTCTGTGCGTTTACGTGCTGCCAGTTCAAGTGCAGTTGGCTCAGTGATTTACTGAATTTCATCAATGGCGTCAGTTGCACCTTGTACATATAATAATAATAGATTGTTGTAGTAGTTTTTTCATTGTTACTGTTCATTGGCAGTGTGTAAAATGATCAGTGTTACAGTAACTGTGATGCTCTTTGATCGATATCGCAATGATGGGTGTGTGTGTCTGTGTGTCACAGTTTCTTGAGCTAAAATGGCAGGATGGAAAAATACCAAACTCGAAACTTAGGCCTGTTATTAGATGACGATGTGCTGATTAGTTTTTGAGCAAATTCTGCAAGAGAAAGAGACACTCTAGAGGAACTCTCAAATACCGGAATTCTGCAATTAATTATGAATTCTTCTCGTCAATTGCTATCGTAATGACCGACTTTATGATTAGAAATATCAGCATCAGAGTGGTAAATAATGACTGATGTGTTAGAGAATAGTTTGGGTAACTTGGTTCCTAGGGTGCAAAGCCTACTGACGCTCATGTCCAAATTTTCGGTCATAAAGCATGAGACATCAGACAGACAAGTCTCGCTTCTGTTTGTGAAGACTTCCTTATTTCACATCACTGCATTATGTTGACTGTTCTTCTGGATGAGGATTCATTGGTTGTCAACGCCGATACACACAGAGCTCACCACTACAACTAAAGACATTGTCGGAGTGAGTTGTGGCCTAGTTGGAGTGAGTCGCCTGCTATTTCAGGTCACGATTGTGTGTGCGATCGTGGAAGTGAAGTGCAAAAACAGATCCGCAAAATACTGCAGCTTTGCATAGCACGTCTGAAGTAATTCGATGGCAAAAATGAGTTTGGGTAAAACAACCGACTGTATACTTTAACAATCAAATGTCGGCTTTTGAGTTCGAATAAGGCCTTCTTTAAACAAATTATATTCGAATAGCGACGTCCGACCGGACAGCCGTAGTGTATTGGGACATTGCTTGCTTGGATTTAGGTCTACCATACTGCCTGAGCCAAAACAGAGGACACGTACATAAAAAAGACATGGGCTTCGGGATAGGGTGAGGTAGGTATGTTTAACTGTCCCTTGGAACTCAGCCCTTAGATATGCCCCTTGTGCCCACTTACACTAAGATGAGTGACTGCACTCTTCACCCGGTTTTTACTCTACGCTCCTTCCTCTACTTTTCATATGATCCTAAGAACAAGTTGTCATAACTTGGGATGGTAGCCTGTCTGTTCTAGAAATGACATCCTTTTAATTATTTGGTACCAAACATCCGACACATAGGGTTAGGGTTAGGATTGTAATTACTCCACAGTGTCCATTATGTGTGTGGCACACCATTGAGAGCCACACATCTACAGAATCTCCATTGCGGGTTCGTCTGATGATTGTTAAGAATTATATAACGGTCAATACTTAAAAAAAAAAAAATGAGATGAATTGATAAAAAGTAAACCAGTTTGGAAATGATGGGCAACAGTGTGAAAAACTCGGACACACTGACAATTTTGAAAAGTCCATCCAGATAGGCGCCTAAAAACAAGACAATTCTGGGGAAAAAATGGATGTATGGCAGGGGTCCCCAACTCCGGTCCTGGAGGGCACCAGTGGCTGCAGGTTTTCATTCTAACCCTTTTCTTGATCGGTGACCTGTTTAACTCCTTTTCCTTTCATTTTTATTGGCTTGTTTTTTAAGATTTCTTCCTCGTTCCTCTGAATTGCTTCGTTTCTTTCATCAAATAATAAGCATTTTGAGCTACATTATTTGTATGAAAATGTGCTATATTAATAAATGTTGTTGTTGTTGTAAATGGCACCCAAACAGAAATGAAATGTGAAGTGAGGGAGCCAACAGAAGACCACCTAAGTCAGGGCCTCAAACTCCAACCAATTTCACTCCAACCAGTTGCTTAATTAGGCACAGAGTCTCGTTGTTAATTAAACTCGTTCTTTAATTCCGTGGCTTGTTGCTGCTCTCATTCTGCAATAAGCAGACATTTCTGAAATTATCGATTTTCTCTTTTCTAAGAGCAACTGGTCAAATGTTTGGGGGACCTGAGCAGATCAACATTCCTGAGACTGTCACTTTTCTTTATTTTCAGATATCGTATGATGGACACCATTTATTGGTCATGTTTTGTATCTCAAGATTGTTTGGATGCTAATTAAGCAAAAAAGAAACAAGGGGTCTGAGTCTTCAAGAGCAAGTCAGTTAAAATTAGTTCAAGAGAAGTTAATTAGCAGCAAAAACAGGTCACTCATTAACAAGAGGGTTAGAATGAAAACCTGCAGCCACTGCGGCCCTCCAGGATCGGAGTTGGGGACCCCTGATGTATGGTGACTCAGCTGGGATCGTCTTATTGTTTTAGCCATCTCCTTTTTGTCTTCTGTGCTCTGCGTAGCTTCATTCTTATTCAAGAGCAGTTTTTGAGGAAATAAATTTTTTTCTTTTTTATAAGATTCTGTGTTTGCCCTTATATCTAGCTGGGGTTTGATGGTATACAATACAATTTATTTAATTGAATTGAATTTATCCATGCATTATCCAACCCGCTATATCCTAACTACAGGGTTCCGGGGGTCTGCTGGAGCCAATCCCAGCCAACACAGGGAGCAAGGTAGGAAACAAACCCCGGAAAGGACGCCAGCCCACCGCAGGGTGCACACACACACACACCAAGCACACACTAAGAATCGCCAATCCACCTAACCTGCATGTCTTTGGACTGTGGGAGGAAACCGGAGTACCCAGATGAAACCCATACAGACACAGGGAGAACATGCAAACTCCATGCAGGGAGGACAAAGGAAGCAAATCCAGGTCTCCTAACTGTGAGGCAGCAGCGCTACCCACTGCGCCACCGTGCCGTCCTATTTATTTAATTTAATTTTTTTTAATTTAATACACAATACAATTTATTTTTGTATAGCCCAAAATCACACAAGAAGTGCCGCAATGGGCTTTAATAGGCCCAGCCTCTTGACAGCCCCCCAGTAGAAGAAACCTTGGGAAAAGCAGTTCAAGGAGAGACCCCTTTCCGGATAGGCTGGGCGTGCAGTGGGTGTCAAAAAAAAGGGGGGTCAATACAATACAGTACAATACACAGAACAGAACACAAGTCATCCTCAATACAATATAATAGTGTGGTATACCCCATTGGGAGGGCATTTTTCAGGACTCTCAAGTCGTAAGCATTACATTGCACCCTTCATACTATAAATAAACCTTCTCGTTATATGGTTCCATCAACATCATCATAAAACACTTTTGATTACAGACACACTTTTACAGATTCTGACAATAATCCGTTTCATCATCCATGCCGTATTTTACTCACATCATCTTTCTTTAAAAGGTGCCCTTCATGGCAGACAACTGTTCAAATGTTCTGCTATCTTGGCAAGCAGCATGGTGTACTGGTTAAGTCTTTCAGCTGCAAGCCCTGAAGTGGTGGATTCAAATCCCACTTCTGACACCATAACCAACTCACTTCACCTGCTTGAGTTCCAATTGGAAAAACAAAAAAACACAATGTAACTAATTATATCTTAAATGTCTTAAGTCGCCTTGGACTAATAATTCTGACCTTCCAAGAGCTGCACAATCATCCACTGCCTGCCAAAGAACAAAGCAACTGATCTGATTTAGAGGAGCTGGTGCCCCCTCAGACTGGCACACCCACCAACCGCTGATCTTGAAGAGCCAAGACGTACCCTTTGACTGCGCAAAAACGGCATCCACATGTTGTCCAGCAGCTCTCGGCGATAGCGTTTGGAGAAGGAGCCGGCATAGGAGACGAACGCAGCGGTGAGCAGGACGTCGCCACACAGCGTCTTCCCTTGTTCGTGGTACTGCGCCACAGAGTGTACCCAGCGGATGTTCTCTGACTGAGACAGAAAGCACTTGGTTAGGAACAAGATGTATAGTGCAAAGACCCAACAGTTCATTAACTCCACTAATGGCGTGGCAGCCATGCATTTCATTATAAGGCAGGAGCCATTTCAGGAGGTAACATATGCAAATAAAGTGGGCACATTAATCAATCTTTATTCTATACAGTGCCTTAAGTAGTGCACAGTGTTAGAAACCACATTTGGACCATGAGGGCACTCAGGCACTCCTCAGTAATCTTCCTGGAGGAAGTGGTGGTGTTTACTTGTGCCCTAAAACATAAAAAAAAAGAAAAACAGATGGCACAGAAATTCTGGTTTTGTGACCATTTAGGAGCTGCTGAGTAGCATTATGGGGGTGGAATTGAATGGGCATTGCTGGCATGCTGGTTGGGGTGGGGGCAGTCAAAATACAGGAAAAGTGAGCTGACAAGTCAGCATTTGAATAACTGATTAAAGGAAACTATCATGGGCAGGAGTGGGCACAGATCAATGCCCCACATACAGAAGGTAACGTTGTGAATATGTGATGGACCTGGCCGGCTGGGCAATCAGCATTCTTTGTCAGTTACACTCGATGATTCTTGATCATGTCATTTTCACATTTGCTTACGTATACAGTGGAGTGAGATACTATTCCGACCCCTTCACTTTCCACACACATTACCGTGTTGTGGATTTCTTTTAAAATGGATCAATTGCCCATTTTTGCCAATTAATCTACACTCAATAACAAATCATGACAAAGTGGAGACACGTTAATGGAGACAAATTTATGATGAATCTCAATCATAGAAGTATTCAGGGCCCTTAATTCATTACTTTGCAGGCACTCCTTGGGCAGCAACCTCAGCATTGAATCTTCTTGGTTAAGTCTCTACAAGTGTTGCACACTTGGATTTTGCATTTAGTTTTTCCCATTCTTCCTAGCAGATCCTCTCAAGCTCCTTTCGACTGGATGGGAAGCATCTGTACGCTCCATCTGCAGGCCTCTCCACAAATCTTCTATGGGGTCGAAGTCCAGGCTTTGGATGGACCACTCAAGGACAGTCACACTCTAGCGTGGTCTTGGCGGTTTGCTTTGGGTCATTGTCATGCTGAAAGTTAAACCGTCGCCCAGTGTCTGAGGTCTCATGTACTCTGGACAAGGATTTCTTCAAGGACCTTGTTGTGGTATGAAATTTTGCATATAAGTTGATAAATATTTTGTACAGTATGTCTTTATTGGTAACTTGAATAATGCAATATAATATTAGTGTTTCATTGTTGAGAAGCTTTCATAATTAAAGAGGCCAAATGTCTTTAGGACTGAGTGAAGAATTTTATGACAGGGTCAGGGGTGAAGGGCCTAAAACCAGCTTGGCAAGTGATGGATTCTCTGCAGGACTCCCTCAATCAACCCCCACAGGAAAGCATCAAGCATCCGCTCAACAAATGGTTTTAGGGGCAGGTGTGAATGGTATTGTGTGCCCCCATTGGTCTGAAGTATGGCTGTTTGGGATTGGCTTGAATTAGCACGACGCCCCATTGGTGTAAGGATTTGGACTGGCAATGTATAAATTTGGTTGCTTTACCCCTCCCTCTCTCTCTCACTCACACAGAAGACCACCCTGAGAAGCACAACTCGGCAGCCATATTGAGACAGGCATGTGGCCTGTTCTGAAGAAAGCTAGAAAATGATGAGTTAACTAGAGACATTTAACCCTTAAACTGCCACATACTTGGGGGGGTTAATACACCCTCCAGTCACCAAATACTGTTTCGCTGCACTTTTTAAGGAAACTTCACAATTCACCAAGAAAAAGTGAAATTTTAATGGAACGCATATTTGTATCATGCAAAGAGCATCATAATTACTGCAACACTGATCATTTTACATGCTGCCAATGAACTGTAAAAACTATAAAAAAAACTACTGCAACAATCCATCCATCCATCCATCCATTATCCAACTCGCTATATCCTAACTACAGGGTCACGGGGGTCTGCTGGAGCCAATCCCAGTCAACACAGGGCGCAAGGCAGAAAACAAACCCCGGGCAGGGTGCCAGCCCACCGCAGTACTGCAACAATCTATTACAGTCGACCCTTGACATACGACCAGCCTGACATACGAACAACTTGATTTACGACCAAAATTTTTGTTTTGATTTATGACCAACATCTTGCGTTACGACCCGAATGCGGTCACGTGTATCCGCTTGTGCGATTGTAAACAAACAGCCGAGAGCGTTTGTAAGCATCAGTCGGAGCCCAGATACAGGTGTTTGTGGACGTAATTTCGGTCAGTGCAGTGATTTATCTATATATATAATTCACTAAGACCATGGCAAGCAAGACGCATAATTGCTAAGGAAAGAAGAGAAGGTAATGAAGGTAAAGAAAGCGATTGTTAAGGGATGTTAGCTAGCGGGCTGGCGCGACACATGATGTTGTCATCAGGCTGAGTCAGCACCGGCTTGCTTTGGAGTGTATTATTACAGCAGTTCACAACACGACCAGCTTTGAACTGAGTGCTCGACTACTGTCATTATTAACTTGAGAAACAGCGATCACAATCGAAACGAAGAAGGAAATTGTGCGGAAATATGAGAGTGGTGTTCGTCTGACCGATCTCGCTAATGAATGTTGAAATCCACCATCTCGACAATTTTACAAAGAAAAGATTTGCATAAGGAGGCTCCTTCTAAACAATAACCACCTTCCGTTTCATTCTCCTCCTCCTCCCTTCCTGCAGCCCAAAGATGTCAAATTAAATGGTAAGTACAATATGAAATTGTTGTTTCTGGTAGGCTAGGCACTTTTTATAACTTTTTGGTTAGTACATTATAAAAATTATTGGTGTTTTGGTAAATTATGCACATTATACAACCCTTTTTTATTATGAAAAGGTTAAGTAAGAGTTGCTGTGGGAGGTTCGGAGCGCATTAGGGGTATTTCCATTATTTCTTATGGGAAAAATAGTCTTGACTTACAACCAACTTGGGTTACAACCAGCCCTCTCGAACGAATTGAGTTCGTAAGTCAAGGGTCCACTGTATTATTATATGTACAAAGTGCAACTGACGCCATTGATGAAATTCAGTAAATCACTGAGCCAACTGCACTTGAACTGGCAACACACAAGCACACAGAGGCCAACGCTGATGCTTAGCTAAGCTAGTAGTGCAGCGGCTGAATCCTAGGGACAGTGATGCTGATTCACTAGGGGGCGCCAGTGGTCATGAGCGGGCTGCTCAACGAATGGACAGCACTGACTGATCATCTCTGGCGTGATGGCAAATTGCACTGGGAAACGACTATAACCGGTTATGGCGTTCAACGAATATACATCGCCGAAGATACTCGGCTCCGTTGTGCTGGCAAATTGCATTGGGAATTGCAGCAGTTTAAGGGTTAAAATAACTAGCAAGTCCGTGTACCGCCTGAAACTACACATCAGCATTTATCAGGTTGTATGGTTGCCAATATTCAAATGTACTTTGCTTATTGTTATTATTTATGAATATCATCAGTAGTACATTATTTAAGTTGTAACTTAACTCCTGCTTGTTTTTTACTCTGTGTAATTGCCTGAGGTTATACATGTAGAAGGGAAGGTAGGGAGAAGTTATAAAGTACAACACCTTATAAACAGTGGTACGTCTTCACGATTTGAGGCCTTCTGACAAAGGCTACACAAGAAAGAATATAGAATGAGAAAGCAGAGTAATAGAGAACTCTACCAAGACAAAACAGACCTCTCTGTATGTGGCCGCCTTTATTCTGCCCTCAGCTCTGGCCAGTCTCCCTGTCATCGAGATGCACCCCATAGTGTAATGCTGCCATCATCATATTTCACCATAGGCAGAGTAGTGCAGTCTCTACCAGGCATGGTGTTTGGGGGTCTAAAACCAAAGAGGTCAAATTTTGTCTCGCCCTTATCGTCTCAAAGTCCAAGTGTGCCACCATAAGCCTTTCAATCAAGTGTGGCTTCTGTCTAACCCATCTGTCATAACCACCTGATCGAGATGGCTGTCCTTTCCACTGGTTCTCTCATTTCAGCAGTGGACTTCTGGAGCTCTGTGCCCACTGGACTCTTGGCCACCTCCCTGACCAAGGCACTTCTTTCCTGGTGACTCAGTTTGGCCATACAGAGAAGTCTAGGACAAGGTCCTGGTAGTTCCAAACTTCTTCCATTTCAGGATTATTAAGGCCACTCAACACTCAAAGCTTTAGAAATGGTTCTGTCACCTTGCCCTGATATTTTGTACTGTCAGGTGTTACTGCAAATTATGGCCTTAAAAAATGAGCAAAGATTTTTTCCCACGTTTTAGGACAATCCTAAAACATATGTCCCAGTGAGGCCAGCACTTATTTATTATTCAAATACATCTCGCCTGAAGAAGGGACCTGAGTTGCCTCGAAAGCTGGCATATTGTAATCTTTTTATTTAGCTAATAAAAGGTGTCATTTTTCTTAACTTCTCACTACGTCCATAATGGCTAACACGGTACAACACCCTAGTACTACTCCAAGAAACAAAGTTTTTCACTCCTTTCTCTCATCCCTCTCATCAATACACCCCATAAGTGCAGAATCATCTGAGAATTTCTTCCACTAACATGACCGGGTGTTATATTTATATTCTGAGGTGTATGGAGCGAAGAGAAAAGGGGGCAGGACTGTATACTGAAGAAGGGGCCTGAGTTGCCTCCAAACCTCACATATTGTAATCTTTCTAGTTAGCCAATAAAAGGGGTCATTTTGCTTAACGTCTCACTACTTCAGAAACTTCAAAAGACTTTTTTAGACAATTATCTTATCAAAAGATATTAACTATCCATTGTTCTCCTCTCTTGCTAAATGAATCTTAGTTAGGAGAGGTCTATTAATTTTTTTACATCTAAGATGTCTCACTTAAAGGTTTTCTGATGTTGTATCTGTCCTGATGTTTATATAAACACAGGAAATTGCAGTTTCTGCATTACATCTCTGGTGGCACGGTGGCACAGTGGTAGCGCTGCTGCCTCGCAGTTAGGAGACCTGGGGTCGCTTCCCGGGTCCTCCCTTTGTGGAGTTTGCATGTTTTCCCCGTGTCTGTGTGGGTTTCCTCTCACTGTCCAAAGACATGCAGGTTAGATGTACTGGCGATCCTAAGTTGTGCTTGGTGTGTGTGTGTGCCCTGTGGTGGGCTGGCACCCTGCCTGCGGTTTGCTCCTGCCTTGTGCCCTGTGTTGGCTGGGATTGGCTCCAGCAGACACCTGTGACCCTGCAGTTAGGATATAGCGGGTTGGATAATGGATGGATGTATTACATCTCACCTGAATAAGGGGCCTGAGTTGCCTCGAAACCTTGTGTATTGTAATCTTTCTAGTTAGCCAATAAAAGGTGTCATTTTGCTTGACTTCTCACTACATCTGTAATGGCTAACACGGTACAACACCCTAGTACTTCGAATATTGTTGAAAAGTCAAAACTGGCATTTTTAACGAATAACGGATTATAGTTTATACAAATCATTTAGAGTGCCTTATGATACACAATGTTTTTCGTTTTGCAATCAGGAGCAAGAACGTGTAAATTCTTTACAACTCTGGAACAGGTAGCACATAGCTGGCTGTGTGAACAGCATGGTTCTTCGAGGTAAAGTCCAGTAACTTTAAGCGCTTGTCCTTGCTCTTTATTTATGGACGTCACAAATGTAACATGTATTTTAAATGGAAGTTGTTTGAATTCGAAAGGGAGTTCCTTGGAAATCAGAGGTATACGTCGAGTGAAATCGTCCTCTCCCTTTCTGATTCCGGATAGAATAGCAGCCTCAATTACGGGTGGCTGAGGTGACAGTGTTGCCACATTTCTCACAACCTTTCCTTTGTTTCCGAATTAAATTAGAATTTTCCTTAATTTTTCTAATTAACCCATTCGGCCCTGGATTTTCTGTTTTTGTGATATTACCGAAGGCAGCACTTTCTCTATCCTTCTAGCTAGGACTTTGGAGAGTATCTTATCATCATAATTCAGAAGTGAAATTGGCCTGTATGATGCACATTGTAATAAGTCCTTATTTTGTTTAGGAAAGACGGTGATTAATGCTTGGCGAAAAGTTTGAGGTAGAATTTTATTGTCTCTAGCTTCTGTAAATGTTGCTAATAAAAGGGGAGCTAGCTGAGTGGAGAATTTCTTATAAAATTCGGCAGGGTAGCCATCAGGGCCTGCTGCTTTCCCACACTGCAGCATATTTATGTATATTTAGGGCCAAAAAGGTTAAAATTTAATTTTTTGATTAATCATCAAAGCTGTAGATTTTGGATATTTACTCCATCTGTGACTTGGTGAATGCGTTGTGATGAATATCAATACAGACAAACTTGCTTAATTTATTTAGATGGCAGCGGCCCCATCACTGACCCCTGCTGGATGCCACTCTTAACATCACCCAATTCTGATAGGGTTCATTGCACCATTGCCCTCTACTTAATGCCTCTTATATACATAAAACTGCCATCTTTGCCACTTGTTTTGTACTCCATTTAGAAAGTGGCCCACCCAAATTCTCCTGCCGTGGTCGCCCAGTTCCTTTACCTTCAAAGGTCTGGTGAACTCTGTGAAGTTTAGGGGAAGCAGGCCAAGGCCTTAGGAGGATGAGGAGTGTGAAAACAAAGAGGGCAGCGGCCAGCAGTAAAACTTGAACGATGCGAGGGGCTCAACCTCCGGAGCTTTGTGTTGGTTCTTTGGAGGCCTCGGAGGGGAGCCGCCTCGGCCTGCTGGTGCTGCCAGGTGCCCCCATTCACATTATTATGCAGCGCTTTTCGCTTCTGGGTCCTTTTAAACCAATGAAACTGGAAAAGGTCAGGCAACGTTTCCACTATCATGGTATAAATGAATGGTAATCTCTTTTTTTTCAGCTCATCAGCTCCTTTGAGGAGAGTGCAGCTTATTGTCAGATCAGCCGGGCCTGACAAAAGGCTGATAGCCGCGGACCGCTTCATTAAGCTGCCCTAAAGGGTCTCACCTCCAGACCTTTCACTAATCTATTGGCCAGCTCAATAGTCTTGTTAGTTCTGTTCACTTCATCTTGACAGCGGAGTTTTTCACTCGTTGCTTTTTCAAAGGCAGCTGTTAAGGTGGCCAGGCTGGCGTCGAGTTCCTTGGAAAAGAAAAGAGAGAAAAAGAAGAAAAAAAAAATAATAATGAAAGGGTGCATTTTACTTTCATGGCTCAGACATGCAGGTGTGAGAAACAAATGTTAAGCCGCTCATGAGTAAAACCCCCAGGTGCCACGCTGTCTCGCTCCCAACAGCCTGTGCGTGTAGATGATACCTTTATGTGAACAGGTGGCATGGTGGGACAGTGCTTAGACGACCCACAAGGGTTTGCTGCATGACGGTCACGTTTTTGATTTGCCTGGACTGCTCCACAGTGGACATTCTGAAGGAAGAAGGGCAGCTATAAAGGTTCAGGCATCACCCTCCCACACCATTTTTAACATTTATATGAGGGACGTTCAAAAAAACTCTACACTTTTTTTTTAACTCTATTTATTAAGAATTTCAAAAACTTTTTAATGCCCAATTAATACTCCTCCCGCCTTCACCATTTCCAATGAAACTACAAAAGTGCGGAAACTTTTTAAATGTCCCTCGTATATATATATAATTTTTAGCGTATGAAAGTAAATTTTTCTAAATGGTGGCAGGTAGGTGTATGACATACAGTGTGGAAAGGGTGGGCACCGGGTGTTAGGTCATGTAATGCAATATGGGCATCTTCAACATTGTGCAATGAAGAGCAAGACATGGAAATGCATCCCAACTGGGATGGACCCTCTTCCCTGTCTCAGCCGGGAGGCTGGCATGGTGTGCCAGCATGGATGGACTGTCATCCCGGCAGAGTTGGACAGAAGACACTTAAATGGCTAGGACTGAGGGCAGGCAGTATGCGCCTGCATTCCCTAATTTCTACTAGGTGACAGGACCCCTGGAAAAGTGCACCCTTGCAAATACCCATAGTCCCATTGGGCAGCCCTGCTGGGTTCCATAGGTGCCACTAGTAGTAGGAGCAGCAGGGAGGGACTGTTCCTACTTTGGGAGGTATTCACCTGACCTGAATATGCTTCATTCGGGCAATCTCCAAGCACTGGAGGTAACCCCGGGGGTTCGGCATAAAAGGGGCTTCCTCATCTCACTCGGGAAATCAGAGTCAAGAGGAAGAGGACAAGGATTGTCTAGTGGAGTGAAGGAAGGAGTGAGGAGTGGAACATAACAGAAAAGAAAGAGAGCTGGTGATTGTGAAATCTGTAGAAAGGTATTGTGATTATTAAAACAAAACAAACTTTTTTTTGAACCCGGAGCTGAAGACGTTTGGGGGTCTGCGACACCCTTCTAGTGGCCACAGTTGTCATTGATTGACTGGCACCTTGGCTGATATGGATGCCATTTCCTTGCAATGGATGGTCTCTACCAGGAGGTTGGCATTGAGGGCCAGTGTGACTGAAGATGTAGCACAACTGACTTGTCAGCAGGGATGGATGCGGGAGACCCTTATCTAGGTTGGAGGCCAGCATGAATGCTCTTACTCACAAATGCTCTTAAATCTGCTTGAGGTTCCACTCTTTCCTCTGTCGTTATCCTTCTTGACCTCTCAGTACTGTTAACTTACCTCAATAAAATTGTGGTCCTGCTTTGAACTCGCTCAAGTCCCACCTACCTGGTCTAACTCACCGTCTTCTCCAAGGGTCAGCGTTGGCTCCACTTCTCTTTTCTCTCTACATTCCCTCCTTAGGCAGTGTTATTTCTTCTCATGGCTTCCCCTACCACACCTCCATGCTGATGATGCACAGATCTGTCTCTCCTTTTCTTCTTACAGCCCACAGGTTTCAGCCGAGATCTCCATCACTCTCTCCCTGTTCCATCTCATCCTGGATGAGTGCTCATCATCCTTAAACTCAACTTTTCAAAGTCTGACATCTTGTACTTGCCTTCTGATTCTCCTCCTTCCTCAGATTTGTCACTAAGCATTGCTCTTGAAGAGGTCACCCTTTCACCAGCAAGTCTCTTGACGTGACTCTGGACTGTGCACTTTCAATCATCCAATGTTATTTCTTCAGTGACCGAATCATGTTGTTTCTTTCTACATAACGGTCAGAGGATCTGACCCTTCCTCACTATTTATGACATCCAACTCCTTGTCCAGGCATTGCTTATCTCTCCCTCTCTAGGCTGGTCTATCGCATTCTCTCCTGTTGGGGCTTCCTTCAGTGGCTACCCATCTTCTTCAGCTGCTTGCCTACCATTCTCTGTTCCTCATTTCACTCCTCCTACTCCACCTCTGCTTTGGCCTCCTTGCTGGTTTCCTGATGCTGTCTCGTCTTGACCTGCGGTTGCTCCTCAACATCTCCAGTTTTTGGTCTCTCCATACAGCTCTTCAAGAAGTCTCTGGTCTGCGTCTGCTGACCATCCCTACTCTTACCACATGTGCCAAGATAGGATCTTTTCTTGAAACATTTTGAAACTGCTGAGTGTCTCCTCTGCAGGACATCTGCTGTTGTACCAATAAATAGTTGAAGATTGTGACATTTGTCTTAGTCTAGGGGCAGATATAATTACATAGCAATAGAAGGATGACTCCATCTTGCTCAGTTTCTTACCTTGTTCTGTTTTGCGTCTGATGCAATCACTCTTATATGTATCATAACTTGCTTTTGTCGGTGCCACATGGGATGGATGGGCATCCCGAACAGTAGAAAGGAATGTTCCTTACCTGGGCGGGAGGCCCCAAGTGGACGGACATGCGTCCCAGACAAGACTGAACAAGACTGAACAAGACTCTTCAGAATGTGGATGGACATCCCAGATGAAGGGCAGGAAGGTTCCTTACCCAGGTGGGAATCCCCAGATAAACGGACAGACGTCCCAACCAGAAATATGTGTAGCACCATCCCTGGCCAGGACAGACTGTTTCTGGAGGATGTTTATTCCCCCCAGTCAGTAGGTGGCAGAAGCCCTCAATACCGGATTCGGGAGCCAGCATGGACTGCTGGGAATTGTAGTGCGTGGGTGCTGCAAGAGGGCACTTTAAGGAGATACACTCCCTGCTACAGTATGTAGGACTTCCTTGTGACCCAGAAGTGCTTCCAACGGACAGACATCCCTGACACCGGTAGTACTCCGGGGTCCTCAATAAAGGGAACCGCACTCCCTTGACCAGGCGAGTTGGAGCCGAGAGGAAGGAAGGCAACACTCAACTGTGATGGAGAGAGGTGAGGTGATTTAGGGGGAAACAACTTGTGCTTGTGCTTGTGTTTAGAAGGTATTTAGTAATTAATCACCCATTTATTTAAATCCGGGACTGTCTTGGTGTGTTCACTCTTTGTAAGCCATATTGGATAAAGATGTCTGAAGAAGAAGAAAAAGAAGAAGAAGAAGAAAATTCAGAACACAGAGAGAGGTGAAACATGCAAGTACTCAGGTGTAGAAGAAAGTGATGGTGTTGATAACACACAAATGAAGGAGAAGGTCTCGAAGGAGTACTGTCGTCATTATGCAGCTGAATGACCACCTCAATAAACATGCTATTCTTGATTCTTGAAGTTTCAGTCAGGTTTTAGAACAAATCACAGTACAGAAACTGCACTCGTTAAAGTAGTAAATGACTTGCGGGTAAATGCAGACAGAGGCCGTTAATCTGTTCTCATCCTCTTAGATCTGAGTGCCACATTTGACACCACTGATCATAATATTCTTAGAAATCGCCTTAGTCAATGGGTGGGCTTCTCTGGCAGTGTCTTAAATTGGTTTGAATTCTTCCTGGCAGGGAGAAAATTCTTTGTTAGTTGTGGTAATCAAATCTCAAAGACACATGATATCCAATATGGTGTTCCACAAGGCTCTATCCTGGGTCCACTGCTCTTTTCGATCGACATGCTTCCGTTAGGTCAGAATATCTCAGGGCACAACGTGAGTTACGACAGCTATGCTGATGGCACACAGCTGTACTTATCAATAGCGTCTGACGACCCTGACGCTGTTGATTCACTAACACAATGTCTTACTTGTGTTTCTGAATGGATGAATAGTAATTTTATTTAGTAAAACTAAATAAAGAGAAAACAATTTTGATTGGCAAAATTGGATATAATGAGGTTATTAGAAATAAACTTGATGAATTAGAATTAAAAGTCAAGACAGAAATAAAGAATTTAGGGGTAACTATTGACTCTGACCTGAATTTTAAATCACATAGCAATCTGATTACTAGGACAGCATTTTTCCACTTAAGAAATATAGCAAAAGTTTTACCTCTTATATCATTGCAAGATGCTGAGAAATTAATTCATGCTTTTGTTTTCAGTTGACTAGATTACTGTAACGCTCTCCTCTCAGGATCACCCAAAAAAGACATAAATCACTTACAACGAGTGCAGAATGGAGCTGCTAGAATCTTAACTAGGAAAAGGAAATCCGCGCACATCACCCCAGTTTTGATGTCACTACACTTGTTACCTGTGTCATTCAGAATTGACTTTAAAATACTGCTGATGCTTTACAAGGCCTTCAATAATCTGTTCCATCCTATATTTCAGAATGTCTTACACCTTACAATCCAAGTCGTAACCTTAGATCTTTAAATGAGTGTCTGCTTAGAATTCCAAGAGCTAAACTTAAAAGAAGTGGTGAGGCGGGCAGCCTTCTGCTGTTATGCACCTAAAATCTGGAATAGCTGAACAATAGAAATTCGCCAGGCCAATACAGTGGAGCACTTTAAACAACTGCTGAAAACACATTACTTTAACATGGCTTTCTCATAGCTTCATCTTAGTTTAATCCTGATGCTCTGTATATTCAATTAATTATCATTATTATTCATGGTATTCATATTCAAAATCCATACTAACCTCTACTTTCTCTTCTGTTTTTTTTCCGGTTTTCTGGGGTGGCGACCTGCGCCACCACCACCTGATCAAAGCACTGTGATGTCCCTACATTGATGGATTAAAGGCCAGAAGTCTACGTGACCATCATCATCAAGTTCTTCCATGAGAACCCTGAATACCAATGGGACTGATTAAGGTCATTGATGTTAGGTAGAAAGCCTAGAGGGGGCTGGCCAGGTGGTCTCGTGGCCTCTGAACCCCTGCAGATTTTACTTTTTTTTTCTCCAGCCGTCTGGAGTTTTTTTTGGTTTTTCTGTCCTCCCTGGCCATCGGACCTTACTTTTATTCTATGTTAATTAGTGTTCCCTTATTTTAATTCTTTTTAATTGTCTTTTGTCACTTTCTTCATCATGTAAAGCACTTTGAGCTGCATTATTTGTATGAAAATGTGCTATATAAATAAATGTTGTTGTTGAGTCCATCAGATAGCTCAGTCCAAAGAATAAGGTCACTGCTGTTAACCATTTCAGTCATAGCACAAAGTTTTGAAATAGTAGACTGGTTGAGATGTTATATCGAAATACTGGGTAGAAAGATGATAAAGCTTTTGACCACCAGAGGTGATACATACATGACCCGAAGGCCGACGTCGAAAGACTTTCTATTAAGAGACGTGACGGCGGCCGTGGACTAATCGAACTTGAGTCTGCTTTCAACTTGACCATCATCAGCCTAAGCGATTCCATCAAGCGCCACAAGGATAAATTTATGTGAGCGGTTAGAGGCCGTGATGTTGCCAAAGTTCAATTCTCTCTCTTCAGAAAGAAGCTCAAACGATAAGACAAACACCCGACTGAAGCCCAGAAGCAGGCTCACTATTTTAGAAACTCCACGTCGTAACGGTGTCTCATGTTGGGCCCGTTGTCATCTGTGATCTCTGCTCAATGCGGCAGCCAATGGCTGTTGCAACAAAAAGCAATGTGACCACAGCCATCAGAAAAATGCAAGCATCTGTTCCAAAATGTGGAAATATAAAACAAACAGTTCTAAGAGGTGCCCACACAGGCATTCGTCAGTACATGAAGTGGAACAAAAAAACGTTTAAGATGACGTCCATATGACACTGCAGGTAGATTGGCATCACTCCGCACCAGACGTTCAACCCTGCACTGTTCATACGCTGAGTCTCAAGTAGATAGATAGATAGATATGAAATGCACTATATAATAGATAGATAGATAGATAGATAGATAGATAGATATGAAAGGCACTATATGATAGATAGATAGATAGATAGATAGATAGATAGATAGATAGATA
>JANRMT010062814.1:16617399-16632034 GCA_026402145.1 Polypterus bichir lapradei | reverse complement strand
TCTATCTATCTATCTATCTATCTATCTATCTATCTATCTATCTATCTATCTATCTATCTATCTGTTCGTGTCCTATCTGGTTTTGAACTTCTTTCCTGAACTTTGTGATTTTTGCCTCTCGTCTGGGTTTTGGTCACTTTGTTTTAGTTTATTTATTCATTTTTTTGCCTTTTGCATTCATTTCCTGGTTTAACCCAAGAAATCTGTTTTCCTGCCGAGCCAGGACAGTCTGAATTCTGTGGAATTGTGCACAGGCAGTTCACCAGTGAGAAATGGAACAGGAAACACTGATGTGGATACAGGGATGTGGGAGAAGGAGGAGGAGGAGGAGGAGGAAGAGTGGCGTCTCTTCGTCAAGAAGGTTTGAAAAGTCGGAACGTTGTTATAAATATGGAGAAATATTTTGGACAAATGGGATGATGAGAATGTTATCCGGAAGGTTCTTCCCAAAGGAAAACAAAACGCATCTTTGAAAACGGGCCACAAGGAAGGAAAAAAAAAAAATCTGCTAAATACGGCACTCAACCCCAAACGCTCCTCATTTGTCAAGTGGGCTGCTTCTATTTGTATTAGAAAAAAAAAAAAAGCAGCTAATTATTTCCATTGTTGCCATCCCTAAATGATCCCATTTAAAGTTAAATTTATTTTAATGAAGTCTTCACTCACAGTATACTTTTTTTCTTTCTATTTTCCAGAATTCAGATACCCGAAACGCAGCTGACTGAAGGGGCGCACTTTTCAAGCCCCCCACCCAGGCACCTCAGGCTGAAGATCAAGAATCCCCCCAGGGCTCGATTTAGCTCCTGAATCTGTTCTTTATTTGAAGCGGTGGCCTTTTCAAAACAAGGTGAAGTTCAATGAAGTCTCTATGCCGTGATGATCAAACAGTGTCACATCACTATGGCAATCGCTGCCAAGGCCAAGAATACAGATCAGCTTTAATTGTGCCAGGCCGTATTGTCAATCAGAGCCTATGAATTGAGGAAAATTTGCTCTGTTCATTCTGTTAAATGATGTATCCAATTAAACCTGTTAGAATTCATGATCTTCAGTCAAGGTTAAATGAAAGTAGTTGCTCCTGTCAGCTAGGTGATTAAATGCTGCCTACATCAGGCACATTTATGTGCGAAATTAAAATTTTGGTATAAAGCGTGAATCTTTATGCATGTCAGTTAATTATCTTGCAGCCCTGCTTCTTAAATGGCCACTGCGTTTGTTCTTAATCACTCGGCTCATTTTAAAACTTACTTCATTCTCCATATTAAACTGGATTTCAATTTTCAAACGGATTTCTTTACATAAACTACATTTCCGCACTTTGAGGACACGACTTAATCAAGGCACCGCCGTGTTACTGTGGCTGTTTTCTTATTCATTCAAAGGAAAACACACAAAAAAGAGAAAATGAAGTGGGCCTACAGTCTGTGTTTTAATTGAGAAACGGATAATAATTATTAACATACAAAAACGCCGTAGACTGTATAGTACATTGACAACAATTTAGGCAGAAATAGCAATTTAACACAAAAATGTACAACACACCACGTTAAGCGCTAAATCTGAGCACACACACACACACAAAGTATTACTGTTAGCAGTAATTAGCTATATTTATAACTTTACTCTCAGCCCGATGCTATAATAAAAATCCGCATACTAGCATACATATTAATGTGTAATTAGAACACGATTAGCATGGCAATTATACTGTTTTTGCAATATTACACTTCATATTTTGCATGTTACTTAAAATTATTTTTCCTAATAATAATCATAATACTTAACACAAATCAAATTAAAAATAGATTTGTGTTAGTCCTTACATTATTACGAGCTACAATAATGATAGCGTTACTAATAACGCACGTTTGCATAAAAATGACAATTTCACCGCTTTCAGTCGTCCAAAAAACTTCATTTGTGTCGTCCTTCATTAGAGCGCTGAGAGACGACTCCTTCTCAAGGACCTGCTGCAATTCTGCTTCGAAATTCGCACATCAAATGTTTTGTAATATCAATTATTGTTTTAAAACTACTACCTTAATGAAGAAAAATATTCACACACATTTCTGAGCATTGTGTTTTGACTGGAATTAACAATGCAGGCAGTCCCCGGGTTACGTACGAGTTAGGGACTGTAGGTTTGTACTTAAGTTTAATTTGCATGTAAGTCAGAACAGGTACATTATTTTAATAAATGCTATTGTTGACCGACTGTAACCAAGTGCTCGGCCAATGAATGATGGAGTTTCACCTCTCTCTGACCTTTTTATTATTTCTACTTTATTTTCCATGGTGATGGTTTTTCTCATCTTTACTGTATCACCAGCACTTGCATCAGATTTGTGTTTCAGAGACATTGTTGAAGGGTGAAGACAAAAGATTAAGATGAGCTCTTCTGCACAGCACTGCACACGCTATCACAGCAGGAAGGCACCCGTCATCAACACGTCTGATGTACTGACGAGAGACGACTTCCTGCTATGTGCGTAACAGTACAAGCAGGCCTGCTATTGAGAATGAATGGGGGTGGCGAGGGGGGGTGTTCATCACCAGCCCACCTCACAGTCACCTCCACTACAATATGCTGCCTGCAGCGTCCGTCCACCGAGAACGAACAGGGTGCGGCCAAAGGCGGGTAATGAATCGCCCACCACTGCCCCCATTCAACAGGCAGCCATCCGTGGCACACTACAATGCTACTCCTCGCCACCCTGTTTACCCTCAATGGCCTCCGTTCAGTCACAATCAAGTCACCGCTTGCAGCATTACTAGCGGTGGGCGGGCAGTGACATTGCTTGCCGCCGGGAGCCGCCCAAGGGATGCTACATTGTGCGAGCAGCGAAATCACCCCCCACAGCCGGGTCACCGCTTGCAATATCACCAGCCGTCCACCGATACTGAACGGGGCAGCTGTGTGTGGTGGGCGGGCAGTGAAATCGCTTGCCACGGGGAGCCGCCCAAGGGATGGTACATTACGAGAGCAGCAAAATCGCCCCCCTCCAGCCTCCATCCAGCCACCGCTTGCAGTGTCCCCAGGCCGAAGATGAAGGAGCGGCAGTTACTGAGGTGAATGCGTTGCAGCTGCGGCCCCATTTGTATGTCGTAGGTCGGATATCCGTAACCTGGGGGACTACCTGTACATTGTTATTGTTTTTTCAATACAGTTCACATGACTGCTAGTATGATACTTATTATTACTGAAAATAATCAAGAAGTACATGACAATCAATAGAAATTGGTGTGCAAGTATATATGGTGATTTTTATATATTTAGCT
Organism: Polypterus bichir lapradei; assembly: GCA_026402145.1. Taxonomy (NCBI): domain Eukaryota; kingdom Metazoa; phylum Chordata; class Cladistia; order Polypteriformes; family Polypteridae; genus Polypterus; species Polypterus bichir. Next base: position 16,628,755 of record JANRMT010062814.1, on the reverse strand, counting down.
ATATTTGTAGGTACAAATCCACAGTTTTTTTATGGCTAAGCTTTCCACTCCTATCAGGAATAATCATCAGAGGATCATTTATATGTATTTTATTTATTTGTATGTGTATATCTATATATTGTCACACACATGCGCATGAGAAACAGCTGAAGGGCCTAAACACTAGTAGTTCTACGCCAGGCCAGGGGGCGGCGGAGTGTACTGACTATCTCTCTCAGTCCCTTGCAGACTTTTCCCGGGAAATCCCCCAAGGATGATGTCACTTCCGGCCACGAGGACGCCACTCCCAGTTCCTACACCGATGACGTCATTTCCCTTCCAGGCCTTTAAAACTGCCATCTTGCCTCAGTACAGGAAGTTCTGTTCTAGACTCTGACCTAAGCATATCGTGCTACTAAAAAGCAAGTTTGCAGCCAAGAAAATATTATACGGGTGGCTGCCCCAACTCTTTATGATGTCTCCGACTCATTCTTGTTACAATGTATAAATTGCTCAAAAAAATTACAGGCACACTTTGAAAACACATCAGATCTAAATGGGAAACACAAATCCTGCTGGCTATCTCTACTGATATGCACTGGTATGGTGATGTGTTAGGAACGAAAGGATGGCACATCGTTGGATGAAAATGAAAATGATCAACGTACAGAGGGCTGAATTCAAAGACACCCCGAAAATCAAAGGGAAAAAATGATGCGGCAGGCAGGCGAGTCTATTTTGCCGAAATGTCTTTGCAGCAACTCCAAATCGTACTCAGTAGGTTGTATGCCCCCGAGACAGGAACAACACGGTGTTCTTCTTCACGGAATGGCACACATTTCAAGCCATTTATTTGGAAATACTGAGTTTTGCTGCAAATTCGATTTTCCATGAATCTGTAGCCGTCGTGGGGATGCTGAGATCCTCACTATCCGAAGACGATGCTCTGTTTATTTTATTGTGGGGACCCCAGGAGCTCACCCAGCCTTGACCCGCCACATGCACACACACACACACTCGCTCACAGAGATACAGTTAGTGGCGTAAGGAATAGATCATTAACAATGAAATATATGAATCAAATAATGAATAAAGAACACACAACATCTCCAAAGCCACATACGCTAAGGCCCTCCCCAGCTCTACAACACTAACAGCAAATAATAAACACTAACTGTAATGTCCAAAAGAGTCCAGTATAGCAGGGACAGTTGATGATGGATGTGTGATTGAACAGCTTCCAAAAAGCAACATAAAGTTTTATCCTACCAGGTTCCTGATGTGGTGTGGGCTTTGAAATGATTGGGAGCGCTGCTCTCTCAGACGAAGATGTATCCAATCAGTACGAACTCACATGGACGGGCAGGCACAGGACAGCACATCCGTCCAGAGAGAAACTGTAATCCAAGTGTGATGGACAGCCAGAACTCTTGCCTGGCTGGGATGCCCCTTTAATGGAAGGACCGGGAGAGAGAGACTGCGTTTAGGGCATTATCTTCCCCAGAAGATTCGAGGGCAGCCCCCCTGTCCCCCCAGCTTGGTGTAGGGTATGGCCACATGTTTGAGCTTGGAAGCTTCACCCTGCTGGGGTGAGTGGCCACCACCAGACAGTGCTTGGATGTTTTCAGAGCCCAGGGTTGCCTATACCTGGATGCCTAATAAAAGGAGTCAGCAGCCACTACTCCAAGAACCAGAGTCAGGTGGGAGAAGATGAAGCTTGCTGGAGGAGGGGTGGCAGCGAGAAAAGGGCAAAGAGAGAAGATTACATGTGCTTTGTCAGGGGGGAAGCAGGGGGAAGCTGTTCCCACGTGGAAAAACAAAGGTGTGTTGCACCTGCACGTGTGCCTTTGCCTGTCTGGGTCGGGTAGGGTGGCTGGTACACCCCTTGGTGGTCCACACAAGGTGGTCAAGACATAACCCCATTGTGTGTATGAGGCGTATTAACAAACAGACGGATGACCTCCTTGGCATTTTTAGGTTCTTTTTTAAAGGGCCTGTCTTCCCCTGTACCACCCCAGAAGCTGTCCAATAGCGCTACACCACCCGGGCTTCTGGGAGATGTCGGACATTTTAAGTAGCACTACTACAAATCATTTCGCCTACCACTAGTGAAGTTTGCAGATGATACCAGAAGAGGCCTCAGTGAAATGGCAGAGAAATGAGAATCAGAAGAATCAATACAGAGGGACTTGGACAGCATACCATGTCACGCATGCACACCAGAGGGTCACCTACCAGAATCACCTAAGGTATGTGGTATCACCCTGGAACGAGAGGGGGGGCACAATTGCTAATGGTCTTGTAACCTTTTCCCCACTCACAGTGCCATCTCCTCAACCTCAACTGGACTAGGATCTTAACACCCTGGCACAGACTTCTACAGATTTTTTAGGGATTTTTTCTCAGTCTTTGAGGTCTTTCCTCTTCATATTTTTTGGTCAATTCCACTCAGGATATCTCATATATTAAAAAATAAATAAATAAGACACCAGTGCCAGCGAAGTACTATCTTAGAGGTCCAACTCACACAATGAATTAGACCAACAAAGAAGAAAAAAGACATAGCAGTGCTAGAGAAGGTCCAGAGGAGACCAGCTAGGCTGATTTCAGTTCTGATAGGTATAAGTGTCTAAAGTGTCACACATGTCCGCTTAGGAGGCAGTCAACAAGGCTTGAAGTGAGTGGGACATTGCAAGACGAAGGGTTGATTTGTCAATGTCAGTGTCAATTTATTTATATAGCACATTTAAAACAACATAGGAATGCTGTGGCCAAAGTGCTTTACAATAATAGAATAAAAGAAAAACAAATAACATAAATATCAAAAATATGAATAAAATTTGTGGTACTAACACTTCTCTCTCTTTTTCATCAGACCAAAAGAAGAAAAATAACTTATCTCACACACTTCCAGGTTTGAGAGATGGCTGCCAGGCGTCACTTCCGGCTCCATCGTGATGACGTCACTTCCGGCACTATCTTGATGACGCCACGTCTGGTCTCCGGAAGCTGACGTCACTTCCCCCATATCATCACTTCCGCCATAACATCACTTCTGGTCTCCTTTTGATGACATCACATCCGTCTTGCAGTTACGACGTCATCTCCTGCCACATCATTTCCACCTGCCATTTTCTCCAGTTTAAAAACGCCATGACCATATTTTGAATTGTCAATTGCCGTTTAAAAGTATCTTGATCCTTATTTTGCATTTATTTCTCAACTTTGTCCGCTCCGTCCTGGGTATGATGTTCATCTGCATCCAGCTCTGCGTGTAGGCCCTCCAACCTGCAAGGAAAAACCTGGCGGTTGGTGGCAGAATTGCCACTCCAGCCACCATAAAAAACTTCACTCTGTTCCATTCCATCTGAAATAGTGTGGTGCTGAGGTGTCACCCGTTGCATGACTGCACTCGGGTCCTAATCCGGGATCCTGAGGTGGTTTGTCATGTGGTGGATGCGGCAATGTGCTGAATCAGCGTGTGAGTTCCACAACTCTTTTCCGTTGTGGAATTCTTGTTTATTTACGACAAAAACAAATGGAGATGAAGAGTTGACATGATTGAAGTTTTTAAAACTACAATAGGACTTAGTCCAGTGAATCCAGGCTGTTACGTTAAATGAAGTTCTTCAGCAAGAACACAGGGACACAGATAGATACTCATTAAGGGCAGATTTGACAAAAATGTTAGAAAGTCTTCTGTCATAAATAGAAACACAGACACTTGGAATAAATGATGAAGTAGAGTGGTGGAGAGCAGGACTTAAGGGACCTTCAAAATTTTACTTATTTTGGGGAAAATCAGGTAATAGGACTGACAGGTTTGCTGGGGCTGAATGGCCTGTTGAAACTGCTTTAATGGAGCTTGGTCAGAGTAGACGCGTGATTAGCAGATAATGAGTTGTGTTAGCGCGAGGATCGGGCAGTGTCAAGCACCTGCTGGGTTGTGTCAAATGAGTTTGGTGATGACATCACACACATCATTAATCCTCTGCCGTCACATCAGGCACATACAGGAGTGGAGGATGCTCACATCTACAAGCTCCACCATTGCCTACAAAGCCGGCACCACAGTCAGGATCATGTACTTTGACTTCTCCAGTGCTTTTAACACCATTCTGCTGCATTGACTGGGGAAAAATCTCAAGGTTTTACATCCTGTTTATTAAAAAATTAGAACAGTCTGGACAAAAACAGGCCATTCAGCCCAACAAAGCTCACCAGTCTTATCCACTCAATTCCTCCAAAATAACATCAAGTCAAGTTTCGAAAGTCCCTGAAGTCCTACTGTCTACCATGCTACTTGGTCACTTATTCCAAGTGTCTATGGTTCTCTGTCTAAAGACAACCTTCCTAATGTTTGTGCAAAATGTATCCGTAACAAGTTGCCAACTGTGTCCCCCTGTTCTTGATTAACTCATTTTAAAGACCCAGTCTCGACCAATGGACTAATTCCTTTCATAATTTTAAACACCACTTATTTCACCTCTTCATCTCCGATTTCTTAAACACAAAAGGTTCAATGTCTCCGCACAGCTCATACCTCTCAGTCCTCTAGTTGCTCTTCTCTGGACTCTTTCTAATGCTGCTATGTCTTTTTGTCTCGATTAACTGGACTAATTCCCTTCCTAGTTTTGCACACTTCAGTCAGGTCTCCTCTTAATCTTCTTTTGTTTAAACTGTAAAGGCTCAGCTCTTTTAATCTTTCCTCATAATTCATCACCTGTAGCCCTGGAATCAGCCTAGTCGCTCTTCTCTGGACCTTATTTTCTTCTGCTGTGTCCTTTTAGTAACCTGGAGGCCAAAACTGCACACAGGACTCCAGATGAGGCCTCACCAGTGTGTTATAAAACTTGAGCAGAACCTCCTGTGACTTGTACTCCACACATCAAGGCGCTATATAACCTGACATTCTGTTAACCTCTGCACATTGAACACTGAAGCTCCCCTGGTCTCCTGGATCATGGACTACCTGACCAACAGACAGCAGTTTGAGAAGCTCAGGAACTATATGTCGGATATGGTGGTCAGTAATACTGGAGAACCTCAGGGAACTGTCCTGTCTCCCTTCCTGTTCACCCCTCTGCACAACAGACTTCCAGCACAATACCAGGGTTTGCCATCTAAAGAAATTCTCAGGTCACTCATCTACCATAGAGAGAGAGGTTGGGAGAACCACACAGTAATAATGGAGACTCGTCAGAGTACAGGAAGTTTGTGGAGGTCTTCGTCTTGTGGTGCTGGGACAACAACCTGCAACTCAACACCAGCAAGAAATGAGAGCTAGTGGTTAGACTTCTGGTGTGCCAAGAAGCCTCTGAGATCAGCCATCATTCACAAGAAGGATGCAAAAGTGGTGCAGAGCTACAAGTACCTGGGGGTCCACATGAACAACAAACTGGACTGGTCTGTCAACACAGTGGTGCTGGGGACAAGAATGGCCAGAGCAGAGTGGACTACATAAGGAGACTCGGGTCTTGTGATGCGTGCAGCAACCTGATGGAATGTTCTACCAGTCCATAGTAGCCAGTGTGGTCATCTCTTGGACAAGCAACCTGAGCTCAAAAGGAGCACAATGGCTTAACAAACTTATCAGGACCACCTGCGTCACCACAGGACAAACCCTGGACAACACTGGAAGCTGCTGTGGAAAAGAGGATGGTGGCAAAATGGGATGCCATCATGAAAAACGCCCTCTATCCCCTCCAGGAGGTGCTGTCTTGGAACCAGAGGCTCATTCCACCACAGTGCGCCTCTGAGGGTCTGTTCTGCCCGCTGCTATCAGGCCATTCAATGTTTCCACCCAATGAACACCTTAAATGTACTTTTTTACGGACTGATTACCTGGATTATTTGTCCCGTGATTCTGTATCCTTGTTTTTTATGTTTCTGTTGCTGTATGCATCTGAATTTCCCCATGAGATTAATAAAGTTTATCAAATCTAAATTATTTTCACGTGTATATCTGCTCATGCAGCACCGTAAAGTTTGCAATGAAGTGCTATTTCAATACATGAGTGCGCGCTGATCAGGTAGTGACAAGGTGTGTAAGGAAACAGCTCACTAAATAACATTTTTGAAAAGCTCTGCCCCATTTTTTATGTAGTGTATTCAAAGGCACAGTCACTTTAACAAGAGTATATGAGTAAAGGAGCTTGTCTACTTACCGGCTTATTCTCTGGCTATACATGAGGAATGGCCATGTTTTGTCAGGTTTGAAGTAGAGAGCAGGGAGTGTAACTGTTCAACCCGGCCGGGACCCCCTGAAGTGGACGGATGGGGGGAGGCAGCTACTTGTGGACACTGCTTCCCCCAAAACACTAGATGGCAGCACCCCTGGTGTGTAGCAGTGCCGCATATTCCCACAGGGCATCCTGGGACTTGGGGATTGGTTTCTCAGCCCTGTTGGGTGCCGCCAGGGGCTGCCATGAAAGGACCTGGGGAGTCATACTGCCCTTATAGCCCGGAAGTAATAGGAAGTCATGAGGACGGAAACCCCAAAATACTTCCGGGCTGATTAATGGACTGAGATTCTCCATCGGACCCCGAAGTGCTGGCAGGTCACATGGACAGAAGAGCAGAAGCACTTCCGGGTCAAGGACTATATAAAAGACTGATGGGAACCCAGCAAGTGAGTCGGAGTCGGAAGGAGGTAGACAGAGCTTGCTGGGAGTTGTGGAGGAGAGATTTGAGATTATCCATCCATCCATCCATCCATTATCCAACCAACTATATCCTAACTACAGGGTCACGGGGGTCCGCTGGAGCCAATCTCAGCCAACAAAGGGCGCAAGGCAAGAAACAAACCCCGGGCAGGTCGCCAGCCCACCACAGGATTTGAGATTATTGTGCTTAATATTTGTTTGTTTCTTGGTGGCTGTGGTGCTTACAGGTACTATTCAAAGAAGAAGAAGCATCAACTGTTTTAGGGCTGAATATTTTTCCAAAAACTTACTTTTTTCTAAAAAGAACACAAAGCAATGGTTTAAGACATCAATCAACAAAACATATTTATTTTTGACAAATGCCACTGTCTTGCATGTTGTATGAGCCTGCATACTACGTGATTTCACATACATATCACATACGCTCAAAGCAGCCAATTGCATGCATTGCCACATTGCACCGCTTACAATATGAGATGCACTGCTGCCTCTTTTGCAAAGGTATGTTGCTGCACACAACACAGTCAGGTTGGTACCTTTTTTCCTTGTATGTTGCAGAAAAGTGGTGCTCAGTCAGCCTGTCTGGCACTGCTCTTTGTGATGGCCTTCCTCGCTTTGCCAAAGGCACTGAAACATACTCTGCCAGCAAGCCATCAATTACCTTCATTCGTAAATCTGACGCAGTTGTGGTGCCGTCACTGTTTACCTGCCTGAACAATTTATAGCCATATGTCAGTGCAAAGTCACGCATGCGATGGCACACAGGTGCATCAGATGTACAAATGCGCCTAGCTGGCAGCCGATCCCCTGGGGTGGCATCGGCTGGGGTCCTCACTCTTCCTGCTCGATCTCCCGATCACTTTGAACAAATTCCGAGTCCGACACAGCGATAATGCACAAAACATCGTCTGCTGAGTATTTTGCTTTCTGCGCTCGCTTCGCTCCCTCATGAGATGTCGATGCCATCTTGCCTTTGTTTATGTCTCGTAACTCATGCAACACGCAGGAATTAGATGTTGAGTCAACGAGTCTTACATTCTGTTTTCCTCTAGGGGTGATAGCTCCCTGGTTGGAATAAGTTCTTTTTAATTGTGGCGTTTTAAGTAACCTGAACCTAAATAGATATATTATGACGAGGTGATATCCCTCCTATAGTGATACGGCGGTAAGAAATCACATAAGAGAAAATAACTTAGCTTTCTTTAATGACGATTTATGCTGCATAACAGACGAGGCAGCCATAGCAAGACTATTATCGAAGTGGGATCTCGATGTATACAGTGTGCCATTTTTGTCACTGCGCTGAAATGATTTTCCGGATCGGATGATGTTATCTCCCATCCGTTCTTTGACTTCAAAGGTGTACCAGGCAATGTTCCAAGGCTTTATACTCTTCCTTCATGTGCAGACCCTTACTTAGGTAAATCATGCCATTCCAAACAAGGCAAACAGAGGATCCAGTGTCATGCTGACTCTGTCACACAGCAATAGTACAATGCCTATTTTCGTAGTTGTCCCTTTCTTGTCTTCTAATGCTTGCCTAGCAGTCCCATGTGTGCTAAATCTGGCCTGTACATGAGAGTGGATTTATAAAATATTTTTTGTACAAAGCACAGTGACATATTAAACTTATGTACACATTCCTCCAATCAAAGAGGGCCTACCTTTAACATTACAGTGATTGTTGTCACTGTTTACAGCTGATTATCGCCCTCTACCACTGGATGTCGACTTTGGTCAACATGAGCCCTCAACCCCTCCTGTCGATAAAAGTTGACATCGCCCTAAAAGAGTTAAAATACTTCTGAGTGCTTTTAACCGGTGTCCTGTGCGTCTGTCTGTTGGATTTAAAGGGGCAACAGCGACCTCTAGCGTGCACAGGAGGGAGTTTCTACTTAATTAGGGATCTCAAGTGGAGGCACGTGCCTTCAGCCCATCAAACTTCGAACTCTTCTCGGGTGGGACAGTCAGGGTTTACGAAGTCCAAGGGCAAGTGGGTGAATGGCAGTGGCTGCGGGTGAACCGTGCGGAAGTCAAAGCCGCAGGGAGTGCCGCAGGGAGTAGACATGTGGCACTACACACATAGTCCAGATTAGGTGCTCAATCAGGTGGTCTTCGAGTCTGGTCAAGGCCAGACGTGATCCTCAAATTAATCTGGAGGCAACCCGTTCAAAAGTCAGTAGTGAACAGCTGCCTCTAAAAAGGCTCCACCCACAGGGCTGCTTTCCAAAACACCTGCAGCCCCCCCCCCCGCCCCCCAAAATCCTCCAGTCTGTGCATTTTAAACTGCCGGGGCTTCAGAAAGAGAACAAAAGAAAGTGGACAAAAGACTCGACGCGGAGACACAAAACAAGAATTGACAATTAATGGCCATGTAAAGAAGAGGACTCAGACAAACAGATGTAGATTTGAAACTTCACACAGAAAATAGCCAGGCACGCTGTCCACTGTGCCAGCCTGCTGCCCATCATTGAATATTAAAATTAAAAAAAAAGTAAAAAAAAGAAAACACACTCACTGCTAGTTTTTTTCGAATGACTTCCAGTTTCTCTGCTGCTCCTGCCAGGTCCGCGTTGGCCTGCGAAAGGGCATGTCGTTTGAGCTCCACCTCACAGAAGACCTAACGACAACACCATAATGGGAAGAGATGAGAAACGGCCAGCCATTGCGGCGCTGCTGCACACACACACACACACGGAAAACGAGGAGGGAAAAAAGACCACCGGCGAGACAGAGGAAGGAGGTTTCAGACACAAAAACAAATGAGTCGACGCCACAAGAACCTCGCCTTACTTTCAAAATTCGAGCAGGTCAAAGTCAAAGCCGGGAGCATCCATCGGAGCAACAGTGCATTAAATGAGAGCAATACTTACAAATATCTTTCCGAGGTGACAGGCAGGCAGGTGAAGAGAAGAAATGAAAAACAAGTGATACACACATGGTGACAAGAATGAACAATTACGCAACCTAACAGACATTAATTACGCGGCAGGAAGACAAATGGCGCCTCTCATTATTAATGTGCCTCTGCACTTTTGGGTAAGTTTCCCATCTACCGGTGATAAATGGGATAAAGGCAACAACAAAACAAATGTGAAAAATGAGCCCCTCGGCCGAGATTAAATCGTGAGAGGCCGCTGGCCGAGGGCATGAAACTGCTTTATTCTGAGATGGAAATACAGAGGCCAGCCAGCCACTGGCTAAATGGAAATTAAAGCTGCCACTCCGCCCCAGTTCTTAGCCTCGAATGAAGATTTCACTCAAGCGCTTTAATGTCCACCACCACAGTGGCCGACCTCAGCTTATCAAGGGGATCACAGCAGACACAAGAGAATGGAACCTGTCTGAATCCCAGCGTGCACCTCTGGAGGGGCCATTTCCTTGTGTTTGGTAGGCTGACATGAATCAATGACTCCCATCACCAGAAAGACACGACGCAAATCGAGTCGAGTGTGTATCTGTCCAGGATGGGGCTCTTCACGATATTTACTCTGGCTGATGGGTCTAAAGGTTACTTGAGCCTTTCAGTTGAAGTCTCCACTCTTAATTCAGTGCCTTGTAGCTGTCTGTCTGCTTTAGACGTTTGCTTTTATCTGTCTTGTCAAGGCTCTCCTGACTAATGCTGCTCCTTCACTTGTGATCAGCACAAGTTAATATGGGGGTCCACCAGTCAATAGTTTATACAGCGACCATCACAGGGCTAACAAAACTACGCTGCAATGTCAAAAACACAAGTTAAATGGGACACAGTGGGTGTCATTACTTTATGACAGACAGAGCTGAAAAGACCCCCTATAACAGGTGGGCAGATAGATAGCAAAGGCGCTATATAATAGAGAGATATGAAATGGACTACAAAATAGAAAGAAGGACGGCAAGATATGGAAGGTCCTGTAACACTGGTAGATAGACAGAGGCAGTATACAGCATGGCAGAGAGCTATGAAGGGCACTATAAAATACACAGGTGATAAAGGCAGGTAGGAACGAAATGTACTATAAGATGGATAGAAAGATGGCCAGATATGGAAGGTAGGACAACATAAATAGACACATACTGTATATAGGTATAGAAGGCACTATATAATAGATATGATGGACACTACATGATAGATAAATGATAAAAGTGGTATATAATAGACACATATGAAGGGCACTATAAAATAGATAGGAAAGGCACTATATAACAGAAAGTTATTAACTGTACTATAAGATAGACAGAAAAATAGATTGATATGGAAGGTACTGTAATATAGATAGACAGATACAGTATACAGGTGTAGAAGGCACTATAAAGAGCACAGATGATAAAGGCACTATATGATGGTCAGATATATGATAAAGGCATGATAATATATAATAGATAAAAAGATACTGTACATGGATATGGAAGGCACTATAATATGGATAGATATTAAGGACACTACAAAATGGATAGACATGACATTCACTCCACAAGAGATAGATAGAATAGGCCTTATATAATAGATACATATGAAATATTATTTCAGATAGATAAAAAGGTGGATAGATATGGAAAGTACAATAACATACTGTAGGTGGATGGATAGGTACATCATATACAGGTAGGTATGGTAGGCACTATATACTGTACTGTAAAATATAATTATGAAGGACACTATAAAATAGATAAATGGAAAAGAATCTATATGAAAGAGATAGATAGATAGATAGATAGATAGATAGATAGAT
>JANRMT010062814.1:16588702-16612399 GCA_026402145.1 Polypterus bichir lapradei | reverse complement strand
TAACAGATAGGTGTGGATGGCACTCTGTATTAAATAGGTAGACAGGTATGGTTGGGTAACTTCATTTGCTCCAACAGCCACACAGAATTGATACGGTGAAACAGTGAAAGTGCAACACATAAATTTCATTTCTGCATACAAAGTAACCTGCAGTTGGGGGAAAACAATTCCCAAAAGACCAAACCAAAGCAGCCTGTTATCCCCCCCACAATGTGTCACTCCCCTCATTATAGAAGCCGCCTCTGTCCCCACTGCTCCCCTATAAACAAACCTCTCTGCAGACGGAGCCGGTCCATGAGAGCGGGTACTCACCTCGTGGAAGCGGACGATATTCATTACCCATGCGCAGAGCCCGGCAGCTGCTGAAGACTTTGTTTTGACAAACTCCTGGTTGAATTCGGGGTCACTCAAATACTCTTCCTTCACAACTTTGACTGTGGCGTCCTGGATGTTTTCTTTGTCAAAGTTTATAAGTGCCTGTAGGAATTCATCGACCTGGAAACCCAAGAAATAAGAGCACCTGTCAGAAAGTGTCAGTTACTTTGGATGAAGATGCCTGAAACATCAGTGAAAGATAAACATTAGACGGGCTTTTAAACTGCCATCATCACTATGGACAAATATTAATAGTATATGTGAATGTTGCGCTTTGAGGAATGTGTAGAAGATTACCGGAGTAACTAAAAGCATTCAGAAGGCAGTGTCACTGCAATGGTGTAAAATCCAAAGCAGAAATGGAGTTGCAACAATGGCCACCTTGCAGCAGCCTGATTTGGTCACATGGATCTAATAATGAAAGCAATGACTCAGGACCACCTTCACAGCCACCCCAGCAACTTTAACCTCACTCCTTTGTGTTTTTATCTCTCTTTATATAAAATCCAACGTCTCTCTGTCTGTATGTCTATCCACTTTTCATGAGAGAACTACTTACTGGATTCAGATTGGGTTTTTTCTATGAAAACATGTCTTCACTTTGTCATTATAGGTATTTGAGTGCAGACTGGAGGGCAAAGATGGCAAATGTGCCCATTTAAAATGAAATCTACAACACAAAAAATGTGAGGAAAGTGAAGGGGTCAAGATACTTAATGAATCCACTATATCTATATTACTGTGACTTTTTGTGAGGAAAAAATATTTTTTATTGGAGATTTATTTTAGTAAAATACAGTGTCCTCCATAATGTTTGGGACAAAGACACAGTTTTCCTTGATTTAGTCCACTGCTCAACAATTTGACATTACAAATCAAACAGTTCAGACATTGTGATTAAAGTGCATATTGCAAGACTTTCACTTAAGGGGATTTGCAGACATTTCACTCAGACACCACTTTGTCTGCCCAGTCCCCCCATGTCAGGACATCATAATGTTTGGACACAGCGATGGCAGGTCTGTTAAAGCCGTTGTCATATTCAGTTCTTTGTCGCTTATCCCTCACACGCAATGACTGCTTGATATTAGCAATTCACGGACATCACCAGGCACTGAGGGTCTTCTCTGGTGATGCTCTGCAAAGCCTTTAATTTAGCCATATTCAGCTCCTGCTTGCTTTGGGCGGCTTGTCCCCTTAAGTTTTTTCTTCAGCTTATGGAAGGCCTGCTCTATTGGATTTAAATCGGTTTTTACCTTTGAGAAGCTCCTGTGTGGCCTCAGCAGTCTGTTTGGCTCGTTATCCTGTTGTAGGATGAAGCGCTGCCCAGTAAGTTTAGAGGCCTTTACTGAACTTGAGCAGACCAGATGTTTCTCTACACACCTCAGAATTCATTGTGCCATCAGCAGTCACATCATCAATGAAGAGAAGTGTGCCAGGACCTGTGGCAGCCATACATGCCCAAGCCATAACACCCCCAGCACCGCCATGTTTTACAGAGGAGGTGGTCTGCTTTGGATCTCGGGGAGTTCCTTGTGGTCTCCACACTTTGCTCTCGTCATCACTCTGATCAGGTTCATCTTTGTCTTGTCTGCCCACAAGATCTTTTCCCAGAATTCTGCAGGCTCTCTGAAGTTCTTTTTTTCGCAAACTGCAATATGGCTGTCCTGTTTTTGTGGTCCTCATCTTGCAGTGTGGCCTCTGTGTTTCTGTTCATGAAGTCTTTTGCTGATAGGCATCTCTGACACGTCCACATCGGCCCCCTGAAGATTGTGTATGATCTGTCCGACAAGCTTTTTCTTCACCATAGTGAGGATTCTTCTGTCAGTAGCAGTGGAGGTCTTTCTTGGCCTACCAGCCCCTTTGTGATTGCTGAGTCCACCAGTGTGTTCTCTCTTATTCATGATATTCCAGACTGCTGATTTCAGTCATCCTAAGGTGATACTGATGTCTCGTTTTTTATCCTCCTAATGGCTTTTTTTTTACTTTCATTGGCACAGCTCCTGTCCTTGTGTTGAACAATGGCAACTATAGACTCCAAAGGGTAGATGCAGGCCAAGGTATCTTATGAAGCCATAAAACCCACCTGAGGAATCACAAACAACTATGATGCCAATTGTCCCAAACATGATGGTGCCCTGAAATGGGGAGACAACATAGAAAATGTGTTGTCATTTCTACATGTTGGGAACAAAATGTATGTTGTCACGCACGTGCGCATGGGAGGTGGCTGAAAGGACCAACATTAGGTAATTCCATGCCAAGCCAGTGGGTGGCGGGGTGCAGTAAACTTCTCTCTTTTATTCCTGCAGACCAAAGACAGGAAATTCTGCCTGAACCCGATAACGTCACTTCCTGTTCCGGCCCTGATGATGTCAATTCTGCCAACCTGCCTTAACTACCAGTCAACCTCTTCTTGTGAACTCAGTTCTATTTTGGACTCAACCCGTACACAACTGTACTACCAACTCTCATTTCTATGCAGCCTTATTCAAGTATACGGATGGCTGCCCCAAACCTTTTCCTTTGTCAAGGCGATTCCTTTCACAGTGTAAACCCCCCCTTAAACAAAAGTCTGCAAGGTGCACCATAATGACGTTTTAATCCCAAACATTATGGAGGTCAATGTAGTCCATCTATTGGTGGCACCTTAGGGGAGGGGGCCACCCCTTAAACTCTGTCCATGACCCTAACCTCACCTCACTACTGTCTGTTGATACATCAGTAGTATACCTGGATAACACCTGAGTGCCCCCACAACCCCCCAGACACCCCTCACCACAGAAACACCAGAAGGGTCCTTTGAACACGAATGCATTCGCTCTGTGCTACCTGCTACTCTCTTTCTGCATTCGTTTTAGACCTCACAGTTATCTCGGCCACGTTGTCAGATCTTGAAATGGTGGTCACACCTGATGCTTCAGATTGTCAAGTGTTATGTCACCCACCCCCCACCACCACCTAAGGAGGAAAATAAAAGCCCCTCTTAAAGGAGAATGGGAACACTTCACATGTCTAAAGAGGGGGATGTCAAGTACCCACGTCTGAAAGCTCAGCTCAGGAATCCACTTCACGAGCCATTCACTTCAGCTCCTGGAGAGCAGATTATGGACATCACACAGCCATTTTTAATCAATGATTAGTGTGGATATATATATAAAAAAAATAAAATCCTCCAACACTCGGCCCTTTGAGAGGCTAAAAAGAAAAGAAAGGAAATGACCTTGAAGTGCTGCAAGATGGAAAAATACTTCAGGGTAGCGAGTCCTTGATAAATATGATCAAATTATCGCACACCATTTAACACCAGCATGTCCACAGATGAGAGCAGCTGGTCCTTCAAGTAGCGTTGGCGTCCACACGTAACACAATCCTGTAGCCAGCAAATCTAAATCGCTTTCCAATTAATGTGCACAATCGATGTCAGGTCACCTTTGGAATTTCATCCCGACTACCGCTGTCTTCTTTTTATCTCCAGAGCGACCTTCACTAGAAGATCCACTAGTCCTCCTATCAGCCCTAACAGCATCACACATTCTCAGTTTTCTCACTCTGTTCTTAAACTGAGCTGCCAGATCCTGCCGATTACGCCATCAGTGGTGTTCTGTGTGTTGATATCGTTCTGCTCGAACCTTTTTGACAGATCTTATTTTGAAGAAGGATGCTACGTATGTCAGATCTACAGATTGTGTAAAGTGGAGCCTTCCAGAGTTCTCTGTTAGATCCTCTCCAATTCAATGGGAACACAACCTTCTTCGGGGGGCTATTCATTCACTTCGCTTCTCTGAACCCCTGCTATCCAGACAACATTGAATATTTCTTCTGTTTTCTTTTTTCACTCCTCTGTGAAGTTTTCCCTAACTCAGCTTAGGTAGTGTCGCACATGCGTGCTGAGGGGAACAGCCGAATTGTCCAACACGGGGCATAAAAGACACCAGGAACGGGTTGGTAATGAGCATTAGTGCCTTTTGTCAACTCCTTTTTCAGAACTACGGAAGACTACGCTAAAATTTGTCACTTCCCTTCCTTTGCAGATGACCTCACATCCGTCCAGTCCTGATGACCTCACTGATGACCTCACGTCCATCCCATCCTGATGACCTCATATCCGTCCTGTCCTGATGACCTCATTACCATCCAGTCCTGATGGCTTCATGTCCGTCCCGTCCTGAAGACCTCACTACTGTTCCGTACTGATGACCTCATATCCGTCCTGTCCTGACGACCTCACTACCATCTGGTTCTGATAACCTTACATCCGTCCCATCCTAATGACCTCACTTCTTGACCACACCGATGCCACCTCTTCATTTCCTGCTGTTTTCTATAAAGCCCACCTGTTTGCCATGTTCACTTGTCTTTGTTATTTTACAGAAACACCAGGATCAGTCTCTATTGATTACTCGCCAACAATCTATAGGGAAAATCCCCAAATCTTTGTTTTGTGTCATCTCAAGTACTTCACAAGAGTTAAGACAAATTTAGTCTTCATCTCTCTTTCTCTTTCTCTCCATCCATCCTCCAACCCGCTATATCCTAACTACAGGGTCACGGGGGTCTGCTGGAGCCAATCCCAGCCAGTACAGGGCGCAAGGCAGGAAACAAACCCCGGGCAGGGAGCCACACACACACCATGGACACACTAAGGACAATTTAGAATCGCCAATGCACCTAACCTGCATGTCTTTGGACTGTGGGAGGAAACCAAAGCACCCGGAGGAAACCCGCGCAGACACGGGAAGAACATGCAAACTCCACACAGGGAGGACCCGGGAAGCGAACCCGGGTCTCCTAACTGCGAGACAGCAGCGCTACCCACCACACCACCGTGCCACCCTCTCTTTCTCTCGCCATCATCAAATACAGCATAGCAATTTCTCTTTTGCTCAAAACGTTACATGACTGACCTGTTCCCATAATGTTAAGGTCTACTGTGGTCTCACCCCAAGGGTTTTGTACGTTGAAACTTTATTATTTTGCTTTGTCTCATTTGTTAGAGATGTCTGAGGGTTTTTATGAGCTGAAAAGGGAATGACCAGCAGATGAATACCAAAATTTTAAGCGACACGTACGTTTCTGGGAATTACTGGGAGAGAACAAAAAGACCAGAGAAATGAATGGACGTCAAAGACAAAAATGGGAAATGAACTGAGAGATCAGAACTAATCGGGCAGCCTGGAATCAAACCGTCAGACGAAACTCAAAAGTCATAGGTGAAAACGAGAGAGAAAACGGTAAAAAGCCGAAATCCAACGGTTATATTTTAGCCAGGGCTTCTCCCTCTGGCTGGGCCTGAAATTGTCGTTTCATGTTTCTTTTCCTGTTCATGTTTGATTCTTTAGTTCATGTTAATAAATAATTGACCCCATGTCACGTTAATGCGCTGAACACAGCTGAAAGCAACGGTCTTCAGAACTGCTCATCTTGTCATGAAATGAAAAGACTGCAAATGTCAAAGTGTTTAGTTCAACGTTCATTTAGGAGACCACTGATTATAAGCAGACCCCATCAATCAGAGTGCATCTTGGACCAAACTATATTTCCAAAACCAACTTAATATGGAAAACGTACATACATACATACACTTACCGGCCACTTTATTAGGTACACCCTGCTAGAACTGAGTTGGACCCCCCTTTTCCCTTCAGAGCTGCTGTAATTCTTCATGGCATTGATTCAACTAGGTGCTGGAAACTTTCCTCAGGGATTGTGGTCCATATTGACATGATAGCATCACACAATTGCTGCAGATTTGTCGATGAAAATCTCCTATTCCATCACATTCCAAAGGTGCTCTACTAGATTGAGATCTGGTGACTGCGACGGCCATTTGAGGTCAGTGAACTCCTTATCATGTTCTAGAAACCAGTTTGAGATGATTGGAGCTTTGTGACATGGCGTGTTATCCTGCTGGAAGGAGCCATCAGGAGATAGGGACGCTGCGGTCATAAAGGGATGGACATGGTCAGCGACAACACTCAGGTAGGCTGTGACATTTAAACAATGCTCAGCTGGTATAAAAAAAGAAAATATCCCCCACACCATTACACCACCAGCATCCCCAGCATGAACCGTTGATACATGGCTAGATGGATCCATGCATTCATGTTGTTGACACCAAATTCTGACCCTACCATCAGAATGTAGCAGCAGAAATTGAAACTCATCAGACCAGAGAACGTTTTTCCCATCCCCTATTGTCCAATTTTGGTGAGCCCATGCGAATTGTAGCCTCAGTTGGTTGGTCTTAGCTGACAGGAGTAGCCCCCGGTGTGGTCTCCTGCTGCTGTAGCCCACCTACTTCAAGGTTCAATGTGTTGTGTGTTCAGAGCTGCTTTTCTGCACCCCTCAGTTGTAATGAGTGTTTATTTGAGTTCCTGTTGCCTATCTATCAGCTTGGACCAGTCTGGCCATTCTCCTCTGACATCAACAAGGCATTATTGTCCAGTGAACTGCCACTCAATGATAGTTTCTCTTTTTTGGACCACTCTCTGTAAACCCTAGAGATGGTTGTGCGTGAAAATCCCAGCAGATCAGCAGAGAAATATTCAGAGCAGCCCGTCTGGCACCAACAACCAGGCCACAGTCACTTCAGTTCCCTTTCTTCTCTATTCTGATGCTCGGTTTGAACTTCAGCAGGTCATCTTCACAAGGTCTTCAACGGCAACATGCATTGAGTTGCTGCCATGTGATTGGCTGATTAGATGTTTGCATTAACAAGCAGCTGAACAGGTGTACCTAATAAAGTGGCCAGTGAGTGAGAGGTTTTTTATGGTAGCTGGAGTGCCAATCTTGCCACCAACCCCCAAGTTATCCCTTCAGGTTGGAGGACCTGCTTGCAGGGCTGGATGCCAGTTATGGTCATACCCAGGCCAGAGCAATTGCAGGGTAAAAAGCTGCAAAAAAATGTCTGGCCACCTCACCGTCTCCATTATTTTTTTTTAATTTCACTTCTTTACCTTGCTCATATACATTTTTGCTGCTTTCCAACTTCGGTCTTTCGGGATCTTTCCACTGGGAGACAACAGCACTAAAACCGCAGCCAACACATTGGTGACGATGGCCGGAGGGTTGGGGAACGTTCTGAGCTCTGTCAGGTTCATCTGGGAAAAGAAGCAAAGAAAGGAACAAGGAAGAAACGGTCAGGACTTGAGGGGCACGTCTCACATTGTAACGAGACGTTAGCACAGGGCGGCTCACCCTGTTCAGGGTGTTCAAAGCTGCATTGGCTGCGTTTAGAGCTGGCTCTGCCTTTGCAAGGTCTTCTTCAGACTCCTGCTGCTTCTTCGTCACTTCAGCCTGGATTGCCGCAACCTGCAGAAAAATAGAAGATGTCGTGAAAATGGGACCTTCACAACCAAACACTGCTGACAAAGGGGAACACATCAGAATAGAAATGTGGCCTGAAACCAGGGATGGCAACTTCATAGCTCACTGGCTGCTCACTTTAGAACAATCTGGACGAGAACAGACCATCCCGTTGAACCAAGCTGGCCAGGCCGAGCCAATTCTAAAATAACAACAAGTCGAGTTTTGAAGTCAACTTAAAGTCCTACTGTCTACCACAATACTTGGTCTCTTATTCCAAGTGTCTGTGGTTCTCTGTGTGAAGAAAAACATCATAATGTTTGTGTGAAATTTCCCCATCACAAGTTTCCAACTGTGTCCCTGTGTTTATGATAAACTCATTTTAAAGTCACCGTCTCGATCCACTGGACTAATTCCCTTCATCATTTTAAACACTTCAGTCAGGTCTCCTCTTCATCTTCTTTTCTTTAAACTGTAAAGGCTCAGCTCTTTTAATCTTTCCTCATAACTCATCCCCTGTAGCCCTGAATCAGCCTGGTCGCTCTTCTCTGGACCTTCTCTTGTGCTGTTATGTCCTTTTTGTAGCCTGAAGACCCAAAACTGCACACAGGACTCCAGACGAGACCTCACTAGTGTGTTATAAAACTTGAGCAGAACCTCCTGTGACTTGTACTCCACACATCAAGGCGCTATATAACCTGACATCCTGTTAGCCTTCTTAATGGCTTTTGAACACCAAGATGGTAGCGTAGAGTCCACTACAACTCCTAAACCTTCTCATGAGGTGTACTCTCGATTTTCAGATATCCCATTGTGTACTCAAACCTCACATTTTCACTTCCTACATGTTGTAGTAAACTCAACAATATCAACTGCCTGACAGTGTCCAGAAGCCATTAAGAAGGCTAACAGAATGTCAGGTTTGTGATGGACACCCGGGCGTCAGCAAGCCCAAACCCCAACACGAACAGAGAATCACAGTTCTGGGTTCAAATAAAGGTTGTTTAATAACCAAAATTCCTCCAATATGGTACAAAAGGCACAACCCACAAGTCTCTCTCATCTTCCTAATAACTTTCTCACCACCGCACTGCCCTCCTCCAGTTAAGTGTTGCCTCTCTACCACCCAGCTCCGACTCACCTGAATAAGGGAGTGCAGTCCCTTTTATTACTTCCGGTGCCAGGGCAATTGCCCAATGGAAGTACTTCAGGGTCGCATGGAAGTCCATAGTAGGAAGCATGTCTTCCTACAGCGCCGTCTTGTGGTACCCAGAGACCCCAGCAGGGCTGCTTTACTGGACTACATATCCCGGCATGCGCTACTGGTTCCTTATGGTGCACCGAACTCCAGGGCTGCTGCCATCTAGCGTGTTTGGGGAATAAAAGACACATCCACATTTTCTCTTTTTAATGGGCTATCCGTCCACCTTCTCCGATTCTTCCTTCCAGGTCCATTCCCTTTCCTGGCTGGGATGTCCGTCCAGCCTGTGTGGCATCTACAGGTTATATAGCACCTTGATGTGTGGAGTACAAGTCACAGGAGGTACTGCTCAAGTTTTATAACACACTGGTGAGGCCTCGTCTGGAGTCCTGTGTGCAGTTTTGGTCTCCAGGCTACAAAAAGGACATAGCAGCACAAGAAAAGGTACAGAGAAGAGCGACTAGGCTGTTTCAGGGCTACAGGGGATGAGTTATGAGGAAAGATTAAAAGAGCTGAGCCTTTACAGTTTAAGAAAAAACAGATGAAGAGGAGACCTGATTGAAGTGCTTAAAAATATGAAGGAAATTAGTCCAGTAGACCAAGACGGTGACTTTAAAATGAGTTCATCAAGAACACGGGGACACAGTTGGAATCTTCTTAAGGGTAGATTTCACACAAACATTAGGAAGTTTTCTTTACACAAAGACCGATAGACACTTGAAATAAGAGACCAAATAGTGAGGTAGACAGTAGGACTTTAGAGACTTTCAAAACTCGACAATGTTTTTTTGGAAGAAATAAGTGGATAAGTGGACTGGCGAGCTTTGTTGTACTGAATGGGCTGTTCTCGTCCAGATTGTTCTGATGCTCCTCATCAGGCACTTTGAGCTGTAACAGGAGCCACTGTGTCACTTGCCATTACGTCACCAATAATATCCTTGTATCTGGTCCCTCCGGTAAATTCAATATTAGACAATTGGCTTCTTATCTACTGCATTTCTTGTAGGAATGTCACACACATGTGTTTGGGAGACAGTTTACAGGCTCAAATAAATGCATTTACCTGCTGGACCGGGGGTTGGCGCTGCCCTCTAACTCTTTCTCCTCTCTCCCTGCAGAACAACTGACGAATCCACAGCCTAACCAGCACTTCTGGTCCTCAAACAACAACGCCTACATCACTTCTGGTTCCAGTCCTCAAGACCCTGTCTACTCCCGGTGTCACTTCTGGTTCCAGAATGTCATTCTCCCATGACATCACTTCCTTCTGCCAACTTTAAACAGTATACAACCTCCATTTTTTGATCACAGCCACACTGATCTCTCTGCTTGAGTTCTTTCGCAGGCCTTCAAAGACACTTTACAAAGAAAAACAGAAGAAGCTCAGCTCCCTCTCAGCCTGGGATCGCACATTTCTCCTGGTCCTAAAGACCTGATGAACTTTTTGATGCCTTCTTTTTCTCTATTGGCAGCTTTTTCTCCTTTCATCTGCCCCGGCTTTGCACCCTCCTTCCTCTCCTTTACCTGCTCTTTCCTTTACAGTTTCACACCTGATGACGACCATATAGCCAAAACGTTGTGTCGTTTACCTTCTTTCCTTTACAGTATGGAAATAACCTTTAAGTGTTTTTTCATAATCAGCAAAATGGTAATAGTAATGAAGAATTCCAAGGAAAGATTAGATTCAAAGGCCAAAATGGGAAGGCCTACAAAGTTCATAGCAACCAAGGACTGTCACTAAGACGTCATGTATAAGACCCAATGGACCTACCCTTCGTTCTTCTGCGTCTGCCACCGCCTTCTCCTGGTTCAGCTTCTCAGTCTGCTGTCCGATTTTCGCAATGAGAGCCTCTGTGTCTTTGTTGCGCTGGTGCAGCTCCACTTCCTGAATCGCCAGCTTCGCCTTCAAATCCTCCACCTGAGAGACAAAAGGATTAACCGGTTGAGTGTGGGGTCATCATGGTGGTCTGAAACTTTCATCTACACAAACACATAGCACAAAGAAGACAGCGGCCCCCAAAAGGTTAACAATGCCCTGCATGATCACATCATTTTCCTGTTTTATACTATTAAACTTTCCTTCAGATAGAAACTTTCAAAATTCCCAAAAATAAATTTTAACTTTTATCAAAACATTAGAAATATGACAACACAAGAGTAGACCATTCAGTCCATCAAGCTTGATTGTTTAACTAAAACCTAACCTGTCCCCAAATCTCATCCCAATCCTTCGAAAATGTTGCCAAGGTTTCTTCTTCAACTGCCTGTCTTGGTCAAGTGTAAAAGCAGAGCTAATGTGTGTGATGCGCCATCTGTTGGAATGACAAATGCAAGGCATTTTCCTACTATATGCATTACAAGATACATTCCAATAGATGCTGCACCGGAAACATTAATGCAGAACACGTCCAATAGAAAATAACTGCCAGACAGAAATAAGGAGAGAGGTAACCTTATCCATCTTAATAAAAGGAGAAATGTGTGTGTGTGTGTGTGTGTGTCCATCTGGTTGCTATGGGATTCATTAAAGCAGAGCTACGCACCATGTGTTAGAATGATAAATGCAATGTGTTTTATTACTACAAATGTTTGTGATTTCCCTCTATTGGAATTACACATGCAATGCATTTTATTACTACAAATAATTGTGTTACACCATGTGTTGGAGTAATTAATGCAATGCATTCACAAATAATTGTGATACGCTATATGTTGGAGTAATTAATGCAATGCATTTTATTGCTACAAACATGTGTGATGTGCCATCTGTTGGAATGACAAATGCAATGCATTTTATTACTGCAAATGTTGGTGATGCGTCATCTATTGAAATGGTACATGCAATGCATTTTATTATGACAGGCATTACAAAATACATTCCAACAAATGGTGCACTGCAAACGTTAATGCTGAATACGTCTAACAGAAAGTAACTGCCGGACGGACAGAATGTCTCTGCTGAGGTAAGTAAACCTCTCAATGACGAGGTCGACACTCTCTCCGCAGACAGACACACTGCTGATGGCCGTGCCCAAGAGGTCATTAAAGGCCTGATCTTTGGTTTTTATCAGGACACTTACAGGCCTAGACACTCAGACTCCTTGCTCAGTCTCTCAAAATCCCCAATCAGAGCCTCCATTGACTCCGTGAAGATCACAGCATCATCGACAAAGTCAAGATCAGTGAATCTTTCTTCACCAACAGATGATAACACCCCAGAGTGTCCAAATAGATTAAATGTATTCAGCAGCAAATATATATATTCCTTACTTACTAATATAACTAATTAGCCGTCCCCTGCGACTCTGCCTGCATAGGAGTGAAACAGGACAGTGAGGAGGGTCCTGCCTGGCTCCCTACTCCTGACGTCACGCTTCCTCCTCCCCTCGGCCTGCAGCCTCTCTCTCTGATTAGCGTGAATATATCGCCCCTGCAGGTGAATTATGATTCTTAGGGAGATGAGAATCAACCGGAATGTTCAAGTAAATTATAGAAAAAAACCCAATCTAAATCCGTTAAGTAGTTCTCTCGTTTGCTAGCTAAGCAGATGTAAGATACGCCCCGAGGCTGGCACGTGAGTGAGGAGGGTCCCGACCCCACCCCCTCGGACTGCTGGCCCTCTCTCAGATTTGCGTGAATAAATCGGTACCGCAAGCGAACTATGATACATAGTGCAATGAGAGAAGACGCAAAATCAACCGGAAAGTTCAAGCAAATTATAGAAAAAATCCCGGTCTAAATCTGTCAAGTAGTTCTCTCGTGAAAAGCGGACAGACATACAGACAGACAGACGGACATTGGATTTTATATATAGAGAGATTACAAACATGACAAAGTAAAGTGATGACAAAAGTACAAAATGAACATTACGAACAAAACCCCCCCGACGATATTCATAGTCCTGGAGAAAGTCGTCACGGGGTGATTCTTGAAGTGCAATCCCTGGTTAACAGATGGAAAGATACTTCCCATTAGTAATTGGCTTCCCGGAACATGGATAGAGAACTCAGTCCAGAAGATAAATGGTCTTCTGAGGCGAGCCTCTTCACAAAGAGCATTGGTGGACTGGATTGCAGAAAAAAGAGCCCACCGCCTCCCTAAATCCAGTGACCATGAACAATCCTCCTCCGCTACGATCGTCCAGTTTATAAAGGGGTTTCACTGATGATGATGATGATGATGATGATGATAATGATGATGATGATGATAATGAAGTCGATCGAAAAATGAACAAATCAAAAGCTCCCGCCACATCCTTCTCTTCTGGTTTTATGTGTACGGACAAACCTCAAACTACAAATCCCACAAGCCCCTTCACATCGGTGCATACCTGTTTAAAAATGCAGACCCCACAGTTACAAACAGGAGTCTGCGTGACTGGTGTTGTTATTAACATTCAACAAACAGCAAACAGGACAAACCTATAAACGAATGAACCCCCCCAATGGGGCACCGCGACAGTACAATCAGAACCTGAGCTTAACATCCATCCATCATCCAACTTGCTATATCCTAACACAGGGTCATGGGGGTCTGCTGAAGCCAATCCCAGCAAACACAGGGTGCAAGGCAGGAAGAAACCCCAGGCAGGGTGCCAGTCCACCGCGGGGCACACACACCCCCCCCCACTAGAGACAATTTAGGGTCACCAATGCACCTAACCTGCATGTCTTTGGACTGTGGGAGGAAACCAACTCAGACATGGGGAGAACATGCACCCTCCACACAGGGAGGACACGGGAAGCGAACCCAGATCTCCTAACTGCGAGGCAGCAGCGCTACCCACTGTGCCACCGTGCCGCCCTATTGAGCTTAACATGATAGTGAATTTTTGACCCATCACCAGACTTCCATTTTTATATGGAAGCAAAACCCACCTGAGAGGACGTGGTCTGCAGCTTCTGCAAGCCGTTCTCCAGTCGCTCCATCTTCTGGCTCAGCTCTTTCCGCTTCTTGCTTAGCAGGTTCTCGTAGAGCTTCATGAGCTCCAGAAAACTCTTGGGTGTTGTGTAATTGTAGTGCTTCTCGTTCTGCTGATATTTCAGGCTAACTTCATTCACACTGGTGTGTGCGTAGGAAATGAACTGGCTGATGGAGGCCTTCACCTCAGGCTGCAAAAAAAATTATTATTTTTGAATAATCAAAATAATCAAAAACAGACAAATACGTAATATACAGACGTGAATACCCCTCCACGATAAACGAAGAACCCACAATTGTCTCTGAAATAACGTGAAACTGGCAAAAGTCATTGACACCAACACCATTGTTTGTTACATAAATCTGAGTTTGCTTTCGAGTTTTGATTCAGCAGAATATTTCAAATAAGAACACAAATGAAAATAGCATGGACAACAATGATGGGACCCCCAAACTAATATTTGGAGGCACACTCACTGCACACAAGTGATTCCTGGAGCTCTCAGTGAGACGTCTGCTCCTGTCCACAGGTTGTTTGGCCCACTCGTCCTCAGCAAACTGCTACAGTGGAGTCAAGGTGGTCTTCTCCTGACTGCAGGTTTCAGATCTTTCCATTGATGTTCCAAAAGATTCAAATCAGAGCTCATAGAAGACCACTTGAGAATACTCCAATGTTTTGTTCTTCACCGTTCTTGGGGGCTTTTCGCTGGGTGTTTTGGCTCCTTATCCTGTTGGAGTGTCCATGACATGCGACTGAGACAGAACACACTGACACAGGGCACGACGCTTCACTCCAGAATGTCTTGATGGTCTTGTGATTTCATTGTTTCCTGCACAGACTCAATTCACCCCTTGGCTGACACAGCAAAGCAGCCCCAAAAACATAAGCGAGCCTCCTCCATGTCTCACAGTAGCTCTGGTGTTCTTTTCTTTGAAGGCTTCACTTTTTCATCTGTGGACATGGAGCTCATGTGACTCACCAAAAAGCTCCAGTTTTGTCCCATCTGCCCAAAGGACCTTCTCCTAGAAGCACTGTGGCATGTCAGTATGCATTTGAGCAAATTCCAGTCTGGCTTTAATATGTTTTTCTTTCATCCCTAGAGTCCTCCTGGGTCTTCTTCCATTGAGCCCACTGTCACTCAACAGATGATGAGATCAAACACTAATGGACACTCACCTTATCTCTTTAGAGGTTGTCCTTGGCTTTTTGACTAAAACTCTCACTAACCTTCTGCATAGCATTTAGAGTTTGCCGTCACTTAACTCAGGCGATTCCTGGAGCTCTCAGTGAGACATCTGCATGGGTAGTTTGGCCCAATCGTCCTGAGCTAACTGCTCCAGCTGTGTCCGGTTTGATGGTGTTTTTCTCCAGACTGAAGGTTTCAGTTCTTTCCATAGATGTTCAATTGGATTCAAACCGGGGCTCGTAGAAGATGTAGGATGACACGGAGCAAGTTCTGGATTTGAGGAAGCTGCTTTCAAATAGACCATCCTGCTCCCAAAACTCTTGAGTTCTGGGATTGGATTCCTGAGCCATCAGAGGTCACACCGCTAAGCTTAATGGGAGCCGCTGTTCTCCTTTTGACTGACCATTGAGAGAATTGGCGTTAAACCTGGGATTATAGCCACAAAAACACACGACTGGCCTACTAAGTGATTAACCACCAGGTACAAAGACCACCTTTGCATTGGGGGCATGAAGATATGTCTGGGAGGCTGCAGACATCCAATGTAAAGTGATCTGGGATGACAAGAAGTCCAATGGAGACACCGCATACAATGGTTCTTCACTGGCACTTTACTGGGTTGTGTGATTCCTTTGCTTGGAAAACAACTCCTTCATTATGTGGAGGGCTCTTTCAATTTGGGCTTTTTAAAGATTCCTAATATTCTGACAAAACAGAAATCTGTAAGGTATAGTAAGCAACCCAGCAGGATCCAAACATGAACTTGGCCCGTGTGACTCTGTGCAGTGAGAGATGCAATCATCAATCGTGAAGCCGTTGGGACTGGACAAATCTGTTATCACCTGTTCATCGTCAGTAATGGGAGGCACTCTGGAACCCCTGGAGGCAGCAGTGGAAGACAGAAATGGGGGCCTTTATGAACAAAGCTGCACATCCTCTCCATGACACATTAACATTGAGCCAAACGAATCATTCAGCAGACGTGTATCAAGAAACGCTAGGGGGGGGCTCCTTTATACCAACAGCCATACATCTCTATAGCGCCTCACTGGGACTGGGATGCTTTTCTTTCTTTTACGTCATTCTGGTATATTTTTAATTATTAGGCTTCTTTAAAAAGAGGAGAGGTGGCTATGAGGCTAAGGATCTGTGCCAACAAGTGGAAGGTTGCCAGACCGAATCCCATAAACGGCAGCAAGTGACTCTACTCCGTTGGGCCCCTGAGCGAGGCCCTTAAACTGCAATTGCTCCATCCTGGGTGTGACGTCAATCTGCATTTGACTCTAACCTAAATTTTATATTGCATATTAATCCGATTACTAGGACAGAAGTTTTTCACTTAAGAAATATAGCAAAAGTTAGATCCCTTATATCACGGGTGTCGAACTCCAGCCCCGGAGGGCCGCAGTGGCTGCAGGTTTTCATTCCAACCATCTTCTTAATTAGTGACCAGATTTTTCTGCTAATTAACTTCTTTTGCTTTAGTTTTAATTAACTTGACTCAGACCCCTTAGTTGTCTCTTTTTCCTTAATTAGCAGCCAAACAATAATGAGACACGAAACAAGCCGCCACATGAGCAGCTCACCTGTGCCCATCACACAATATCTGAAAATAAAGAAAGGTGAAGGTCTCAGTAAGGCTGATCTCTCAGGTCACCAAAGGATGTTGACGATGTTCTTAGAAAAAAGAGAAAATCAACAGTTTGGGAAATGTCTGCTGCGGCAGAATGAGGGCAGCAACAAGCCATGGAATTAAGTAACGGGTTTAATTAAAAGCAAAAATTGCCTTCTCATTAAGAGACTGGTTGGAGTGAAATTGGTTGCAGTTTGAAGCCCCAGTTTAGCTGGTCATCTGTTGGCTCTTTTCACATCTCATTTCTGTTTGGCTGCCATTTCATGAATAAACAAATCAATTCAGAGGACCGAATCCTTAAAATCAGGGCTATTAAAATGAAGGGAAAAGAAATTAATTAGCAGTGAAAACTGGTCATTGTTTAGGAAAAAGGCTTAGAATGAAAACCTCCACCAGGCCTGGAGTTCGACACTCCTGCCTTATAACTTTGCAAGATGCTGAGAAATGAGTTCCCGCTTTTGTTATCAGTCGACTAGATCAGCGTTTCCCAGCCTCGGCCCTGTGACCCCCTGTGGCTGCAGGTTTTTGTTCCAACCAGATTCCTAATCAGTGACAACACCTGACAGCGCTGATCTCAGTTAATTAGCTGGTATTATTTTTCTTTTATTCTACGTTCAGAAAAGTACAGCAGCAGGATTTTTACATTTATAAGCCATTTAGAAATATTTCTGTTTTTTGCTAGAGATTTAAATGCTTAACTCTCTTTTCTTGATTTTATTATATTTTGTCCTTTCTCTGTGCAGTTTCTCCCCTTCGTTGTCTCTTATTAATGACAATTAAAATGAGCAGAGTGGACACGCTGGCAAACAACACTGAATAATCAAAGGCTGCAACTACTTTAGTGTCAGACCCACTAATTAGTAAATAATGGATTAATTAAACAGTTAGAACACCTGGAAAAGTAGAATGAAAATCAAGATGAAAATATTGTTAAAAAGAACAAAAAAATACATTATTCCCATATAACTGCTTGGTACATTTTAATAAATATATATATATTTTTTTTACCAAACTTAGTTTTCTAATTTCTATATTGTTCCCAAAACACAGAATTTGGGAAATAACACATCACTTAATTAGCCCAGGAGTCCAATTAAAAACAGAAGCTGGTGGGAACAAAAACCTGCAGCCACAGTGGTCACCCAGGACCGAGGTTGGGAAACACAGGACTAGATTACTGTAACTCTCAGGACGACCCAAAAAAGACAGCAATCGATTGCAACTCGTGCAGAATGGAGCTGCTAGAATCTTAACTGGAAAAGAAAATCCGAGCACATCACACCAGTCTTAGCGTCACTACACTGGTTACCTGTGTCATTTAGAGTTGACTTTAACTCTTTGAGGGCTGAATTATTGTTCCAAAAAACTCTAGTTTTCTGTAAAGCACACAAAGCAACGGTTTTGCACATAGATCAAAATAAAACATCTGTTGCTATGTGATGTGGCTGATGTTGGCGCATGTTCGGCATCACAGCAGGAGAGTGGCAGTAGTGGTCTCAGTGTGACACAATCTGGTTGGTACCTCTTGTCATCCTAAGTAGTGGTGGGCCCCCCCCCCCCCCCAAAGGCGAATGCTGCTGTAGGAGACTGATCAGATGACGCCGGTACCTAACCTTCTTTTTTGATATCCATCTCCAGATTACTCGCATCAAACTCGGAGTCTGACAAGTCAGAGTCCTATTCAACGAAATTACGTAAAAAGTCCATGGAGTATTTTGCTTTGTACATTCGCTTTGGACTCTCACCAGATGTCAATGCTATTTTAGAGGTTGTAGGGAATCGAGGTTAAATCAGCAAAGCCATGTAACTTTACTTCTAGTAAAGAGAGTCGGACTAAAATGTAAGGGCAAGTTTTGTCACAATTTACAGCTGATTACCATCCTCTACCCCTGAATTTTGACAAAAGTCGACATCAGCCCTGAAAGAGTTAAAATCCTGCTTATGGTTTACAAAGCCTTCAATAATCTGCTCCATCCTATATGTCAGAATGTCTGTCACCTTACACTCCAAATCGTAACTTTAGATCTTCAAATGAGGGTCTGCTTAGAATTCCAAGAGCTAAACTTAAAAGAAGTGGTGAGGTGGGCGGCCTTCTGCTGTTAGGCACCTCAAATCTGGAATAGCTGACCGATAGAAATTCACCAGGCTAATACGGTGGAGCACTTTAAAAAAACTGATAAAAACTCATTGTTGTTACAAGGCTTTCTCACAGCTTCATTTTAGTGTAACCCTGATATTCCGTATATGCATTGAATTATCATTTTTTTCGTGGCTCCGAAATCCGCACTAACCCCTATTTTCTCTGCTGTGGTGATCTGCACCACCACCAGCTGATCAGGGCACTGTGCAGACCCTCCATTGGTGGATTGAAGGCCAGCGGTCCACATGACCATCATCATCTAGTTCTTCCATGTGAAGCCTGAAAACCATGAGGACTGATTGAGAACATTGATGTTGGTTTGGGCTGGGCGGTCTCGTGGCCTCAGGACCCCTGCAGATTTTGTTTTCTTTCTCCAGCCGTCTGGAGTTTTTTTTTTTTTTTTCTGTCCTCCCTGGCCATCGGACCTTACTTTTATTCTTTGTTAATTAATATTGCCTAATTTTATTCTTATATTTTGTCTTTTTTCTTCTCTTTCTTCATCCTGTAAAGCACTTTGAGTTACATCATTTGTATGAAAATGTGCTATAGAAATCAATATTGTAGTTGCTGTTGTTGTTGTTGCATCCGGCTCTGCAAGCAGGTCCTAAAACTTGGGGGTTGGTGGCAGGATTAGCACTCCAGCCACTGTATAAAACCACACACTGTTCAGTGTGCTGCTGAGGTGTCACCCGCTGCCCTCGGATCTCAATCCGGGTGGTGTACAGTGTGGCAATGTCCTGTAATCAGCACATGCTCTCAAACTTTAAAAAGCCAAATACATATGGGGCAGTGCCAGTTGAAGCCCATTTGGTGTCCTAGGTGGGGTTAATAAACTTTGCCTCTTGTTTTCTACAGGCAGGATTATTAGACTTTGAAGACCTATAGGTGGGAGTTCTGTCCCCTTTGGTGTTCATAGAGCCCCTACGACAGCACAAACGTCACCTCTTTGGGTATATACTTTAAAGAGCATGTGCACCTTGGTATTCATTTACTTTCATACATGGTGCCCATTCGGTATTATCAGAGTTTGTCATCCAGGTTGGTTAGATACCTCTCAAGTATACTTTCAGTAATGGCACCCATTACAGCATAGTTTAACGACCGGTTTTGATCCCCCTCTGTGTCCGGAGCGCACGTCCTTTAACCTTCATAAATCATGGCTTTCAAATGACAGTGCCCAAGGTGGACACCTATGTCACCTAATGGTTTGGCTCTGATATGGGCACTGATTTCAGATTCCATTCCCACTCACTACTGGTGTGGACTTTGCACATTTTCCTCATGTGTGTGTGTTTGAGTTCTCAACAATACACAGTAGGTCAATTTGTGACTCTATAAATTTCCTTTTGGTAAGAGTGTTCCTGTGCATGAAAACACATTACTTTAACATGGCCTTCTCATAACTTCACTTTAATTTAATCCTGATACTCTGTATGTTCAATTCATTATAATAACTATTCATGGCGGCTCTAAAATCCGTACTGACCCCTACTCTCTCTTCTGTTTCTTTTTCCGGTTTCTTTGTGGTGGCGGCCTGCTCCAACACCATCTACTCATCATGATGCTCCAACATTAATGGACTAAAAGCCAGAAGTCTACTTGACCATCATCATCATCAAGTCCTTCCGTGAGAACCCTAAATACAAAGAGGACTGTTTCATTTATGTTAGGTAGATTGCCCAGAGGGGACTGGGCGGTCTTGTGGTCTGGAATCCCTGCAGATTTTATTTTTTTTCTCCAGCCGTCGGGAGTTTTTTTTTGTTTTTTCTGTCCACCCTGGCCATCGGACCTTACTCTTATTCTATGTTAATTAATGTTGACTTATTTTATTTTCTTACTGTGTCTTTTATTTTTCTATTCTTCATCATGTAAAGCACTTTGAGATACATTTTTTTGTATGAAAATGTGCTATATAAATAAATGTTGTTGTTGTTGTTGATGAGTGAGCCCTGTGGTGAGCCAAAGTTGATGCCCACCTTCCAGGACAGGGTCTGACACCATACAATCCTAAACCGGATATACAGGTTAGAACAGAATGGATGGATAATGTCTGCAAATCCCCTTAAATGAAATTCTGCCATGTGCACGTTAATCATGATGTCGGAATTGTTTGATTTGGAATTTTAAATTGTTGAGCAGGGGTCAATCAAGGAAAAAAAAAATGGGTCTTTGTCCCAAACGTTATGGTGGGCACTGCTAATTCATTGAAATGACGCCGTCACCAGTGGAAGGATTTTGAACAGAGCTCAACACGTGCCACCCATTGCAGGGCTCAATCCGGGTAATTCGTTGTGTGGTGGGCGTGGCAACGCGCTGTAATCTGCGCATACTCCCAACCTCATAACGATGAGCGCTTCGCGATTCAACGCTGTGTAATCTGTACGGCACGTAAAACGCTTAAATAATTTAAGGTAATGAAACTGTAAAGCTAAACAAAGTGCCTTCCATGTTACTAGACACAAGTACCTAAGAGATTTATTTTTAAGTGTCATTTTATTTGAACGTGCGTGCATATCGTTTCACCTTTCCCGTACCGCACACACCCTATGCGCTCCTTCCCGAACCCTTCAAGGCGCCTCTATCAACGGAAAGTCGAGTCCATGGCTCGCGCGCGCACACACACCTGCTCTGCTGAGGACTACCGACGCCCCCCGGTTGTCGACGTTCCTTTGTCTGCCGCTTTCTTCCCTTGTGCACCGCCGACACGCCCCTCACCTGCACCCGCGGCCGCGCTCCGGCTAACGATTATGGGGGGCAACCCTGACAATGCCACTTCACTCAGGTGTGCTTCTTGGTTATTAAAAAAAAGTAAAAAAAAAAAAAAAAACACACGAAGAACGTCTTACATGTGGCGAATTATCAGAGGATCTTTGTTATGAATTAATTTCTAATTTTTGGGGTAATTGTTCTGCAGGAATTCACGCATCTCCCAGTTGTGATCGCCAAGCCGCCCCAAGCTTTTCGTTGCAGTTAAAATTAATCTGTTATTAAATCGCCTACATTCACCCTTTCTACTTAATTTTTCATAACAAATCAACTTAATCAAGCTCATTAAGTGTCATTATTAGCCGTTTATTGTTATCCCTCTCGGTGCACTTGTGAGTGGCAGCGTGTCACGCCTACTGACGATCGGGTGACACCGCCGTATTCAACTCGTTTTTTTCTCCCGTGGTTGTTATCTGCTGAGATGTCTCCAGTAGCTTTTTTCTTTTATTTTATTTCAGATAAAATCTTCATTTATCGACAGCAGTTCGTGCTTCCTCTCAAATCCACTCTTAACAATATAGGTGTCTCCATGAGTCGTGCCCGTCTCCTCCTGCCCTTTGAGTGCCAGCCGCACGGCGCTGATGCCCCGTCACACGGAATCGCGGCCGCCCGCTCCCTGCTTGGCGAGGAGAATGCACTTTCACGGCTGTCAGGGTGACGGACAAGGAGAGAATGGCCGCCATAGGACAGTTTGCTTGTACCTGCCCATGAAGCCCCGTAGGAAGTCGCACAAACTTTGTCCCTTTTTTCCCCCCTCTCTGAACAGATTAAGTTTGTCTTTAGGACACACATGGCTTCACTAGGGTGCCTAACCTCATTCATAATAGATGCTAATCTTTTCAGGGCTGACTGATGACAGCATTTCCTGCCCTTCACGGAATTAGACCTCAGTTTTATCAAAGGACTCGAAGTGCCTGCTAATTAGAGTAATTTCCTTCATCATGAATTATTTATTTCTATTGTAACTGATCACGGCAATGCTAATGGGTTCCGCTAAACTTGCTTCTCAGCGTATCGCACAAGCAGGAGGAACTTCTGAAAAAAAAAACTCATAATGGATGCCTCCAGGTTACGAATTCCTTGGAATATTAAAAAAAAAAAGACTCTGCCAATCTGCTTAGGTAATTTTTAAAATGTTCTAGAAATTTACTAAGTCACCTTACTTTCTAAAGTGAAAGTAAACTGTTGTACCCTCTCAAAAGTGAAGGTGCCAAAGTGGGTTTTTGGTGGCAGTGCCAATGGGGGAGCTGTTTTGGTTCCCTAAAGAGAAGACCCTCATTTATTTAGATGAGCTTCCATAAAAAGATGATTACAGGTCAGTGAAATACCAGTGGGCTCACTGCATACAAGTGCAGTACACTGGCACAGCTCTGGTTTACTGAATCTGTTTGCAATGCGGACCCTGTCTGACCACACTGGGGTCGTAAGTGGGGCCTCCCATCCCACCCCCTCCCCAATGAATCCACTACATTAGTATTTCTTATAACAGCCTTAATCCAAACAATAAATATATAATATTACATTTCCTCATTTGGATGGCACCATTATCCAAGGTGACTTACAACATTTGTCATAACATCGGTTCCACTTGTGTTTGGTTTTCCACTTGGGGTACAGGCAGGTCACGTGACTTGCTCAGGGTCACACAGTGGTCTCAGTAGCCAGTAGTGCTCTCCAAAGCCTTAACCACTACACCACACTGCACATCATTTACCATCATATACAGATACTTTCTTTAAAATGAACGTTAAGGGGTTTCTTCAGCCTCTGTGTTGCATATCACAACAGCCACACGTCGACATCTTCTGAAGGCAGCAAAGTCCTCTGTGTGGTCATCACACGACAGCCTCAGTGTGGCGAGGTCTGAGTGGGCGCTGATGACAGACAAGCTGCTCAGATGCCGTCGCTGTGCCAGGGATGACCTCATGTGTGTCGGGATGAGCTCAAGTTTGTAAAAACTGCTAAGTGGGAGAGGGACTGCAATCTGGAGGGCAATCGTGGATTTGGACTTTCACCGGATTTAATGGCAATGATAAATAAATGAAGGCCTAATGATGATGATGATAATGGTTATTATTGACAAGAGCAACAACAACAATAAAAATAATGAGAGACAGACAGATAGATAGATAGATAGATAGATAGATAGATAGATAGATAGATAGAT
>JANRMT010062814.1:16542121-16556887 GCA_026402145.1 Polypterus bichir lapradei | reverse complement strand
ATAGATAGATAGATAGATAGATAGATAGATAGATAGATAGATAGATAGATAAGACTTTATTGTCTGTGCCCCAAAGGGGTCACAGAAATTTCCCTTTTGACACGCTCATAAGACAAAACAAACCCAAAAAAAAAAAAAAAAATACAAATATAAACAAACCTACTTCATCTGATTCAGAACAGATACTGCTGAGGGTACAAAAGATTTCTTGTATGCATTCTTCCGCGCCAAAGGGGTTTTATACCTCCTACCTAATGGCAGCAATCTAAAGAACGCATAGAGAGGATGAGAAACATCCTTCACAATCATGGTTACCTTCCTCAACAGTGCACGGTTGGGCAGTTCAGAAAGGGGAGTTTGAGGTAATCCAATTATTTTGGAAGCCTGGTTAACTACACGACACAGTTTTGTTCTATGTTTAACGGTTAATAAGTTGTACCAAGATAAGTACATATATATGTAGGTTTTAAAATAAGCCTGATTTAAAGCGTGACAAAAAACGTGACATAAAAACGTCACATAAAATCGTTACACAAAATCGTTGCACTTTAAGGCTTAGGATTTTAAATACAGTAATCCCTCGTTTATCGCGGGAGATAGGTTCCAAGGCTGGCCGCAATAACTGAATTTCCGTGAAGTAGGGACACCATACTTATTTAATTATTAACGTGTATTTGGACGTTTTTAAACCCTCCCTGTACTGTTTACAACCCACCCTTTACTCTATTAATAACAGGGACCTACCTAACATTTCCTGGGGCACCTCTTCCACGGTTTCCGAAGGTGTATCCGTAGTAGTAGTAGGAACTGGCTCTTTTTTGCGCGGCTGCAAAAACACTATGATCGGCAGTTGCTGCCGCTGCTTCTTTTTCTGGTCGAAGAGCAGCTTGTAGGCGGAGCACGTTTGGGAGCCATTGCAGGGGGTGAAAATTGAAGCGAAGTTCAACACAAAGAAACCACAAAAAAATCACACACAGTACAGTGTAAAGTAAACCGCTCAACGAGAAAGCTTGAAGCGAAATGGCCGCGACAGAAAGACAAGGGGAGATGCTGTGGGATCTGGGCATCAGTCAAAGCACCAATCACGGGCCCGATTAGAAAGCGGGAAGCTGTGATTTGTCGTCTCCCTCCCATGTACCAATCACAGCCCGTGTTACAACGCACTTAGTCACCGAACTTGTTTTGTTGTTCTTAGACTAGGAAATACTACTACTATATTTAAAAACCCGCGAAGTCATGAATCAAGTCAAGTGAACCGCGGAGTAGAGAGGGATTACTGTATATAGAGTAGATTTTAACATTTTATTGAATTTATTAAAAAATCAAACAACATTCCATACAAGCAAGTCAAAATTTACAAAACATCAACCCCCATCCATTGGAAGAGCTGTTTTAAATCTCATTGCATTGGTTTCAATGCAATGACAATAAAAAGATATTCTGTTCTATTCTATTCTATTAATGTTGTGGCTGAGGCCAAAGTAGTGGTTAAGGCTTTGGACTTCAAACTCTAAGGTTGTTGGTTCAAATCCGACTACTGACACCACTGTGTGACAATCAGCAAGTCACCTGACCTACCTGGGCTCCCATTGGATAACTCAAAGAAATGGAACCAATTGCATCATAAATGTTGGATGAAGGTGTCAGCCAAATAAGTAAATGTAAATTAAATGACTCTCAGAAAGGCATATGACTGACTGTGTTTTAACCACGCCCCCTGTACATCATCCCCGCCCCCTGTGCTCTGTCCCCGCCCCATCCAGCAACAGGCAGCGAGGCCCTTCTCCCTCGGTCTGTTGGGATGTGGTGTTTTAGCCCCACTAGGATTCACCCCTCTTTTGTCCCACCGTAGGGTGTGTCCCCTATGACTACACACAATCAGCATACAGTACACGGCACATACACATGCTATAGTGTCTTTCATAGCTCACACTGTCATTAAGGATCTGTACAAGGAGGACACTTTTTCTTTCTCTTTTCCCCACAATGGATGGTTTCCGGTCCTGCACTTTGCGTATCGTCTCATTAGCGAGAATCTTTTTCTTTATTTAAACTCACACTTCAGCTTTACCTTTAAAAGGTTAATCAGCCTTTCATGTTCAATGAGATGAAGGATTTTCTTCTTTTTTTTTCCCCAGAAAGCATACTTTTGAAATAACACCTTAACATTTCTTATGCTTTTTCACATGTGAACAATATGAAATTATAAAAAAAAGGCTATTATAATAAACTCCACATTTACTGATTGCAACTGATTATGTTAAGCAGCTTATTTTACGCGGGTCATAAAAGGGTGACTTAATAGCTCCAGAGCGAGTGGAACGCAAGGCTGAACTCGTGCCCCCCACTGATGAAGTCTATTCAAAACTCAAGTGACCTGCTCTTATTTCAAATGTTATGTGTCTGAAGTGTTTTGATGATGAATATGTTTGTCAAAGTTTCAAAGCAGAGATCTCTGCTGCTATTATTCCAAGACCTTAACTTGAAGCACTCGAGTGAACCTGAACACAATACCTGATGCCAGCATGTCATTAATGAGCACTAGAAACCTCTCATCTGGTATCTGAGCGTCCGTGTGGAGAAACACACTTCCAATGTTCTTCACGCCAACTTTCATATACAGGGCAGCTATGTCACTCTGTGAAGTGAAAAAAAAAAGGGAGACATCATATAAGCAATCAACGCTACAGAGCAAATAATAATAATAAAAAAAAATCAACCAAAATTGTATACTGGGTGTGACTGCGTCCCCCTAACTAAAATATATCACACTGTGTGCATAAATAAGGATGTACGGGACGTTGTGGCCAATGCATTTAAGCGGATGGTGGGTAGAGGAGTAAGTGTGGTGGGGGGGGACGGGGGCTACATGAGCGAGACAGAAAATCAGCAGGTGGGACTACAGCATAGACAATACGCATGTATCTCGGTAAACATCTACCTCAAACTGTGATGGACAAAGCAAGGAATAAAAACAAAACAAGAACAATGAACGGCACTAAATAAAAACAAGATACATTGCAATCATTTTTGTTTTGCGTCGTTCCCCTGCTAAGATTCCTCTCTACTGCAGTTGGGAAGGTGAGCTGTACTGCTGCCAGATTTCCATAGTATACCCGGAATCTCGGTGACATGGCTGCCTACATTACTGCTACCGAATCCAAATTAGCGCCACAGGAAATCTGTAACTCATTCATTCATTCATGCATTTTCCACAGCTTATCCATACATCCCTTTTTCCCCCATTTATTGTGGGATCCCAAGGCATTCCCAGGCCATTTGGGAGATCTAATCCTCCCAGCAAGCCCTGAGTCTCCCAGCTGGTCGTGCCCATAAAACCTCTGCAGGGAGGCATCCGTATCAGAGGCCCAAACCACCTCAGTTGGCTCCTCTTGATGCGGAGGGTCTGACGTCTGAGCTTCTCATCCTGTCTCTAACGGTCTAACGGAGTGTCAAGCCACATTGCAGAGAAAGCTCATTCTGGCCGCTTGTACCTGCAATCTCGTTCTTTCTGTCATTACTTGAAGCTCCTGACTATAGGTGAATTCAGGGATGAAGATCGACTGGTAAATCGAGAGCGTTGCCTACTGACTCGGCTCCTTCTTCACCACTACAGATTGGTATATTGACATAACTGCACTCGCCACCCCAAATCAGTCTGTTGATCTCACCATCCCTTTACCTCTCACTCTTGAACAAGACCCCGAAATACTTCATCTTCTCCACTTGAGGCAGTAACTCACCTCCCACTTGCAGAGGCCCTGTGAATGAGGCGTTTAGAAGTGCAGGCCCATACATCCCTTTTCTCCAGCCACAGTTTCCAGCTCATATTGTGGGTTCCGAAGGCATTCCCAGGCCATCTGGAAAATCTAATCCTCCCAGCAAGCCCTGGGTCTCACAGCTGGTTGTGCCCATAAAACCTCTGCAGGGAGGCATCCATATCAGAGGCCCAAACCACCTCAGTTGGCTCCTCTTAATTCAGAGGGTCTGACGTCTGAGCTTCTCATCCATTCTCTAATGGAGTGTTAAGCCACTTTGCGGAGAAAGCTCATTCTGTCCGCTTGTACCCTCAATCTCGTTCTTTCCATCATTACTCGAAGCTTCTGACTATAAGTGAATTCAGGGATGAAGATCGACTGGTAAATCGAGAGCTTCGCCTGCGGACTCGGCTCCTTCTTCACCAC
The DNA here is from genome assembly GCA_026402145.1 of Polypterus bichir lapradei. NCBI lineage: Eukaryota > Metazoa > Chordata > Cladistia > Polypteriformes > Polypteridae > Polypterus > Polypterus bichir. Next base: position 16,552,703 of record JANRMT010062814.1, on the reverse strand, counting down.
TACAGATTGGTATATTGACATAACTGCACTCGCCGCCCCAATCAGTCTGTTGATCTCACCATCCCTTTACCTCTCACTCTTGAACAAGACCCCGAAATACTTCATATTCTCCACTTGAGGCAGTAACTCACCTCCCACTTGCAGAGGCCCTGTGAATGAGGGGTTTAGAAGTGCAGGCCCATACATCCCTTTTCTCCAGCCACAGTTTCCAACTCATATTGTGGGTTCCAAAGGCATTCCCAGGCCATCTTGAGATCTAATCCTCCCAGCAAGCCCAGGGTCTTCCCCAGGGTCTCCCTCCCAGCTGGTCGTGCCCATAAAACCTCCCAGGGAGGCATCAGTATCAGAGGCCCAAACAACCTCAGTTGGCTCCTCTTGATGTGGAGGGTCTGACATCTGACCTTCTCACCCTGACTCTAAGAGAGAGCCCAGCCACCCTGCTGGCCAGTTCTACCCGCAATCTCATTCTTTCTTTCATTACTCGAATCTCCTGACCGTAGCTGAAGTCAGGGACAAAGATTGACTGGTAAATCGAGAGCTTCTCCAACTGACTTGGCTCCTTCTTCACCACTACAGATCGGTATAGCGACCACACAACTGCACTCGCCGCCCCAATCAGATTGTTGATCTCACCATCCCTTTACCTCTCACTCGTGAACAAGACCCCAAAATACTTCATCTTCTCCACTTGTCACAGTAACTCACCTGCCACTTGGAGAGGCCTGTGAATGAGGGGTTTAGAAGTGCAGGTCCAGGATTGGCTGGCAATTCTATGAGCTAATATAAAATGAGATTCCAGCCAAAAGGGGTCGTCATTTGACCATATATTTTCCTACTGAGGACCATGGCCATAGAGTTGGAGGTGCTGATCCTCATCCCTACTACTTCACACTCAGTTGCAAAAATGATTGATTCCAATTCATGCTGGAGTTTGCAGCCTGATGAAGCTAACAGGACCGCATCATCTGCAATACCGTGAAGCAATTCTAATTGAAATGGACAGCCGGGCATCTCCATTCACAAACCTTGGCAGGTCGTACAGAAGAGCACAGTGACTTTAAACCTGGTGACCTCACTCAGGTGTTTCAGATCTTCAAAGTTACTGATAAAGTAGATCCAGCAAAGTTCTTTCAGCTTAAGGGTGAATCACATACTAGAGGACATCGGTGGAAATTAAGGGGAAGTGCATTTAAGATGGAAGCCTTTCTTGATGCAAAGAGTTGCGGGGATCTGCAACAAACTAACAAGCCATGGAGTTGAAGCAGAAACCTTGAGAACCTTTAGGATGAGATATTGGGGACAGCTTAGCTATTAGCTAAACAAACGAGCTTGTTGGATTCAGTGGTCTCCATTTGTTTGTCAAATTTCTCATATTTCACTGTCATAGGATGCCATGTACAGTGAGGATGTGAAATTTCCACTCTGTTAGATCTGCCCCAGTCAACTGGAAGTGCTGTTATTGTGAAGCGTCAAGGAGCAACAACAGGTCAGCCACGAAATGGTAGGCCACACAAATTCACCAAATCTGAAGCACACAGCACGTAACAATCAACCTCTGTGGTGTCACTCACAGCAGAGTTCCAAACTGCCTCTGGAAGCAACATCAGCGCAAGAACCGTGCAACAGGAGCTCCATGAAATGGGCTTCCGTGGTTGAGCAGCCTAAATTTACTATGCACAATGCCAAGTGTCAACTGGAGCAGGGCGAAGCAGGCCACCATTGGACTCTGCACCTGTGGAAATGTCTTCTCTGGAGTGCTGAACCACGCTTCACTATCTGGCAGTCTGGTTTGGTGGATGCCAGGAGAACGCTACCTTCTGGACTGCATAGTGTCTGTTGTGATGTTTGGTGGAGGAGGGATAATGGCAGTGGCCTCTTGGTTCCATTGAAGTGTCCTGTTAATGCCACAAAGACATTTTAGACAATTGTGCACTTCCGAATTTGTGGCTGCAGTTTATTGAAGGCCCTTTTTCTATTCCATTATGACTGTACCCCATTGCACAAAGCCAGGTCCATGGAGAAACTCAAGTGGCCTGCACAAAGCCAAGACCTCAACTCTATTGAACGCCTTTGAGATGAATTGGAATGCCGATGGCGAGCCTGGTCTTCTAGTCCAATGTCAGTACCTGACCTCATCAATGACTGAATGTGCACAAATTCCCACCGACAGACCCCAAAATCTTATAGAAAGTCTTCCTAGAAATGTGGAGGATATGGGTTGGCGGGGTGTTGGGGGGTGGGGGTTACTCCATAATAATGACCCTGGTTTTGAAATCTCTTAACACTCTGAGTGGCGCGCCTCCTGGTGACATCAGCTAATCTCTCTGTGTGTGGCTTTGTGTGTGCCAGCTGCCATCAGTCCTGTGCGGCGTCACCTTTATACTGACATATTAAATTATTTTGTGTCAGGAAACAGGATCGATAGCATTGTACAAACGTCATCATCACCCCAACATGTAACAAGTGACCGCAGTCCAAATGTTTGGCACTTTTCACAAAGCCTCGTCTAGCCGGCTCTCTCAAAGTCATTTCTGCCGAATTAATGTTGTTTCATGGCTGTACTTCTTTCCCAGACAGCACACAGGATGACACATGCACGTACATTTAGTGCATTCACAGGCACACACACAACCAGGATGAGGTGATCAGGATGAGCAGGCAGAATCCTGCTTTCTTAATAATCTGTGTTAACATGCAGAAGTAATCTCCTGACGTTCTCTTTTGGCAAAACACTCTGACGTCATTAAACTGCACAAAAACGTCATCATTGGAATACCGTGAATCTGAAAATATGCATGATGCCTGTGATCATTCTCTCGTGCTTTGTAAGTAAATGCAATCCTTTCTATGGGCGGTGAAGTAAATAACCTCCAATGCCACTAGGTGGCACTGCTCAGGGTGGTAAAGGATGTGTGTGCTGCTCAACCTCCATTTGTCTCTCGAGTGTGGCGCCATCTACACGCTGAATAACATATCAGCATTACTGAACTATTGACATTATTATATTTACTATGCATTGTTATTTCTTAACCCCACATAGAAGATGAAGAGGGAGAAGAAGAAGAAGAATTACTGCCTAATTACTTTTGTTCATTCTAAATCTTACACTTAATTCCATAGTAAAATTTTGCAAGGGCCTAATAATCTCAGAAGCACTACGTAGATGCTGAATAACACAAAAAAATAACATGTCTTTCTGCCATGATGTCATAAGTGTCTGCTTTTTATTTGTTTTATGCATGTAATAATGTTCATTGTATCACTCCTCCGGGTGAACAAAACAAGTAAATATCCTGGACCTGAGGCTTTGAAGATTTGTGGTATGAACACTGGCCGCTGTGTCACCAGGTCTCACTGACAGAGAGCAGGTGAACAGAGGACTTCCAAGGGCATGTCACTGTATGTGGACCTGTGAATGAGGGGTGTAGAAGTGCAGGTGTAGGATTGGGTAGCAATTCTATGAGCAACTATAAGATGAGTCTCCAGCCAAAAGGGTTAATCACTTGATAAGTGGAGTGAGGAAGGACCCCAACTGTTGAGTGAGTGTGTTAACTGTAGAAGGCTTATGTTTATTTTTCATTATAAGTATTCACTCACCGGCCACTTTATTAGGTACACCTTGCTAGTACCTGGTTGGACCCACTTTTTCCATCAGAGCTGCCATAATTCTTCATGACATTGATTTAACAAGGTGCTGGAAACATTCCGCAGGGACTTGGGTCCATATTGACACGATAGCATCACACAGTTGCTGCAGATTTGTCAGCTGAACATCCATGATGTGAATCGCCTGCTCCACCACATCCTAAAGGTGCTCTATTGGATTGAGATCTGCTGACTGTGATGGCCTTTTGAGATCAGTGAACTCCTTGTCATGTTCAGGAAACCAATTTGAGATGATCTGAGCTTTATGACATGGCATGTTATCATGCTGGAAGGAGCCATCAGAAGATGTGCACACTGTGGTCATAAAGGGATGGACATGGTCAGTTACAATACTCAGATAGGCTGTGGCATTTAAACGATGCTCAGTTGGTACTAAGGGGCCCAAAGTGTGCCAAGAAAATATCCCTCACACCATTACACCACCACCACTGGCCTTAAGCGTTGATATAAGGCAGGATGGATCCATGCTTTCATGTTGTTGACACCAAATTCTGAATGTTGCAGCAGAAATTGCGATGCATCAGACCAGGCTATGCTTTTCCAGTCTTCGGTTGTCCACTTTTGGTGAGCCTGTGTGAATTGTACCCTCAGTTGCCTGTTCTTAGCTGGCAGGAGTGACCCCCAGTGTGGTCTTCTCCTACTGTAGCCCACTTACTTCAAGGTTCAACTTGTTGTGCATTCAGAAATGCTCTTCCTTAGTTGTAACGAGTGCTTATTTGAGTTCCTGTTGCCTTTCTATCAGCTCAGACCAGCCTGGCCATTCTCCTCTGACCTCTGGCATCAACAAGGCTTTTCTCGCCAAGAGAACTGCCGCTCACTGGATATTTTCCCTTTTTTGGACCACTAGAGATGATGGTGTGTGAAAATCCCAGTAGCTCAGCAGTTTGTGAAATATTCAGACCAGCCCGACTGGCACCAACAACCTGGCCAAGTTCAGAGTCACTTCAGTCACCTTTCTTCCCCATTCTGATGTTCGGTTTGAATTTCAGCAGGTCATCTTGGCAAGGTCTACAGGCCTAAATGCATTGAGCTGCTGCCATGTGATTGGCTGATTAGATATTTGTGTTAACATTGATTGGCTGATTAGATATTTGTGTTAACATGCAGTTGAACAGGTGTACCTAATAAAGTGGCCGGTGAGTGCAAGTACAGTAATCCCTCGCTATATCGCGCTTTGACTTTCGCGGCTTCACTCTATCGCGGATTTTAAATGTAAGCATATCTAAATATATATCACGGATTTTTCGCTGGTTCGCGGATTTCTGCGGACAATGGGTCTTTTAATTTATGGTACATGCTTCCTCAGTTTGTTTGCCCAGTTGATTTCATACAAGGGACGCTATTGGCGGATGGCTTAGAAGCTACCCAATCAGAGCATGTATTACATATTAACTAAAACTCCTCAATGCTATCCCGCGCGGTGCTTGATTGTTTGCTTGTCTCTGCCTCTCTCTCACCCTCTCTGACATTCTCTGTGCCTGACGGAGGTGGTGTGAGCAGAGGTGCTGTTTGCACAGAAGCTGTTTGCCTGGATGCACCTCTAAGAAATGCCGCTTTATCGCGGTGCTTCCAAAAGCACACTTATTGATTTTTTGATTGTTTGCTTTAATCTCGTGCTCTCTCTCTCTCTGACGTTCTCTGCGCCTGACGGAGGAGATGTGAGCAGAGGGGCTGTTTGCACAGAGGCTGTTTACTTAGAAGATAAAGATACGGACGCTCCTCTAAAAAATGCCGCTTTATCGCGGTGGGACATACTTAAAAGCACAGAAGCACGTATTGATTTTTTGATTTTTGCTTTTCTTTGCGAGCGCTCTCTCTCTGAAATTCTCTGCTCCTGAAGAGAAGATATGTTTGCATTCTTTTAATTGTGAGAAAGAACTGTCATCTCTGTCTTGTCATGGAGCACTGTTTAAACTTTTGACTAAAGGGTGTTTTTTCATGTCTAGAGGGCTCTAATAATGTTAACAGTGTGGGAGAGTTTATAAGGGCTTAAAATATATAAAAATAACCATACAAACATATGGTTTCTACTTCGTGGATTTTCACCTATCACGGGGGGTTCTGGAATGCAACCCCCCCGATCGAGGAGGGATTACTGTATAGCAAAGAGCTGGATGAAAATGAAACTAATACTTTATTAACAGGTTTCTGTTACCGGATTGCATGCAGCACACTCTTTTCTGCTTGGCTGTGTGACTGAGCCCTGCGATGGGTCAGCGTACTGGTAGGTGGGCTACTTGCCTAACACCCTGTACTGCTGGGATAACAACACCGGCATTTTCACTTCATCAAAATAAGTATTGCATCACATTACTTGTTAGTTTAAAAAGTAATCAAACTACTTAACAGACATTACTTTTAATGTGAGATTGTGTTGTTGAGTTTAGCTCTGTACGCCCGGCTCATCCACATAAATTTATCGATTTCTGAAATACTGAGACAAATTATTTTAACCAGGAAAAGGAATAATGAGATTGCTCATACTTTTGTCTTATTCATCTTTGTAGACAATAAAAGTGTGTGTGAAGCTAAGCAGACTTGTGCAGACTATGATATCCTTAACTGTAACCTGGTTAAGGGTTTACATGGCCACGTTACTCAGACAAATCTATGTGTGTGAACTCGTGTTCTTCAAATTCGGTTATTCTCTAACTAGAATAAGGGTTTACATGGCATTTGAGGAACAGAGTTTCTGTGAATAATCAGGTTATTAAGGCACATTTAACCGTGCTCAGGGTTTGTGCTGGTCCTTCTGCTAACCTTGATACCCACGAGGCCTTATTTCTAGTGATGTTACGCACACATTTCTGGTTTGAATTCTCTGGCCACATCCCACACAAACAGAATCCCCTCTGTCACCTCACCCTCAGATCGTGGATGCCATATCCCTTGCGAAGTGTGATCTGGAAGACCTCCAGCATGCTGAGGAACGCTGCCAGACGACAAAGACTTTGCTTCCCACTTCCGCCAACTCCAATTAGAAGTGCATTGCCATGTGGGGTTTCCAGAATGCGGCTGATGCGGCATCTGCAAGAATCAGATGTACCCTGGGTTACGTATTTGCTGTATGTTCACTTATTATTCATACACACATGCACAGAATCAGGTGTACATACAGCATACACAAGGACAAGCAAGGTGGATATGGTGGACAATTGTAAAAGCACATACACAAAGACGCCTGCACCCAAGTAGAGTAACACCTTGTGTGGCCCGTAAGGGGCACCAACAAGCCCCAAACTCCAACTATATACAGAAAGTCCCAGATTCAAATGAAGGTTTATTTGTGACAATACCTTGAACAGGTTTCCTCTTGCCTTGAGGAACACCACACACTACAGTATATTACAATTCTTATGTCCTCCTCTCAGGGCCGGATTTAGATGAAAAGAGGCCCTAGGCTATTCCACTTATGAGGCCCTTTCACCTCCCATTTTTAAGTTTGTTCAAATTGCTAACAATTTGAATGTAGGCCCCTCTTGATCTTGAGGCCCTAGGCTGAAGCCTAGTTAGCCTATAGGAAAATCCAGCCCTGCCTCCTCTCCTTCCACACCACCATGTTGTCCACTACCTTTCAACTCCGACTCTCAGATGCAGGTAAGGACGCCTTTTTTTTATGCTGGACCAGGAAACATATCCAGTGCCACCGCACTGCATGATGGGAGCACTTCCAGGTCAGGAAGAAGCTGCCTCGAAGTAGAGACGATGTTCCCATGCAGCTCTGCCTAGCGGCAACTAAGCACCCCATCAGGGCTGTCCATCAGAACCCCCAGTGATAGGAGTTCCACCAGAAGGATGCTGCCATCCCATGTAAAGGTAAAAAACGTGGCCAAGGGAATCAGTCTCCCCTTTGATCTTCCATTATTACGGCCTCTGAGAAGGGAAAGGAATCAGCAATCAGCACTATGCATAATTAGCCATGGGGTGCTGTTCAAGAGGATGAGTGAGAGCGTAGGGATCTAGTAACATTATACAGTTGTGCTTGAAAGTTTGTGAACGCTTTAGAATTTTCGATATTTCTGCATAAATATGACCTAAAACATCATCAGATTTTCACTCAAGTCCTAAAAGTAGATAAAGAGAAACCAGCTAAACAAATGAGACAAAAATATTATACTTGGCCATTTATTTATTAAGGAAAATAAAGGATTGACCACAAGTTCTCAATGGGATTAAGGTCTGGGGAGATTCATGGCCACGGACCCCAAGATTTCAATGCTTTGTTCCCCGAGCCACTTAGCTATCACTTTTGCCTTATGGCCCGGTGCTCCATCATGCTGGATTGTTCATTGTTGGTCACCAAACTGTCCTTGGATGGTTGGGACAAGTTGCTCTCTGGGGATGTTTTGGTCCCATTCTTTATTCATGGCTTTGTTATAAGGCAGAATTGTGAGTGAGCCCAGTGCCTTGGCTGAGAAGCAACCCCACGTGACATGAATGGTCTCAAGATGCTTTACTGTTGGCATGACAGAGGTCTGATGGTAGCACCACTCACCTTTTCTTTTTTCCAGCTACCCCAAACAATCAGAAAGGGGATTCATCAGAGACCATGACTTGACCCCAGCAGTCCAATCCCAGAATATCAGTCCGTCCCTGATGTTTTTCTTGGCTTCTTTGCTGCTCTTCTTGACACACACCAGGCCATCCTCCAAAAGTCTTCGCCTCACTCACACCTGCTTGCTGCCATTCCTGACCAAGCTCTGCATTGGTGGTGCCTAAGAACACAGCCTTGAATAAAGAATGGGACCAAAACAACCTCCGAAAGCAACTTCTCCCAACCATCCAAGAACAGCTTGGTGACCAACAATGAACAATCCAGCATGATGGAGCACCAGGCCACAAGGCAAAAGTGAGAACTAAGTGGCTCTGAGAAGAAAACATCGAAATTTGGGGTCCATGGTCAGGAAACTGGTTGAGAACATGTGGTCAATCCTCAAGAGGGCGGATTGCAGAGGTCTTGAAAAAGAAAGAAGGGCCAACACTGCAAATATGGACTCTTTGTATAAACTTCATGTAATTGTCAATAAAAGCCTTTGAAACTTCTGAAATGCTTGTCATTCTACTTCAGTACACCATAGAAAGATCTGATAAAAAGATCTGAAAACACTGAAGCAGCAGACTTTGTGAACACCAACACTTGGGTCATTCTCTAAACTTTTGGCCCTGACTGTACACAGTAGACTTTACACTTCTGCCTCTGGAGTGCCATCTGTAGGCCGCATGCTGCGTGTTTAGGCAGATACTGCATGTTGTATTTCATCTGTCTGTCCCCTACAGGCATTGTTTCCCTCCTTTAACTTGCATGTACAACAAAGCAAAGATAAAGTTTTGAGGAAAAGACAAAAGAAACCTGATTTGAAAGCCAAAGCTGCCACAACGTGACACCCAAACACAAAGCTTTTGTTAAAATTAGAAGGATTAAAAGCAAGCCATGACAAGCAAGGCCACCTGGTAACCTGACAGATGGCCATTCTGACTAATGAGGGCTGCTTAAATATTCATGAGCTGCTCCTAAGGTAGACAGAACACCAAGTGACTAACCTTGACATGAAAGGCACTTATAAAATATGAAAGGCCAACGTACATGTGCTGCATGGCCTCTTCAAACAGGACAAGATTCATCACAGCATGCACCTCGTTGTAATGCTCCAGGGCGTCACACAAAATTTTATGCAGCTTCTCCCAGTCAGACACAGGGAAGTAGCGCGGCTCTCCAACTCCATGGGCAAAGTGACAGTAGATGAGAGGCTGATGGATGAAGATGTGCTCATCGATGCCCTGAAAGAGAACGCATCACGGAAAACAAGTTCAGCTCCGCAGCAACACAAGTTTAAATGTCGGGGAAAAAAAAAAGATGAAGGTCCCTATTAATCTTAAATAGTGTCTCAAATATAATAAGTAAAGCATTATGGTGTGAGGAACCTCGCCAGAATGAGGTGATGCTAAAAGTAGTGTCTCTCGGGGGGTCAGTACTGCGGCCGCTTGTTTAATCGTTGAAAGGAAGGCCACTAGAGGGTATACCAGCACTCCAGACCCCCAGAGACAATCGCACCACAACAATCCCACTACAATTAAAGAGCTCTTCATTTAAACAATGCCTTCAGCAAAACTCTTTCTCTTCGTTTTCATCCTTTTCTTTTCTTTCTTTTCCACACCTGAGCTCCTCTTGAGTTGAGTGGAGGGATCTCTTTAAACTCCAGACCTGGGAGTACTTCTGATGCCTAATCTACTTTACCGACGGGAAAGCACTTCTGAGGCAAGTGGGAAACACAACGCTCCTTGTAACATCAGTATCCAAGAGCGTCCCCTGGCAGCCCCCACATACCCTGACTGGGCAGGCCCATGGGACCACTTGCAGACATCCTTTCTGGGACATTCTAGATGTGATGCTGCCACCCAGTGTATGGGATGATGGGGGTGGGGGTTTGGTGCACTCTGTCCATAACAAGCATTCGACCACCATGCAGATCTTCCAGGATCCTGGGCCAATCATAAAGGCTGCTCGGTGACTCCCGATGTAGCCAATGTAACATTCTTCAACCTCCACGTCCTGGTATGGAATGGAGATATCACTCCCCACATTGGTCTTCCCATTAGCAAGGTTAGGTAGCAGTGTCCATACCGGCTGAGACGCTGCTTCATCCAACACAAAGGGTTTTGGGGAGACCCTATTTGAAAGAATGAGATACTTTTATTTTCAGGCCCAGATTCTTTATTACGCACACTCACACATGTGTCCTCTATCACACTCTTGTTCTTTTAGGGCCGGTTCACAATTGAGTGCTTTAAATTTCCAATGTTTGTTTAACATTCTTCAAGGATTTTTTGGGCTATTTTTGGGGCGGTTTTGGGCAATTGTAGAACCATAACACTCCCTTCTCCTAGCTTGTCATTAAATATTCTGAATTTGAGAATT
>JANRMT010062814.1:16513530-16527675 GCA_026402145.1 Polypterus bichir lapradei | reverse complement strand
GTCTGTCTAGTTTCTATGTCTCTGTCATTCCAACAGACGGTGCATCAGAAGCATTTTTAGTAATTAAATGCATTGTATTTATTATTGCAATACATGGCACATCACAAACCTTTGTAGTAATTCACACTATTACTACAAATGTTTATGATGTGCCATTTGTTGAAATGACAAAATGCAATGTATTTTATTACTACATGCATTACAAAATACTGTACTGTACTTTCCAACAGATGGTGCATCACAAAAAATGAATCTTGATTTTACTAATCCCATACAAAGTGGCACATAACAGGGACATATGCATTACATGGTGTGCTGCAAACATTAACACCGAGGCCTACATCGCTCACTTAGATTTCAGACAGCAGCACAGCAGGTGTATGAATAAATAATACAAACCCAGTGGACACGACACCAGTACCCAACGTAGACTAGACCTTCACACCTACATGCGTGCGCACAGACCCCATATTTGTACATTCTGCCTTTTTTAAGGCACAACAGCCGAGTTGAAGCAGATGCTCGAGCTTCTAGTGCTCACAAAAAAAAGAAGTGAAAATGTGCATTTCATGGAATATTGTGGATCCATTAATATGAAAATGTAAAAAAATAGGGCAATTAAAAGATTATTCGTGAGCCATTAAATTTGCACTTTTAAAAAGGAACCATGTTCCATTAATTAAAAAAATGTTAAGTTACATTCCACCTTAGCTTGATTTTTTGCTTTCTTTTTTTGTTTTTAAAGGAAAAACAGCCCTCACCCACCGACACCCCCTGCCCCCCCAAGTACCGGAGACTCAATTTAATAGAAAAGACTCCGTACCACACACCATGCAAGGCATGTAATTAAATGTCTTCACGCAGAATTAACTTGCAGATCAGGTATAATGAGCACATTAGTAATAGAGGTTATGGGAGGGTGGCAGCAAAGCAGTGCCCCCCCACCCCCATATCCCCCTCAAAGAACTGACAGACGCTACGTCACGACTCACGCTGGAGCATTGCAGAAGTAGTGTAGTAGTTGAAAGGCACTTTGGCCACCATGTAATCCTCTGAGAGCTGCGACACTTTGTCCGAGACGAGGATGGTTTTCCCCACGCCGGCGTTTCCAACCAGCATGATCGGCTTTCCTTTGTCCACAAGCAGGTCCACAAAGTATCTCAGGCAAACAGTCTCAGCAGTATGGACAAGGATGGTCTGGAAAAAAAACAAAAAAGAGAGATGGAGCAAAACCACCACAACGCTCTTCAGCTGACACTCTTAACAGGTCCCCTGGTCAATGGCTTCTGTATGTAACTGGCAGGTAAGGTGGCTCAGTTAGGGTTGTGGGGATTGAACTGGCCAGTGAGGCCAGGCTCTGTTCCAAAAGCTGAAATTTAAAGGCCCTAAACATCAGGCGCCATATACAGAATAACTGGCACAGGCTAGAAAATGACATTCGACTTACAGGCACTGAGCTCGCTTGGTTTAGTTCTTACTTATCAAATCAATTCCAGTATGTACAGAAATCTGCTGACAGGACTCCATCCTTATACACAGAAGTTCAATATGGTGTCCCGCAGGGCTCAGTACTCGGACCTTTACTGTTTTCACTTTACAGGCTCCCACTGGGACCTCTCATTAGGAAACATCATGTTAATTTTCACTCGTATGCAGATGACACCCAGTTATACCTTTCATTTAAATCAAATGAAGTTTCTCAGATGTCTTTAATTAGTTGTGTTAGTGAATTAAAGGAGTGGATGAATGAGAACTACTTGTCTTTAAACACCAATAAAACAGAGATGTTAATTATTGGAGGGACTGACGCTGATCGCTACAATATTCTGTCATCATTTAACTCAGTTGGAATCCCCATTAATTTTACTGAATCAGCCCACAGTCTTGGAATTCTCTTTGACTCCAGCATGTCATTTAAAGCGCACATTAAAAAGTTGTCCAAATCGTGTTTCTTCCATCTTAAAAATGTTGGAAAATTAAGGTGTTTTCTAAATAAACAGGATTCTGAGAAATTAATTCATGCATTTATCTCTAGTAGGATTGACTACTGCAATGCGGTGTTCACTGGCTGTTCAAACTGTTCTTTATACAGCCTCCAGTTAATCCAAAATGCTGCTGCAAGAATTATTATAAGAACAAGAAAATACAAACACATCACTCCAGTTCTTAAATCCTTACACTGGCTCCCGGTTAAGTTTAGGGCAGATTTCAAAATCCTCCTTTTAACATATAAAGCATTAAATGGCCGAGGTCCGGCTTACTTATCTGAACTTATCATGACTTACAAACCTGAGCGCACATTAAGATCTCAAGATGCCGGTCTGCTTATGATTCCAAGAATTAATAAAATAACAGTAGGAGGTCGAGCTTTTAGTTACAGGGCCCCTAAACTGTGGAGTGGTCTGCCTTCTACTATAAGAGATGCCCCTTCAGTCTCAGCTTTCAAATCCTGGCTGAAGACTCACGACTTCAGTTTAGCACACCCTGACTAGAGCTGCTGATTAACTATACAGACTGCATCTCTGTTGTTAGTCATTAGCACTAAAATATAAGTAACATGATAGTTAGAACTTGTTCCTAACCCTCACCTATTCTGTTTCAGTTCTCAGTACTCAAATGTGGCACTTGGTGCCACAGCCCATCTGCCAAGTTGTTTTGCCTGCCTAAGTTAAAGTCATCCCTGATGGAGGATCACAGGAATCGTCGGGTCCTTTCATCGGATTGGCTGTCTCAGCTGTGGAATGGCCAATGGGGGAGGCAGCTTGATGGCTGAGGTCTCCAGGACTCTGAACAAATCTAAATTGTATTCTGTGAAATCATCTACTTTCTATTACACTCTTATATTGTATTGAGGACTACTTGTGTTCTGTTCTGTGTATTGTGTTGTATTTACCCCCCTTTTTTTTGACACCCACTGGAAAAGGGGTCTCTCTCTTCCATTTGTCTTCCCTACTAAAGTTTTTCTTTGGCTTCCTAGAGCGTCAAGGCTGGGGGGCTGTCAAGAGTCAAGGCCTGTTAAAGCCCACTGCGGCACTTCTTGTGTGATTTTGGGCTATACAAAAATAAACTGTATTGTATTGTAATGTATAATAAAAATGTAAACACACTGCATCATTGGTGTGTTATCATCTCTAGGAACCCCAAGGAATGCACCAGGGATACACTAGCATTGTTAAAACAATGCGCAGATGACAGACAAAGGCACTATATGAGATGAGCACATCCCAGGTGTGCAGTTGAGCTCTAGTTATGGACAGCCCAGACTCCTGCAACTCCTAACTGTGCTACCAAGACCCCTGCAGATTATTCAAAACACAACGGCACGTCTTGTGTCCAACCAGCCGAGACGTGCACATGTCACCCCTCACTTCAAATCACTACATTGGCTACCTGGAGCAGCAAACATTGGGTGCAAATCCCTGATGTTTGCCTACAGTGTAGTCAGTGGGTCAGCACAGATGTATATGGAGACACTTGAGAGGTCCCCTGCCACTGAGGTCTGTTAATACCACCTCTACATGGCATCATGTCTCAATCCAGACTTTTCTCTTGTATAGCCGACTAAATGCCCACCTGCAGGGCCATCTTAACGTATGGGCATGCTAGGCAGTTGCCCGGGGACCCTTTATTTTTTCTGATGCCTATGTTTGTTTCTGCTTTGCTATCAAAACAGGGGCCCCAGTGCTCTACTTTGCCTGGGGGCCTATGATGTTGTTAAGACGGCCCTGCCCACCTCCATCCAATCCACTGACTCCCTTAGCAATCCTATCTGAAATTTTATTCTGTGGAGATCTTTCTAGTTGAACACTGTCTTGATGCAAGGCTCTTTGGAGCTAAGGAAAGAGAAATGAGTCTTGAGTCATTCTGTTTGGTTTGGAGATCTTCGCTTGTGATGGTCAAGTCTGTATCTTTGCCCTCCAGCGATTGTTTCAAAATAATTCCCACACTGATGTTTTCGTGATTATATCAACTACTTTTGTAAATCAGTTTGGATAAAGATACGTCTGCTAAGTGAGGAAATGTAAACGTAACTGACCAAAGAGGTGGTTGATCCACTCGCCCAACCTAGAAACACCCAAATTCTCAGTCTCTTAAATATGTCTGAATGCATGAACATCCTCAATGCAGAGATGAGAAGTCCAGAAGATGGAACTGAATGAGGCCAACCTCCATCCACCATATCTACAGCTAAACTGTTTGATGCCAAAGAGAAGCCACTTCCATTTATGATGTCCCCTGTACGACATATGATTAAATTGCGCGTACCTCCTCCAAGATATTTTCTATTATTTCAGGGGATCAACTTGAAGAAGTCCAACAAAGAGGTTGGGAGCATGTGCTGATAGCACGTTGTTGCACCCACAACATGACGAACCACCTATTTTGGGACCCTTGAATGCTTGAATATCCAGCATTCACTGGATTTTTAATTCAACTCTACCTTCTCTAGCTAGACATGGGAGGAGTTTGTTCAGTCCAACTCCATCCCCTGGATTTTTAATTCAACTCTACTAACTGTCACTAGACATGGGAGGAGTTGGATTAGTTCGACTCCACCCCCTGGATTTTTAATTCAACTCTAGCTAGACATGGGAGGAGTTGGTTCAGTCCAACTCCACCCCCTGGATTTTTAATTCAACTCTACCATAGCTAGACATGGGAGGAGTTGGATCAGAGTAACTCCACCCCCTAGATTTTTAATATGATTCTACTATCTGTTACTAGACATCTGTCCAACTCCACTCTCTGGACATTAGATTCGACTCTACCCCACTATAGCTAGACATGAGAGGAGTTGGTTCAGTCCAGCTCTGCTCCATGGACTTTAAACTTGACTCAACCTCACTGTAGCTAAACATGGGAGGAGTTGGTCCAGTTCAACTCCAGTCCCTGGATTTTTAACTTGACTCTACAAACTGTTGTTAGACATTAGTCCAACTCCACCCTCTGGACATTATGAGGTGTGATCAAAAAATATGGTGAATGTTTAAATAAAAAAAAATAATTACAGTAAAAGCACATTGCCATTAATCCCCCTCAAAATACTCCCTCCTCGCTTTGAACACACTTATTCCATTGTTCTTGCCATTTTCTGAAGCAATTCTCTTTTGTGAGTATCTTTAGTTACTGCAATTATTGTTTTTTATTTAAACATTCACTGTATTTTTTGATCACACCTCGTAGATTCGACTCTACCCCACTATAGCTAGAATGAGAGGAGTTGGTCAGTCCACCCAATAGATTTTTAATTTGACTCTACTAACTGTTGCTAGACATCAGTCCAACTCCACCCTCTGGGCATTAGATTCAACTCAGCCCACTATAGCTAGACATGAGAGAAATTGTTTCAGCCCGACTCTGTCCCATGGACATTAGATTTGACTCAACCCCACTGTAGCTACAAACGGGAGAAGATGGTTCAGTCCAAGTCCACCCCCTGGATTTTTAATTTGACTCAACCAACTGCAGCCAGACATCAGTCCAACTCCACCCTCTGGACATTAGATTTGACTCAACCCCACTAAATAGCTAGACATGGGAAGAGTTGGTTCTGTCCAAGTCCACCCCCTAGACTTTGGATTGGACTCAACCAACTGTAGGTAGACATGGGCACAGTTGGACGAGTCTGACTGTCCCACATGGACTCTGAAGATTTCATACAAAGCTTGCCTATTACTGTCTTAAGAGAAGAAGACAAACTGGATTTGATGAGGGCAGAAGAAGATGGGGAAGGCCCAGATAAAGAACTGCATAAGAGAAGTAGGACATCAGAGTCTGTAGTTTGAGAAACAAACACCTTACAGTTCCTCGTTCGGCTTCTTCATCGAATACACTCCAAATACAAGTGTTGTCTGCAACAGAGAAAAGGCGACTCAAGGCCTCCCTGCAGTAATTACTCCATTTTATGTGTGTAGTTTTCTTTAATGTTGGGTTTTTGCATGTGAAGGATCTCATTTTGATGTTGGTTGAGCAATTTGTCTTGAATATGAAAAGTCTGTTTTCTTTACTGCATTAAATGTTATAGTTTACAGACGCGGTTGGAACAGATCATGTGACTGCGACGGTCACAATTGCATGGTTTTGGGAAGTGGCACTATAAATATGGCATAACTTGCATTCTCTGTTATGCCCTTGCTGGATGTAAAACCTCTTTCTCTTTAGTGCTAGTCAGCTTTATTTTGAAGGAGGCTCTAGGATTTCATTTTAGTTTTCCGGTTTTGACATCTATGATGCGTTTTGCTCTTTTGATCGTGTTGCTTGGTTTCGCTTTGACTTTCTGGAATCTTCCTCACTTTTTTAAAATCTCCTGGTCGTTTTCCCACAATAATAACCCTCTGCACAGTGAATGTTATACAAATCTCAAGTTTTATTTTAAGAGATCTCAAATGCACTCTAAGATGTCTTTAAATCAGACTGAAATCATTTCAAGACATCCAAACATCATTTCCAGAGGTCTCAAAATGACGTCATGTTTAAGCTGAGGCATCTTTTCCTAGCCTAGGTTTAAATTTCTTTTTTGAGTCTTTTTTGTTGGGTATGACGTTATTCTGCATCCAGGCCTGCAAGCAGGACCTCCAACTTGCAGGGAAAACCCTGGGGGTTGGTGACAGGATTGGCACTCCAGCCACTGTAAAAAACCTCACACTCTTCAGGGTGGTGCTGAGGGGTCACCCGCTGCACAGCTGCACTCGGATCTTAATCTGGGTGGTCTGCCGTGTGATGGGTGCGGCAACGCGATGTAATCAGTGCAAGCTCCCAACCTCTCTCTCTCCTCTTTGTTGATTATTGCTTGAATAATTCCTATTGTTGTCTAGTTGTATAGTATATTTTGCTTTATTATATCCTGTTGTTTTATGTTTTTTGTCTACATATTCTTGGCCAGTTTTATTTGTCTATTATTTAGTTTCTATGTGGGTAATCTTAGTCTCTGATGTTTACTGTGTTTTGTGGGTGGACCCTCAAGAGGCGGGGCCATCACAACCTCACTGCCAGGAACTGCCCCCTATCCTATAAAGGCAGGCAGGCAGGCAGGCAGGCAGGCAGGCAGGTAGGCAGGGAAAGTAACTTCCATGCGGTTCATTGAATGCACTTTGGTGGAGGAGACTTTTGCATTGTGAGTTTTGCTTTTATTTCAGTTTACCTGGATGTTTTGACTGTCTTTGGATTTCGAATACTTGATTTTTGCCTTTTTTTCCATTATTGTTAATGTATCCTGTTTTTTTTTTTTAAATAAAGATTCTTTTTATTGCACTTTCATACACAGGCCAGGTAATCTCTTAAATATTTTTGGGTACTTTGCTATTGTTTTAGCGCTATTTCGCCCAGTTGTAATGGTGAGTAACATTTAGCATATCAACTGATAAATTTATTTGAAATTCAGGTTTAATGATATCTAATTGTAAAAATAATCTGGTAGTAACAAATAAAGACAAATACACTTATTTTTGTGTATTATTATTATATACGAGGGGCAGTCAAAAAGTTTTTGATATAGCAGGAGAGTGAGAGATCAGATTGTTATGGAGGGGAGCGCAGCACATCTGTAGACCAGTTACGACAGGTCTGGATTGGTTTTGCTGTGTAGTATTGTTCTGATTACCGTTCGAGTTAGAGGCATGTGTAGTCATTCTGCGCAGTGTCGCAGTTTGAACAACAAGTTCATGTGCAAATTGGGCAAGTCAGCTTTAGAAACGCTCACACTTTGTAAGAGAGATACACTTGAAGATATCTGAAAAGACAGAACGTCCCTTTGAAAGAACAGGAATGTTTACAGGAAGTGATCTCAAGATATCTGGAAATAATTTTTAGGTATCTTAAAAAGCATGCCAGGCCAAATTGAGATATCTAAAAAATGTATTTGAGATGTCTTGAGATGCACTTAAACAAATATTAAAATATATTGCAGATATCTTCATAAGGACGAGAAGCTATTTTGAGATGTCTGCTGTAAGGCGAGTTGTAATGATGTAAAATTATTTTGTAATAGTTTCTAAAATGTATATTACAGTATACCATTTCTCACCTTTTTCAATATATTAAGACCTAGCAAAATACCCATGCTTCGCAGTGGTGAAGTACTGCCTTAAAATTTTTATTAAGAAGAAAATTAAACCTTTTTAAACTGAGGGAAAATATGCCAATAATTATTTGTTAAGGATCTCTTTGTATACCACATTGTGAGTTCGGCCCTCCGGTTGTAACATGACCAAGCTGTGCGCTGAGCTTACTCTTGAGCATGTAACTTACAGTTGGCCACGTGAACAGTAATCTTGTCTCAAATCTCACAGCTTGGATTGCTGCTGTCATAATCAGTTTGAGTTTCATGGTTTGTTTCAGTTACGACAGTATTTGTAGGACTTGTGTTGAAGAGACATTCGGCATCTGTCAAGCGTTGTAAGTATACAACCAGTTTCATTGATAACTTCACATCCAGCTTTTGAGAGTTTAAACATTTCTAAACATCAAAGTGTCCACTACTGAAATCGTCACCTGTGAAGCTAAGATGTTTAAGAGGCATTGGCGGTTGTCCAAAGGTGTAAAATATTTGGCCATTTCAGTACACTTGAAAGCAACAACCGAACAATTCAGCGGCAGCCATCAACTCACATGCAGAACCATAGGTGAAGGGCTTAAGCATTTCACTCTTCTAGTGCTCCTGTGTAGTATAATTATCTCCTGTACCGTCATCAGTCCACACCTTGAACCTGTCCCAGTCATTCAATACATAAGACACAATGTTCCTCCGGATATCAAGAGTGAGCCTGATATGGCCATGCAATATGTAACACAGAAAATGGAAAAGGTAGGTGCCATCTCCGGGCATGGAAACCACTCGGTAAGTGACAGTTCTTTGATCAATGGTGATCACCTCGATAGACGTGGTAATGGGGGTACGGTTGGAATGATAAAGGAAATGGGTACCTGAACAATGTAAAGTAAGTCTAAAATACCTACACAATAACTATAATCATAATAAACGAACAATAGAATAGAGGAGAAGCATTGGATTAAATAAAAAGGCTGTAGTTATCAGCAGGGAGACGTGAATACCGTGGCGAAGCAAGGAAGGGAATGTAGAGACTGGAGCGACGGACGGCCTTATATAGGCAGGCAGCCAACAATGTGGGAGGCGTTGGGATGGGGGACCCAACGCCGCCTCACACGGTGACCGAGCTGCAGGCTATGGACGTATATATGTACGTAAGTAGGATTCAGTTAGCGTTGGGAACCCGCGTACCAAATTTCTTGAGGATGGGCCCATAAGTAACAAAGACCATTGGAAAATTCAATATGGCGGCCGACAGTGGCGTCATACCACTGAAATAAGTACATACATCAGTTTCGGTTTGCGCAGGGAAGCCGCCTACCAAATTTCGTGAAGATGGGGCCATAAATAAGAAAGTTTAACATGGCAGACGTTTTCGATGGTTATGACCATTACGCATAGAATTTCGAAATGAAACCTGCTCAGCTTTTGTAAGTAAGCTGTAAGGAATGAGCCTGCCAAATTTCAGCCTTCTACCTACACGGGAAGTTGGAGAATTAGTGATGAGTGAGTGAGTGAGTCAGTCAGTGAGTGAGGGCTTTGCCGTTTATTAGTATAGATTACATATTTTTATATTTTGGAAAATATATTGCATTATACAAAAAAGGCAAAAATGTGCATACTTTACAATACACTTTCAGCTAACCGCTTGATATTGTAATACATTTAAAGTACTTAAAAGCATACTAGCCAACCCGTGGCGTGACGGGTGAACACTTCCTGAAAGACACAGTTGTCCAAATGGGGTGGGTTTGAGGATACAACTGTGAGTGAATGAAAAGATGGAACTCTGGAGAGAGCAACATACATTGTCCGTGACTGAAAACTGGTTTTGGCAGATACAGGCATATTTTTTTGAAAGTTTGGCCCTGTGCCTTATTAATTGTCATTGCAAAGGCCAATCTAACAGGAAATTGTCTGCGTGTAAAAGTAAAAGGCAAATTTGAATCTGATGGGGTCAGGGAAATCCGGGGAATAAGGACAGTTTGTGAGGTAACAGCTGCAATAGTTTTACACTCCAGTACATTGCGGTGAATGCTGGTAACAGTCAGGCGGGCGGGCAGGCGGGCAAGCCAACAAAAACACTATGCTCTTAGTATGGTATGAATCAGGTTTTTGTAGACAAAGGTTTTCCCTGTTCCTGCAGGACCATCTAAGAAGAAGCATGTTTGTCGCGGATGGGAATCGCTGTATGCAGCGTGTAAAACAGTTTGCGAGGGTGGACGCGGGAGGAGGGTTAGACTTGGCTGGCAGGATTCTGTCGTGCGTATCCCTACCCCATGGTCTCTGTCTTGCGTGCCATGGTTGACTTAGTATATAGAAAAGCAGCCGGAATCGAAAAGAACAATGAAAAGTCAACATGGCTCAGAGGTGCATGTGGACTGTAGCAGAGATGAAAGCGACTGAGGCTGTGTTTGTTGAGGTGTTGTGTACGGGCACATGAGCAGGCAGTGCGCATGCCTCGAGAGCGAGGGTGGATGCGGGAGGAGGGTTAGACTTGGCGGGTGGGGCTCTGTCGTGCATATCCCATGGTCTTAGAGTTGGTGGATGGGGCTCTGTGAGTTGACGGGCGTGGCTCTGTTCTGCGTATCCCATGGTTTCTGTCTTGCGTGCCATGGTCGGCTGCTTAGTGAATTATATATATAGATTTTAAAATATATATCGTGGCCTGCAGAGGGCGCTCCTGCTGCCCAAACCCAACACAGACGCAGGACACAAGTGCAGCGCACAAGTTTTTTTTTTTTTCTTTTTCCTTGTGGGAAACGCTTTTCCCTGTTTCCCACCTGTACAGCACAATTCCAAGCACTAATAAACTCTTTAGCACAGCACTCTCTTTTCTCTCAGTCTGCCTCCACTTCTCCTCCTGGCAAGCTTTGTCCTCCACCTCCCGACTCTTTGCTCTTGGAGTAATGGCGACTGGCTCCTTTTATAGGGCACCCAGAAGTGCTCCAGGTGTCTGGTGATCTTCTTCCGGCAGCACTTCAGGGTGTGGTGGAGGTGCTGCGCCAAAGGGCTCATCTGTTCCTGCAATGCCCCCTGGCAGCCCGAATGGAAATCCAGTAGGGCTGCTCCAAACTCCAACTCCCTAGGAGCCTTGTGGTAGTCCAATACTCCGCTGCAACCCCGGGGATGCCCTTTAACGTTCCAGGGGAGGTAATGCCCTGAATATGCTCTCTCTTCCGTTCCTACCACTATATAGGCGTTCCAGCCAGGCAAGGGCCCCAGTCATACGTCACGATGCCCATATAGGTAGTAAAATTTTTTTTTTTACATGTATTTCATTTATGTAAGCGATTGTCATACACACGAGCCCGGGGATTGTCTCACGATTATTGGTGGGGTGAAACACGGAGAGGAGAGAAGCAGGGTAAGACCACAGAATGGAGCAGAAGGCACCAGAAAATGAATGACATCACTTCCAGGACTGACACCGCTAGCCCCGCCTCTTCTTTATTTTTGTGATATGGTGCCTTTTCATTGAGAACACCTACCCAAGATGCATTGTACTTGTAATACAAATGTGATTGGATACTTGGCAGGCTAACATTGCTCTAATGGTGCTGTAAGAGCCAATCTTAGAAAGTTTATGCTTTAAGTTAAACTCAAATTAGTATTTGCTTAATCTGAATAGGGAGTTTTCATGTTCTCCCCGTGTCTGCGTGGGTTTCCTGCAGGTGCTCTGGTTTCCTCCCACAGTCCAAAAACATGCAGGTTAGGTGCAGTAGTGATCATAAATTGTCCCTAGTGTGTGCTTGGTGTGTGTGTGTGTGTGCCCTGCGGTGGGCTGGCACCCTGCCCGGGGTTTGTTTCCTGCCTTGTGCCCTGTGTTGGCTGGGATTGGCTCCAGCAGACCCCCGTGACCCTGTAGTTAGGATATAGCGGGTTGGATAATGGATGGATTAATCTGAATAGAATATAGTTTTCTTTCATTGCCATTGACAGTGGTGTGTCTTTTACCCCCAGTAAGTTCATATGAGGTAGAACTTTCTTGCTATAACTACAATACAGAGTGTTAACTGAGTCAGTTGTTGTGGAGAATTTTTCCAAGTGCTAGCAGGGACTGAAAGACCCATTTACAGTAAGAAAATGGGAGAAGCATACAGTTTTCTGACAGTTTAGAAATGGTTCAGCTGTATAGGCAAACTTAAAGAAATGAAACAAGATACATAAGCTGTGATGGACGGCCAGGGATCTTGCCTAGATGGGACGCCCTTTTGAAGAGAAGACCGGGGGAATGGGCGTACTACCAGCAGTACCTCCCCCCAGACATGAGAGGGCAGCTCCCCCTTGGTTTACACTGGGGCCATGGAATTGGAGCTCAGAAGCTCAACCCAGTGGGGTTCTGTGGCCATCAGCAGGGGGTGCCTTGACAGCTCCAGAGTCTGGGCATGCAGCACTTCTGCCACACCCGTAAGTGCCGCCGGATGTCAATCGGGAGACACCTGGGGCACTTCCTGGTGCAGTATAAAGGAGGCCGCCTCGCTCCATTCGGGAGGCCAGAGTCGGGTGGAAGGTGGACGAAGCTTAGGAGGAAAGGAGTAGAGGCGGCAGAAGGAAAGAAGGACTGAGTACTGTGATGATTTGTGCACTGTGAGAAATAAACGTGTGTTTTTTTGGACATTCTGAGTCCATGTCTGTCTGTGTCCGGAGCTAGACTTCTACAAAGCTTTGAACAGAATTTTTCTTAAACAAGAACATTTCTGTTCTTGCAATACCAATCTTTTCTCTATTTTTGTGTGAACTGTTTTACTTTGAATTTTTACTAAAGCTTTTTAAATCAAAGAAAGTTTGCCTGTGGAATCATTTTAACGTGTCATGCCTTTTGCCAGAATCCCATGAAACAAACTGAAGCTGCAGAACTCATGTTCATTTTGGGTAAAACGCAGCCACAGGTGCGTAATACTGGGTTGTGTGGTTGCTCATTGAGCTGCTGCATGATAAAGAACCATTGCATTCTGGGAAGGATTCTTTGGGATTTGAAAATATTACAAATACGAGGACAAAACAGGACTCTTTAAAGTGTAGTAGGCAGGATTGAAGCAGATCGAGAAAACCAGAGCTGAGCCTAAGCCATTGTCTCGTAAGAGTGCTTATAAAATCAAGAGGCCATCGGTATTTCACTTATCTCTTCATGATTATTCACGGAACATGTTAGAGATCTAAATAAATAAAGGTGCTTTCTGGAACGTTTGGAGAACCACTTGGTATCACTCTGAAAAACCACTATGGCAGGGTGATTTATAAGTGTGCAAATCATCCATTACAGAATCATGACCAGCAATTACTTATTTTTGTTGGGACTTAGCACAAGATGGAAACTAAACTGGGATAGCATGCCAGTCCATGGCCAGGCACACTCCCGCACATGCCCACAGTCACTCATATGAGACCACGTTTGAGTCTCTACTACACCTGACCTGCATATTTTTTGGGAATGGAAGAGGAAACCCAAAGACACATCATCCTGCGATGTTACAGCTTCAAGAACATCCCAAGGCGCTGACACACACGTGCGATTGGGAGGCAGCTAAAGGACCTGAATAAGAATAGTTCCATGCTAGACCAGGGGGTGGCAAGGTGCACTGACTTTCTCTCTAAATCCTCCGCAGACCATCCATGGGAAATCCCTTCTGCTTCCGGTGCCATTGATGATGTCACTTCCGGTTCCGTCGCACACGATAATGTCATTTATGGGCCTGATGATGTCACTTCCAGTTTCCAGAGCATATGATGATATCACTTCCAGCCCAGATGCCATCACTTCCGGTTCTGGTCCTGATGATGTCACTTCCAGTCCAGATGCCATCACTTCCGGTTCTGATCTTGATGATGTCACTTCCAGTCCAGATGCCATCACTTCCGGTTTCCAGAGCATATGATGATATCACTTCCAGCCCAGATGCCATCACTTCTGGTTCTGGTCCTGATGATGTCACTTCCAGTCTAGATACCACCACTTCCGGTTCTGGTCCTGATGATGTCACTTCCAGTCCAGATGTCATCACTTCTGGATCTGATCCCAATGATGTCACTTCCAGTCCAGATGCCATTACTTCCGGTTCTGGTCCTGATGATGTCACTTCCAGTCCAGATGCCAT
>JANRMT010062814.1:16498150-16513520 GCA_026402145.1 Polypterus bichir lapradei | reverse complement strand
GATGATGTCACTTCCAGTCCAGATGCCATCACTTCCGGTTCTGGTCCCTATGATGTCACTTCCTGTCTCGGCCTTTAAAGCCGCCATTTTTACCTCCTTAAATTAGTTCTGTTTTGGACTTGAACCCGAACACAACTCAAAAACAAACCCATTTTGCAGCCAGGGCACAATATACGGGTGGCTGCCCCAAACCTTTTGACGTCTCCCGTCTATTCTTGTGACAGGCCACTTAGTGGCTGTTTTGACACTGAATTGACTTAGGGTCATGTGGAGTGTGATTTTATATCGCGTTATTCCATTGAAAGCACTAATCTCAAATACTTTACGAGTACACTCTAGCTGACAGCTTTCCACAATTAGGTTACTGGCCATTTAGATTGAACTCTCACTGAATCAGTCCTGAGGTTTTAAACAAAACTTACGACTTCTCGCTATATAACACTCCTCGACTGAGTGAACGGCTTCCAAAAACGCTCTATAGGTATGAACAGAATGAGTCAAAGTCACACCGTGAATCAGTGGGAAAAGGACAACTGGCAACCTAACGATGATGTCTTCCATTGTCAAAATCACCAGACGGCTCTTTATAGGGTTTCCTCTTTTCTGCAGATGGATCCCCTGGCAGGTTACAATGGATTAATTAATTCATGCACACTTGATTGTGATGTAGATTTCATTTTAAATGGATACATTTGTCATTTTTGCTCATCAATTTACACTTGATAGAACCATAATGCCAAAGTGAAAACATGTTGTCAAAAAGATATACAAATTTATTAAAAATCACAAACTGAAATCTTTCCGTCTTAGAAGCATTCAGACCCTTTGCTATGGCAGCTGAAATTATGCTCAGGTGCCCCCTGTTTACTTTAATTCCCCTTAAGATGTTTCTAGAACTTGACTGGAGTCCACAAGTAGCAAAGTGAAATGATTGGGAGGTCTGAACATAAAGAGCCCATCTTATGGGAAGGATTCAGGAGTCGTAGTGGACTCTATGCTATCAACTGGCAGGCAGTGTTGAGAAGCCATTAAGAAGGCTAACAGAGTGTCAGGTTATATAGCACCTTGATGTGTGGAGTACAAGTCACAGGAGGTTCTGCTCAAGCTTTATAACACTGGTGAGGCCTCATCTGGAGTCCTGTGTGCAGTTTTGGGTCTCCAGGCTACAAAAAGGACATAACAGCACAAGAAAAGGTCCAGAGAAGAGCGACTAGGCTGATTCAGGTCTACAGGGGATGAGTTAGAAGAAAAGATTAAAAGAGCTGAGCCTTTAGAGTTTAAGAAAAAGGAGATGAAGAGGAGACCTGACTGAAGTGTTTAAAATTATGAAGGGAATTAGTGCAATGGATCGCAACATTAAAATGAGTTCATCAAGAACACAGGGACACAGTTGAAAACTTGTTAAGGGGAAATTTCACACAAACATTAGGAAGTTTTTCTTCACACAGAGAACCACAGACACTTGGAATAAGAGACCAAATAACATGGTAGACAGTAGGACTTCAGAGACTTTCAAAACTCGACTTGATGTTACTTTACAAGAATTAAGTGGACAGGACTGGCGAGCTTTGTTGGGCTGAATGGCCTGTTCTCATCCAGATTGTTCTAATGTTCTAATAAAGGGGATACATTTTGAGTATTAGATAAAAAGATGAAAACCTTTCACCAGGGATGGACCTAATAGTATGAACCTAATGGAGTTTAAGAAGGCTAACAGAATGTCAGGTTATATAGCGCCTTGATGTGTGGAGTACAAGTCACAGGAGGTTCTGCTCAAGCTTTATAACACACTGGTGAGGCCTCATCTGGAGTCCTGTGTGCAGTTTTGGTCTCCATAAAGACATAACAGCACAAGAAAAGGTCCAGAGAAGAGCGACTAGGCTGATTCAGGGGCTACAGGGGATGAGTTATGAGGAAAGATTAAAAGAGCTGAGCCTTTACAGTTTACACAAAAGAAGATGAAGAGGAGACCTGACTGAAGTGTTTAAAATGATGAAGGGAATTAGTCCAGTGGATCGAAATATTAAAATGAGTTCATCAAGAACACGGGGACACAGTTGGAAACTTGTTAAGGGGAAATTTCACACAAACATTAGGAAGTTTTTCTTCACACAGAGAACCACAGACACTTGGAATAAGAGACCAAATAACATGGTAGACAGTAGGACTTCAGAGACTTTCAAAACTCGACTTGATGCTACTTTACAAGAATTAAGTGGACAGGACTGGCGAGCTTTGTTGTGGCTGAATGGCCTGTTCTCATCCAGATTGTTCTAATGTTCTAATAAAGGGGATACATTTTGAGTATTAGATAAATAGATGAAAACCTTTCACCAGGGATGGACCTACTAGTATGAACCTAATGGAGCTTAAGAAGGCAAACAGAATGTCAGGTTATATAGCGCCTTGATGTGTGGAGTACAAGTCACAGGAGGTTCTGCTCAAGCTTTATAACACATCTGGAATCCTGTGAGTCTGATTCTGGTCTTCAGGCTACAAAAAGGACATAGCAGCACTCAGGAGCAGAAATGGCCCATTATTCATTGAAATTTTCTTAAAATTTCTGATGAGTACGCGGCTCTCTACTTGCTATACGTCTATGATAATGAACTCTATCTAAACTGTTGCCAAACTTAATCTATACACTGTTGTTTAAACACAACTTAAAATTTGATGACATGCTTAGATATAAAATTTAATGAAAAATAAAAAATTAGTAACACGGCTTACACGTTATTAGAGTATATGTCAAATGTCAATGTCATGTCTAAGTGCCAGTACTCTAGTAGGCTAGTAGCTTACGTAGTTCACTGCTTTTAGTTGCCACATCATCAACAATATTGTTAGTGTCAAGTTTGGCTAGGATACATGATTGAAATGTTCCATTAACGTAACGATAAACTATAAATGTTTCGTCCTAATATGAAAAATTCCTCTCCTGTGCTTTATAACTTTATTTGATCATACTAATAATTGCAGATTAAAACCACTAATTATCACTCACACCGACGACCAGAGAACAATAAAATGCATAATACATAATCTAAACTAATTACTAGTAATTAAGAATTTAAATACTAGATATGTGATAAAATAAATTGCAATAATGTATATGCTAACTGAAATGTAGCAGTAGCGAAACAGAAATCGGCAAAAGGCAGTTTTCACCAAATTTTTTGCTGCAACGTTGTGTACTGACAACTAAAACAACTTGATGATGTAATACGTTATATTATATAGGACTATATAAATCACAGTACCAGACAGATAATGTTTAGTAGTTTAGAAAATTCATTTTAATGTCAAACAGTAACCAGTACATAAAATTTATTTCATGAAAAGGCCGGCATGTGACCAGACCAGAGTCCGGGACCCACCGGGCACTGCCCAAATGCCCAAATGGCCAGTTCGCCCCTGGCAGCACTAGAAAAGGTTCAGAGAAGAGTGACTAGGCTGATTCCAGGGCTACAGGGGATGAGTTATGTGGAAAGATTAAAAGAACTGAGCCTTTACAGAGATTAAGAGGAGACCTGACTGAAGTGTTTAAAATGATGAAGGGAATTAGTGCAGTGGATCAAGACGGTGGCTTTAAAATGAGTTCATCAAGACACAGATGGAAAGTTGTGAAGGGGAAATTTCACACAAACATTAGGAAGTTTTTCTTCACACAGAGAACCGCAGACACTTGGAATAAGAGACCAAGTAGTGTGGCGGACAGTAGGACTTTAGGGACGTTCAAAACTCGACTTGATGTTATTTTAGAAGAATGAATTGCCTTTAATTCACTATTGGCATGTAGACCTGTCCTTCTCAACTGGCAGAATCCCAGCTGACCTCTGTTAAGTCAGGGGGTAACTGATGTTATTTGAAATTGGAAAAAATCAAATTCTCTCTTAGAGGATCTGAGCAAAACGTTTTAAAAACCAGGCAGGACCTAATCAATAACATTTTAGAATAAGCATTTAAACTGAAGAAGTGGATTCTGTCCCCTTATTTATTTTAAATATTTTTATCCATTTATCTATATATATAAAAGTCAATGTATGTATGTGTGTGTGTATGTATGTATGTTCCAGCATCACGTCCGAATGGCTGAAGTGATTTTCATGAAACTTGGTACACATGTTCCTCATTGGTCAACTAAAAATACTGTGGGGTGAAATCAACCCTAAACCCACCCCCTTATGGGAAGGTTGGGGTTGATCTTGCGGTCTTCTATCCAGGTTATCATCCAGTTGACACTCGGGATGACCACCAGAGGGAGAACTGGAGGTGACTGCCAGCATTCTTTATGTTTGAGCAGCACCTCACTTCCCTGTTGCTTTTCAAATTAAATCGAGTTGGCCAGTTCAGAGCGTCAACTGGATGATAACATACACACAAGACCGCAAGACAAGCACATTAGTGACTATTCATTGTTTGTTAATTTATTTTTATTTTTAAAGTGGTGTATTTTTTTAATTATATTTTTCTCAAACAATTAAAAAAATAAAACACTTTATTTTTCCTCCCAGACAACACTGGGTAATTCAGCTAGTTTATGTATATATTTACTTATTTTTCCTAATATTAAGGTTTTACTCTTTTGGCCTAGCTCTCTTTCTCATGGGTGTGGGATTTGATTTGAACTTAGTTTTGTAAAAAAATTGACTTACTTGTATGGAAGGTTATTTGCTTTTAATAAATTCAATAAAATGTTTAAAAAAATAACGAATTAAGTGGATAGGCCTGGTGAGCTTTGCTGGGCTGAATGGCCTGTTCTCGTCCAGATTGTCCTAATGTTCTAATGATTGGTCATCATTTAGAAAAGCCCACATGTGTCCCTGTGTGTAGAAGTTCCCACAATTCACAATGCATGTCAGGACAAAGAAACAAGCTATGAAGTCCAAGGAGCTCTCTGTAGACCTCCGTGATCAAGTTGTGGTGAGTCACAGATCAGGGTAAGGGGGTCAAACCGTTTCTAAATATCTGGGTGTTCATAAGAGTACAGCGGCTTCTATAATAAGTTTGGAACCACCAGGACTGTTTCTAGAGTTGGTCATCCAGCCAAACTGAATAACCAGGCAGGAAGGACCTCGGTCAGGGAGGTGACAAGGCACCCAATGGTCACTGTAGCAGAGTTTCAGAAGTCCTCTGCTTTGTTTATAGTAGAAGAGCTGGAGACCAAAGGGCCTGTGAAGGTTTAAATGACTCTGAGAGCAGGAGGATGGGGTTTTCTGGACTGATGAGATAAAACATGAACTCTTTGGGCAGAACTCCAAGGCACTGCTCATCACCAGCCGAATGCCATCCCTACAGTGAGGTATAGTGGTGGCAGCTGGACAATCACAGAGAGATCCTTAAAGAAAACCTGCCACCTCAGACTGGGGCGAAGGTTCACCTTTCAGCATGACAATGACCTGAAGGATACAGCTGAGGCAACACCTGAGTGGCTTCGGAACAAGTACTGGGAGTGTCCTGGCCCAGACCTAAATATCAGTGGAGAGACCTGAGCATGGCACTTCATAGACGCTTCTGATTCCAATCTAATGGAGTTTGAGAGGATCTACCGGGAAGAATATGATAAACCGCACCCAATCTAGGTGTGCAAGGCTTCTTTGTCAGTTGTGGTGATTATACTCCGAAGACACGTGATATTCTATATGGTGGTCCACAAGGATCTCTCCTGGGTCCACTGCTCTTCTCGTTCTCCATGCTTCCATGAGGTCTGATTATCTCGAGGCATAACGTGAGCTACCACAGCTATGCTGACTTTACACAGCTGTATTTATCAATAGCGCCTGATGACCCTGACTCTCTTGGTTCACTGACCCCAATGTCTTACTTGTGGAAGTGGAGTGTTACTTGTGAACTCATCATTAGATATGGGGGTCTTCCCTGACTGTCTAAAAGTAGAAAATTCTTTGTTAGTTAGAACATTAGAACAATCTAGACGAGAACAGGCCATTCAGTCGAACAAATTTCACCATTCCTATCCACTTATTTCTTCCAAAAAAACATCAAGTCAAGTTTTGAAAGTTCCTGGAGTCCTACTGTCCACCGCACTACTTGGTCACTTATTCCAAGTGTCTATCGTTCTTTGTGTAAGGAAGTTGTGGTGATTGTACTTCAGAGATACCTGATACTATATATGGTGTACCACAATGACCTATCCTGGGCCTGCTGCCCCATTTCGATCTCCATGCTTCCATTAGGTCAGATTATCTCAAAGCACATGGTGAACTACCACAGCTATGCTGATGACATGCAGCTTTATTTATCGCTAGCACCTGATAACTGTGACTCTCGTGGTTCACTAACCCCCAATGTCTTACTTGTGTTTCTGAGAGGATGAGTAGTAATTTTCTCAAACTAAATAAGGAGAAAACAGCAATCTTAGTGATTGGCAAAAATGAATATAATGAGGATATTAGAAATAAACTTGATCCATTAGGACTAAAAGTCAATACAGAGGTAAAGAATTTAGGGTAACTATTGACTCTGACATAAATTTTAAATCACATAGTAATCAGATCACTAGGACAGCATTTTTTCACTTAAGAAATATAAAAAAGTTAGACCTCTTATATCATTGCAAGATGCTGAGAAATGAGTTCACGCTTTTATTTTTTAGTCGACTAGATTACTGTAAACCTTTCCTCTCAGGACGATCCATAAAAGATCAATCAATTCAAGGAGTGCAGAATTGAGCTGCTAGAATCTCAACTAGGAAAAGAAAATCTGAGCACATCACCCCATTCTTAGCATCACTACACTGGTTACCTGTGCCATTTAGAATTGACTTTAAAATACTGCTTATAGTTTACTTTTTCTTCTTCTTCTTTTGGCTGCTCCTGTTAGGGCTCCTGTAACGGATCATCTTATTCCAAATCATCCTGTCCTCTCCATCTTGCTCTGTCACACCCATCATCTTCATGTCCTCTCTCAGCACATCCATTAACCTTCACTTAGGCCTTCCTCTTTTCCTCTTCCCTGGCTGTTCTATCCTTAGCATCCTTCTCCCAATATACCCCTCTGCAAATGTCCACACCAATGCAATCTCACCTCTCTGACTTTGTCTCTGTCAGCTGTCCAACTTGAGCTGACCCTCTAATGTCCACATTTCTAATCCTGTCCATCCTCGTCACACCCAGTGCAAATCTTAACATCTTCAACTCTGCTACCTCCAGTTCTGTCTCCTGCTTTCTGGTCAGTGCCACCGTCTCCTGCCCATATAACATAGCTGGTCTCACTACCGTCCTGTAGACCTTCCCTTTCACTCTTGCTGATACCCGTCTGTCACATATCACTCCTGACACTCTTCTCCACTCCATCCTATACTTCAGAATGCCTCTCACCTTACACTCCAAATCATAACCTTAGATCTTCAAATGAGAATTTGAATTCCAAGAACTAAACTTAAAAAAAGAGCTGAGGTGGCCTTCTGCTGTTATGCACCTCAAATCTGGAAAAGCTGAACGATAAAAATTCACCAGGCTAATACAATGGAGCACTTTAAAAAACTGATAAAAACACATTATTTTAACATGGCTTTCTCATAGCTTCATTTTAGTGTAACTCTGATATTCTGAATATGCATTGAATTATCAATATCATGCCTGGTGGCTCCACAATCCGTACTAACTCCTATTTTCTCTTCTGTTCTTTTTCTGGTTTTCTGTGGTGCCGCTCTGCGCCACCACCACCTGAATAAAGCACCGTGATGCCCCCTACATTGATGGATCGAAGGCCAGATGTACACATGACCATCATCATCTAATTCTTCCATGTGAAGCCTGAAAACCATGAGGACTGCTTGAGATCATTTTTGTGAGGTAGAATGCCTAGAGGGGGCTGGCTAGGTGGTCTTGTGGCCTCAGAACCGCTGCAGATTTAGTTTTTTTTTCTCCAGCCCTCAATTTGGTGACGTTTCTGTGAAAACGATTTCACTTTGTCCTTATGGGTTATTGAGTGCAGACTGATGGGAAAAAATAGCAAATTTATCCATTTCAAATTAAATCTGGGAGGTGAGCATGCACAGATAACGGTTTGCCACACTCACCACACGACATCATAACTCCCAGATTGGGACCCAAGTGCAGCAGGTGACCCCTCAGCAGCACACTGAATAGTGGGAAATTTTTATGGTGGCTGGAGTGTCAATCCTGCCAGAATCCCCCAAGTTTTCCCTGTAAGTTGGAGGACCTGCTTGCAGGGATGGATGCCGATTAACATCGAAACGACAAATAAAAAGAAGACAAACTGTAATCCATTGTATCAAATGCTGCTACTCTTTCATTGAAGGAAGTCACAGATCATAGCTGTTCAGCCAGGTACAGTACATAAAGCAGTAAGCGATTTAGGAGTTTCCATCATCCACCTTCCAGGGCTGTCGGGACTCACCGACTGTTTTGGTTCTGTGAGGGATGGCCGGCAGCAAAAGATGGAAGGATGGGGGACGGTGGCTGCTTTAGGGAACTGCCTACCTCAGAATGCTAGATGGCCGCTCCCCTGGTTTACAGCGGCCCACAGGGCACCATGGGAGTTTGATATCTCAGCTCTGTTGGGTACCATGGATACCACCGGGGATGCCATTAAAAGAGACATATGGCATGACCTGGAAGTGCTTGTAGACCACGTGGACGGAAGAACAGAAACCAATTCCTGAGCAAGCTCTGCACTGGTGGTGCCCTGCAATCCTGAGCCATGAATAAAGAATGGGACCAAAACATCCTCCCACAGCAACTTCTCCCAACCATCCAAGAACAGTTTGGTGATCAACAATAAACAATCCAGAACTGTGTTATAAGGCAAAAATGATAACTAAGTGCCACAAGTAACAAAACATCAAAATTTGAGGTCCATGGCCAGGGAACTCCCCAGACTTTAATCCCATTGAGAACTTGTGGTCAATTCTCAAGAGCCAAAAACCCACCAATTCTGACAAACTCCAAGCATGTATTCTTCAAGAATGGGCTGCTATCAGTCAGGATTTGGCCCAGAAGTTGATGGACAGCCTGCCAGGGAAAATTGCAGAGGTCTTGAAAAAGAAAGAAGAGCCAACACTGCAAATATGGACTCTATGCATAAACTTTATGTCACTGTCAATAAAAGCCTTTGAAACTTATGAAATGCTTGTAATTCTACTTCAGTACACCACAGAAACATCTGACAAAAAGATCTAAAAACACTGAAGCAGCAAACTTTGTGAAAACCAACACTTGTGTCATTCTCAGAACGTTTGCCCATGACTGTACAGATGCCCTTTCATAGACTGGCATCCCATCAAGGGTTGCTTCCTGGTCTTCTCATGGAACTGCTAGGTCAGGCCACAACACCCTTGAATGGAATAATTTCCATTTAATCACTCAGCAGACGCTGTTGTCCAAAGAGGTTGACATAATTGTGTAAACATCAATCTGGGGGGCTGCTTGGAAACAAGTGGGACCGGCCAAGGTGACAGAATTGATCATCCCAGTGGAGAGCTCTTAGCAAAATACAAGTGAGTTACAATTCTTAGCCTACACCTGCCACCCATCATAGCTCCTTCTTGCCCACTCAGATCTGCTGATAAATGGTGGCTGGTGATTCCACCTCATCAAAAGTTAGAAAGAAATTCACCAAGCGAGAGGGTCTTCAAATGGTTCTAAACACACCGAGGAAGTTAGAAGCTCAAATGGAGGTGAGCAGCTCATTCCACCAGCCCTGAGCTACACACAATAAGTGTTGGGACTGAGACATGATGCCATGCAGATTTGGCATCACCAGCCGCCATTTACCAGCAGACCAAAATGGGCGAGAAGGAGCTGTGATGTCCTTACATTGACGGATTAAAGGCCAGAAGTCCACATGACCATCATCATCAAATTCTTCCATGAGAACCCTGAATACAATGAGGACTGATTGAGGTCATTTATGTTAAATAGAACGCCTAGAGGGGGCTGGGTGGTCTCATGGCCTTGGAACCCCTGCAGATTTTATTATTTTCTCCAGCGTCGTCTGGAGTTTTTTTGTTTTTCTGTCCTCCCTGGCCATCGGACCTTACTTTTATTCTATGTTAATTAAATGTTCCCTAATTTTAATTATTTATCTTGACTTTTTCTCTTTCTTCATTATGTAAAGCACTTTGCGCTACATTGTTTGTATGAAATTGTGCTATAGAAATAAATGTTGTTGTTGCTGTTGTTGTGATGGATGGCAGGTGTTGGCTGGTGTCCCAACTGAAATTGCTTACCTGGCCTGGAGGCCGCTGTTCTGAATGGCTAAGAAGCAAGGCTGGCTGTTTCTAGCCTTAGGCAGGAGGTTGGCAGGAGGTGCCAGCCTCAGAGTGAAAATGCTGAACTGAAGATTCTTACCAGACCGGGTGGTTAGCATGACGGAAGGATGGGGGAAGATGAGTTATTCAGATCAGTGTCTCTCCCAACAAGCTAGATGGCATCATCCCTGGGCTACGGTACCCATGTGGACACCCGCAGGACTCACTTTAAGATGTAGTCTCATAGAGGAGCCATGTTAGATTCTGTGGGTGCCACCAAGGGGGTGATGCTGCCCTACTATGTTGGCCTTTCACGTGACCCGAAGGTAGCCTGGGACTAGAAGTACGTCAGGGTCTTAGATAAACAGAGCTGCTCTGCCTCAGGTGGGTAGAAGAAGAAGGAGGAGTGGGAGGAGGAAGAAAAGAAAAGAAGAGAGAGAGAGAGAAAGTATATTGTTCTTGTGCATACGTTTGAGAAACCTGTTGCAGGTATTCTTGGAAAATAAATTATTTTTTGAGTCCAGAACTTGTGCCTGTGGAGTTGTGTGTGGGATTTGGGCTGCTGCAATGCCCTCTACAGGTCACAGAGCACAGGACACCTCACAAGTGTCACAAGAATAAGTGGAACTGCAAAGTGAAGGAATGGCTTCAATTATCAGGCCCACCTGCTTATCCAGGCATTTTTCTAATCAGCCAATTAGGCGGCGGCAGTGTGATGCGTAAAATCCTGCAAATAACAAGTCAGGAGATCCAGTTCAGGTTCACATCAAACACTAGAATGGAAGCCTAGTAGAGTCAAGGTACGATAGACTCTCGCTGTGGACCTCCAGAGCTCCACTCCACTCTATTGAGGAAGTTCTCACTTTACATTAGTAATGACACCTGGTTACACTACGGTTAAGATTAGGGTTTGGGGGGAGGAGTTATCTGACTCAGGTGACAAAAACCTGCAATCCAATTGGCTGCACAGCAAAGCTACTGAATCGCAGAGCTGCGGAGGTCTGCCATCTCGACAAACCTCAACATGGACCAGAATCTCATAGGAATGTTTCCAACATCTCATGGAATTGAGGAAAGCAAAAGGAGGTCCTGCCTAGTCACTGGTATGGTGGTCCTAAGAATTTGCTCGATGAGGGTATGTAACGGCTTTCGCAGACCGCACTCTCCTAACACACTCATCAATTTCAGGGTGCTGCCAACTATCTGAACCGCAATGGAGGGAAGGAACAAAGCCAGCGATTAATGAGCACATCCATTAAAAAAACAAAACGCACTTCACGTTCATAGACTAAGGAGAAAACGGTTGGGGTTGGGGGTCAAAATTGGGTTTCACAAATTTACAGCCGAAATGACAACCAAAAAGGTGCAAATCCTGGACTGAAACGTACTTGACCTCCCAATTAAAGTGCTGTCTTTGATTCTTCCTCGAAGTCCTCCCTCGCGGTGACCATTCCAGTCAAAGTTGCCACTTTATTATCCCCACCCCCCACCGTTTCTACAAGCAGTCAACTTAAAGGCACCCGCTTGTCTCCTTTTCCTTTCTTTTATATTGCTTGCATATACTTCAGCAGACTGTTTTGGCAGCTTTTTTATTTTTTTATAATCTGTCAAGAATAATGATATGTAGGTGGGCTGCTGCAACGCCCTCTACAGGTCACAGAGCACAGGACACAAGAGGTGACATGAATAAATGGGACTGCAAAGTGAAGGAATGAATTCAATTATCAGGCCCACCTGCTTATCCATGCATTTTTCTAATCAGCCAATCAGGCGGCGACAGTGCGATGCGTAAAATCCTTCAGATAACAAGTCAGCAGCTCCAGTTCAGGTTCACATCAACCACCAGAGTGGGGACAAAATGTGATCTCAGCGACTCTCCAAGCGTGTAATGATTGTTGGCGCCAGACAGGCAGGTTTGAGGAGCGTCTGTAATTGCACTGTGTCCCAAAGCAAACTGGATTCATAAACATGACAATAAGTTTAGGGTTCTTTAGTGGGCTTTCACAGTCACCGGATCGGAATCTAATAGGACACCTTTGGGATGAGGTGGAACGGAAGCCTAGTAGAGTCAAGGCACGATAGACTCTCACTGCAGACCTCCAGAGCTCCACTCCAATGAAGAACTTCTCACTTTACATTATGTGTCAGTGATGATACCTGGTTAGGTTACGATTAAGATTAGGGTTTGGGGAGAGGAGTTATCTGACTCAGGTGACAAAAACCTGCAATCCAATTGGCTGCTCAGCGAAGCTACTGACTCGCATAGCTGTGGAGGTCTGCCATCTTGACGAACCTCAACACAGACCGGAATATCATAGGAATGTTTCCAATATCTCATGGAATTGAGGAAATCAAAAGGAGGTCCTGCCTAGTCATTGGTATGATGGTCCTAAGAATTTGCTCGATGAGCGCCTTTGTCAGACCGCACTCTCCATGTTCTAACACACTTATTAAGTTCAGGGTGCTGCAAGCTATCAGAACCGCAATGGAGGGAAGGAACAAAGCCCAGCAATTAATGAACACATCTACTAAAAAATCAAAAAGCACGTCACGTTCATAGCAGGAGACAACGGGGGTGGATGGGGTCCAAATTGTGTTTCACAAACTTACAACTGAAACGACAGCCAAGAAGGTACAAATCCTGAAGTGGACTCGAGCGCAGCCTTGAGCTCCCAACTAAAGTGCTACCTTTGATTCTTCTTCGAAGTCCTCCCTCGCGGCAGCCATTCCAGTCAAAGTCGCCACTTTATTATTTTTTTTACCGTGTTTCTACGTGGGTTGAACACAAGCAGTCAATTTAAAGGCGCCCGCTTGTCTCCTTTTCCTTTTTTTTGTATTGCTTGCATATACTTCAGCAGACTATTTCGGCAGCTTTTTTTTTTGTAATCTGTCAAGAATAATGATATGTAGGTGGCTACCGCTACAGAGGAGCTAAATTGTAGCTTGGGAATGACATTTCTGATTTTAACCATTACAGAGTTTTTATAAAGCTGCAGTCAATTTATTTTATTTATTCTAATTAAGAGCGTTAGGACTAGTGCACTGCATCAAGGCGCGCATTGATCACACCATTAATCACACTTTACAGACAGTCACAAATCAAGTTCTAACAGTAAGCCCTGAATCAGAGGCAATGAAGCATAAACTCCTTCACAATTTATGATCTTTCAAATTGCATCTTTTCAACCATTAAATTGCGAGATACCATAAATTTTTATCTTCTTCACTTCAGTCACATTATTGATTCTGCCTTGTGAAATATGGCAAGGCAGTAAATCCCGGCACTTAGATAAAATTTAAGCCTTGCCCTCAGAGAAGAAACTGAAAAGCACAAGGAAGGCCGTTAATTTGCAGTTCAGAACAAATACCGGCGACAATAAAAAATGAAACGGCCAACAAGGGATTCTCAGGGGCTCGGGGCTGGCCGCCCGCTGCCAGCTCTAGTCCTCGGCAACCTTGAATTCTTATTAGGCCTCTCGTCTTAATCGTGACCTGTCTGCGGGCTGCCGTCCCGAAGTGCGCTGACCGCTTCATCTGCTTCGGCGGTCATGTCCTCGCCAGCACAAGAACAGCGGGCACATTCCACTGCGGAGTTTAGGAGTGGGCTTTTTACAGGGGGATGAAGGATGACCTTTTTTATATTAAGCTGTACTTCTGTTAGTCATAGATAATATAACTCAATGTTAATTGAAAAAATAGATATGTACAGTATACAGTAAAAAAAATAAGACAGCAGATCTCGTATTATCCAAGCCAGAAGTTCTTGGGTGTGTTTGAGGGGTTGTGGTTTATTATAACATTTATGCTTTTTTTGAGTTTCTGTAACATTTTAATTTACCCTTGGGGTCAAATCAATTACAATCTATTATCTTTTATTATCTATATCAATATAAATATAAATATATATATACGGTATATACATACACACACATACATATACATATATACACATGCATATTGGAGGACCTCCCCACAGTCTCAGTCAAGATATGTAATAACCCGCCAAGATAAGAGGGGGCGCTGCCGCTATCATTGTCATCTCCTTCTTTCCCTACAGTGCCGAGAAGGAGGCGTCACTACTGACTACAGCAACCCGTCGGACGGAGCTCAACTAGAACTGACTAAAACTCTGCTACCCACACATGAGACACATGCCAATTTTTTCGTTGTCCACAGAAAATAAATTTCCTTTGCTGTCTAACAACCTGTCATTCCTGTATTTATATATGCACACATAAATATATATACATATATATATATATACAGTATATATACATGAAAGAATATGAACATTAATCGAGTATGGGATAAGGGGCTAGCGGTTAGTATAGCCTCATCAGCAGTCTGATTAATGAGTAGTCTAAGTAAAGTGGTTATTTTGCAGAAGATTATTCTTGGGATTTTATAGATAGATAGACAGATAGATAGATAGATAGATAGATAGATAGATAGATAGATAGATAGATAGATAGATAGATAGATAGTGTGGAACATGACCCGGACACAGACAGGCAGACACGTCTAAATCACCCCACACACGTTTATTTACATATTCCATATTTACAGTTAGTGCTCCACAGTCCCCAAGTCCCCAAAGTCCTGGCCAGAAAACACAATGCCTTCACTCTTCAGGCCGCCTCCTTGCCTCCTCCCGAGAGTGCGATTCCCGATTCCAGCCATTGTACAAAGGGAGGCGGCCCCTTTTATACAACCCTGGATGTGCTCCAGGTGCCTCCCAGCAAACTTCCACCGGCACTCCCCAGTGTGGCGGAAGTGCCGGCTGCGCACCTGGTGTCCCCAGTCCTCTTCCCCCCAGCACTTCCGGGTGTGGTGGAAGTGCTGAGGTCCAGCGCTCTGCAGGCATTGGGGCGCCCCCTGGCGGTGACCACGGGCCCCTACATGGTTGAGCTTCAAAGCTCTGTACGCATGGCCCCCAGGGCAGTCGCCCCCACATGGTCTGGGGAAGGCGTGAGCCCTCCTCCAGTCCTCCTGGGCGTCCCGGCCGGGTCGCCACCCCAGCCATCTCCAATAGATAGATAGATAGATAGATAGATAGATAGATAGATACATATTTTAGTATAGTCGGTAGGATAGATAGATAGATAGATAGATAGATAGATAGATAGATAGATAGAT
>JANRMT010062814.1:16473741-16498140 GCA_026402145.1 Polypterus bichir lapradei | reverse complement strand
ATAGATAGATAGATAGATAGATAGATAGATAGATAGATAGATAGATATTTTAGTATAGTCAGCAGGGTAGATAGATAGATAGATATTTTAGTGTAGTCGGTAGGACAGATAAATAGATAGATAGATAGATATTTTAGTATAGTCGGTAGGATAGATAGATAGATAGATAGATAGATAGATAGATAGATAGATAGATAGATAGATAGATATTTTAGTATAGTCAGCAGGGTAGATAGATAGATAGATATTTTAGTATAGTCGGTAGGATAGATAGATAGATAGATAGATAGATAGATAGATAGATAGATAGATAGATAGATATTTTAGTATAGTTGGTAGGATAGATAGATAGACAGATAGATAGATAGATATTTTAGTATAGTCGGTAGGATAGATAGATAGATAGATAGATAGA
Source organism: Polypterus bichir lapradei (assembly GCA_026402145.1). Taxonomy (NCBI): domain Eukaryota; kingdom Metazoa; phylum Chordata; class Cladistia; order Polypteriformes; family Polypteridae; genus Polypterus; species Polypterus bichir. The sequence goes on along the minus strand of JANRMT010062814.1, from coordinate 16,497,725 downwards.
TAGATAGATAGATAGATAGATAGATAGATAGATAGATAGATATTGTCCTTTCACACTTGCTTAACAAACAGGCCCAGGCCTAATGTTACTCGATTATGTCTGCCATTTTTGTAACTCACTTTGAATAAAACGTCTGCTAAGAAAATAAATGTAAATGTGGATGGCAGACTGGGTTGGGGTAAAGGAGTGGAAATAAAAGAAAGACCCAGCCAGCCAACGAGCGGCCTGCCATTAGAGATCTCTAGAGTTGAATACGCAGGGTACAATATGGACAGTGAGACGGGTAAGACGTTACGGATACTGTAACTGTTACATAGCTGATTTCGGACATTTCTTCATATCCCCCCTTAAAAACAGAACCTAAGAGGTTAGTTGGCACTTTTCATGATAGGTGCACCAACTCTAGGAAGAGCCCTGGTGATTCCTAACGTCTCCATTTCCTAATTCTTGAGGCCACTGTGTTCCCGGTGACACTCAAAGCTTTACAAATGGTTTGATCCCCTCATCCGAATCTGTGCCTCACCACAATTTGATCACGGAGGTCTACAGAGAACTCCTTGGACTTCATGGCTCATTTCTTTGTCCTGGCATGCAGTGTGCTTTGTGGGACCATCTATACACAGGGACAGGTGGGCCTTTCTAAATAATATCAAGTCAATTCAATTGATAGACACCACTCAAGTTCTAGAAACATCTCAAGGAGAATTAAAGCGAACAGGGGGCCCCTGAGTACAACGTGGCGTGCCAAAGCAAAGGCTCTGAACGCTTCTAGGAAGGAGAGATTTCAGTTTTTGATTTTTTAATAAATTTGGAAGCCTTTCTGAAAACACGTCTTCACTTTGGCATTATGGGTTATTGAGTGGACACTGATGGGAAAAAATGGCAAATTTATCCATACGACACAATAAAGTATGCAGGTAGTGAACAGCTCTGAATTACAATTAACACTTATATATATATTATTGTTATTGACACAGACCCCCGGACTAATTAAGTAACTGGGTTGGAACAAAATCCTGCAGCCAGGACTAAACCTGAGAACCACTTTGTTAAATCTTTGAAATTTTTTTACCTCTGCCGCCCGCCTACAAAAACTTCAGAACAGCAGACAGGAAAACAATTCAGCAATATGATGGCAGGGCACAGGTGGCAGCCGTCCTACTCCGCTCGCCTCCTCCATCGCTACACCTTTACCTGTAAAGGCGCATCGGGCTCCAGTTCAAAGGCGGGAATCTTCTCTGACCATGGAGTGAACTTCTTGGTATCTGGGTCGATGAAGTAATCAAAGACTGTTCCCTGGGAGGGGAATTTCACGGTTCTCATTTCCTTGGACCACCATCGGCTAAAATCCATGCGATAGTCGATGAGCTGTAAAAAACAAAAGAACAATTGGAGTTTAGAAAAAATAAAGATTTGGTGGTATTTTATGCAGTTTAAGATGGTAATCGTCATTAAAATATGCAAGAAATGAAGAATAACTGGTGTGACAGAAGGCTGTGGCCTGTGCCCGGCCGAGAGGCCGATATGTCAGAAGTCCCAGGGAAGCAGATATGCACAGGACATAGCCACCCCTGGAGCGCTAGAGGGCAGCCCCCCCTGGGTTGTTGTGGCTCCATGGATTCCCGCAGGGCTTCATGGGAGTTGGAGTTTGGTACAGCCCTGTTGAGTTCCATGGGGGCCACCAGGGCGAGCTGCAAATGATAGGGTGATTCCAAATCTGGCTAACGAGCCCCCCAGAGCACTCCCGGGAACAGCATAAAAGTAGCCGCAGTTGAGTGGAAGAGGATGAAGCTTGAACGAGGAAGAGAAAGAGAAGGAAGAAGAAAGTACGGTGTCTTATTTGTATTGGTGCTTGGACTTCTTTGGAACTGTGCTGTGGTGGGGAGTGAGGGAATAGCTCTTCCCCGCTATAATAAATGTGTGCTGTGAGGCAAAACGTGTGTCTGTGTCTGTCTGTGGTGGGGTTTGGGCAGCTGGCGGCCACACAGGACAGTAAACATTAATTTATAAAGTGCCTTTTACACCATTAATTACCACAAAGTGCTGTCAAAGCAAATCTAATTTTATATAGCGACTTTCCGACTATTGGACACCCAATCAAAAAGCTCCCTTCAGTTTCATTCTCAGAATTTTCTCTGTTTAGCACATGACATAGCAGGCATGATGGTGCAGTGGTAAGCACTGTTGCTTCATGGACACAGAACAGTGGATCCAGAGCCTTCACATGCTCACTGCGTATTGTATTGGTCACCTTCATGGCTCTGCTGAGATAATCAGGACCTCTGCGGGACGAGAGGAAGTGCCCACTTTAACAATCTCCTTTTCCACCAACAGCTCAGAAAAGCCACCAAGTGAGTCACAGAGCTGGATCTTCCCCTTCTGGTCATGGCGCTATGAAACCCAGTGGCCCCCGAGGAGCTTGTCTGTTTGATGTCTCATGTTTTACATACTAAAACAGAATGGAAAGAGGAAAAAAGGGCAGAGATTGCTGACGCAACTCAACTGTATATACCTCTCGTAAAGCACAGGTACAGCACTATCTCTGCCAGGCAATTCAGGAAAATTAGAACATTAGAACGTGAGAATAATCTGGGTGAGAACAGGCCTTTCCGCCCAACGAAGCTCACCAGTCCTATCCATTTAATTCCTCTAAAATAACATCAAGTCGAGTTCTGAAGGTCCTTAAAGTCCTACTGTCTACCACACTATCTAGTCTCTTATTCCAAGTGTCTGTGGTTCTTTGTGTAAAGAAAAACTTTACACTAATGTTTGTGTGAAATTTCCCCTTAACAAGTTTTAGTGTCCCTGTGTTCTTGATTAACTCATTTTAAAGTCACCGTCTTGATCCACTGGACTGATTCCTTTCTTAGTTTTAAACACTTCAGTCAGGTCTCCTCTTCATCTTCTTTTGTTTAAACTGTAAAGGCTCAGCTCTTTTAATCTTACCTCATAACTCATCCTCTGTAGCCCTGGAATCAGCCTAGTCGCTCTTCTCTGGACATTTTCTTGTGCTGCTATGTCCTTTTTGTAGCCTGAAGACCAGAACTGAACTCACAGGACTCCAGACGAGGCCTCACCAGTGTGTTACAAAGCTTGAGCAGAACCTCCTGTGACTTGTACTCCACACATCAAGGCGCTATATAACCTGACATTCTGTTAGCCTTCTTAAACTCCATTAGGTTCATACTATTAGGTCCATCCCTGGTGAAAGGTTTTCATCTTTTTATCTAATACTCAAAGTGTATCCCCTTTATTAGAACATTAGAACAATCTGGATGAGAACAGCCCATTCAGCCCAACAAAGCTCACCAGTCCTGTCCACTTAATTCTTCTAAAGTAACATCAAGTTGAGTTTTGAAAGTCTCTGAAGTCCTACTGTCTACCATGTTATTTGGTCTCTTATTCCAAGTGTCTGTGGTTCTCTGTGTGAAGAAAAACTTCCTAATGTTTGTGTGAAATTTCCCCTTAACAAGTTTCCAACTGTGTCCCCGTGTTCTTGATGAACTCATTTTAAAGTCACCGTCTAGATCCACTGATCTAATTCCCTTCCTAATTTTAAACACTTCTTAATGGCTTTGACTGGCAGTTGATAGTGTCGACTACACTACGACTCCTAAATCCTTCTCATAAGGTGGACTCTCAATTTTCAGACCTCCCATTGTGTATTCAAACCTAACATTTTTACTTCCTATGTGTAATTCTACATTTACTGACATTAAGTGTTATCTGCCACAAATCTGCCCAAGCCTGTATGTTGATGATTCAGCAGATTCCAGATTATCTACCAATCCTCCTATCGTGGTGTCATCTGCAAATGTAACCCGCTTGTTATTTCTATTCCTTTCCAAATCTTTTATATCTCCCTATTATAATAAAAAAAATCTTCGGAGACAAGACTTTTTATCCTGTGATGAGATGTGATCTTTTGAAGAGAGACACTTTCACATCCCGCGAGACGAGACGTTGTGCCAAGAGATTTAACTATGCACGGGGCCGGAAATAAAAGACAAAGAGTAGATGACTAAGTAGAACGTCGTAAAAAATTCAAAAACGTTGACGCGATACACATGCAGAGCTGGTTAGAGATAATGGAAGTATGAAAATTCGAAAGTCTCAAAAAAAATTAAGATCGCATTAGCGCAAACAAACAGAAATTATTACTTGGTGAAATAACAGAACAGCAAAAAGAGATCAAATATATATTTCTCAGATTTAAACTTTAAGTCAAAGACTTGTAGATTGTCTAATTTGTATTGCCATCAGGGAGAAGTAGTGTTTCTTCGTATCCGAAGAGGCGTATCCGTGAGAATTAAAAGATTTGTTGTTTGGTGAAAGTGAAATCCCGTGAGTGAAAATTTCAAGCCCTGTGAGAAAAGACTTTATACAAAAAGATTTGGAAAAGTCCCGCTCACATGTAAAACATTTACAACCACGCACACGGTTCAATCATTTGTCATTTGTGTGAATGCTATTGTCAGACACAGTCCGTGTAGAGAGAAAGAAATGATATTCACTCACGGGCAGTTATACGATTAGTTGTCACAATGTAATTCCAAACACAGAATCAAAATTCAATGCGATATGGATGAAAAGGTAAAAGCGAAAAGAGATTGAATATATGGACATAGGTGATATGACAGAAGTATGTAGGTATTGTTTGGTTTTAAACTTTACGTCAGAGACTTGTAGATCGTCTACTTCGTGTTGCCATCAGGGAAAAGTAGTGTTTCTTTCCAATGAAGAGGCCTATCCACGAGAATTAAAAGTTTTGTTGTTTGCGAGCGGCAGAAACGTGAAGTTGCTGGCGCGTAGCACAGGCATGGGGGTTGGCGAGAGAAGCGAACAGAGGGCAAAGCTCCCTAATTTATTAAAAATAGATTCGCTAAATGTGACATGGGCAGCCATTTTCAGTTGTATAAATCAACATGTTCCAGCAATGTGATCAGCAATTGCGGTCGGCTTATGTGACAAACCCCATGACTAGAAGTCGCATAAAGTGATATTGGCCTAAAATGCACATGACGATGAAATCAACAGCACAATTAATATCAGCCTTAATTTTAATTAGTACCTCTCAAAAGCTGGGTTCCCCCTGCAGGAACTTTGTTTTCAGGAATCATTCAGTTCCTGTATGACTCTGTGAGAAGTGTGCCGCTCCATCTTCACCAATAAGTGTCCAAAGTCCAAACTACTGAAAGATTTATAAGATGGTGCCAGTGCTTGGTGACCTAATCAACATGATTCATTACCCATTATGGACCTCATAAAAGTACTAGGAGCCACCTACCAGGAACTACAAACAGCCTGTGTTTCTGTGGTAGGAATACAACAAAAGTGTGTATATATATATATATATATATATATATATATATATATATATATATAGTCATATCCATAAATGTTTGGACTGTGATAAAATTTTCTTAATTTTGTCTCTGTCTGGCACCACAATAGATTTGAAATAAATAAACAATTACATGATTGAAGTGTAGGCTTTCAGTGTTAATTCAAAGGGTTTAACAGAAATACATAATGAGCCATTTAGAAGTGAAAGCCATTTTTATACATGGTCTCCTCATTTCCAGGAGCTCAAAACTATTTGGACATTTGACTTGACAGGCTCTTCCATAGCCAGGTGGGCGCAGGTCCCTCATTATTTCATTAACAATTAAGCAGGTAGAAGGTCTGCAGTTGACTCCAAGTGTGGAATATGCATTTGTAAGCTGTCACTGTGAACTCTCAATATGAGGTCCAAAGAGCTGTCCATGGCAGTAAAAACAGACCATCACTAGGCAGAGAAAACAAAACAAAATCTTTAGAGAGGAAGCAGAAACAACAGGGGCCTCATGCATAATGCCATGCGTAGAATTCACACTAAAACATGGCGTACGGACAAGAGCGGAAATGTTTGTACGCACAAAAAAATCCAAATGCATAAATCTGTGCGTATGCCAACTTCCACGTTCTTCCACTCCATAAATCCCGTTGGCCGTGAAAAGTAATGCACACCCCTGCTGCCACTTCCCAAACTCCTCCCAGAACTATGCCTTTTTGAATATGCAAATCAATATACTGTAAATAGCCCTTAAGCTCAGCCTTCTGTGAAAAGGCAATGGCAAAAGCATGGGGGAAAATAGAAGAATTTCAGCAAATACCAAGTGTAGGCAAGGAAAAACGTACTATTTGTTGGTTTAAAGAGTGGTATAAACAACAAAAGGAAGTTGATCAAGTGACATAGAGTGTCGGAGAAACTCGAAAGCTCATGTTCATAAAGTTGCACAGTGCCCGAAATAAAAAAGTCAGATATCAAAGTCGCCGTGAAAAGGCGAGTTGTAGCCCACCGTCTGAGTGTCATATGAAAGCTTATTAAGGTACAGAGAAAAAAAAATAGGCACACAGTGGGAAAAAAACTCGAAATGTCAACTTTAATCTCAACATTTCCACTTTAATCACGTAGTTTATTTTGTCATTAAAGTAGAACATCATAAACTTCATCTTTAAATCATTTAATTTACTAGTTTCTCAAATCCCATTGTAACTAAAGTAGCACGTTAAATGCTTTGTATTGTATGTGTTCTTCTATGTGCTCTGTGTTTCAATCACTACATGCTTCGTAAACGGGCTTTCTCTTCCTCCGACAGGACACAGAATCCATTACATTCGTAATATTACAGCTCTCTGAATAATTAAAATACTGAGATGCACTGTATACTTGATATAATTTCATTATTCATATCCTAACCCTAACCCTAACCCTAACCCTAACCCTAATTTCCTGCCTCACACAAGATGCTTGCTGCGCCGTGTGCGGCCTTTGATGAAATAATTTATTGCAGCAGTACTGTCTCTTTCAAACGTACTAACCTCCAATTCCTGTCCTTCCTTTTCTTTCTCCAAGTAACCAACACAATCAGCTCTGTAATAGACGTTAAGCCATCTGTAAGCTTAGAACTCCGATTCTTCAAAACTTTTAAGGAACATTGAAATATCTTCGTAGTACGTGTTTAATTATTCAATCCATCTATCCATCCAGTGTTGCGCCAGCCCCAGCAAGAATACAGTACGAGGCAGGAACAATCTGTGAATGGAGCGCCAGCTCCTCACTAGCGCTGCAACACCGTGTCCTCACATGTTTAATTATTAACAATATAGATTATTTAAATGAATTTAAAGTTTTATCTGTATAATATAATAAAAATATTTTGCTTCATTTCATCTTAAAAATGATATCGTCATCATATGTGAATATGCGCTTTATAAAGTGGCTCAGGTTGTGCAATATTATAACTGTATCGCAAGTTTACAGTGAAGTGATTGTACTAATAAGTACGGACAGTTCTACAAGGAGCACTTGATGGACTGATTGAGTGCGTTTATAGTTCTTGGAATGAAACTGTTTCTGAACCGCGCGGTCAGTACAGGAAAGGTTTTGAAGCGTTTGCCGTATGAGAGCAGTTCAAATAGGGAGCATGGCTGAGGCAGTGTGTGTTTGATGCTGTATACTGATAATTCTCTTTCCAATCAGCTGCTGTAGATGTGATTCCACACTCAGATACAGTGATATAAATACTCCGAGTGGTGCAGTGAGAGTGATATGGAAAAAGATGATCCACTGTGGCAACCTCTAATGGGAGCAGCTGAAAGAAGAAGAAGAAGGTGCAGTGAGAGTAACAACGCTAAAGCAGCTGTGGTATTTGGAATAGTTTGACCATTCCGTGGAACATTATATTGTTACAAGTTAATTACAATCAGATGCATAAAACTAATAAACAATATGCGGTTAATTTTAGTGCATTTGATAAAGCTGCATCAGGGATGTGGATCTAAAAAAGAAAGGGAAACCACACTGGAACAGTAGCACTGCTTTGATGCTGGGTGTCACCAGTTTGCAAAACCGAGCGGTGAACTTGCGTACGCCAGGGTTTGAGGTACCATGAAAATGTGCGTGGCTTTACACCAAATTTAGATTTTATACATCGCGATTTGAAAGTGGAAATGGGAGTATGCAGCTTTTTTATGCATATGCACCATTTATACATGAGGCCCCAGGAGTGGTCAAATCAACCATTTGGTCCATTTGTAAAGAGAATGAACACACTGGTGAGCTTAGCAACTCCTGAAGACCTGGAAAACCACAGAAGACGACTGTGCTGGATGATTGTAGAATTCTGTCCTTGGTGAAGAAGAACCCATTCATGACATTTAGCCAAACCAAGACCACTCTCCAGGAGGTAGACCTGCCATTGCCAAAGTCGACAATCAAGAGAAGATGTCATGTTAGTAATGACAGAGGGTTTATCACAAAGTGCAAACCACTGGTAAGCCTCAAGCACAGGAAGGACAGATTAGACTTTATCTGGAAGTATTTTATATAAACCTGTCCAGTTCTGGAACAGATTTCTTTGGACAAAGGAAACTAAGATCAATATGTACCCAAATGTTGGTAAGAAAAGAGTATGGAGAAGAGAAGACACGACTCATGATCTGATGAATACCACATCCTCTGTGAAACATGGTGGAGGCCATGTTATGGCCTGATCATGCATGGCTGCCAATGGAAGTCGGTCACTGGTGTTTATTCATGATGTGACTGCTGGCTGAAGTAGCAGATGAATTCTGATGTGTTCAGGGCGGCTGTACTGTCTGCTCAGATTCAGTCAAATGCAGCAAAACTGATAGGAAGACACTTCACAATACAGATGGACAAGGAGCCAAAACATACTGGGACAGCACACCACGTGCTTTTCAAGGCAAAGAAGTGGACTATTCTTTAATGGCCAAGTCAATCAGCTGACCTCAACCCAAATTGACATGCAATTCACTTGTTGAAGACAAAACTGATGGCAGAAAGTCCAATGAACAAGCAGCACTCGACGAAAGCCGCAGTAAAGGCCTGACAAAGCATCAGTAAGGTGGAAACACAGCACTAGGAGATGGCCATGGGGTCAGACTTCAGGCCGTCATTGACTGCAAAGGACATTCAACCAAGTATTGAAAATAATCATTACATTTATAATTATGTTAGCTTGTCCAAATACTTTTGATCCCCTGAAAATAGGGGGACCATGTATAAAACTGGCTGTCTTTTCTAAAAGGCTCATAGAATGTATTTGTTAAATGCCTTAAATTAAAAATGCAAGTCTACACTTCAGTCATATCTTGATTGCTTCATTTCCAATCTATTGTTGTGGTGCGCAGAGCCATAATTATGAAAACTGTGTCACAGTCCAAATACTGTAAGCCTTATTTGTTGGTCCCCTTAAGGCTCTTTGAAAAAGTGCTGCGTGCCCCCTGAAAAGTGACAAAATGAAAAGCAGTTGTCCCCTGGGTATCTGCCTGCCTTTGACATGCCATTGATCATGACAAGAGATCAAGTGTTGCTTATTCTACAAAGAGATTCTAAAATGGCTTGCACACTTTTGTTGGGACCCCTAGAAAAGACAAATAATTAGATTTGACTGATTTTCTTTTCTGTTTTAAGTAAAGGCAAGTTGACAGGATATGCCAATAAACGCACAGAGCATACAAAGTAACAAAACCCGCTAGTTCCTGAAAAACGTTCCTACGGTGGGAAAGCTGCTTCAGTGAGCACAACTATGAGGGGCTGTACAAAGAATCGCAAGTAATATGACAGGCGATCTTAATTTTATTTTTATATAGCGGATTTCTTGGAGGCCTCGGATAACTTTGAAATTCTGAATAGGGAATCAGAACAATAATGCAATTTAATTTTTGTGTAGTATCGTCCATATGAAGCATTTAAAAAAAAATCAAAAGCAAGACTTAAGGTTAAATGATTATTTTGTCATCAGCTTCCATAGTGATCACTGTCAAAAAATTTAGAACAAGGACAACAAAGCATAACACCACATAAAAATGGCTAAAGGTTTCTGGATACCCCTCCATATCACTGAGTTCAGGTGTCTCATTGTTAACAGGCGCCTCAAATCAAGACACAGCCACGCAGCCTCAATGGATGAACATACTGAAGAGCTCAGTGACTTTAAATGTGGCACTGTCATAGGATGCCACCTTAGTCACAAGTCAGTTTGTGACACATCTGCTCTGCTAGATCTGCCTCGGTCAACTGTTAGTGCTGCAATTGTAATGTGGAAGCATCGAGGACCAACAACAGCTCAGCCACGTAGTGGTAGACCATGTAAACTAACAGAGTGGGGCTGCCAAGTGCTAAAGTACATAGCATGTAAAAAATGGCCTCTCATCTGTGGCATCACTCACAGCAGAGATCCAAACTACCTCTGGAAGCAACAATGGCACCAACGCTGTTCATCAGAAGCTTCAGAAAATGGGTTTCCATGGCCGAACAGTTACACACCAGCAATACCAAGTGTCAGCTGGATTGAGGTAAAGGACAGCGCTTGCCATTGGACTCTGGAGTGATGAATCACACTTCATTATCTGGCTGTCTAATGAATCTGGCGGTCTCACAGCATGGAGTAGTCAAAAACACTGAATGTTTTTCAACAAGAAAGAATGCTATTAAGCGTGACAGAAACATGTTGTCACACGTGTGCCAGTTGCTCATTCTCCAAGTTCGGCTAAAGTAAGTAATGCCACCCCAGGATGAGAGGGGGCGCCGCTGTTAGCAGTCTTGTCTCCTTTTTCCCTCACAACGTTGAGAAACCACCTCTAGAGGGCACCGAGACAAAAGAAGCCCCGCCCCTTCTGGTCCACAGCCTATAAAAGGAGACCTCTCCTGGAGGATTGCGTCTCATTTTAAAGTTGACCAGGCTTCTGTGCAAACCCAAGCCGAAAAGTTCATCCCTGTAAAAATGTCCGATTGAAAGGACTTATCTATACTAATAAAAGGCAAAGCCCTCACTGACTGACTGACTCACTCACTGACTCACTCACTCACTGACTCATCACTAATTCTCCAACTTCCCGTGTAGGTAGAAGGCTGACATTTGGCAGGCTCATTCCTTACAGCTTACTTACAAAAGTTAGTCATGTTTCATTCGAAATTCTACGCGTAACGGTCATAACTGGCACCTACTTACGTACATATATACGGCCATAGCCTGCAGCTCAGTCGCCATGTGAGGCGGAGTTGCGTCCCTCATCATCACGTCTCCCACGTAATTGAGTGCCTGCCCATATAAGGCCGTCCGTCAGCAGCAATCCAGTAGACACGCTGCCACTAAATATTCGCGGGTGAAGGACTGTGCTTATGCAAACGAAGATGAGATGGTCAGGGATAGACTAGTGTTTGGCACAAACTCAGCGAAAGTGGGAGAGAAACTTTTAAGTGCCGGGTCTTAGCTAACGTTAAATAAAGCCGTGGACATCGCAAGATCGCACGAGATAGCACAAGCACAGCTGAGAACCTTTGATGCATGTACTCCGAGCGGCTCACGTGAACTGACTGTGAACGCAGTATGTAGAGAACAAGGAAGAGCTCCAAAGAGCGCTGCACAAAAAACGCATTACACAATTGAGAAGGCAGCAAAAGAATATGAAGCGAGTGACGCATTCAAGCATATTCATAAGTGCAGCTACTGCAGAAACAAAGCACGGTGTAAACCTTAAGTTTAAATTAAGGTCATAGACACGCTGCCGCTGGAGTTTGTCATGCCTATGACGAATACGATATTCGCGATATACAAGTTTAACGAGAAGACGCGGGGTATAAACGAGACTTTGGATCACTTTGTAATGGATTTAAAATTGCTGTAACGGAGTTAAACTTGCTGGTGAAGGACTGTGCTTATACAAATGAATAGGAAAGCAAGGTGTGAAGCTTAACTTTAAATTAAGTTCATAGATAGGCTGCCGCTGGCGTTTGTCATGCCTAAGACGAATACAATATTCGCGAGATACAAGTTTACTGAGAGGACGCAGGGTATAAATGAGACTTTTGATCACTTTGTAACGGAGTTAAAATTGCTGGTGAAGGACTGTGCTTATGCAAACGAAGATGAGATGGTCAGGGATAGAATAGTGTTTGGCACAAACTCAGCGAAAGTGCGAGAGAAACTTTTAAGTGCCTGGTCTGAGCTAACATGAAATAATTGCTGGTGAAGGACTGTGCTTATACAAACGAATAGGAAAGCACGGTGTAAAGCTCAACTTTAAATGAAGTTCATAGACACGCTGCCGCTGGTGTTTGTCATGCCTAAGACGAATATGATATTCGCGAGATACAAGTTTAATGAGAGGACGTGTTTGGCACAAACTCAGCAAAAGTGCGATAGAAACCTTTAAGTGCCGGGTCTGAGCTAACATTAAATAATTGCTGGTGAGGGACTGTGCCTATGCAAACAAATAGAAAGCAAATGTTACGTTATTTTTAAAATGTTTCCTTTTCTTTTTCATAACTTCTTTAACACACTTCTTCTCCGCTGTGAAGCGCGGGTATTTTGCTAGTTACTGATAAAAGATGCATGTTGAAGTGCTTGAATTGTGTTCTTTTTTTGCTTTTGTTGAAATTGAACATTTTTGTTTTTGCGCCATAGGCACTGTTTTTGTCCTGCATTCTCATTTCATCCCACTATAATGTAAATGTCAAAACGTCAACGTAAATGCAGTAGGAAAAGCACGTCAAGTGTCCACCGCTGTACTGATGCAGATTTAGTACACGTCCTTCATGTAATATGTTTTGAGACAGTCATCGACACACAGCCCGGTATCACAATCAATTTTCAGTTTGTTCTAAAACTGGCTTTACAGCATTTAATTCACACGCCATTGTGTTCTAGTGGAAGGCGCAGCCCCACTTATGAATTTTGATGAGTTATCTTAGAGTGGCAAAACGCAGAGAAATATTCATGATCTTTTGTAGCATCATGTTATTTCATCCACTAGATGGCAGCAGAAAACTATCCCAAGAGTTCAGGCTTTGCACTGTAAAGTGGGTCTTTACATGTGTGATAGATGTTCGGAGACCTTGCCCCACCGGGCCACCTGAAGACGGGAAGGACCACGAGAGGGGCTATATCTTCCCCGGAACGCAAGAGGGCAACCTCCATGGATTGGATGGGGGCCACAGAGCTTGGAAGCTCAACCTTATGGAAGGATGTGGCCACCACCAGGGGGCGCCCGGACAGCACCAGAACCGTGGTCCGCAGCACTTCCACCACACCCGGAAGTGCTGCCGGTTGCTAATTGTGGAACACCTGGAGTACTTCTGGGTGCGCTATAAAAATGGCCGCTTCACTCCATTCCAGGAGCCGGCGTTGGGTGGAAGAGGACTGAGCTTGCGTGTGAGGAGTGGAAGAGGCAGAAAAGAGAGAGCGGAAAGAGCATTATTGTGGCTAGTTTGTCCACTGTGGGTTTGTGCTACAAAATAAACATGTGTGTGTTGGAACACTTGGACCCCATGTCTGTCTATGTCCGGATTCAAGGTTCACACATGTCACCCCGAGTCATTTCAGAGACTTCCGACTCCATGGACGTTCAAAGAAAGAATGTGATTTGGGAAACCAGCAGAGTGAAAGTTAAATGAATTATAACAAGAAATCAATTGAAATGCCAGCCAACAAAACCTAGTCTTACCTGGTCCTGAAAGAGCGCACCACCAAAGGCCCAGACGCAAGCAAAAACAAAGTAGATTTCGTAGAGTTCTCGGGGAGAATCCGCTGGAGTATTCTCAGGTGTCAGGAGGCAATCGAGCAGAGAGCACAGAGTCTAACAAAGAAAAAGGAGAACAATAAGGAGGAAAAACTGCTACACTGTTCAGTGTGAGGCAGGACATTGAAAAGGGAAAGAGCAGTGGAGAATTTGGTGATGTGACAACAACATGGCATCCTAAAGTCCTGAGAGCAGGTCTATGAGGGTGGCCTACCTGCACCATGCTGATCTCAGGCATTGGGGTTATTGTTTTCAGGTTACATCTCACTTGTTCCAAGCAGTGCGGTACATATTTATCAAATAAGATGGTGAGATTTGCTCTTTCGGACTGTGCTTTTCGGGTATCGATCCAGCTTGTTACGTATCTGCAGACAAATAAGTAAATGTCCATTGGTTACATGGGCAACATCAGGCACAAGAATATAGCCAACCATAGATGGAGAACCACACCACTACTCACTCACACCTTCACCCACACCAGCATTATTTAAAGTCTCTAGTGATCTTCATCTGTCCATCTTTCGGATGTGGGAAGAAGCAAATAAGGGGAGGACGCAGAACAGAAAAAGAACTTGCAAACTACACGCAGGTATGGACTGGCCAGGAATAACACAACACGTACAATTTTACAATTTTCGAGGTAAACCAAAGTACCCAAGAAAAATCCATGCAGATGGGGTAGAGCATGCAAGCCGCCATGAGATCGAAATGAAGCCCAGGATTCAATCTGAGGGCTAACCAGGCCCCCGTGGGCCACTTATGGGAAGAGATGGATACACACAAAATCATTTCATCTTCGTGAACATCTCAGACTACCCTACATCACAAGTTTGACAGGTCAAAAGAAGACCAACAGCATACTGATGATGTAAATCTCCCATTCCACCACATCCCAAAGGTGCTCTATTGAATTGAGATCTGGTGACTGTGGAGGCCATTTTGAGATGATCTGAGCTTTATGACATGGCGTGTTATCCTGCTCAAAGTAGCCATCAGAAGATGGGCACACCGTAGTCATAAAGGGATGGACATGGTCAGCAGCAATACTCAGATAGGCTGTGGCATTGAACAAGTATCAGCTGGTACTAATGTGCCCAAAGTGTGCCAAGAAAATATCCCCCTCATCATTACACCACAACCACTAGACTGAACCATTGATACAAGGCAGGATGGACGTCATGTTGTTGACACCAAATTCTGACCCTACCATCTGAATGTCGCAGCAGAAATTGAAACTCTTTACACCAGGCAACGTTTTTCCAATCCTCTATTGCCCTGTTTTGGTGAGCCCGTGTGAATTGTAGCCTCAGTTGCCTGTTCTTAGTTGACAGAAGTGGCACCCGGGGTGGTCTCCTGCTGCTGTAGCCCACCTGCTTCAAGATTCGATGTGTTGTGTTTTCAGAGCTGCTCTTCTGCATCCCTCAGTTGTAACGAGTGCTTATTTGAGTTACTGTTGTCATTCTGTCAGCTCGAACCAGTCTGGCCATTCTCCTTTGACCTCTGGCATCAACATGGCATTTTCGTCCAGAGAACTGCCGCTTACTGGCTATTTTCCCTTTTTCAGACCACTCTCTGTAAACCCTAGAGATGGCTGTGCATGAAAATCCCAGTAGATCAGCAGTTTGTGAAATACTCAGAGCAGCTCGTCTGGCACCAACCACCATGGCACATTCAAAGACCCTTCAGTCACCTTTCTTCCCCATTCTGATGCTCAGTTTGAACATTAAACACCAATTCAGGAGGATAAATCATTTGCTCAATTACGGCTTTTAAAGTTGTTGAAAATGCTATAGAAGCATCTGTACCCGCACCCGCCACTTCTCCAGTAATTTGTATGTCGTGGAGGTTGCTTTGTTTTTTCAAATCTATTGAGGAGGGAATCTATGGTTGCACTTTGTTCGAAATCAGTGCCTTTTTCCGATTCATTTGGGTTTTGTTTGAGTGTAACAGCATTATTATGAATCATCATCAATTTAGCGTTTATTTTGCTTTGTGCCCCCCCCCCCCCCCATAACTTATCATCTATGGGGGAGGAACAAAAAGTTCAGATTTATCAAAAATTGTGATAGAGATAGATAGATAGATAGATAGATAGATAGATAGATAGATAGATAGATACTTTATTAATCCCAAGGGGAAATTCACATAATCCAGCAGCAGTATACTGATACAAAAAACAATATTAAATTAAAATAAAATTAAATTAAATTCCGGGTGGAATTGAAGAGTCGCATAGTGTGGGGGAGGAACGATCTCCTCAGTCTGTCAGTGGAGCAAGACAGTGACAAAAGTCTGTCACTGAAGCTACTTCTCTGCCTGGAGATGACACTGTTCAGTGGATGCAGTGGATTCTTCATGATTGACAGGAGTTTGCTCAGCGCCCGTCGCTCTGCCACGGATGTTAAACTGTCCAACTTTACTCCTACAATAGAGCCTGCCTTCTTAACAAGTTTGTCCAGGCGTGAGGCGTCTTTCATCTTTATGCTGCCTCCCCAGCACACCACCACGTAGAAGAGGGCGCTCGCCACAACCGTCTGGTAGAACATCTGCAGCATCTTATTGCAGATGTTGAAGGATGCCAACCTTCTCAGAAAGTATAGTCGGCTCTGACCTTTCTTCCATAGAGCATCAGTATTGGCAGTCCAGTCCAATTTGTCATCCAGCTGCACTCCCAGGTATTTATAGGTCTGCACCCTCTGCACACAGTCACCTCTGATGATCACAGGGTCCAGGAGGGGCCTGGGCCTCCTAAAATTCACCACCAGCTCCTTGGTTTTGCTGGTGTTAAGATGTAAGTGGTTTGAGTCGCACCATTTAACAAAGTCTCTGATTAGCTTCCTGTACTCCTCCTCCTGCCCACTCCTGATGCAGCCCATAATAGCAGTGTCGTCAGCGAACTTTTGCACGTGACAGGACTCTGAGTCATATTGGAAGTCTGATGTATATAGATTGAACAGGACCGGAGAAAGTACAGTCCCCTGCGGCGCCCCTGTGTTGCTGACCACAATGTCAGACCTGCAGTTCCCAAGACACACATATTGAGGTCTGTCTGTAAGATTGTCCACGATCCATGCCACCAGGTGTGAGTCTACTCCCATCTCAGTCAGCTTGTCTCTAAAGAGCAGAGGTTGGATGGTGTTGAAGGCACTAGAGAAGTCCAAAAACATAATTCTTACAGCACCACTGCCTCTGTCCAAGTGGGAGAGGGATCGGTGTAGCATATAGATGATGGCATCCTCCGCTCCCACCTTCTCCTGGTATGCGAACTGCAGAGGGTCGAGGGCGTGGCAGACCTGTGGCCTCAGGTGGTGAAGCAGCAGCCGCTCCATGGTCTTCATCAGATGTGACGTCAGAGCAACAGGCCAGAAGTCATTCAGTTCACTAGGACGTGATACCTTTGGGACAGGGGTGATACAAGATGTTTTCCAAAGCCTTGGGACTCTCCCCTGTTCCAGGCTCAGGTTGAAGATGCGCTGTAGAGGACTCCCCAGGTCCAACGCACAGGCCTTCAGCAGTCGTGGCGATACACCATCTGGATCTGCTGCTTTGCTGGCACAAAGTCTTCTCAGCTCTCTGCTCACATGGGCTGCTCTAATTGTGGGTGGGGATGTCTCACCTATGCTGGTATCAGCAGAAGGATGGTTGGAGGATGCAGTACTCCGAGGTGAGAGTGGGTTAAGGTGATCAAACCTATTAAAGAAGTTGTTCATTTGGTTTGCTCTCTCCACGCCTGTCTCGATGGCGGCACCCCGCTTCGAGCTGCAGCCAGTGATAATCTTCATCCCATCCCACACTTCCTTCATGCTGTTGTTCTGCAACTTCTGCTCCAGCTTTCTCCTGTACTGCTCTTTCGCCGCCCTGAGCTGGACTCGGAGTTTCTTCTGCACGCGCTTGAGCTCATGCTGATCACCGTCTTTAAAAGCCCTTTTCTTCTGGTTCAAAAGGCCTTTAATGTCACTTGTAATCCATGGCTTGTTGTTAGCATAGCAGCGTACTGTTCTTACTGGAACTACAATGTCCATACAGAAGTTGATGTAATCAGTTGTGCATTCAACAGCCTCTTCAATGTTCTCACTATGTGACCCCTGCAGGATATCCCAGTCTGTAGTTCCAAAGCAGTCTCTCAGAGCCTGCTCTGCCTCAGGGGACCACTTCCTGAATGAGCGTGTGGTTGTAGGTAGTTCCCTCACTCTTGGTTTGTAGTGAGGCTGAAGCAGAACCAGGTTATGATCTGCTTTCCCAAGCGCAGGCAGCAGGGTGGCACTGTATGCGTCTTTAACGTTTGCATACAGTAGGTCGATAGTCCTATTTCCCCGGGTGTTACAATCCACATACTGGGAGAAGGCAGGTGATGTTTTGTCCAGCGTCACATGGTTAAAGTCGCCAGAGATTAGCACAAGTGCCTCAGGGTGCTGCATTTGTAACTTAGCAACTGCGGAATGGATGATGTCACTCGCTATCTCCGCGTTCGCTTGAGGGGGGATGTAAACAATAACAACAATCACGTGTCCAAACTCTCTGGGCAAGTAATACGGACGCAGACTTACGGCCAACAGTTCGATGTCCCTGCAGCAAGTGGAGATTTTAACGTTTACATGTCCTGAGTTGGCACCACCTTGTATTCACATAGAGAGCGAGTCCTCCTCCTTTCTTCTTCCCGCAGGTACTTGCGTCTCTGTCCGCTCTAACTGTGCTAAACCCGGGTAGCTCCACGTTAGCATCTGGGATGGTAGTTGTTAGCCACATTTCACTAAAACACAGCAAGCTGCATTCTCTCTAATCTCTGGTTTTCAACATTTTAGGGCTCATTTATACTTCATGCTCAGAACACATACGTGGATGCATCCTGGCAGCCACGCATTCCCTGCGTTCATTTGATGTGTCCTCTGAGCAGGTCCTCAGAAATTAACGTGATGCATGTGTGAGTTGCAGTACCAGCAAAAAGTCATGGGTGGAATGCGACGTCAGAATCTCTGTTTACTATCGACACGTGACAGAGAGCCACTTTGAGGATCCTCCGGGATCGATGTGTGTGCTTCGAGGTGGTGAAGCAAAATGCCGACAACAAATGCAATTGTGGTGCTTTTATATTCAAGTGTTGCATATTCCCCATCATAATGTAATGATATACTTTAAGTCTAAAGTCTCACATGCCATCTTTTGTGCCTTTTTTTTTTGCAACTTCACAACAGCAACATAATGCACAGCACTGTATTTGAGAAGCAGAGAAAAAAAATTAAGGACATGGTGAAAACGTGTATTTTGTGATTAAAGTGGACATTTCGGCTTAAATCTCGAAATGTCCACTTTAACCTTGTAGCTTACTTTATAATTAAAGTAGACCGTCGTAAACGTCATCCCAGTTGTTAATCGCTACGAGCTTTGGGGGCTTATGCTGACCTGACAGCAGCGGCAAACAGCAATAGATCACCACAAAGAACACATTCAGTGTATGATATTCCAGCTCTCTGCACATTTAGAATCCTTAGATTTATACTTGATATCACTTTCATGATGAAATCCATTAAAGCAGGGGTGCCCACACTTTTTTGGCTTGCGAGCTACTTTTAAAATGACCAGGTCGAAATGATCTGTATCATATCAGGTCTAAATGATATATATACTGAGTATACTTTATACATAAAATATATGTTGTCATACCTTGCAAAACTGAATAACCTTTATGGCACAATAACAATTCAATACATTTATGGTGGATTTAATAATCGTCATGTGGGAAAAGGCTGACTCGCGTAAATAAGTAGAGCCGAATAATGCAGTCAAGGAGGTAGCTCTTGGAAGGACTTCTTATGCTTAATAATCGAGTGACTCACACGGAACGATGCTTCGGTGTGTCTGTCTTTGCTTTTGAATTCAGCTGAGTGAAAAATGACGGCTGTCCGATTAACTGCGATTTTAGTTCCCTCTCCTTTCTCTTTCTCAGATCGCTTTTCGGAAGAAATTCAGTTTTGTAGTTTTTATGAACAGTTCGAAAGTGCCTTTCCACATTTTCCTTCTTTGGAATAGCAATGATAGATTGACAGATCAGACAAACGCACTTCGATTGTGACATTATGAGAAAAAAATCCAATTCCACATCCAACCCATACCCTCCGAAAAAACAATTTTTTTTTAAAATCCCTTCTTTAGTCGATATAAATTGGAAGGCTAACTACATAACAGCCGGAGTTCTGCAGTAGCTTGCGCGTTTGATCGTGTGTGCGGGATGATCAGTGTGTTAGAAGAGAAGAGATCTCAGACTGGCCGCTCTGTATGTCAATCAAGTGGCAAATGCCATAGGGAGGATATATGATAGACTAATGTTTAAAAAAATATTTTTTTGAATGCAACGCGATCGACCTGCACTACCTTTGCGATCTACCGGTCAATCACGATCGACACATTGGGCACCCCTGCATTAAAGTATGTATATTACATTTTACAGATAAATCATTATTTTCATTTAAATAATGAATACTGTTAATGATTGCACACATAGGGGTGGCACGGTGGCGGAGCGGTAGCACTGCTGTCTCGCAGGGAGTCACGTCCCTAGTATTCCCTGCCTGGAGTTTCCATGTTTTCCTGCTGGGTTTCCACACTGTGCTCCGGTTTCCTTCCAAACATATTAAGATTCGGGGATTTGGTGCCGCTAAAATGACTCTAGTGTATGTGAGTGCTTGTATTCACCTTGCGATGAGCTGATGCCCCGTCTAGGGATTGTTTCTGCCTCGTGCCCAATGCTAGCTGGAATGGGCACATCCCTGGACTGATGGATTTAATCATTATTAAGGTGGCATCGGAATTTAATGGGTGTTCACAACACAGCGAAGCCAAACCTGTTCCCACCTGGTGGATTCCTCCAGATTTACATAAAGTACGCACGCAAGTATAAACAGTAAAAGGCTTGCATAGCAGGAGCATGTGTTGCGTCGCGTCACGTGAAGTATAAACCTGGCCTTAGGATTCCCTGATACTGAAATCATTGATATCTCGATGATGGGTGTGTTTGTCTGTGTCTGTCTGTGTGTCACAGTTTCTCAAGGACAGTCTAGAGCTAAAACAGCTAGATGGAAAAACACCAAACTCAAAACTTAAGCCTGTTATGAGATGACGAAATGCTGATTAGTTTTTGTGCCACATCGTGCAAGAAGAACCCTCAAATACTGCAATTCTGCAATTAATTACAAATTCTTCTCGTTGATTGCTATCGTAGTGACCGATTTTATGATTAGAAAGATCAACATAAGAGTGGTAAATAATTACTGAAATGTTCTAGAATAGTTCGGGTAACTTGGGTCCTAGGGAGCAAAGCCTACTGACACTCACATCCAAATTTTTTTAGGGTTTGGAACAAACCACATTATATCGAATCAGCATTAATTGGGGTCTTACTGTACCAAATGGTGCATGATGAATCCACACAGGTGTAAATGGGAACAAGTTAGATGAAGAACTGTTACCACTTTTGTCATTTGCATCTTATTGCTATTAAGGAGCCATTAAAAACAGGGAATGGAGCTGTTTAAGACTGAAATAAGCGATTAAGGGTGGGGAGACCACTAAAATGTCATTCGAGCAATACGTGCTTCAACAACAATAACTGACTTCTCATTAGGAAACAAGGTTGGAACAAAAACCTGCAGCCACTGCGGACCTCCAGGACTGACCCACCCCTGCCATAGCAGAATGGTATGCCTCATTGTCACGCTCTTCAGACTATTCATGGTCTACTTGTGCCATGGGGAAAGGGGATATTGACCTCAGGGAAAAGTTCTACCCTTATCAGGATGGCAATGCTTCAGCACAGGATGACCCTGGTCACTTCAAAGTGATTTGCATTTTTTTTTTTGTTTGCCCTCTAAGGAAGTAAGTGGACCAGCGGAAAGACAGGAAAACACAACCCACACCACCCTGCACTGTGGGAAAGATGCATTTTGGCCTGCAGACTTCTTTTGATGTTCACCACATGTGTGTTTGTCTGCCTGTTGAAAATAAGATGAAGAATGACTCATCAGACATTAGACATGTCAGGAGATGACTGCTTGTCTGTGTCTCTTATATATATATATATATATATATATATATATTTTTTAAGCGCATTTTTAAATGTAATAAGGAGTTTGGGGACTGTCCTAAACATTGTCCTTTGTCACTTTGCACAGCCAAAGAATGTACGGGTTTATCTCTAAGTGCTCCTAGATGATCTCTTTCCCCAAACCTCAATGCCAGAATCACATTTGCCACAAATTCAAAATGTCAGCCAGTTCCTGAGATATCTTCACTCAGCCACAGTAGCCAAGATGGTAAAAAAATAAAAACAATTGGTCTAGTCTGAATTTCAATATATGACGTTCAGCAGGATGAGATATTAATCATCTCAGGCCATAGCTGTTAGAGACATCTGCTCTCATGACAAGTTACATGTATCATTTACTCAAGTGTTTCCATTATTGTGTCACTACAGTGGTAACGTTAGGTCACTTTATCCATTATTGGTGTTTTCGAGTCACTGTGGGAATTACTGTGTTGGGGATATTTGTGATAAAAATGGACATAAGTGCTTAGAGTTACCGCAAGGGGCAGCTGGAACAACAATGGCGACTCTTTTACATTGTTCCTAGTCATGCACTTCACACATGCCTTTCCTCTGGTTATTATGTAGACTGTGACAGTCTGGGTTGGTTCCACGGTCCTAGGCAGCCTGAATACAGAACCATCGATAGTTGTAAACCAAGATAATCTGGGAAAGTGAGGGCACACAGAGTCAGCAAGAACCACTGTAGGTGCAAGTTCTTCTGTGGTTTTATTTACAAAAATATTTGGACGTGAGCATCAGTAGGATTTGAGCCCTAGGAACCAAGTTACTCGAAGTCTTCAATAACATTGCAGTAATTATTTATCACTCTGATGTTTATCTTTCCGATGATAAAATAGGCCATTACGATAGCAATTGACGAAAAGAATTCATAATTAATTGCAGAATTACGGTATTTGAGGGTTCCTCTCGAGTTCCTCTTTCCCTTGCATGATTTGGCTCAAAAACTAATCAGCACATCGTCATCTCATAACAGACTGAAGTTTCACGATTGGTATTTTTCAGTCCAGCTGTTTTAGCTCTAGATTTTCCTCAAGAAACTGTGACACAGACAGACACATACACCCATCATCGAGATATCAATGTTTTCGATACCAGGGGACCCTAAAACGTCGAGATCCGTCAATAACTGGAGATCGAAATTTTTGACGAATCTAAAGCTTCGCTCCTTCCCTATAGATGATAGGTTAGGGTTAGGGAGGACACAAATCAAAAACAGAGTCAAAAAAGTATTGTGTATCAATAAATAAAGAATACATAAAAATCCATCTTGGAGGATAAAAACTACAATTCTAAAATCCAGATTGAACAGCACCATTCACTTCGCTCCACTCAGCTCCAGGGCCCGGTCACTCTGACTCCTCTTTCTCTGTACTGCTATCCGGTTTTCTCCCAACTGTTCGCCTCTCCAGCTATCCTCCAGACCATCTTCTTTTGACTCAAGCAATTATCCTTCTTGATTTTGCCACACGGGCTCCCTTTATAGCACCCGTCACGTGCGGTGAGGGTGCAGTGATCCACCTACTCCCGATATGTGAATGAAGCACTTGACCAATCAGCCCACATTTACACACGAATGCGCAATCAGCCAAGCACCCCAATCAACCTCAGAGTGGCGCATGCACATTCACACCTGTACCTGCACCTGCCTGGGACCGGCACGCTATGGGTCTCTGCATTGTTTATTTAACGTCACATCACGAACTTCACTCGTCACAAACAGAAATGTTCAAAACATTAGGGTAGTCGAGGCAAATATGTCACTATTTATATGTGATGAAAGATGTGAAGTCCACAATGATTTATTGTGAGGAAAGAGTGTAGCGACTGTAAGACACTCATATTCATACTGTCACACATGTGCGCTTGGGAGTTAACCAAAGGGACCAGGAAACAACAATTCCATGCCAGGCCATGGGGCGGTGGGGTGCACTGAACCTCTCTCTTTTCTCTCCACAGACCAAACACGAGAAATCCTTCCTGTCCTGGCACCGAGGATGTCACTTCCTGTCCCGGCACCCTAGGAAGTCATTTCCTGTCCTGGCCCCAAAGAACGTCACTTCCTGTGATCCAGCTATAAAAAACCCTCATCCTCCATTCTTAAACAGTTCTGTTTAAGACTCTAACCAGTACACATTGTACTCTACTTTAAAGCCTTTTGCAGCGAGGAAAACTATATGGGTGGTTGCCCCAAACCTTTGTTGTGTGTCCGGCTGTTTCTTACACAATACATACATACATATATATACATACATACATATATATACATACATATATATATATATATATATATATA
>JANRMT010062814.1:16435411-16463125 GCA_026402145.1 Polypterus bichir lapradei | reverse complement strand
TAATATTTTGTTGACAACTGCCTTGCTTTTTTTCCCCCTTACAATTATGCAGGGGTCACCAGGTGGTGTCCCTAACTCTTTTATCATTGTTTGAGCTTTCATTACAAAATATAAACCTATTACCTGTGTTACCTGGCAACACCCAAAAAATTTCATAAGACAATGGTGTCAGTTATAGTGTCATTGGTTAATCGGGAACATCAGAAATATTACGTAACTACATGTCATGATTCGGTCAGCAATTTTCCCCTGGCTGGGATTCAAAGTTGTGTTTCTTGTCTGTTTTGTCCAATTTGGTGCTATTTATTAATATTTCTCTTGTTTATTATGTACATTTTTCTTTGTGTCTATGTGTGGAAAACGCCTAGATTATGTCACATGTGTTCTGTGAGTGGTTCCCCAAGAGGTGGGGCCACCTGCCAATCACTGCCAGGACCTTCCCTCCATCCTATATAGTGGAGGGTCTTGCAGAGTTCCTGGTGGTTCATTTCAAATGTACTTGGAAGTGGAGCGTTACTTGTGAACGGGAGTCTTCCCTGACCATCTAAAGGTAGAAAATTGTTTGTTAGTTGTGGTGATTGTACTTCAGAGATACTTGATACTATATACTGTACTATACTTGATACTATATATGGTGGTCCACAAGGATCTCTCCTGGGTCTACTGCCCCATTAAAATCTCCATGCTTCCAGTAGGTCAGATTACCTCAAAGCACATGGTGAACTACCACAGCTATGCCGACAACACACAGCTTTATTTATCGCTAGCGCCTGATGACCCTGACACTCTTGGCTCTCTGATCTCTGCTGTCTTAGTTGTGTTTCTGATTGGATGAGTAGAAACTTTCTCAAACTAAATAAGGAGAAAACACAAATCTTGGTGATTGGCAAACATGGATATAGTGAGGGTATTAGAAATAAACTTGATCCCTTTAGATGGAGGTAAAGAATTTAGGGGTAATCATTGGCTCTGACCTGAACTTTAAATCACATATTAATCAGATTAATGGATCTGCATTTTTTCACTTAAGGAATATAGCATTTAAGTTTAGACCTCTTATAACTTGACAAGACGGTAAAAAAATGAATTCACACTTTTGTTTTTATTCGACTAGATTGCAGTAATGCACTCCTAACAGGACTACCTAAGAAAAACATCAATCCGTTGCAATTAGAGCAGAATGCAGCAGCCAGAATCTTAACGGGGAAAAGAAAATCTGAACACATCACACCAGTCTTAGCGTCATTACACTGGCTACCCGTGTCATTTAGGATTGACTTTAAAATGCTAGTAATGGTTTACAGAGCCTTAAGTAATCTGCTCCATCCTATATTTAGCAAAGCCAGTCTCCCACCAACCCAAGTCGTAACCTTAGATCTTCAAATGAGTGTCTGCTCAGAATTCCAAGGGCCAAACTTAAAAGAAGTGGTGAGGCGGCCTTCTGCTGTTATGCACCTAAAATCTGGAATTGTTTACCAATAGAAATTTGTCTAGCTAGTCCTGTGGATCATTTTAAAACCCGCTAGAAACCCATAATTTTAATACTAGCTGTGTAAGCCCGTGCTGTAAAAAGCCTGGGTTCCTAGAAACTATTGAAATCGTCAGAAAGAAAATTGAAATGTAGAGATGTCAGGTAATTGAAAGGAACTACTCTGGGCATCTCTCTCCTTCATTTTGCCGACGTGTTTGCCTTGTTTGTGCATTAGCGGCGGGAGGAAAAGTAAAAGGGATACCATTTTGCCGATGTTAGCGGATTAACGACTTTGTCTTTCTTCTGAGGTTTTGTTTTGCTGATGTGCTGGCCTCGCTTGTGTTATTAGAGCCTAAGCGAGTTTTCTGTTTCCTCAGAGATGGAGTCCTTACTCCGACTCCACCTCTCACTTCCAGGCTGGACAGACACACACACTTTCACGCGTATATGTTTATATACAAGATGGCTTTTTCATAGCCACATTTCAGTTGTATTTCCTGATTGACTATATGGGTATAAAATGATCATATTCTTCAGGGACTCGCCGTCTCTACTAATCCCCACTCTTTATTGTTCTCTTTTCCGGCTTGGGGTGGTGATCTGCGCCACCACCACCTGATCAGGGCACCTTGCAGCCCCCTGAGATGATGGAATGAAGGTGAGTATCTCAGTTGTCCACGAGACCAACATCATCAGTTACTGTGAAACTAAGATGACCGATTTATGAACATTTACATTAGGTAAAGTGCCCATTGGGGTCTGGGTGGTCTTTTGGCCTTGGAATTCCTGCAGAGTTTCTTTTTCTTTCTGCCCTTCCAGCCATCTGACCTTGCCTTTTTTCTTTGTTGTTTATCTTTAATATTATTGCCAAACCTTACTTGTTTTTCATTGCAGATAACTATCGTTATGTCATCTTGTAAAGCACTTTGAGCTACACTCTTTATATGAAAATGTGATAGAGAAAGAAATGTTGGCTGTTGCTACATTCGATTTTTAGACCTCCCACTGAATATTCAGATCTAACATTTTTACTTCCTATTGGTTAGTGGTGGGGACGGCACGGTGGCGCAGTGGGTAGCACTGCTGCCGCGCAGTCAGGAGACCCAGGTTCACTTCCCAGGTCCTCCCTACGTGGAGTTTGCATCTTCTCCCTGTGTCTGCGTGGGTTTCCTCCCACAGTCCAAAGACATGCAGGTTAGGTGCGTTGGTGATCCTAAATTGTCCCTAGTGTGTGTTTGGTGGGTGTGTGTGCCCTGTGGTGGGCTTGTGCCCTGTCTGGGGTTTGTTTCCTGCCTTGCACCCTTTGCTGGCTGGGATTGGCTCCAGCAGACCCCCGTGACCCTGTAGTTAGGATATAGCGGGTTAGATAATGGATGGTTAGTGGTGTGTTTGCTCCATCAGTCACATGTACGTTAGAATAATATTAATAAATATTGACAAATAATAAAATTATTATCAAATTAAAAAAAAACACATTTCAGCTCATTTTCGTTTTCCTACAACATCACCAAATTTCAGTCAAATCAGTCCAAGCATTTTTGTGATTTTTGAGGTATTTAGTTTTTCTATTGTATGTTTTTTTTTTTAACCCCTAAAAATTGATACGAGGGTAAATCAAAAAGTAAAGACGATGTGAAAATTACACGCTAACCGCAGCCGATAGAAGCTGACACAATACAAGTCGTTTGCGGTGGCTTATGTACGGTGGCCCCAAAGGGCAAGTGACAAAAAATGTAAAGGTGTGACGTGCTCAATTTAATGTGACACTCACAATTAAACAAGGTGGCACACACACTTAGGTGACACGCACAATTAAAAGTGGTGCCGCACAAAATGAAACAAGGTGGCACGCACACCTAGGTGACACGCACAATTAAATGTGGTGCCGCACAAAATGAAACAAGGTGGCACGCACACCTAGGTGACACGCATATTCAACTGAGGTGACGCGCACAATTAAACAAGGTGGCACGCACAATTAAATGTGGTGCCACACAAAATTAAACAAGGTGGCACGCATATTCAAATGAGGCGACACGCACAATTAAACTAGGTGGCATGCACACTTAGGTGACACGCACATTCAAACGAGGTCATGTGCACAATTACACAAGGAGGCACGCACACTTAGGTAACATGCAGAATTAAATGTGGTGCCGCACAAAATTGGAGATGACGCATTCACAGTCATTGAGGTGACAACGAGTAAAAGTGTACGGAAAGGGGAGGTACTTGGCAAAACTAAAGGGGAAACACTGATTGGTGGCAGCGGTTTTTCTGTCAGTCCACAGGGGAACTTTCTGGTTAAGTGGTGTGCTCAGTGAGGGAAAGTTACAATGAAATTGTTGGCGATCACAGTTCATGATGGTGTAACATTAACAGGCAGACATCCATTTCTTTCTTGGGAGACAGTTTACGGGCTCAAATAAGTGCAGTTACCCGCCGGACCAGGGGTTGACGCTGCCCTCTAACTCTTTCTCCTCTCTTCCTGCAGAACTAGCGACGAATCCTCAACCTAACCAGCATTTCCGGTCCTCAGACATCACTTCCTCTCCCCGTCCTCAAGATCCCTCCTCCTCCTGATGTCACGTCCGGTTTCCCAGAATGCCATTTGCTACCCCCCTGCCGACTTTATATACGACCTCCATTGTTGTTCTGTTTTGAACTCCAGTCTATAAGAACGTCGTTTTCATTTCTCTGCTCTACAGTAAAATGGGGTGGGGATCCCCAAACCTACGACAGCGTTTTGTGTTTCTTTTACAGGGGATAGCCCAACGTCCTGCAGCTTTGAGGCAGCAGTGCTACCCACCGCGCCACTGTGTAGCTTTAAAGACTGAGTCCATATTAATTTTAAATATTTTACCCTGTTCACCCCTAATTGAGCAAGAGTACTCTAATTTCCGTGCCAAATTGAGATCGAACAGCAGCAGACTGGTCTAAAGGCGCCCACTGTTGAGGTTCTCTCTTTTGATGCTCTTCCTGATAACATCTGCTCTAATGGCAGCTTTATGATGCAAATTCCAAACTGAATTTGTATGACTTAGCAGCAAGTGGCGACAAAAGCAAAAATGCTACAAATGCGCTGGAAATCAACCACTCTTCATACGGATGGCCCGTCTCTGCCGTCTGTCTAAGTCTGATCCATGGAATCCAAATCACTCTCTGTTGTTTTAGAGAATGCGTCTCTTGTAGGAACAAGCTGTCATTTGGCCCGTGGTCATTCAGACCTTTATTTGCATGAGTATGAAGCAGTTTGCTGCGACTGTCCCAACGCTTCCAACAGGGGCGACGCGCTTTCAGTGTGGCTGTAATTGGCACCCGCGTCCTCAATGAAAAGCAGAGATGATCTTGCAGCTGCTCAGACAAAGGGCGGCCCGGTGTGCCTCCCGCCAAATTGGGAAGAGCAGCCCTCCGGAGAGAAGAATAGGAGCGGTGGAGGTGGCGGAGGCAATTACTGCCATTAACAAGCGGAGACCCCCCCTGCTTATGAGAGGAGCTCACGCCTCAAATCACCCGAAAGAAAGAAAGGAAGGAAGTCACCCGGCTTTTGGTAAAAACCTGAAGGCTGAAAACGTGTAGCACGGCCTGACACCTCAGTTTTAACTAAGCTCAAACCGCTTAGGAGACCTCGGGAAGATTAGCAGACCCTTCTACATCAGAAATTCCATTCAGGTGAAGCTGACCACAAATACTACTCTTGTCATAACCAATCATAGACCTGCCAACACAAGTAAGATGTCACCGCACCGTGTGACTGTGACAATGAGCCTGAACTGAAAAGGATGAAATGTTAGCATATATAGTGCCTTTCAGAGGACCTCAAAACAGCATAACTTATATGGGTGAACGCTTTGGGTGAATCTGATTACAAAGGAAGTGACTGAAAAACAAATCCAGTCGTGTGAAAAAGTAAATGCACCCTAAGAAATTTTTTTTTGGTTTTTTTGGACAATCATACAATCTCGGATGAGATCGGCCCAGAAATGCGGAAGGCTCTGGACATTTTTGGGCAGTCAAGGTTGACACATCTTTTCAATGTTGTGTGGTTGTCGGGAGCCGTGCCCCCCAGGGAGTGGCAGAATGGGAATGGTGGTATCCATTTTTTTTTAAAATAAGGCGTGGGGGGACTGAAGGGTATGGCCCAGCTATCTGCGGGGATCTCACTCCTCGAGCCTCTCTGGAAAAGCTCATGCCAGGGTAATGGAAAGGAGATTCCCACCCAGTCATGGAACCTCACAGCCAGGTGGAGCAATGTAGTAGCATCTGTTCAGGTAGTGGAATCAGGCAGGCTCTTTACCCTCATGGGGGTCCTGCAGGGGCCATGGGAGTACGCCCAATTGGTCTACAAGTGTTTTGTGGACTTAGAGAAGGCGTATGGCCGTGTTGCTCAAGGGATTGTGTGGAGGGTGCTGGGACCCCCAATTAAGCTTTAATCGCAGTGACAGCTGTGTCCACTTACTCAGAAGAACATTAGGTCTGTCCTCGGTGGATGATGGACTGTGCCAGGGCTGTGCTTTGTCTCCTGTCCTTTTTGGTGATGGACAGGATATCAAGGTGCAGTCGAGGGGGGGGCGGGCGCCCCCCCCAGTTTGGTGATCTTAGAACTGCATCCCTGCTTTTTGCAACCAACGTCATCCAATTGGCTTCACTGGACTGCACTATGTGAAGCGGCAGGGATGAGGATCAGCACTTCCAAATCTGACCACCTCCATGGACCTCAGTAGAAAAGAGGTTGGACTGTCCTTCTTAGAGTGGGTGGTGAGTTACTGCCTCAAGTGGAGGAGTTTATGAATTTTGGGGGTCTTGTTCACAAGTGAAGGAGTAAAAGGGACGCTGAGAGATCGGGTCAGGGTGGCAAGCGCAGTTATGTGGTTGATATACCAATCCATAGTGGTGAAGAAGGAGCCAAGCCAGAGGGTGAAACTCTCAATTTACAAGTCCATCTCTGTCCCTGACTTCATCTATGGTCATAAGCATTGGGTAATGACCAAAAAAAAGGACAAAATCGTGGGTACAAGTGGCCGAAATGAGCTTTCTCTGCAGGGTGACTGCTTGGGATCTCCCTTAGGGATAAGCTGAGAAGCACAGATATCTGGGAGAGGCTCAGAGTAGAGGTGCTGACCCTCCACATCTAGAGGCATCAATTGAGGTGGTCCGAGCATCTGATACAGATACCACCTGGACACCACCTTGCAAAAATGTTATGGGCACAACTTGGGCTGCCTTAATAACATTATAGGCCCCCGGGCAAAGCAGTGCACTGGGGCCCCCACCTACACAACCACTCAGCAAGTCACAACATATCAGCATGGGGCCCCGGGGCAACTGCCCAGCGTGCCCATGCGTTAAGACCAGCAGGGAGAAGACCCCAGGGAAAGACCCAGGGCTTGCTGGGAGGGTTATATCTCCCAGTTGGCCTGAGAACGCCTTGGGATCCCACTGTATGTCTCCTTTCTGATGCCACCAGAGAGCTCTGGTGATGTCAGCACACACTTGAACAGCAAGGAGAAAACCGAACTGAAAGTCTGAGGTTCAAATGAGAGGACGGGGTCACACAGGGTCTTTTTCAAAGATGTTCTGATCGTTTGCACATCCCTTGGAGCATCTGATTCTAATTTTTGAGGAAGTGATAAACGGAACATTTGTATTTATGTTTATTTAAATTACACAACAGACTACAAAATGGATACGTGGCATGATTTTTATTGTATTACCTCACCTTTACTTATAGCTAACTGTTTAAATGAGGGTCAAATCTGGCTATGTCGCCCTTTATTAAAAAGAAAAGAACATTTCCTGGGGTGACTAACTTCTCTAGTGCTCTCCACAGTGACTTCAATCCCAGTGCAGTTTTTTCATAAATTAGGGTCTGGAGGGTTTGCTTTTTTTTAGGGGTGACAAACTATAACTGAATAAACAGCAGAACATGAGAATTATAAATGCACTAAAAAGCACAAAATACATTTTTCTTTAACCACAATTTTCGTGGTTATATGCGACTAAATAAAATCGTGGGGCGCACATAAATTAATAGATTCAAACAATTTTTGAAACTTGTTTAGCATGGTGGGGATCTACAATGTTGTTGTTTTTTTATATATTTTATGATGAAAGTAGCTATTCAATTAATTGATTAAATTAATTAATTTATATGCACACCGAGATTTTATTTAGTCACATATAACCATGGAAACTGTGGTTAAAGTAAAATTTTATTCTTTCTAAGTGCATTTATAACCAAAGTAAATAAAATCCGTCCATTATCTAACCTGCTATATCCTAACTACACTGAATAAAATAAGGTGATGATTCACACTTAATATTTTCAATCTTTACCAATTTAATTCTATTTAGCCTATTGATCCCACAATTTTTAAGTTGAGGCAAATCATTTACAGTGATTGAGTGCAATTCATTTTATATTGAAGTAAATCTATTTTTTAAGTTGTTCTTCTTTTTTGGCAGTTGGAAAGCCATCACGCTTGAAAGTTCGACCAGAAGAATATACAAACGGCCCCTCAAACACAGCACACGAACAACCTAAAATATTAAGTTAACTGAAATAGGATTTTTACGTGTTATTCCCTCCACCATAACTTACTTTGGTACAAACAAATCTTTTTACTTTGAGATCTCAAACCAAATATTTCAAGCTACAACACTAAATGACTAATCTTAAGTTGCTTGAAAGAGAAAATTTACATTGAATGAACAACATCAATGTTATACTTTTTTCAGTGTACAGGGTCATGGGGGTCTGCTGGAGCCAATCCCAGCCAACACAGGGCACAAGGCAGGAAACAAACCCCAGACAGGGTGCCAGCCCACTGCAGGGTGCGCACACACACACACACACACACACACACCAAGCACACACTAGGGACAATTTAGGAACACCAATGCACCTAACCTGCATGTCTTTGGACTGTGGGAGGAAACCCACGCAGACACGGGGAGAACATGCAAACGCCACGTAGGGAGGACCCGGGAAGCGAACCCTAACTGCAAGGCAGCAATGCTACCCACTGCGCCACCGTGCTAAAGTAAATACTACTTAATTCTACTTAAAAACATTTTTTTATATATATTTTATTTTTTACTTTTTAGTTTTTGATTATTTTGCAAATGATTTTTCTTTAATCATTTTTCATGAACAGGAAACTTCTTTAAAAGTATTACATAATATATCTTCTTTGCAGAATTATTTAAATACCAGAAATGGCACACTGCACGATAACGTGCAGTGAATACACTTGACTTGAACATTTCTAGTTTTCATCCTCTTTCTCTGTACGTTTAGCATTCGTTTGCTCAGAGGTTGATGTACTTGCTGCTTCCTGAGCAGCTCTTCTTTTCTCCACCCTAGCGGCCCGCTGCTTCTCCTCTTTCGTCGCCATCTTTTCCCATTAAAACTGATTAAATCAGTGTTTGTGTTGCAATTATTTAGTACGTTTTCTTAAATTTTTCACTTAAACTGGCACTTAAGTCTTCAATCTGCCTCAAGAATGATTTAAGATATGAAGAGGTAGGGGAAGTGACGGCGAAGGTCGGATATCAGAATGGCGCTCGTACACATGCACCGCACAGCCGCCCTGCTGTGTGCTGCCGAGAGTTGATTCTACAATAAACTCAAATAAAAATAAAAAGAGGAATAACCTTGGAGGTCAATCATCACCCCGAAAGCGGACAGAAGACGTCACGTAGTATATGTGTACCAAATTTCAGGTCAATAGGGGAAACGGTTTGCGAGCTACAGGTGATTTAAAACCCTGGACAGACAAACGAACAGCCATGGTAGCATATTATATATAAAGATTATTATTATTATTATTAATTAGGCTTTCATCGTCACCATGTTTTTCCATTAAAACTGATTAAATTAGTGTTTGTGTTGCAATTACTTAGTACATTTTCTTAAATGTTTCACTTAAGCTGGCACTTAAGTCTTCAATCTGCCTCAAGAATGATTTAAGATATGCAGAAGTAGGGGAAGTGATGGTGAAGGTGGTAGGGATGAGAACGGGGCCCATCAGCATTCGCCACACGGGCACCCTGCTGGCCGCTTTCGAGAGTTGATTCTACAATAAAATACAATAAAAATAAAAAAGAGGAATAACCATGGAAATCAATCATCACCCCGAAAGCGGACAGTAGACGTCACGTAGTATATGTGTTTTGAATTTCAGGTCAAGCGGTTTGCGAGCTACAGGTGATTTAAAAACCTGGACAGACAAACAGAGCGCCATGGTAGCGTATTGTATAAGAATACTAAAAAGAATCATATTTTGGTCTTTATTTTTCTGTTCATTCTCTTATGGGAGTAGCGCTCGGTCGATGTGAAAAAAAATATCTACAACAGAACGGCAAGCTTACGGCAATACATCCTCACAGTGATCATCAAGGCTACTCCTTCACAAGAGTAAAGAAGTAAAGTCGACATGCGTATTTACACTCCACTCACTGGAAGAGACAATCATCATTGTTGTGTGTATGTTAATTGGAATCGCATAAACATTGATTACGTCAAAATTTGTTATGTAATTGCATCGACGGAGTGTTGTATTGTCGTCGATACCTGAACACGTATGCAAAATTTGAAGAAATTTGCTTTACCAAAAGTGGGTTTAAAATCAGTTGCAAGATTTGACCCACACAAACAAACAGACTGAGTAGTCAAGTTAAAATAAAATCATTTAATTAAAAAAACTGCGACATGAGCCGGCCATTCAGCCCAACAAAACTCACCAATCCTGTCCACTTAACGCCTCCATAATAACATCAAGTTGAGATCTGGAGGTCTTCAAAGTGCTGCTCTCCGTCACTCTACTTGAAAACTCACTCCATGTGTCTGTAATTCTTGGTGTGAAGAATGTCTTTAGTGCAAGGGGCAGTCGGAAGAGTGAGAGATCAAATTGTTGTGGAGGGAAGCGCAGCACATCTGTAGACCGGTTACAACAGGTCTGGATTGGTTTGCAGTGTAGTATCGTTTTAATTACCGTTTGAGTTAGATGGCAGCAAGTTTATGGTCCAGGGACAAACAAGCGAAATTCCATCTGATCTGAGGTCAGCAGCCTCGGAACAAACTTCACGCAGACACATCTCATTTTCAAATCTGCAGTGCCGCTAGCATATCTGAAGCTGAGTTGCCCAATTTGCACATGAACTTGTTGTTCGAACTGCAACATTGCTCACGTGTCTAACTGAAACGGTACTTAAAACGATATGACACGCCGAAACCCATCCGGACCTGTGCTCCCTTCCAGAACAGTCTGATCTCTCACTCTCCCGCTATATCACAATTCCAGGAACGTTTTGACTGCCCCTTTGTAATTCATTCAAACCACTTCAGTCATGTCACCTCTTAATCTCCATTTGCCTAAACTATAAGGGTTCAGCTCCTTTAATCTCTCCTCGTAACTCGTACCTCTTACTCTTGAATCAGCCTAGTTGTTCTTCTTGGGACTTTCTCTTGAGCTACTTTGTCTTTTTTAATAAAATGGAGACCAAAAGGTGGACAGAGTATTGCAGGTAAGGCCTGACCAGCTTGGGGTTCACCACTCCACCATCAAGGCACTATATAACCTCACATCATGTTGGCTTTCTTAATGCCTTCTGAATGCTGTCCTGATGTCCATCAAGTGTAGACCACGTCAACTCTCAGGTCCATCACATGCGCAGGACCTTTCAGACCCCCCATTGTGTATTCAGATCTCACCTTTCTCCCTTCCTACACTTAATACTTTAACTTTACTTACATTAAATGTCATCGTCCTCAAATCTGTCCAAGTCCTTGTGTAACAATTTGGCTGATTCTACACTATCTAGTTTGCTATCATCTAAAAACGTAACCCGCTTATTGATTATATTCGTGCCCAGATCGATTATGTATAATAACTACAGCAGTGATCCCACCCCATTCTGATAAGGTTCGTCGCGCCATCATGTGTTGTCATTCTTGCCTTGTTGTCGTCCATGACAGTGTTGAGCGACTCTATCCACATGGGATCGATGTCTCCATCCAGGACGATCCACTTGGGGCCACCGTGGGTCATGCTGGAGAGCTCCCTCATGGTCGACGAGAACAGGCCTGTGTGCAGAAAGGGAGGAACACACAGTCACACACTAATGTCACTTCTCTTTTTATCTGAAGAAACGTTTCATGTAAATATAATAAAGGATTAAAAGCAGAAGCAAAACTGAACTCATTCAACAATATTATTAAGATTATCAATCACCTTAATCCTAGTCTCACAGGGTCAGGCATGATTCTCAAATGAGAATAAACCTTTGGGGAAAACTCATTAAAAAGTGTGTGTGTGTATCAACGAAATCTGACACTGCTAAGGCTCCGCACACAGGGCTTCTTCCTAAAACACCCACCCCGAATTTCTCCAGTCCGTGCACTTTAAACTGCCAGAGTTCTGGGAGAGAGCGCTAAAGAAATTGAAAAAAGGCTCAACACTGAGAGAAAATAAAAAGTTTAAATTACTGTTACCATGTGAGGAGCTCAGAAGCACAAGGTCACTGAAGCTTAATGATTCATTTGTACATTTTAATGAGCGCACATGACAGAAGAAATGGCTACTTGGCCCAACGCGTTTGAGAAGTGCATCTGTCTGATATGATATCCGTCTGTAATTTCGACTACTGTATCACTTTATGTCATAACTGCTGACAGAACTTAGGTAAGCATTGTGCTCTGTGGAGATGCGACGTGATAAACCACAGAGGCTATTTTGTCTCAGCATGTTTGAAGGTCCAAAACCACAGTAATGTTAACTTCCTTCAGTTATTCGTTTAGATGTGCAGTCAGAAGGTGGATGCTGTTCAGCCTCGTCTGTGCTTCACTGGCGTCGTTAGGCAGATTTGTTAATTCGGGTGTTTTGAGTACTGAAATCTGCATCTCCTGGGGCTCTTGGTTATAATAATAATAATAAAAATAATAATAATAATATATTTTGTTTCACGACACCTTTCTAAACACCCAAAGACACTGTACAAACAATTAATCATAAAACACAAAGCTTAAAATTGAATTGAATGTTAGGGGTGGGCAGGTCGATTCAAAAATCGATAGTACCGGTACTAATGTTGGTCTTGGTATCGGAGTGATACTAGCGTGATGGGATCGACACTTTAGTTTCAGTTTCTCTCCTCTATATTCAGTACGTTGCTCCCTTTCCATCAAAAAGTAGACACGTCTCTTGCAAACTTCACTCCTTTCACATCTCGCAGGTACACTTTGCTGCTCCTCCTCCTCCCCTATTCTGCTGTGATTTGTTGTTGTGCCGTCACATGACTCAGCAGAGTGCAGACACAAAACTTTAGGCTGCGGTGAGTTACAGCATGATAGCATGGCCGAGAGAGAGAGGAATATATTGTGGAGGGATTTTACGGTTGTAAATGAAAACCCTGCAAACTGCGATGTGTGTAGGAAGGCTACTTGCTTCCAGTGTTGTGCATGAACTCGTTCAAAAGCGCGCGTTCACTGAACAAGCTAATTTTTCTAAGAACGGTGGACTTAACGTAACGTATTTGTAAGTGAAGAACTTGAATGTAAGCTCGTTCAGTTTTATGTGACATTCTGGATCTGGTTTAGGTCCAGATCAAATGTTTTGTCTTACCCTGTAATGTAGGAGTGGAGCCAAATCCAAATATGGTATTCGGATAAGCACAAATAGCAGATTGTTAAGAGATATTGATCTCGTACGAATCGCACATCACTATTATATGTTTACGGGTTTGCGCCCCCTACTGTAAAGTGTATTGAGATGCTGAACGAATCCCATATCACTTTAGATTAAGGGTCTCTAATTACACTGTACTTACCATGTCATTACCTGCATAATTACCAAGTTACGAAGTGTTATTACCTTGTACTTACTATGTAATACAGTGGAATGCTATAATTAAGTACTCAATTGTAACTGTTAATCCACAATTTTTAGAAGTATGTATGTGTACAAATTGTGGAATAACAGTTTGAATTGAGTGATTAACCACAGCATTATATTGTATTACACTTTAAGTACAAGGTAATGACACCTAGTTACTCTGTAATTATACAGGTAATTACATGGTAAGTACAATGTAATTAGGGACACCTAATCTAACGTGATACCATGAATCCTTTGTGTGATCTAAAGACTTTGGATATTATAAAGCAACAATACTGTAGAGAGCAGTCCTATACGGGCAAGGGGGGCTATAGCTACTGTGAAAGTGTCCAACCCGAATCACAGACAGACACCAGGACACACAGAAGTCCCAAAACACACACGTTTAATTTGCTTTTCTTCACAGCACACAGTGCCCCAAAGAGCCACAATACCGCTCACTCCTTTTCTTTTTCTTTCTTTCACCACCTCCTCTCCTCTGCCTCCCGACTCTAGCTCCTTGAATGGAGTGAGGTGGCCTCTTTTATACGGCACCCGAAAGTGCTCCAGGTGCTCCCCCGATCCTCTACTGGCAGCACTTCCAGGTATGGCAGAAGTTCTATAGACCAAGGCACCAGAGCTGTCCAGGTGCCCCGATGCCATCCAGGGGATCTGCCCTCTCGTGCTTCGGGGGGAGGTACTGCTGTTGACATGTCCTCTCCCGCTGTCTTCTCCTCAGAAGGGCGTCCCAACCGGGCAAGGCCCCCGGCCATCTACCACACTACATATGAATGCTGCCTTTCAAGTCTGTGGAAAGGCCCCTCACATTTCACTGTACACATGACTTTAATGACCCCATAAGCCATCATCCCGGCCACTAAATAGCCTTCCCAAGGCACTTCCCTTAATCAGCTTTTAAAGGGTTTGCATTGCGGTTATGAAAAGTAGAAAAAGCATCAGCGTGGATTAAAAAAAAAAAATCATAATAATTTCTTCAAATTGGGCAAGCGCACTCTTTGACCGCAGACGGGACAACTGCTCTTCCGACCGCAGACTTTGGTGACGGCATGATGAGATCCCAGCCTAGTGAGCGAGCCACAGCCATGATTTAAAGGCTTTTAACCGAACAGAGGGGTGCGGCGCGTATTCTTCTCCTCCAATTTGTTTCCTCCAAATTCTTATTAATTACACCACTCCACGATAGGGGGGGGGGTCCTCTTGTTTTTGTCACATGCCTATAGACGGAACAGCAAGAAAAGAGAGGCAAAGAGGAGAGCGGAGCAGGAACTCGTGACTCAGGATGGCAAACCGTGGGCTCACATTTGGTCCCACAAGCAGGTGGATTCTTAGATGGACTGGGAGGTCGGGCCCTTCAGAAATATACACAGAGCTTAGAGATCTTGGGACTGCTGGGAGAGATGAGAAGCTAGCCAGCTCAGCAGAGATAAGCGCTTGTTATTTGTTTTAACTCTACTGTATTACAAGAAGTGTTCAACAAAATCAATGAATATTAGCTATGCCGATAAAAAGTATTATATTGGAAGTGTTCTCGTTTTATTGTAGATTTAATTTATTCCTGCAATTTATACAGAGGTGGGCAAAAGCAGGTTTACAGTTGTTCGTATGGAAAAAGACCTGCAGGTTATGACTGTTAGCTCAGTTCCGTTTTGAACTCAGCGTCGTAAAGATGTGTTTTTTTTGCTGATTTTTCAGTATACTGGTTGGCCATCCCCAAACCTATTTGTGCCTCCAGCGTGCTCCTTATTACACCAGTCATGAAGTAATGGAAATGAATATGGCAGAGCTGTGAATCTGCTAGAGCAGGCTGTCCAGAAAACCTGAAGAAGACGAGTGAAGGAGGCCATCAAGAGACCGCAAGAGAACTCTGAAGGAGTCACAAGCTACAGTGGCTGAGGTTGGAGTGACTGTGCAGACAACAACTGTGCTTGGAGGCTTCACCAATCATGTTGTTATTATTATTATTATTACTACTAGGGGGCTTTGCCCCCTTCTCGCTTCACTCGCTTTTCTATTCTTTTCATTGAGAGACGAAACTGTCCCCTCCGACTACACACGGAGCTCGATTCACTCCTGAAAGAGACTTGTGTCTGAATAACGTTTCTGTTTCTAAAATCTCCGGTGTACCTGTGCAACTCTGTGACCCAAGCATGACAGCGTATGTGGATTTCCCTTCAAATCTTTATATTCTCACAGATACGCCTGGGAACAAAACACTACTTTTCTTGTTCGAAAATGGTTGTAAGTAGGGCGTGACTTGCAAAAGTCACCGTCTCGTGGAACTTGCTTCCAAAGGTTATAATTATGACGTCACTTGACGATCTCGCGGGATGAGAAAGTGAACCTCAATTTGGCCTCTTTTACTCATGAGAGGGCCTTTCATGGCTACATTAATTAAAAAAATGGTGAATTGTTAAGAAAGAAAGAAAGAAAGAAAGAACTCCTCTCTTGTACTACCAGAGCTTACCATCTTTCCATTCTCTGGTGGAAGCGTGAAGGAAGCCGAACAGCTCATCAGTCGTGACAGCTTTGGGGTTTATGTCACTCCACAAAGGCTTCTTCTTCATGTTGGTGTAGGTCCTATGCAGAGTTTTCAGAATCTGTGTGAACCAAGCAGAAGATCCGATTAGATGCTGAACAGTGCGACAGTTCTGAAGGTGCTTAAAGGCCACTGAATTTAACTCTAAGGCCTGCGTTGTGGAGCAAACGTTTGTCATTTTAGAATTGCAGGCATCTATTGCAGGCATCTGCCACGTTCAAAAAGTCTTCTGTTCAGATGGACTGCAGTGACTTAAATGCAAACTTTGAGACATTCCTCAGAAAGTATTATGGAGAAAACCTGCAAAGAGCAATACGGTGAGTGACTGCTTAAAGGTGCATTTGCATATAATGTGAAAAGCACCTACTGCAATAGTCAGTAGTGTGTTGGAGAGTAGGACTTTAGGGACTGTCATATCTCAAAATGGTGTTATTTTAGACAGACAAGCCTACTGGGCTGAGGGACCTGCCTGTTCTTATCACAGTTGTTCTAAAGTCCTCATGTCTTCCTCCTCGGCTGCCCCTAATGATGCCCCAGGTTTACACGGCTCTTTTCCTATGGCTCCACCTCATTCACTGCATACACATTCACACGCCAGCTGCCCCTTTCCAAAACAAGAGCAGGTAAACCACTGTTCTTTCACAATCAAATGTTAGCTTTTCCCTTCGAATAAAAACATTTTTCAAGTAAATCTGAATTATACTCAAATAGCGACATTCACTCTGATAGCCCTGCTCTGTCTCAAAACCTTTCATGGCCGAAAACAAAAATAGATTGGACATCAGAGGGAGCAGACCACCATGTGAAAGCCATGAGGACTGATTGAGATCATTTATGTGAGGTAGAATGCCCTGTCCGGGGCTGGCCAGGTGGTCTCGTGGTCTCAGAACCCCTGCATATTTCTTTTTTTCCTCCAGCCGTCTGGAGTTTTGTTTTTGTTTTTTCTGTCCTCCCTGGCCATTGTACCTTACTTTTATTCTTTGTTGATTAGTATTGCCTAATTTTATTTTTATATTTTGTCTTTTTTTCTTTCTTCATCTTGTAAAGCACTTTGAGCTACATCATTTGTATAAAAACGTGCTCTAGAAATAAATGTTGTTGTTGCTATAGGGAGGGATTAGAAGTTTAGAAGTCATGATGGCCCCGACTCCTGGGGGGCTGCACCCACAAAGAACAAGGAACATTTAAAGGCACAGTACCCAATTAACCAATAGTAACTAAGCTTGATGGAAATAACATAAAAATATGAAAATTAATATAAATGACAACAAAAAACACATGGGCATATGTTAATACCTGATAGCAGGGTAGGTAAGACCACTTACTCCGACCCCCGAGTTCCCTCAGCTCACTTATATAGCTATAGGGAGGGATTAGAAGTCATGATGTCATAGTGGCCCCACCTCCTGGGGGGCTCCACTCACAAAACACAAGATACATTTAAAGGCACAGTACACAATTAACCAATAATAAACAAAATTGATGGAAATAACACGCAAAATATGAAAAATAATAATACAAAGGCAACAAAAAACACATGGGCATATGTTAATACATGATAGCAGGGTAGGTAAGACCACTTACTCCGACCCCCAAGTCGCCTCAGCTCACTTTTAAAAACATAGGGAGGGATTAGGAGTCATGATGTCATGGTGGCCCCACCCCCTGGGGGGCACCACACACTTAACCCAAGAAACATTTAAAGGGGCACTACTCAATTAACCAATAATAACCACAATTGCTGGAAATAACATAAAAATATGAAAATTAATTTAAATGACAACAAAAAACACATGGGCACATGTTAATACCTGATAGCAGGGTAGGTAAGACCACTTACTCCGACCCCGAGTCCCCTCAGCTCACTTATATAGCTATAGGGAGGGATTAGAAGTCATGATGTCATGGTGGCCCCACCTCCTGGGGGGCTCCACTCACAAAACACAAGATACATTAAAAGGCACAGTACACAATTAACCAATAATAACAAAATTGATGGAAATAAAATAAAAATATGGAAAATAATAATACAAAAGAACAATTTAAAAAAAGCATATGCATATGTAATACAGAACGGCAGTGTGGTTAAGACCACGAGTCACCACCTAGAGTTACATGTGAAGAACCTGACTTTATGATTTTTAAGCATTCGGATTATTGAATAGTGAGATACAATTCAAGAGCACAAGGCTGTAGGGTTCAGTCACTGGCACTGGCTCACTA
This sequence comes from Polypterus bichir lapradei, assembly GCA_026402145.1. Lineage (NCBI taxonomy): Eukaryota > Metazoa > Chordata > Cladistia > Polypteriformes > Polypteridae > Polypterus > Polypterus bichir. The sequence goes on along the minus strand of JANRMT010062814.1, from coordinate 16,444,998 downwards.
CATGACCCCCTAAACCAGGGGTGTCCAACTCCGGTCCTGGAGGGCCGCAGTGGCCATGGGTTTTCATTCTAACCCTTTTCCTAATCAGTGATCAGTTTCCACTGCTAATTAACTCCTTTTCCCTTCATTTTAATAGCCCTGTTTTTAAGGATTCAGTCCTCTGAATTGATTCTTTTCTTCATTTAATGGCAGCCAAACTGAAACGAGCCAACAGACTAAACTGGGAATTTTAAACTTCAACCAGTTTCACTCCAACCAGTGTGCTAATGAAAAGCCGATTCTTTCTGTTGATTAATTAAGCCCATTATTCAATTCCACGGCGTGTTGCTGCTCTCATTCTGCCACAGCAGACATTTCCAAATCTGTTGATTGTCTGTTTTTTCTAAGAACACCATTTTGGTGTCCTGAGCAGATCAGCCTCACTGAGACGCTCACCGTTCGTCATTTTCAGATATCGTGTGATGGCCACAGATGAGCTGGTTGTGCGGGGGCTCATATTGTGTCTCATTATTGTTTTGCTGCTGCTTCTTCTTTCAGCAGTTCCCGTTAGGGGTTTCCATAATTATTTGCTAATTAATAAAAAAGGAACAACTAAGGGGTGTGAACGCTAGGGGTCACTGATGCCCCTCAAACCCAACAGACAGACTTGCAGGAGACAGGGTAAAAGCACCAAGGACGTGTTTTTAACTATCCATCCATCCATTATCCAACCTGCTAAATCTTAACTACAGAGTCACGGGGGTCTGCCGGAGCCAATCCCAGCCAACACAGGGTGCAAGGCAGGAAACAAACACCGGGCAGGGCGCCAGCCCACCGCATGTTTTTAACTATCAATTCATCCATTATCCAACCCGCTATATCCTAACTACAGTGTCACGGGGGTCTGCTGGAGCCAATCCCAGCCAACACAGGGTGCAAGGCAGGAAACAAACCCCAGACAGGGCGCCAGCCCACTGCATGTTTTTACCTATTTCCTTTTTAAACAGTGCCCTCCCAGCACCACAGCCACAATAAACAGGCAAGTAATTAAGCACAAATACACAATTCCCTTCTCTCTTTCCTCCTCCATACCTCCCAGCAAGCTTTGTCCACCTCCACCCGACTCTGGCTCCCTTGCTGGGTGTTCCGCAGTCCTTTATATATTCCCTGACCCGGAAGTGCTTCTGTTCTTCCTTGATACACTTCCTTGGTTAGATGGAGAATTCTACTTCTTTAATCAGCCCGGAAGTGACCTTCTAGTACTTCCGGGCTAGGATGGAATCTTGTCTCCCATCTTTTTTCCACCCACGCCACCCAGCAGGGCTGAGATATCAAATTCCAAGTCCCAGAATGCCCTGTGGGAATTCTGAGGGAAGCTGCGATCTAGCGTCTTGAGGGAGGCAGTGTCCTAAAAAAGCTGCCTTCATCCATCCTTCCATCTCAGGTGCGTCCCGGCTGGGTTGAACTGCCGGCCTTCTCTTACAGAGGCCTGAGTCAAGTTAATTAAAACCAAAGACAAAAGACATTAATCAGCAGCAAAAACTGGTCACTAATGAAGAAGATGGTTAGAATGAAAACCTGCAGCCACTGCGGCCATCCAGGACAGGAATTGGACACCCCTGCCCTAAACGTTCAGGGTGATTACAATATGGAGATGGTGCCACTGTAACTCCGTAACTCTGAAAAGGTGCTAGATAAAGTAAAGCTTGCTGATCCATTAGGTGAAAGGAAGCTTAAAAATTAGGCAAATGGTTTTCAAGGAATCTGAAGCATGGAATGTCAAAAGTGACATTGGCAGTTGTCACCTTGCATTTTTTTTGGGGGGGGGAGACACAAAAAAAATGATCACATTATTCGTAATCCTGGGAAATCCTCTACCAGCATCTGTGTTCAGTTATGCCTACAGGGTGAGGACGTGGACTAATGGCTTGGGTTAAAGAAAAAAACAAACCCTGATGTACCATGGACAAGTAATTAACTTGAACATCAAGTCAAGGCCACTGATGGCACACTTGGTGAGGAATCGCTTTTGGTAACGACGCGGATCGAGACGAAGTTGACTAGCGGCAGAGCTGAGACTTGAGTGGCACACACAAAAACAAATCTAATCACAACAGCTGCCTCTCCGCCTCACAAAATGACAAAAGTCATTAGTGAATGACAAGGACAATTATCTCACGGAGCTGGAGAGGACTTCGTTCTGCCATCCATCTGCTCGATATCCTTATGCACATTGTCATATGAATATCACTCATACAGCGGTTTCGACAGAAAAGGTCCGGTCAAACAACAAAGTGGAAAACATTTAGAAGTTAAAACGACTTAATTACCACCGGAAAGAAGTCCCTGCAGTCGTCAGACCTGAAGAAAAGTCTAAAGTTAAAACATGAGCCATCCATGGACTCCATCCACCGCCGGACCTCACTCAGGCATAAACTCACACACACACACACACACACACACTAGGTCTGTGTGGGCACACCTGTTAATCCAGCTTACCGGTCCTTCAGATTTAGAAGGAATAACCAGGAAAACACAGGGAGACCCCAACAACGAGCACACCGACATGTACAGTTGTGGCCAAAAGTTTTGAGAATGACCCAAGTGTTGGTTTTCACAAAGTTTGCTGCTTCAGTGCTTTTAGATCTTTTGTCAGATGTTTCTATGGAATACTGAAGTAGAATGACAAACAGTTCTTAAGTTTCAAAGGCTTTTATTGACAATGACAAAGTTTATGCAAAGAGTCCATATTTGCAGTGTTGGCTCTTCTTTGTTTTTCAAGACCTCTGCAATTCACCCTGACACGATGTTCATCTACTTCTGGGCCAAATCCTGACTGATGGCAGCCCATTCTTGCAGAATCAATGCTTGCAGTTTGTCAGAATTGGTGGGTTTTTGTTTGTCCACCCGCCTCTTGATGATTGACCACAAGTTCTCAATGGGATTAAAGTCTGGGGAGTTTCCTGGCCATGGACCCCAAACTTTGATGTTTTGTGCCCCGAGCCACTTAGTTCTCACTTTTACCTTATGGCCCGGTGCTCCATCATGCTAGATTGTTCATTGTTGGTCACCAAACTGTTCTTGGATGGTTGGAAGAAGTTACTCTCTGAGGATGTTTTGGTCCCATTCTTTATTCATGGCTGTATTATTAAGCAAAGTTGTGAGTGAGCTCACTGGCTTGGCGGAGAAATAACCCCACATGACATGAATGGTCTCAGGATGCTTTACTGTTGGCCTGATACAGGACTGATGGTAGCGCCGCTCACCTTTTCTTTGTCCCAAACAATCAGAAAGGGGATTCATCAGAGACAATGACTTGATCCCAGCAGTCCAATCCCAGAATATCAGTCAGTCCCTGATGTTTTTCTTGGCTTCTTTGCTGCCCTTCCTGACACCCACCAGGCCATCCTCCAAAAGTCTTTGCCTCATTCACACCTGCCAGCTGCCATTCCTGAGCAAACTCTGCCCTGGTGGTGCCCGCAGGTGAATCAACTTTAGGAGACGGTCCTGGCGCTTGCAGACTTTCTTGGGCGCCCTGAAGCCTTCTTCACCTCTCTATTGTAACTCCATCAGCATGACAGAGTGATCTCCAGCCTTGTCCTCCTTGACACTCTCACCTGTGTTAACTGAAATGACAGCAGCAGGTCCTTTGGTGGCGGGGCAGAAATGTTTTTTTTTTTTGCCATTAAGTTCATTTTCATGGCAAACAGGGCCTTTGCAACTAATTGTAATTCATCTGATCACTCTTCAGAACATTCTGGAGTAGATGCAAATTGCCATTCTAAAAACTTTGTGAAAATTAATATTTGTGTCGTTCTCAAAACGTTTGGCCAAGAATGTAGAATAAAAACAACGAGCACAGGCCATCCTATTCACCTGTGGTGGATTCAGAAAGTACTTGGACCCCCACAATTTCTGCACCCATTATCCATCCATCCATCCATTTTCCAACCCGCTGAATCCAAACACAGGGTCACGAGGGTCTGCTGGAGCCAATCCCAGCCAACACAGGGCACAAGGCAGGAACTAATCCTGGGCAGGGTGCCAACCCACTGCAGGACACACACAAACGGGCCAATTTAGAATCGCCAATCCACCTAACCTGCATGTCTTTGGACTGTGGGAGGAAACCGGAGCGCCCGGAGGAAACCCACGCAGACACGGGGAGAACATGCAAACTCCACGCAGGGAGGACCCGGGAAGTGAACCCGGGTCTCCTAACTGCAAGGCAGCAGCGCTACCACTGCACCACCGTGCCACCCGCACCCATTATTGTGTTGTAGATTTCATTTTAAATGGGCACATATGCCATGTTTGCCCATCAATCTACACTCAACGCCTCTGATGACAAAAGTGAAAAACCTGCTTTCACAAAGGTTTGCAAATGTATTAAAAATCAAAACCTGAAATCTTTCATTCCTAGAAGTCTTGAGACCCTTCATTCGATAGTTTGTAGAAGCCCCTTTGGCAGCAATGCCATCTTTGAGTCTTCTTCTGTATGACTCAACAAGCTTTGCAAACCTACATTTGGGCAGCTGATCCTCTTAAACTCCATTACAGTTGAGGTGAAGCGTCTATGAACTGCCATCTTCTGGTCTCTCCACACAGGTTTGGTGGGGATTAAGTCTGGGCTTTGGCTGTGCCACTCAAGGACACTCAGAGACGTGTCCTGAAGCCACTTCAGCATTCTCTTGGGCAGTATGAACGGTGGTCCCAGTAAGGTCACGTGCACTCCGGAGCAGGCCTTCTTCAAGGACCTCTCTGTATTTGGCAGCATTCATCCTGCCCTCAGTTCTGACCAGCCTTCCCAGTCCCTGCCACCGTGAAGCACCCCCATAGCATGACATGGCCACCAACACGCAGGTGATTAGCATTGAGTGGTCTTCACCAGACACTGTGCTGGGAGTTCTGCCCACAGAGTTTGATTTTTGTCTCATGAGACCTGGTAATCTTTCCCTTCAAGCTCTCAGGGTCCCTAAACTGTTCTATGCATTTTGGTTAAGCCGTCCAGCCACTCTGCCATAAACGCATAAATGACGGAGTGCTGCTGAAATGGCCAACCTTGTATTTCTACCATCTCAGCAGAGGACTTCTGGAGCTCCGGTAGAGGAACCGTTGGGTTCTTCACCTCCCTGACCAAAGCCCTTCATGCCTGGTTACTCAGTTTGGCCAGAGACCAACACTAAGAAGAGTCCTGCTGGTTCCAAACTTCTACCATCTCACAATTACTGAGGTCTCTGTGCCCCCTGGGGACACTCAGAGCTTCAGAAGTGGGTTTATCTCCTCGCCTCACAGAGATCAGATATTGTCTTTGATTAGTTGTGTTATTGTCTTTAAACAGAGATGTTAATTATTGGAGGGAATGATGCCAATCGCAACAATATTTTGTCATCATTTAACTCAGTTGAAATCCCCATTAATTTTGCTGAATCAGCCTGTAATATTGGAGTTTTCTTTGACTCCAGCATGTCATTTAAAGCACACATTACAAAATTGTCCAAATCATGTTTCTTCCATCTTAAAAATGTTGGGAAATTAAGGCATTTTCTAAATAAGCAGGATTCTGAGAAATTAATTCATGTATTTATTTCTAGTAGGACTGACTACTGCAATGCGGTGTTCACTGGATGTTCAAACTGTTCTTTATACAGCCTCCAGTTAATCCAAAATGCTGCTGCAAGAATTATCGTATATACTCACGTATAAGTCAGGTCTTGAAACTCAAAAATCGATCATAAAATCAGACCCCTACTTATACGCCTGTTCAAAAATCCATCCATCCATCATCCAACCTGCTATATCCTAACACAGGGTCACGGGGGTCTGCTGGAGCCAATCCCAGCCAACACAGGGCACAAGGCAGGAAACAAACCCCGGGCAGGGTGCCAGCCCACCGCAGGGCACACACACACACACACCAAGCACACACTAGGGACAATTTAGAATCGCCAATGCACCTAACTTGGACTGTGGGAGGAAACTGGAGTACCCGGAGGAAACCCATGTGGACACGGGGAGAACATGCAAACTCCACGCAGGGAGGACCCGGGAAGCGAGCCCAGGTCTCCTAACTGCGAGGCAGAAGCGCTACCCACTACGCCACCGTGCTGCCCACCGTTTAAAAATGCAACACATTTTTTTTTTTTGTACATCTTCTTGCCTCCTCCAATCTTGCACCAGTTTCTCAGACACATCAAATTTTGTGGTAGCAGCGCATTTACCAATTTCTTTCGCCACTTCAACGATGTTTAATTTAAAACCAGCTTCATATTTTCTTGTGATCGAACGCTCCATCGTAGATAAGGGATGCTCTTACGATAAGGGTGTATGAGGGTGTAAGATACACAAAACACAAAATAGTGCAAATGTCGCTTTGGAAGAGTTCAGGTATTACCATGTGGGCACGCAGGCGCAATACATAGAAAAAAAAGGACTGTGTGCTCCGTAGTTACTCTCTCAGGTAGGCGTGTTAGCATATCATAATCTCTTGGACCAACAGCGTTAGTTTTCCACATTCAACTTACACAACCGACCTTATAAAATACCAGAAATTATACGGTAAAATCAAGTCCCGACTTATCCGCGAGTATATACGGTATTACAAGAACTAGAATATACAAACACATCTTTCCAGTTCTTAAGTCCTTACACTGGCTCCCGGTTAAGTTTAGGGCAGATTTCAAAATCCTCCTTTTAACATATAAAGCCATAAATGGCTTACTTGTCTGAACTTATCATGAGTTACAAACCTGAGCGCACATTAAGATCTCAAGATGCTGGTCTGCTTATGATTCCAAGAATTAATAAAATAACAGGGGGAGGTTGAACTTTTAGTTACAGGGCCCCTAAACTGTGGAGTGGTCTGCCTGCTACTATAAGAGATGCCCCTTCGGTCTCAGCTTTCAAAGACTCACGATTTCAGTTTAGCACACCCTGACTAGAGCTGCTGATTAACTGTACAGACTGCACCTCTGTTATTAGTCATTAGCACTAAAACATAAGTAACATGATTGTTAGAATTTGTTACTGACCCTCACCTATTCTGTTTCTCTTCTAGGTATTCAAATGTGGCACTTAGTGCCACGGCCCACCTGCCAAGCTGTTCTGCCTGCCTAAGGTAAAGTCATCACTGGAATCGTTGGGTAGAGGGGTCCTGACTCAGCTGAGGAATGGCCAACAGGGGGAGGCAGCTTGATGGCCGAGCTCTCCAGGACCCTGAACAAATCCAAATCGTATTATGGGATATCATCTACTGTTAAATTCTGCTCTGTACTTGTAATATTTCTATTGTATTGAGGATTACTTGTGTTCTGTTCTGTATATTGTATTGTATTGACCCACTTTTTCTTTGACAACCACTGCACGCCCAACCTACCTGGAAAAAGGGGTCTCCCTCTTCCATTTTTTCCCTACACGGGTTTTTCTGGGAGTTTTCTCTTGTCTTCTTAGAGAGTCAAGACTGGGGGGCTGTCAAAAGGCAGGGCCCAATGTGTCACTCCTTGTGTGATTTGGGGCTACAAAAATAAATTGTATTGTATTGTATTGTATTGTACTGTATTGTATTGTATTGCATTGCATTGTATTGTATTGTACTTTATTGTATTGTACTGTACTGTACTGTATTGTATTGTATTGTATTGTATTGTATTGTATTGTACTGTATTGTATTGTACTGTACTGTATTGTATTGTATTGTATTGTATTACCTACAGGGAGCTCCTTGGACTTCATGGCTTGTTTGTTTTTTTCAGAAAGGGACCTTCTATGCACAGGGACACACGTGGGTCTCACTAAATGATGTCTAGCCACAGGTGGGCTCCAGTCAAGTGCTAACTGCACGTCAAACCTTTCACTTTGTCATTATGCATTATTGAGTGTAGATTGATGGGCAAACAAGCAAGTTTATCCATTTCAAACATCGCTGACTCATTACTGTATATAGCGCCTTTGATGAGCAATGCCTTGTCAATATGAGGTGAAGAGGCTTCACCAAATCCATAGTTCTGTTAAGGAATGTTAAAGTTTTAAATGCAATATATTCAATGATAAATAGGGAAAATGATAGCAATCGTGTCTACAGCCACAGTATGAAGCCCCCCATCCTGTAATCCTAGCAGAAGCAGTGGTTGCTTTTAAAAGGTTCACTTAAGGATTATAAGAAAAAAAAAATTCAAGTAAATAAACAAGCCTTACTGTGAAAAAGAAATCAATTTGCCGTACCTGACTTTTTCCAGTTCCAGCATTTCCCACAACAAAGACCGAATGCCTCACAGCAAGCAGCTCTTCGAGCTGAGAAACCTGCAAGTGGAGACACAATCAGTTGTTACTGATGGCCATTAGGCCCTTCTGCCCCCTCTCTTGGGCTGCACGACTTCGGTTGAGCTCGTCTCACGGGCCCATAAAGACGCTGCTGGATCACATTATAACAGCGCTTGACAATCATCCACACCTCCATTTATTAAAGTGAATGATTGGTCACTCGGTAAACTCTCAGCGCCAGGGGCTCGGCACACACTCACTGGCTTGTCGTGTGTTTAAAGTTAACATAAAAAGCTAAAAAGAAAAAAAAAATACACAAGACCACAGCTTCCTGATGGCGGCTCCAGGGCACTGCCCTGTGGCACTTACTATTCATACTAACCAAACTCTTCATGAGAAGTGAGTGCCCACCTTTAAGGGGGTTTGGAACTTGTTGTTTCACACACTCAAAAGGTGCCCTCCTTCCGCAATCACACACATTATCTGGGAAATGCAAAGCCAACTGGACGTACCCAAATGAGGCCCCCAAATATCCTGCCTGACACATTGGTAATGTCCTTACTACTGTGGGGAGCAGGAGCCAAACCGGGCAGCAATAAATAGGAAGCAACGCTCCTTCTGAATGGCAGTTGGGGTCATCTGTGGAAGTAAACACACACACACGGCAACTCGAATCGCTGATTATGGCACCAGAAACTGGTATCGGGTGCTTGGTGATTACGTAGAGACATATAAAGAAAAGGTGCACCCTAGAGAGAGGCACTGGGAAAAGGGGGTCCATCCAGAGGGGAGAACAAGACTGAGAACTGACAGGGAGACAAAGCCACACAACACAACTGGTTTTTGTATTTTGCTCGTCGCTGAGTGCTGTGAACAAGTCCTCGGGTAAAACACAAGCAGAGAAAATACGAATACAATCAACACAGAATTAGTAGAAAGAAAGAGACGAACTGTTAAAACAAAGAGAAAATAAAATAGAAATAGATTAACACAAATGGAAAATAAAATGATAAGTTATGAAAATCACCACCACACAAATGGATGGATAGAAATGAAAGGCACTATATGATAGATAGATAGATAGATAGATAGATAGATAGATAGATAGATAGATAGATAGATAGATAGATAGAACAGAGGAATGTAAGGCGATTGATAGATAGATAGATAGATAGATAGATAGATAGATAGACAGAACAGAGGAATGTAAGGCGATAGATAGATAGATAGATAGATAGATAGATAGATAGATAGATAGATAGATAGATAGATAGATAGAACAGACGAATGTAAGGCACTTAAATAGATAGATAGATAGATAGATAGATAGATAGATAGATAGATAGATA
>JANRMT010062814.1:16403221-16421237 GCA_026402145.1 Polypterus bichir lapradei | reverse complement strand
TATATATATAGTCAGGGATGCCAGGGGCAACAACCCGGCCGGGACGCTGTGAGGGACCGGATGTGGGTCTGCGCCCACCCAGGATCACGTGGGGGCTGCCTTCCTGGTTGCTTTGGGGGCATGGAAGCCCCACCCTGCAGGGGCCCGTGGTCACCGCCAGGAGGTGCCCCAATGCCTTGGGGACCTGTTACCTCAGCACTTCCGCCACACCCGGAAGTGCTGGGGGGAAGATTGAGGAGGACACCGGGTGAGCTGCCGAGAGAACAGCCGGCACTTCCGCTACGCTGGGGCATGGCCAACGGGGGAGTGTCAGAAACACCTGGAGCTCATCCGGGACATGTTTAAAAAGTGACCGTCTTCCGTCATTCAGGGCTAGAGTCGGGTGGAAGAGGACGAGGCACGAGGAGAGTGTGGAGGCAGCCCGAAGAGCAGGCATTTGTGGCCAGGACTGAGTATTGGGGTTTTGTGCACTAGTGGACTGGGTCTGAGTGACCATACTTGTAAATAGTTGTGTAAATAAATGTGTGGTGGTTGAAAAACAACATGTCCGCCTGTCTGTGTCTGGGCCGGGTTCACAATATATAAGGGCAGCACAGTTGTGCAGTGGGTAGCACTGCTGCCTCACAGTTAGGAGACCTGGATTCGGATCCTGGGTCCTCCCTGCATGGAGTTTGCATGTTCTCTCCGTGTCTGTGTGGGTTTCCTCCCACAGTCCAAAGACATGCAGGTTAGGTGCATTCGCGATCCTAAATTGGCCCTAGTGTGTGCTTGGTGTGTGTGTGTGCGCCCTGCGGTGGGCTGGCGCCCTGCCCGCGGTTTATTTTTTGCCTTGCACCCTGTGTTGGCTGGGATTGGCTCCAGCAGACCCTTGTGACCCTGTTGTTAGGATATAGCGGGTTGGATAATGGATGGATGGATGGATATATATAAAAAGACATTATTTAAGAACATCACGGTTGCACACTCAGACCCCCTGGGCTTACATTTTCACAGATATCAACTATGACAGGCACCCACTGCCATTACCCAGAAGGATCAGAGGAGAAAGTATCCAGAAGGCACTACCTTCCCTGAGACACTAGGGGGCAGCCACCTCCTAAGCGGCTATGGCACCACGGGAATGCTGGGAGTTGGAGTTTGGTTCAGCCCTGTTGGGTTTCGTGTGTCCACCAGGGGACGATGCAGAGCGCAACAATGGACTTCCATTATACCTGGGAGTGATTCCAGGTAATACTAATGAGCCACCTGGAGTACAACCAGGAGCAGAATAAAAGAGCCACCTCACTCCATTCAGAAAGCTAGAGTTGGGAGGAAGAGGACAAAGCTTGCCCGGCAGATGGAGAAGTAAAGAGAAAGGAAGAGAAAAGAAGAGAAGTGTATTTTGTGCTGTGCTGTGAAGGTGGGAAATGAGGGAAAGCGTTTCCCACGAGGAAAAATAAAAGCACGTGTGTCGAACTTGTGGCTTATGGCTGTCTGGGTCGGGCTTGAGCGGCAGGAGTGGTGGCCACACAACATTTAGCCACACTGGCACATCCAACACGCTGTCTCACCTGTTTGGACAGCAGCTCTCTGCAGAGGGTGTACAGACTGATAAACTTCCGAGCAAGCAGTCTGGCGTCAATGAAACCTTCGGCTACAAGCATGATCTCACAGATGAGCTCAAAATCAGGAATGACCATGGCACAGGGCCTGCAGGGAGAGAGAGAGAGAGAGACAAGAGCTTGTGAATTTAGCCAAACTGAAGCCCCTCAGAGACAGCCAGGCAAAGGGGTGTTATGGTATCCCCTACCGGAAGAGGGCCTTCAGATTTTCTGGGAGTTCTGTCCTTCCTGCGTACCCGGGGTTCAGTGTGATGAAAATACCCACTGTTGCTTTCATCTCAATTTCTTCTCCCAAGAATTGAAACCTGGAAAAAGGGGAAGCCAATGAAGCTGGTTAAGGAGACATCCGGTGGTCCTGCATGGACACTCTTTACTAACGGATGGCTCCTTTTGACACCTTTGTTTCTTATTTCGAATGGCATCCTGGATGGTTTTCACCTGGACGGCCACCACGGAGAGCACTTCAATGGAGATGCGGTTGAACTCATCGAAACAGCCCCACACGCCCGTCTGGGCTAGGCCTTTGTAAATGTTCCCGATAGACTGGAAGAAACAGACGTCAACATTGTAAGTTTTTACTCCATTCAAGTCAGCGGCTTTAAAACAAACCCATAATGGCCTCAGCTTTCAATGTGCCCAGAAGGAAATCACATTAATATCAGAAAAGCGCAAAAACGTAGCAAGCCACCGTCGACCCTTTTCAGGACGTCTTTCATTGCCCGCGCTGTGTAAACCCCACGAGTGCCATCTATTTCAATGGCTGCTCTGCAACTTTGGAAAAAATAAAATAAAAAAATTCTATTATCTGCCAAGTCTCATTATGAAAAGCCGTCCTAAAGTTGAATGTTTCATTCAGCCTCTGTTGTTTAGTTATAATTAAATTGGAAAGATCCGTAGAGTTTTGTTTTCATTTGACATGATGGGTTTTCTTTAGCATCATTAAATGACAGATTAAATCCTTTCAGATTTCTTATTACAACTGAAAGAGAAAAAATAAAATAAAATGGTGAAAAGTCCAAATAGGGGCGAATTTATATTATAAGAGAATATAATGTACGATTATAATATTTAGATCAGGTATTAATATTTTTAAAACATATCACATGGTCAAATAAATAAAGTCTAATAGCCCACCATTTAACTGAAACAGCCCTAAAATGAAAGAAAAAATAATTAAACCGCAGAAAAGCTTTAAATTAAAAGTGGGAAAATCTCATGTGACGGCACAGCACTGCGGCACCAACGCTGGCTCTGTCGCTTTATCTTTGCAGCTCAAAGATTTTGTTACCCGTGTTTACCTTCAGACCCCCTCACTGTCATGTTGCGGCCTTATGCTAAAATCATTTACATTTACTTCTCAGGCACATCAAACGACACTCGATACCCCAGAATGACAACGTGAAAACTGGACTTTAGAATTTAGGTTAATTTTTTAAAACTAAAAAACTAAAGTATCAGAAAGACACAAGAGTTTAGCGCCTTTACTTAGTGCTTCGTTGAAGTCCGGGCCGGATTAAGACCCTTAGAGGCCCTAAGCACTTAAGACAGTTTGGTGCTCCGCCCCCTAAATTATTACTATTTTATTATGAAATTTATTATTGTACTAAGGGATTCGCCCCCCTGCTCACTTCGCTCGTCAACCCCCCGGCCTTCACTACACGCCAGCTACTTGTCGTTTCTGCCGCTCGCATTGTGAAGAGGGGGGCTGAACGCACCCTCTTAAACGGTGATACAATGGGAAACAAATACATCCTTCCATCCATTTTCCAACCCGCTGAATCCAAACACAGGGTCACGGGGGTCTGCTCGAGCCAATCCCAGCCAACACAGGGCACAAGGCAGGAACCAATCCTGGCAGGGTACCAACCCACCGCAGGACAGGAAACAAATACAGTTTTTCTTTTTTACCTCCTCTTTGCTCGATCAGCTGCTGGCTTGCTGCTGCTGCCGTGCTGCATGATCTCCAACTCATGCGGCGCTTTGAACATTTAAAAGCCTGTACAGCAGCTGTCTTTGTCATCTACTCTTTGTCTTTTATTTCCGGCCCCAAGTATGGTTAAATCTTTTGGCACAAAGTCTCGCAGGATGTGAGTTCTTGATATTTTTTAGTTTCTAATTTAAAAATGCGAATAAGAATCTGAAAATCTAACAACATCACATTAAAGTTTGATAAATTCTGAAAAGAATGATGCCAAACCTATATAGGTAGGGTTTAAAATAAGCCTGATTTAAAGAGTGACAAAAAAGTCACATAAAATGGTTGCACAAAATCATTGCACTTTTAGTCTTAAGATTTTATATATATAGAGTAGATATATTGTGGACCACCAAGGGGGCATACCAGCCACCCTACCCAACACAGACAGACCGACACAAGTTCAAGTCCAGCACACACGTTTATTTTCCTTTGCTCCCCACTACACAGCACAGTATGGTACACAAGTAGGACAACACGACTATACAGTCCTTTCCTTCCTTCTTCTCTCCATTCTCTATCGTCTCCACTTCTCTTCCAGCAAGCTTCATCAACCTCCACCTGACTCTGGCTCTCGGAGTATTGACTGCTGACTCCTTTTATAAGGCACCCAGAAGTGCTCCAGGTTCTCGCTGACCGACTTCCAGCAGCACTTCCACGTGTGGCAGAAGCGTTGCAACCCTGGGCTCTGACAACATCCAAGCGCCCTCTGGTGGTGGCCACAAGCCCCAGCAGGGTGGAGGTTCCATGCTCCAAACCCGTGGCTGTACAGCAAGCCAAGGTGGCTGACCTCTAGTGTCCCGGGAAGGTAATGCCCTAAACGCAGTCTTTCCTCTGGTACTTCCGCTACAGGAGCGCCCCGGCCAGGCAAGGGTTCCGGCCATCCGTCACAATATATATCTATTGTGAAGCCCAGGGCACGTACAGCCGTCCTAACCCTGACACAGACAGGCTGAGACACAAGTTGCCACAGCACATTGTTTCTTTACACAAAGCAGAGTAAAGCACAGTCCCTTCTCTTTGCCAGTCCTTCCACCTGCACTCCTCCTTATGAGCTTCATCCACTTCCTCCCAACTCAGGCCATTAAGTGGTGGTAACGAAGCTCCTTTTATAGGCACCCGGAAGAGCTCCCGGTGCTCAACAACCTTCTACCAGCAGCACTCCTTTAGGAATCCCTGTTTTTGATATAAAGTAGGTGTACAAAATATCAATGACCGAGGTCAAAGCGTTTGAGTTATCGTGTTTACACACAGACAGGCAGAATTTCAATAAAAGGTAAAGTACCACCTCCGGTTAGCGGAAATAGCCCAAAAGTTGATAGAAATCCACGTTTTTTACCTAATACTTGTAAGCAAAATTTGGTTGACCAAAAGTGTACTCAAGTTATCGTGTTTACATATACACACATGCACACTCAGACAGACACACAGAGACATAATTCCAAAAATAGTATTTTTGGACTCAAGGAGGTCTAAAACATCGAGATTCATCAAAATCTCGAAATGGAATTTTTGGAGGATTCTGATACTTTCCCTATACTTCATATACGAGAAAGTCAGGGAGGTCTAAAACGTCGAGATTCATCAAAAGTTCGACATCGAATCTTTAGATGATTGCAATACTTTCCTTGAGCTTCGCATACGAGAAAGTAAAATTGGTATTTTCTGACTCAGGAAGGTCTTAAGACATCAAGATTCATCAAAATCTCGATGTCGAATATTTTCACGATTCCTGTACTTTCTCTGTACTATGTATACGAGAAAGTAAAAAGGGTTAGAATGAAAACCTGCAGCTACTGTGGTCCTCCAGGACCGGGGTTGAGGACCCCTGATCCACCGCAACTGTCAGGCATCTACGTACGCATCACTTTCAGCTTCTTCCCCACCTTAATGTGCTACAGTCACTGTTTAGAGTTAAGTAGGCACGTTTCTATTCTCTGATGTTCTTGCAACCTGTGAAAGAAGGTTAAACGTGTTACAGTTCTGTCCTCATTTGTGATACAGGCCTACTGTACCTTATAATCCATTTGTTCTGAACAGTTAAAGACATAAACCATAATGCCAAGGGAGCGGCCAAGATCTTTAGTTGTTTCGGTCTTCCCAGTTCCTGCCGGACCAGATGGCGCACCACTCATTGTGAGGTGCAGTGACTGCGTCAAGGTGATGTAACACCTACAAATGTCAAGAAAAACAAATAATAATAGAAATAAGGAGTCATTCATCATTCATCCCACAAGCCTGTGCTATCCTGGGTCAGACATGAAGGCATCGGGAATGTGCTATGGGCTATGCTGAAGGGAATCATACAGGGGGGATTGTGGGGGTGACACAGTCACTAACTGCGTATCTGTTGTTTTCAATCCTAGAATAGAGGAGGCGGTGCCAGAAGATGTCTGATGTCACGGATCTGTTTTAACATTGGAAGCCCCGCCCCTTCCTGCCACCTAATTGAGATTCCATCTGAGGGTCAGGGTTCATTCATTAACCAGCTTTAGAGGAGGACAGAACTCCCTGCAGAAGCACCTAAAGTGAAGTCTGGAAATGTTACTGGTGACATTTGTTTCCATTTTTTATCTTTTCTTCCATCCTATGGACACCCAGGACATTAAACGGGGCTTCCCTCAGGACCCCACTGACTTATTGTGATTCCATTACACCTGGTATGCACCAACACTTGTCAGAAGCCCACATCTAATTTAAATAGGAATATAAGTAACAAGCTGGTTAAGTTTCCAGATGATACCAAGACAGATGGATTAGCAGATAATTTGGAATCCATTATATCATCACAGAAGGACTTGGACAACAGACAGGCTTGGGCAGATTTGTGGCAGATGAAATTTAATGTCAGTAAATGTAAAGAATTACACATAGGAAGTAAAAAATGTGAGGGTTGAATACAGAATGGGAGGTCTGAAAATCGAGATTACACCTTATGAGAAGGATTTGGAGTCATAGTGAACTTTAAGCTATCGACTGCCAGACAAAGCCATTAAGAAGGCTAACAGAATGTCAGGTTATATAGCGCCTTGATGTGTGGAGTACAAGTCACAGGAGGTTCTGCTCAAGCTTTATAACACACTGGTGAGGCCTCATCTGGAGTCCTGTGTGCAGTTTTGGTCTTCAGGCTACAAAAAGGACATAACAGCACAAGAAAAGGTCAAGAGAAGAGCAATGAGGGTGATTGAGGGCTACAGGGGATGAGTTATGAGGAAAGATTAAAAGAGATGAGCCTTTACAGTTTAAGAAGGGAAGGTTCTAAGAAAGAAGAATACAATGTTAGTCATAACTCACATTCATCACCCTATTCTGACCCTCCTACCCTCTATATACAGAATTTTAAGACAACAGCAACCATCATCCTTTGTCAGATTTTTAAGGTTACATTATTGATTCTGGAAGTCGATAATGAGATAAACCATCATTAATTGTGGAGATTTCCATCTTGGCACTTCAATGAGTCTGGCGTCTATAGAACCTAGTGTACCAACTCAGAATGACACTGTAAGGATTTTTAACGAATAAGAGTCAAGGCTGAATTTCGAAACCAGTTGTCTAACCTATCGGTCCTCAAGTTCAAAACGCTAATTAAAAATCTTAACCTTAACATCAAAGAAAAGTTTGTCAACCAGGTGAAGTTTTAATCACAAGAATCGCACACCATCATTGTTTTTAATCTTAGTCTCAGATTCCCCGGAAATAAATGCACCAACATTTACACCGTCCCTCCAATGACTTTGCGTGTTGTGCACTCCTGGGTGTTTCTGGGCAACATTACAGAGGCAACAGGGTGATGTGATTGTTCCAAAGAAGGCTGCGCTCATTGCAAAACAAAGCCGCTGTAGGATAAATGGTAAAAAATTTTCAAGCTTTCCACCAAAGGTGCATGAAAAAGATTGAAGGTGAAGAAGCAAAGAATTCAAAACCGGATTCTTGGGCCTACTCGCATTGAAACTAACTACCAATAATAACAAGAGGGGTTTCCACAAAACAAGATCATTGCCATATTTATGTGTTGCATTACATTAAGGAGAGGGCACTGTCACTAACCGTTTCGTCTCCCTTTCCTTCCAAACCTCTGAGGCGACGCCCCATGAAGGCAACTGACTCCGCCCCTTTCAGCCAGAGTGCTAGAAGAGGGTGTCTATTATTGGACTGACGGAGCTCCTTCCTGACTGAGAAACCCGCTGAAGAACGGTTATCCTTTGCCAATTCAGGGTATTTTCTTTTCGCTTGGACTTTGTAGAAGAGATCGCACCATCACGTGCTGTTTTTCTGTTCATTTTTGCGTGATCAAACGGGACAGCCAGCTGGCATCCCAACTTTTTGCAACTCTGGGCTGTGACATTCCCCTACTCGATGATATTTTACGCACGATCTTCTCACCTGAAATTCTAACAGTGTAGCGGTGGGCTTCTGGGTGATGTGGATGGGACGTGTCATCTAGAGATACTAAAATCATTTTGGGGCTGCGGTTCAATCGAGTTCATGGTATATCAGCTTATTGGAAATATTTGACTGTGCAGTATGCAGTTATAATCATAAACATGATTCATAAAAACTAAATAAATAAAACAGTTGAATACAGTCGGCCCTCGTTTATTGCGGTTAATCAGTTCCAGACTCGACTGCGATAAATGAATTTGCTCGAAGTAGGATTCTTTCTTTATAATTTGAATATTTTCACAGCTAAAGCATAGAAAACCTGTTTACGACCTTCTAAATATGGTTTTTAACATTATTAGAGCCCTCTAGACATGAAATAACACCCTTTAGTCACCATTACACTGGTATTACCCAATATATTAGACAAAATAAGAGAAAATAAGACATATTAGACGTTACAAATATCACATTATTATTACTGTACATTTAATTATACACACACACACAGTTCTTACACACAACCACTAACCTAGAGTTTCACCTTCTCCTGGATGGTAAGCATCTTCCCCTGGCGCTTAGTTTCATCGTCAGAAGGCTTAGAAGAAGCAGCACGTTTAGGAGCCATCGTGGGGCTGAGATAAAAGTTCTCAGAAATCTCAAACACTTACAAGAGCAAAGATGCTTCCGATGCGTAGCGATGTAGAAGCGTGTATGAGAGAAACGAACTTGCATGAGGCTGAGCCAATCAGTGGCCAGGATAGGAAGAGGATAGGACAGCCAATCAGTAAACAGCACGCTCTGATTGGCTTGGTTTCACCACACCCGATTGTTTGGAAAAAAGTTATTCCCCACGCACAAGGAGTGGTCGAGCGGTTGCACCTGACATTGAAGGATTTGCGGGGGTACTCGAATACATAGGCCTACAGTCCATACGTACAGTAATTTTAATTTTAATTGTAATACAGGGGTGTATAATTGACTCAGACAACCGAGCGTGCGCTGTATCATTTTCACTGTCTCGATTAACTTTTTAATGAATATATTTGAAAAAAACGCGATAGAGTGATGCTGTGAAAGTCGAAGCACGAAGTGGCGAGGGACGACTGTATAACAAACAGTGCAGGATTTACGTATAAGCTACACAAGCTATAGCTTAGGGCCCCCGCCTTCTTGGGGGCCCCCAAAACAAATTGTCAGAGTGAGCAATTATCATATATACTTAAGTACGAGTATACTACAGCATATCTGGACTTATAAAGGGCCCCATGTCTCAAATAGCTTAGGGCCTTATCAAGTCTAAATCCGGCCCTGATAACAAAGTATAACATCAGTCAATCAGTCATCTTCCAGCCCGCTATATCCTAACACAGGGTCACGGGGGTCAGCTGGAGCCAATCCCAGCCAACACAGGGCGCAAGGCAGGAACGAATCCCTGGGCAGGGTGCCAGCCCACCGCAGACAAAGTATAAATGGATTTAGTAATAATGAAATATTAAAAATAAAAAGATTTTTAGTACAAAATATAACAAGAAATAAAGAGTCTTCAATAAGTGGATGCCAATATATAAGGAGTAATTAGTATGGTGGTGCAAAAATACAAAAGGCATAATTTTAGTAAAGAAGTGCAGAAAGAAATGAAAAAAATATAAGCAGGATCCTTAGTCTATGGTTCTGATATACTGTATAAATACAGTACAAACATTATCTGCATCTGAAGGGAAAATAAAATATGAAGAAGGAGCGCTGTGATTTTTAAAACTTGTGAACCCTAGGGGGTGCTCCTGACCCATTCTAAAACCCAAATAAAAGGCTTTGGCAAGGAGGCCAAACTACAAATCAAAAAAAGGTTTTTTTATTCAACACAAGGAGAACATAAAAGGACAAACAAAGACCTCATGGGCCGAGGGTTACACCTGCCGACCCCTAAATACCACGCTGGGCTGCCAGTTCAATTACCTTCAAGTACAAAAGCCTTCACCCTGGCCACAGTTTCCCCTGCCAATGTCTCCCCTCCTGATTCCAAGATCCCCGGTTTTATGGCCAAAAGGAACTTTTAAAAGACTAGCCCACCTAAAAGTGATATTTATTTACATGAGGGATATCTAGAAAAAAAGGTTACAACAGCTGTTAAAAATCGAAAAATGAATATATTTCAACCAAATTTACAGGGTATGTTCCAAAATATGTGTTTATTTCTCAACATAATCGCCGAGAACTTCGATGCACTTCTTCAGCCTGGGCACCAGCTTTTTTATACCCTCGTCGAATACGCTCCGCTCCACCTCCGAAAGCCACTTCTCCACTGTCTTCTTCACCTCCTCATCGTTGGAAAAACGTTTCCCACCCAAGAATTCTTTCACAATTCTTCCACAAGCTGACGATGGATCACGGCCGCGGATTCGCGACGCAAAGTGAGGAACTTGATGACCGAACAAATCTCGCATCGGCGGTAGGTGGAGCAAACGGCCTCAGCAGAGGTTGACGAACTCGCTTGCTGTGATGACATTTCACAACTGACTGACGTGGTCCTGGGCTTATTTTGACCGTTAGGACCCCCCTACACACAGGTATGCCAATCTTCGAAAAAAAAAATTCCCTGCACCCTCCAGGGCACTTGTAACCTTTTTTTCTGGATATCACTCGTATGTTAATTACTGCAT
Organism: Polypterus bichir lapradei; assembly: GCA_026402145.1. Lineage (NCBI taxonomy): Eukaryota > Metazoa > Chordata > Cladistia > Polypteriformes > Polypteridae > Polypterus > Polypterus bichir. The sequence continues at coordinate 16,410,615 of JANRMT010062814.1, read as the reverse complement.
AGTCTCGCTGAAGCCACAAGATTAATACATACGTCAGGAGTGAAATGTGCTTAAAAGTGAGTGGGAACAGTTAGGCCGGGTTTATACTTCACGCGATGCAACTCATGCTCCAGCGGATGCTCCTGCTGCGCAAGCCTTGTTCTGTTTATACTTGCGAGCGTACTTTATGTAAATCTGGAGGAATCCACCAGGTGGCAGTGCAAGATATTATCACGGTGAGAACAGGTTCGGCTTCGCTGTGTTGTGAATTACCTGGAACACCCATTAAATTCCGATGACACCTTACCGCAATATCTCTGAAAAGGATATTTAATGATTACATCCATCAATCCAGGGATGTGCCCATTGCAGCTAGCACTGCCCGGGGTTTGTTTCCTGCCTTGCACCCTGTGTTGGCTGGGATTGGCTCCAGCAGACCCCCGTGACCCTGTAGTTAGGATATAGCGGGTTGGATAATGGATGAAGTAAAAATGTAAGGTTTCAATATACAATGAGGAGAGGAGAGGTTAGGAGTACACGGTGATACAGCGCATTGCCGCACCCAACACATGACAAACCAACTCAGGATCCTAGATTAGGACCCGAGTGCAGCCATGCAATGGGTGACAGCACCACACTAGTGGGCTGTCTGAAAATCGAGAGTCCACCTTATGAGAAGGATTTAGGAGTTGTAGTGGACTCTAAGTTATCGACTTCCAGACAGTGTTCAGAGGCCATTAAGAAGGCTGACAGAATGTCAGGTTATATAGCGCCTTGATGTGTGGAGTACAAGTCACAAGAGGTTCTGCTCAAGCAGATTTGTGGCAGATGACATTTAATGTCAGTAAATGTAAAGTATTACACGTAGGAAGTAAAAATGTGAGGTTTGAATAAACAATAGGAGGTCTGAAAAGCGAGAGCACACCTCATCAGAAGGATTTAGGAGTCATTGTGGACTCGACATTATCAACTGCCAGACAGTGTTCAGAAGCCATTAAGAAGGCTAACAGAATGTCAGGTTATATAGCGCCTTGATGTGTGGAGTACAAGTCACAGGAGGTTCTGCTCAAGCTTTATAACACACTGGTGAGGCCTCAACTGGAGTCCTGTGTTTGATAAGGTTTGATAAGACATAACAGCACAAGAAAAGGTCCAGAGAAGAGCAACTAGGCTGACTCAGGGGCTACAGGGGATGAGTTATGAGGAAAGATTAAAAGAGCTGAGCCTTTACAGTTTAAACAAAAGAAGATGAAGAGGAGACCTGACTGAAGTGTTTACAATTATGAGTAGAATTAGTCCAGTGGATCGAGACGGTGACTTTAAAATGAGGTCAACAAGAACACGGGGACACAGTTAGAAACTTGTTAAGGGGAAATTTTGCACAAACATTAGGAAGTTTTTCTTTACACAAAGAACGATAGACACTTGGAATAAGCGACCAAGTAGTGTGGTGGACAGTAGGACTTTAGGGACTTTCAAAATTCGACTTGATGTTTTTTTAGAAGAAATAAGTGGATGGGACTGGCAAGCTTTGTTGGCCTAAATTGGCCTGTTCTCATCTAGAGTGTTCTAATTGGCGGCTATGCTTGTGAAAATATGAACTTCAAAATATGCATTTGAAGGAAACATTGTGTCACACACTCCGTCAAAAGGACTGCTGTTAAGAGAGCGGATCATGAAGAGCCACATGAGATGTGGATTTCAGTACTGAAAACACTCGAATCAACAAATCTGCCTAAAGACACCAGTAGATGCACAGATAAGGCAGCTAAACGTCCACCTTCTGACCAAACATCTAGATGAAGAACTAAAGAAATTTAACATAATTGACGAAATGGAAATGCAAACATGCCGTGACAAAATAGCCGCAGCATTTTAAAACACATTGTATACCCTGTGAGGGATGCCTTACCTGTCCAAAATGCCCTCAGCTTGGAAGGACGGGGAGAGACAGCCTGCACAGACCATTGTTTTCCCCGGAATGCTAAGAGTCGGGAGGAACAAGGCAAAGTTTGCGGAGAGGAGTTGAGGAGGCAGAGACAGACAGAGAAATAAAAGAACAAAAAAGAATTGCTGTGTGCTGGGGTGTGGGAAACGCTTACTTGAAGGGTTTCCCACAATAAAAATCCTCTTGTTTATTGGCAACTTGTTTCCGCGCCTGTGTGTGTCGGGTGTCTGGGGAGCTGCAGCGCCTCCTGGTGGCCGCAATCAATAGACCACAATGCTCATCTAAAGTCTACTTGTTGTTGTTATGACACAATAGATGGTGGCACTTCTCAAACGTGTGGAGCCAAGAAGCCGTATCTGTCTCCACACTCATTACAATGTGCAAATTAATTATTAAGTTTCAATTACCTTGTACTACTGAGCTCCTGAAAGGAAAAATTTAGCTTTTTTATTTTTGCTCACTGTCAGCTCTTTTGTTCAGTATCTTTAGCTCTCTTCCTGAAACCCTGGTGATGGTTTAAAAATGCCTGGACTGGAGGAATTGGGGTGGATGTTTTAGGAAGAAGCCCTCCGGGTGTAGCGTTTGCAGTGCGGGATTTTTGCCACTATTCATTTCTCACTTTTTAACAGGTTGTCCCCACGTGCATATTCTTGTTTGCCTTTCATCATATCTATTATATAGTGCCATTTCTAATTATCGATCTATCTATCTATCTATATATAGTGCCATTTCTATCTATTGTGGACTATGGCCCGGACAAAGACAGACGGGCATCGTTGGCTCCACCACACACTGTTTATTTACAATATTTACAATAAATCACGTGCACACAAAACCCCAGTGCCTCCAGCACCAATTCCCCCAATGTCCAGGCCTCAAAGTCTTTGTGCCTTCCTCCTGGCCACCTCCAGTCCTCTCTCCAGCTCCGTCCTCTTCCACCCGACTTCCGCTACTGACTGAAGGGAGGCGGCCCCTTAAATAGGAACCCGGATGGGCTCCAGCTGCTTCCCGGCATTCCTCGAAGACACGCCCCAGTGTGGCGGAAATGCCGGCTGCGCACCCGGAAGCCCTCCGGGTGTCCCCTGTCTTCTTCCCCCCCAGCACTTCCTGGTGTGGCGGAAGTGCTGGGCTCCAGACTTCTACAGGCACCGGGGTGCCGCCTGGCGGTGGCCACGGGTCCCTACAGGGCTGGGCTTCCAAGCCCTTTACCTGTGGCCCCCAACATAACCAGGGTGGTCGCCCCCTCGCGGTCTGGAGAAGGTACAAGCCCTCCTCCGTTCCTCCTGGGCGTCCCGGCCGGGCTCCAGCCCCGGCCGGATGCCACACTATCTATCTATCTATCTATCTGTCTGTGTGTTATATAGTGTCTTTACTTTATGTCTATCTATCTATCTAGTGTAGCAGATAGCCGGTACGCATGCCCGGTCGGGACGCCCCTTTGACATGCATGTTGCGTCCCCCGGAACACTTGGTGGCAGCCCCACTGGGTTGCATCGGGGTCAATATTTTGGAACACCGGAGCTCATTGCTGTTGGGCTCCGTGGCCACCGCCAGGGTGAGCTGCACGGCCTAACGAGCCCATCTGGGCGGGAACGCAGCCACACCCAGAGGTGCAGCCGGAAGTAGGTCAACGAGCACCTGCAGAACTTCCAGGTGGGCTATAAAAGGAGCCGACAGTCACCACTCCAGGCGCCAGAGTCAAGAGGAAGAGGATGAAGCTGCCTTGGAGGAGTGGAGGAGAAAGAAGAGTGTTTTGTGGTGGTGTTTTGCCTTGTGCTTTTGTGTGTTTTAGGACTGTATTAAGGCTGAGACACACGGGGAAGACGTGGCCCCCAGCTGAAGAAAATAAATCTTTTGTTTCATTTTTACGTGCCTCCGTTGTCAGTCTGTGTTGGGTCAATGCCTTTGCCACACTAGATGGAAAGAACCTGGCACTAAACACTAAAAAACAGATGATGATGGAAATTCAGTTACTGTAAATGGCAACCGTTATCGGGACATGATCATCAACTTTTTGTGGCCTGCTCTGGAAGAAATGGAGGATGACGGACTTGACGAAATGTGGTTTCAGTAGGACGGGGCTACCTGCCATACATCCCGGAAGACAATCATCTTGCTTCGTGAAAAATTCCCTGAGCGTCTTATCTCGCTTCACGGCGGCGACCAAAAATGGCCTCCGAGGTCATGTGACCTCACACCTTGTGACTTCTTTTTATGGGGATATGTGAAGTCACAAGTTTACGTGAACAAACCTCAAACGATTTCCGAACTGAAGAGGGAAATTCAACGGGTATCTTCACATAACTTCACTTTAATTTAATCCTGATACTCTGTATATTCAATTTATTATCATAACGATTCATGGTGACTCTAAAATCCATACTAACCCCTACTCTCTCTTCTGTTTCCTTTCCCGGTTTTCTGTGGTGGCGACCTGCGCCACCACCACCTAATCAAAGCACAGTGATGTCCTACATTGATGGATTAAAAGCCAGAAGTCTACATGATCATCATCATCAAGTCCTTCCATGGGAACCCTAAATACAAAGAGGACTGTTTCATTTATATTAGGTAGAATGCCCAGGGGGGGATTTTATTTTTTCTCTCCAGCCGTCTGGAGTTTTTTTTGTTTTTTCTGTCCTCCCTGGCCATCAGACCTTACTCTTATTCTATGTTAATTAGTGTTGTCTTATTTTAATTCTTGCTTTGTCTTTCATTTCTCTTTCTCTTTTCTTCATCATGTAAAGCACTTTGAGCTACATTATTTGTATGAAAATGTGCTATAGAAATAAATGTTGTTGTTGTTGTTGGGTAATCGGCGAAATCAACAGGGATGTCTGCAAAAGAGTTATCATTAATTTCAATGATTGGATGACTGCCTGCAGAGAAGAGGAGGTGGACATACACTCACCTAAAGGATTATTAGGAACACCATACTAATACAGTGTTTGACCCCTTTCGCCTTCAGAACTGTCTTAATTCTACGTGGCATTGATTCAACAAGGTGCTGAAAGCATTCTTTAGAAATGTTGGCCCATATTGATAGGATAGCATCTTGCAGTTGATGGAGATTTGTGGGATGCACATCCAGGGCACGAAGCTCCCGTTCCACCACATCCCAAAGATGCTCTATTGGGTTGAGATCTGGTGACTGTGGGGGCCATTTTAGTAAAGTGAACTCATTGTCATGTTCAAGAAACCAATTTGAAATGATTCGAGCTTTGTGACATGGTGCATTATCCTGCTGGAAGTAGCCATCAGAGGATGGGTACATGGTGGTCATGAAGGGATGGACATGGTCAGAAACAATGCTCAGGTAGCCCGTGGCATTTAAACGATGCCCAATTGGCACTAAGGGGCCTAAAGTGTGCCAAGAAAACACCCCCCACACCATTACACCACCACCACCAGCCTGCACAGTGGTAACAAGGCATGATGGATCCATGTTCTCATTCTGTTTACGCCAAATTCTGACTCTACCATTTGAATGTCTCAACAGAAATCGAGACTCATCAGACCAGGCAACATTTTTCCAGTCTTCAACTGTCCAATTTTGGTGAGCTCGTGCAAATTGTAGCCTCTTTTTCCTATTTGTAGTGGAGATGAGTGGTACCCGGTGGGGTCTTCTGCTGTTGTAGCCCATCCGCCTCAAGGTTGTGCGTGTTGTGGCTTCACAAATGCTTTGCTGCATACCTCGGTTGTAACGAGTGGTTATTTCAGTCAAAGTTGCTCTTCTATCAGCTTGAATCAGTCGGCCCATTCTCCTCTGACCTCTAGCATCAACAAGGCATTTTCGCCCACAGGACTGCCGCATACTGGATGTTTTTCCCTTTGTAAACCCTAGAAATGGTTGTGCGTGAAAATCCCAGTAACTGAGCAGATTGTGAAATACTCAGACCGGCCCGTCTGGCACCAACAACCATGCCACGCTCAAAATTGCTTAAATCACCTTTCTTTCCCATTCTGACATTCAGTTTGGAGTTCAGGAGATTGTCTTGACCAGGACCACACCCCTAAATGCATTGAAGCAACTGCCATGTGATTGGTTGATTAGATAATTGCATTAATGAGAAATTGAACAGGTGTTCCTAATAATCCTTTAGGTGAGTGTATGCTCGATATCATTTTTCATTATTAAATTGAAGAAATATGTTGAATGAAATTAAATAAAAATTTTGAATTTTGCTTCGATTTTGGCTGATTTATTGCATTTTTAAAAACTGCGTACTTTATGAAACACCCTCTAATTGCAATAAAGTTCAGTGTTTAACAAGTACCTTGCATTACTTCGTGCTGAAAATCCATAACTAAGAAAGTCTTGTTTTGCATGTGAAAAACAAAAACCATGCACTAGAGGTACAGCATGTCAGAATCAGGAAGGCCTCACAATGAAGAAGCTCAGACTTTCGTACTTTCTTAGCACTGAACAGTTCTAAACAATAAGTTGTTACTTGGGAAGACAGCACATCATATCACTCAGTAAAATAAAAGAGCGAAGCAAGCCTTGTAGAGAGCTCTTACCTGTCCGTGAGGGGCGTGATGACAAGCCGGGGGGTGTTTCCTAGATACTCGTATGAATACTGGAACTGAGCATCACAAATATTTACGTAGCAATGCTTGTGGCTGTCGTCCCATCGGTGTCGTAGCTGAGATAACCATGCAAATGCCTGCCCATTAGTCACCTAATGTAATAAAATTCTTAAATCAAAACCAGCGTACTTGTTCACCAGTTAATAAAACCACTCTCTCGTAACGCCAGGCATTATGATAAATCCTCCCTGGCAGCCAAAAATGACTCCGAGGAATTCCAGGAAACGCATTTAACAGAAGAGTGATGAACTGAACAAAGTGTGCAAGGACATTTACCTCCAGACAGAAATGAAATATCTGGCTCTGGGGAGACTTTCTCTTCCCTGGTAGAGATTGGAATTGGCAGAGCCTATCAGCGGGCTCAGCTAGGGCATTATCCGAGAGTCGTTAAACCCCTAATTCCCCAACACCCTCCACATAACATACAGAAAGTAATCAGACCCCCTCAATTCCTGCACACTTATTTTTAGTGCTGTAGGTTTAATTTCAGATGAGTACATTTGCTACTCTGCCCGTCAATCTACACACAATAACCCAAAGTGAAAGGTTTACAAATTCATTAAAAATCACAAACTGAAATCTCTCATTCATAGACATATTCAGTAATTCTGTATGGTACAGAAGCCTTCTTGAGTTTGTCTCTGCCAGCTTTGCACACCTGGATTTGTGCAATTCATTCCGTTTTTCCTCAAGCCCCATTAGACTGGATGGGAAGCCACACAGACGTTCTATGGAGTTTGGGTGGGCCACTCAAGGACCCTCACAGAGTTGTCTCAAAGCTACACCGGCTGTGTCTTGGCTGTACAGGTATGCTTCATCTATCTATCTATCTATCTATCTATCTATCTATCTATCTATCTATCTATCTATCTATCTA
>JANRMT010062814.1:16345773-16403211 GCA_026402145.1 Polypterus bichir lapradei | reverse complement strand
CTATCTATCTATCTATCTATCTATCTATCTATCTATCTATCTATCTAGTTTCTGGATTTGGCTGCACTCAGTCCTCCTGTCCCTGCCGTGAGAAGTGCCCCAATAACATGGCCCCCTCCATCAATGTAGAGCAGTGCCTGACCTTCACCAGACATTGAACTCAGAGTTCAGTCCAAACAGTTTTTGTCTCATCAGACCAGAGAATTTTTCTCCTTCATGCTCTCGGTGTCCCTTATAGTAGTTTCTGTCCAGCCCTTAGAACCCAAACACCTGACTGATGGGGCGCTGCTGAGGTGGTCGTCCTCCCAAACATGACTTCTGAAGCTATTTTTATAGTGACCATTGGATTCTTGGTCACTTCCCTGATTGAAGCCCCTTCTTTGTCTTCTGGCCAGATGGCCAACTCTAAGAAGAGTCCTGGTGATCCCAAACTTGCATGATTATTGAGGCCTTTGTGCTCCCAGGAACATTCAAAGCTTTACAAATGGTTTGCTGCCCTGATCTGTGCCTCACCACCATTTAATCATGAAAGTTCCTTGGACTTCATGGCTTGGTTTTTGCCCTGACACACAGTGTGAATTGGTGGACCTTCTATCCACAGGCACACCTCCGTCTTTCTAAATTTACAATTATTTTTTTGGCTGACGCCCAACTCATAAACTCAAGGTTTGCAGTCCACCACCTTGCCCACTATGCCACACACTTCCTGTGACCAAAAATGAGGCTCCTGGCAGATTTTTGGTAGATGAGGTTTAACATAAGCAAACGTAAAGTATTATGTTTTGACACAGCTGACGCCTTCATCCAAAGTGACTTACGAGGGTCGTTTGATAAGTTTGGCAAATTTTTATGAGCTGGCACCACATTGCATTTGGTGACATCACAGCCAACAAGTAGACCATGGAAAAATTTCCAATAGACGCCAGCTGCAGACAAGACACTGTGAAACCTCGGGCTCTTTTGGCGAACTGAAACACTCTGAGGCCCGTAAGAAGACGCCCCCGTTGTCAGTATTCTCTTTAGACTCCGCCCACTCTCCAGCCATCTCAGACGTCACCAACCTCAGAACAAAATTTTTTCTTTTTGCTTTCTTCATCTTGAAAAGCACTTTGAGCTAGTCATTTGTATAAAAACGTGCTCTAGAAATAAATGGTGTTGCTCTTCGACGTTTTCTTAAACATGACGGTATGGTGCTGCTGGAGTATGAGAATTTCCATCCATCCATTCATTATCCAACCCGCTATATCCTAACTACAGGGTCACGGGGGTCTGCTGGAGCCAATCCCAGCCAACACAGGGCACAAGGCAGGAAAAAATCCTGGGCAGGGTGCCAGCCCACCGCAGTATGTGAATTTCCCCTTGGGATTAATAAAGTTTCTATCTATCTATTTATCTATCTATTATATAGTGCCTTTCATATCTATCTGTTATATAGTGCCTTTCATATCTATCTATTTGTTATATAGTGCCTTTCATATCTATCTATCTATCTATTATATAGTGCCTTTCATATCTATCTATCTGTTATATAGTGCCTTTCATATCTATCTATCTATCTTTCTATCTATCTATTATATAGTGCCTTTCATATCTATCTATCTGTTATATAGTGCCTTTCATATCTATCTGTTATATAGTGCCTTTCATATCTATCTATCTATCTATTATATAGTGCCTTTCATATCTATCTATCTGTTATATAGTGCCTTTCATATCTATCTATCTATCTATTATATAGTGCCTTTCGTATCTATCTATCATTATATAGTGCCTTTCATTTCTATCTATCTATCTATCTATTATATAGTGCCTTTCGTATCTATCTATTATATAGTGCCTTTCATATCTATCTATCTATTATATAGTGCCTTTCATTTCTATCTATCTATCTATCTATCATATAGTGCCTGTCTCATCTATCTATCTATCTATCTATGGTGTTATACGGGTCATTCAAAATGAAAAAGCGACAAACTTTTGTGTTTAAAAAGTAACTCTTAAAAGTAAGACTTACAGTGTCTGCCCTAAAGGTAAAAATAACATATTGTTTGCTGTTGTATTATTACCTGAAATAAAAAACTCTCTAACTTTAGATTAGATAAAACTTTATTAATCCCACGGGGAAATTCAAAAATGAATCAAAGGTAAAAAAAATAAATAAATAAAGGTCGATTTTTGTGTTGAGATTAGAATGGTATAATAATGGTGACTGAAAGTTTATGCAGGGACAACTTTGACCTAAACGGTGTGGCAGACGGCTGGGGCTCTTGCTCAGCCGGAGAGAGACAGTACCTCTCCCCAGGACACATAAAGGCAGCCCCCCCGGTTTACATCGGATGATTTCGGAGCCATGTATTCTGCAGCACTTCTGCCACACCATGAAGCGATGCCAGAAGAGGAACCAGGCACACCTGGAGTGCTTCCGGGTATCCAAACAGCACATCCGCCACACCAGGAAGTGCCGCAAGAAAGTCATCAGGGTGCACCCGGAGCACATCCGGGTGAAAGATGAAAGGGGCCGCCTCACTCCAGTGGAGGAGCCGGAGTCGGGAGGTGGATGACAGAGCTTGCGAGTGGAGGAGTGAGGGCAGCAGAGAAGAAGAAGAAGAAAAGACAAAGAGAAGGACAAAGAGGGAAAAAGACAGAGCTGTGATTGTTGGTGATTGTGCACAGTGCTGTAAAGCACAGAAAAATAAGTAATAAACGTGTGCTTTTGGGACTTGTGTGTCTCAGTGTCTGTCTGGGTCCAGGCTGATCTCCTTCCAGAGTGAATGCTTATGCTTGTGTGATAAGCTTCCCTTTGCGGGCTTCACCGTGTCTGAGGTGCACGGATTTGTCCAGAGGCTATAAACTTTCCTTGCTGCAGCAGGACACTTCTCCAAAGTTCAACCAGAAGCGACGCGTAGTTTAAGTTCCTCAACCGTCTGAAGTGATTTTTTTTTTTTTTTTTTAAAAAAAAACACCGTTTAACTCGCTTTTTTTTTTTTTTTTGCCATACTTATCAAAGAGGCCGCGTACAACACTTGAGATACAATTCGCTCCGTTTCTTCTTCTTTCACGCTCAGGGTCACACAGTGGCATCAGGAGTGGGATTAGAGCCCACAAGTCTCAGGGTTTGAAGTCCACTGCGCCACACTAAATGGTGTCCCAGGGTGCATCTGGTGGACTCCAGTCAAGTTCTAGAAAAATCTCTGACTGAAGGAAATGGGATGGACCCGAGCACAACCTCAAGTGCCACAGCAATGCATCTGACTAGTCCTATGAATGAGAGATTTCAGTTTTGCTTTTGTTTTTTTTTTTTTGTATCTTTCGTTGAATTCATTTAAAGTGTGTAACATTCCATACAATCAAGTCAAAGTTAACAAAAATAAAATCAAATCAATGGTCACCCGTGAGAAAGAGAGGAAGGCCAACAGCCAGAGCTAAACTGCTGAGAGTAGTAAAGAGAGAAAGAAGTCTTTTCCTCCCAATTTAAATGCTTATTCTAAAATGTTATTTATCAGATCCTGCCAGATTTTTTAAAAGATTTGCACAGACCCTCTAAGTGCAAATTTGATTTTTTCCAATTTCAGATAACATACTGTATAACATCAGTTTCCTGTCGACTTAAAAGAGTAGAGTTAGGATTCTTCCAGTTGAGCAAGACAAGTCTACGTGCTAATACGAGGTGAGACCCAAAAATAACCGGACAGGACTTGGGACTTTCCTGGAAAACCGTCTGGAGGTCGGCCGGATATGAATCATAAAACTACTGTATATCCCCTCCTACACACTCTCTCAAACCGCCGACCAGCTCGGTATATCCTATGAACAGCCCACTCAGTATTTGCACAATTGCTACACGATAATGTCGGGTGACAGAATCTCTCACGAAATTGAACAAAACAGCCACAGAAACTTATGAAATGATAAAACAGTGTACGGTGATAACAGTGTGTCTCACACGCAAGTTTTTGAGTGGCACAAACGTTTCAAAGAAGTACAAGAAAATGTGGAAGACGTTCAACGCCCAGGTCGCCTGCACTCGTCTCGGACGGATGAAAACATCAAAACGGTGAATCAGATTATTTGAAATGATCGTACTGCTTTTTCCGTAAAGCAGTTTTTGACTGACAAATAAATTCCTCCCCTTGATCATCCTCCCTATTCGCCCAATTTAGCTCCTTGGGATTTTTATTTGTTCCCGAAAATCAAAAGTGACCTGAAGGGAACACCTTTTTCGATAACACTTTACATTAAGTGTCCATAATTACACTGTAACTACTATGTAATTACCTGTATAAGTACAGTGTAACTACGAGTTATTACTCCTTACTTACTGTGTAATACAAAGTAACACTCTAGTTAATTACTCAGTCATCATTGTTATTCAACAGTGTATATACTGTAATTACAATGTAACAATTTATCACTGATCCAAAAAACAAGTGTACTTACATAGTTACGATGTATCTGTACTTTCAAAATGTAATAAAAACCTCAGGGTATGTAACTAGAACTGTGTAACAGATGTTCCACGGTCTGGGCAATTTTTAAGGAGAATTGCAGTGATAAGTACATAGGTTTTTGATGATACTTCAAGATCTTTTTTAAATGGTGAAAACATCTTTGCAAAATAGTTAACGCTTTTGCCTCACGGATCAATTATCCTGCGTGAGGCAGGAAACAGCCCAGGATGGGGAGCCATCCCATTGCAAGGTCCACTGACAAACATACCAGCACTCGCGCTCTCACACATATGGCCACGTAACCCAACCTACATGTCCATGGGATGTGGCAGTAAAACCCATGAAGATGACATAGGGAGACATGGGTAGAACGTACACATTTTACACACATATCTCCAGACAGAATTGCATCTCATGATATTGGATCCGTGAGGCAAAAGCGTTAACCATTTTGCAAAGGTGTTTTCACAATTTCAAAAAGATCTTGAAATATCAAGATATCAAGTTATCACTGCAATTCTCCATTATAATTGCCCAGATCATGGAACATCTGTTACACAGTTGTAGTTACATATCCTGATGTTTTTATTACATTTTGAAAGTACAGATGCAATGTAACTATGTAAGTACACTTGTTTATGGATCAGTGACAAATTGTTACATTGTAATTATATAAACTGTGGAATACCAATGACAACTGAGTAATTAACTAGAGCGTTACTTTGTATTACACAGCAAGTACGGAGTAATAACTCGTACTTACACTGTACTTATACAGGTAATTACATAGTAGTTACACTGTGATTATGGACACTTAATGTAAAGTGTTACCCATTTTTCTTCAATGGATGCAGTGAAGACAAAAACAGCAAGCGTGTTGAAGAGCCTCAAACAAGAAGACTGCCAGCACTGTTTCATTCAATGGAAGATACGTATGTAGAGATCAGGAGGGGGAGTATATAGATGGTGACAAAGTTTAAAATGCTGTCATTCATCAATAAATATATATACTTTTTTTACTAATCCGGTTATTTTCGTGTCTCACCTAGTATTGTAGTGTAATAAGTATATAAGTTTAACAGTCACTGTGTTCTGTACAAAAAATATTTTACTATACAAAAAAAAATAAATTGTAATTTATTGTATAGTAACTGGGCAAATAGGGCCCTTGGTCAGAGAGGTGACTGAAGACCCCATGGTCACTCTACCATAGCTTCAGAAGGCCTTTGCTGAGACGAAAGAACCTGCCAGAAGGACAAAAATCCCAGAAGCACTCCATCAATCAGGCAGTTACGGTCAAGTGACTAACTCCTGTTCTGAGGTTTGGCATTTAAAGAGCTCTGAGAGCATGAAGAAGGAGGTTATCTGGACTGGTGAGACACAATTAAACTGTTTGGCCAGCACAACATCTGTTGGAAACCAGGCACTGCTCCTCACCTGTCTAATACCATCCCTACGGTGAAGCATGGTGGTTGGAACATCATACTATGGTGGTTCTGGGAAGGAAAGACTGGTCACAATTAAGGGTGCAGCCAAATACAGAGAGGTCCTTGAAGAAAACCTGCTCCAGAGTGGATACCACCACCTATCAGCACAGCAGTGACCTGAAGTATACAGCCATGACAGTCTCTGAGTGTCCTTAAATGGCTCAGCCAAATTCCAAGGAACATCTATGGAGACACCTGAAGATGGCTGTTTACAGAAGCTTCTTATCCCATCTAATGGAACCTGAGAGGATCCGTCAAGAAGAACTGGATAAATTGCTCAAATCCAGGTGTGCCAAGCTTGTACACTCATGGCCATATGAAGACTCATGACTGGAATTGCTGGCAAAGTGGCTTCTATAAAGTACTGAATTAAGGGCCAGGTTAGGAATGAGAGATTTCAGTTTTTGATTTTTAATGAATTTGCAGACCTTTCTGAAAACTCACTTTCGTTTTGACATTGACGCGCTGGGTCATTGAGCGTTGATTGATGGGCAAAAATGGCAAATGGATCCATTTACATATAAATCTGCAGCACAATAAAGTGTGCAGAAAGTGAAGGGGTCTGAAGACTTTCTGAATCCACTGCATGTAAAGTGTGAATAAGAGAATCTGCTCAAGCGGGGCTGCCATCTCACGGAGCTGCCATCTACAGTACGTACCATTACAGTCAGACTTCTCTAACCAAATACAGTCGTGGCCAACAGCTTTGAGAATGACACAAGTGTTAATTTTCACAAAGTTTGCTGTTTCAGTGTTTTTAAATCTTTTGTCAGATGTTTCTATGGTGTACTGAAGTAGAACTACAAGCATTTCAGAAGTTTCAAAGGCTTATATTGACAATCACATGAAGTTTATACAAAGAGTCCATATTTGCAGTGTTGGCTCTTCTTCCTTTCTCAATACCTCTTCATTTCACCCTGACAGGCTGTCAATCAACCTTTGGGTCAAATCCTGACTGATGGCAGCCCCCCAATTCTTGAATAACCAATTCTTGGAGTATGTTAGAATCGGTGGGTTTTTGCTTCTTGATGATCGACCAACAGTTCTCAAAGGGATTAAAGTTTGGGGAGTTTCCTGGCCATGGACCCTAAATTTTGATGTTTTGTTCCCTCAGCCACTCAGTTATCACTTATTCTTTGTGGCCCGGTGCTCCATCATGCTGGATTGTTCATTGTTGGTCACCAAACTGTTCTTGGATGGTTGGGAGAAGTTGCTCTCTGAGGATGTTTTGGTCCCATTCTTTATTCATGGCTGTGTTCTTAGGCAGAATTGTGAATGAGCCCAGTGCCTTGGCTGAGAAGCAACCCCACGTGACATGAATGGTGTCAGGATGCTTTACTGTTAGCCTGACACAGGACTGATGGTAGCACCGCTCACCTTTTCTTTTTTCCGGATGTCCCAAAACAATCAGAAAGAGAATTCATCAGATGAAATGTCTTGACCCCAGCAGTCCAATCCCAGAATATCAGTCTGTCCCTGATGTTTTTCTTGGCTTCTTTGCTGCCCTTCTTGACACCCACCAAGCCATCCTCCAAACGTCTTCACCTCACTCACACCTGCCTGCTGCCATTCCTGAGAAAACTCTGCCCTGGTGGTGCCCACAGATGAATCAACTTTAGGAGACGGTTGGTCCTGGCGCTTGCTGGACTTTCTTGGGCGCCCTGAAGCCTTCTTCACCTCTCTATTATAACTCAATCTGCATGGCAGGGTGATCTCCAGCCTTGTCCTCGTCAACACTCTCACCAGAGCTAACGAGAGGATCACTGAAATGACGTCAGCAGGTCCTTTTGTGGCAGGGGCTGCAATGGGTTTTTGGGATTAAGTTCATTTTCATGGCAAAGAGGGACTTTGCAATTATTTGCAATTCATCTGATCACTCTTCATAACATTCTGGAGTAGATGCAAATTGCCATCATAAAAACCGTGTGGCCCGACATTTGCACGATAGACATATGCGCGCCGACAAAATAGCGCCGATTAAAACACGCCGACAAAATCGCCCTGACAAAATCGCGAAAGTTTCATTAAATATGAATTACTAGTTTAAAGCATATATAATAATGTTTATTTTAGAAGTCAATATTATGAGACGCGGCATGCCATCAGCACGGCACGCAGATAGTCCTTAAGATCACGCCCTGCATATGTAGGAAGAATTGCAGCAAGGGCGTCCCACTCTCTTGGCCTCTCTCGCGATTTTGTCGGCGCGCATTTGTCGAAAACCAGTTAGCGGGTTTGTCGGCGCTCATTTGTCCATCGCAGTTTTGTCGGGGCGCATATGTCTTTCGCGCTTTTGTTGGTGAACCTAAAAACTGAGGCAGCAAACTTTGTGAAAATTAATATTTGTGTCATTCTCAAAACATTTGGCCATGACTGTAATTCTATGAAGTTTTTTGACTTTTACTAAATTTGCAGGCCTTTTTGAGAACACGTTTTAAAATGAACTGAGTGTAGACTGATGGGCCAAAATCCAGCTGTATCCATTTTACGAGTTAAATCTAAGACCCAATAATGAGTGCAGGCATTCTGAAAACTTTCCAGATCTACTGTATGTCAAACACACTATGTGCGGAGGACTTTTCAGGTCACATTAAGTCCATTGTAGAACTGATTAATTCGTCCATTGACCTGCCCTTCCATGGACTGGCCTGCCTTGAGCCTGAGGTTGCTCCAGGATGACCCCCCCACCAGCTCCACATGACCCTCATAGTGAGAACATGGGTAGACCTAGTCTAACTACTACAGGTAAAATCTCGAGGCCCCCCACCCCCCAATAAAAGAGAAGCCCACCAAACTGAAAGGGTACGCCTTTAACAGTTCTGCAGGACCATTTTTTTTTTCCTCCTGTCTTTCTCTCTCTCTCTCTCAGCTTTCGCAAGATGAAAGGCAGAAATTGAAGAAATCAAAACACGCTGTCATATGCAGACATAAGCAATGGAAAATGCCCTTTTAACTAGGAAATTATTCTTTATGTTGCGCTTTTAAAATGCATTAGGGTAATTGCTACAACAAATTACCTTCTGTGCAATGAGCTTGGCGACGACGTCTCTGGCGTGCACATCAATTGTGCAGATTGTCATGATCTTCTGGCGATCAACAGGGGTGAGGTCTCCTAGCAGCATGTTTATAAGGGCATTCAGCTGAGTAATCTGCAAAATAATTAGATTTCAATATAGATATTACACTGGGGAGCGATTTGCTTTGCATGTCAAAGAGGTAATGCCCTGCATCTACTTTTCGAGAAGTACTTAAAGTCAGAAAGAGAGGCAGAAAGAAAGCGCAGAATGGCCAGCGTTACTGTACCTGCCACTCTCACTCGAGGCTCCAGCTGCATTTTTCTTCTCTTTGCTGTTTCTTTATGATTATAAATAGGCAGGAGTGGACCCCAAAACTAAGGATACCTTTGAGAAGTGTGAGGAGTTGATGCTGGGGGGGGGGGTCAACATTTCTGGTATGAATATGTCCAGCAGGGGAACGTTAGCTTCACAAACGGACCGGATTCAATGCCATTCTGATTATACGAACCCCTTGAAGTCATGACAGCCAAAAAAAAAACCCACCAGAACGTCCAAAGAGGGCACCCACCTGCAGCGAAGCACATTCAGGCCCAGCCAGTAATAGAATGGGAGACCATCTAGGAAACTATAAGGCAACTGTAACAACCAGGCAACTATAAGGCAGGTGACCAACGACATCGACTCTTTCAAAATAGTCTAAGGGTTTGGTCTGACAAATGGGAGACCATCTAGGTGTTGGTGAGGCCAGCAGGGGGCGCTTACCCTGTGGTCTGAATGTGGATCCCAATGCTCCCAGTGCAGTGATGATGGACACTGTGCTGTAACCATGGCATCATCCTTCAGATGAGGTGTAAAACCGAGGTCCTCACTCTCCGTGGTCTTAAAAGATCCTGGAGAGTAGGGCGTATCCCAATGTTCAAGCTAAACTGCCCACCACGGCCTAGTCATTCTGGACCCCTAATCATCCCCTGTCCCTAACTGGCAATTTCACCACCTGCCAGCTCATGTGTGGTGAGTGTACTGGTGCAAAGACGGCTGCCATCACATTATCATCCAGGTGGGTGCTACACATTAGTGCTGGCTGAAGTGGCTCCCCACTCACTACATAAAGTGCTCGGAAAGCGCTATATTAATGTGAAGAATTTTTATCTACAGTAATCCCTCGCTACTTCGCGGTTCACTTTTTGCGGATTCACGACTTCGCGGGTTTTTAAATATAGTAGTAGTATTTCCTAGTCTAAGAACAACAAAACAAGTTCGGTGACTAAGTGCGTTGTAACACAGGCTGTGATTGGTACATGGGAGGGAGACGACAAATCACAGCTTCCCGCTTTCTAATCGGGCCCGTGATTGGTGCTTTGACTGATGCCCAGATCCCACAGCATCTCTCTGTCGCGGCCATTTCGCTTCAAGCTTTCTCGCCGAGCGGTTTACTTTACACTGTACTGTGTGTGATTTTTTGTGGTTTCTTTGTGTTGAACTTCGCTTCAATTTTCACCCCTTCAATGGCTCCCAAACGTGCTCCTTCTATCAAGGCTGGTGCTGAGCCGTCTGAAGAGACGTAAAATACAGTCATCGGCTGCGCAGTAAAAGTCATCATCACCTTCATCGTCATCATTTTTACTGCACAGCATATTCATCACCATCATCACGTCATATATAGCTACGTGTACTTCGCTATACAGTAACTGTAAACTTATCGACCGATTTCATATTGCTTAACAGTTGTCCCTGTTATTAACAGAGTAAAGGGTGGGTTGTAAACAGTACAGGGAGGGTTTAAAAATGTCCAAATACACGTTAAATAATTAAATAAGTATGGTGTCCCTACTTCGCGGAAATTCAGTTATTGCGGCCGGCCTTGGAACTTATCTCCCGCGATAAACGAGGGATTACTGTACTCTCTATATATAAAATCCTATGCCCTTTGTCACGCTTTAAATCAGGCTTATTTTAAAACCTACATATATATGTTTGGTATCATTCTTTTCAGAATTTATTGAACTTTAATGTGATGTTGTTAGATTTTCAGATTCTTATTCCGTTTTTAAATTATAAACTAAAATATGGACCTCAGTTTGACGGGAATACTCCAGTTGGTAAGAGAGTAAATATTTTATTCTCATTTCATGATTTTTACTCCGTTAAATAATAATTCATTTTTCTTTTACGTATTTGTAGAATTTCATGATTTTGACTCCCATAAATAATCATTTTTCTTTAGTACATTTAGAGAAAAGCCAAGCAAAATGACACTTTTTATTGGCTAACTAAAAAGATTACAATATGCAAGCTTTCGAGGCAACTCAGGCCCCTTCTTCAGGCGAGATGTAATGCAAAAACTTTGTACATTTACAAATTTTACCAATATTCTGGCCACAATTGGGGGTTGGGTGCCAAAGGCACAAGTGGGGCTTCACCCCCTAGTCATTATAATAATTTTGGCGCTGGGTGCTAATGCCTTCTTCTCTTTTTCCTTTTGCAGAAAGGAGGATCGACAGCCATCCCAGCTGTCACTCGTGTGCATGTAGGGGACAGCTGAAGGGCTGTAATGACTGCAATTCTACCTCCTCCCCAGGGGTTGGCACTGTGTCCCAATGCCTTTCTTTTCCACTCCCTCTGCAGACCTGATGACTGACTGAAGAAGAATATGCGCTTTAATGAAAATGTCTGAAAATGTTTGATTTGTATTTTAAACTGTGGAGCAGTGGGGTCAATCAATGAAAAATGGTGGCTCTGAGGCTAGGGATCTGCACTGACAATCGGAAGGTTGCCGGTTCGAATCCCGTAAATGCCAAAAGGGACTCTGCTCTGTTGGGCCCTTAAACAAGGCCCTTAACCTGCAATTGCTGAGCGCTTTGAGTAGTGAGAAAAGCGCTATATAAATGCAAAGAATTATTATTATTATAAACATTATGGAGGTCACTGTATATTAAGCACCGTCTCTACCCTGCAGGGAAAAACTTGGTGTTGGTGGCAGAATTGGCACTCCAGCCACCATAAAAAAACCTCACACTGTTCCACTCCATCTGAACTAGTGTGGTGCTGAGGTATCACCCATGGCATGGCTGCACTCGGGTCCTAATCTGGATCCTAAGTTGGTTTGTCGTGTGGTGGGTGCGGCAATGCAATGCACTGTATCAGTGCGTGCTCCTAACCTCTCTGAATACGTGGAGGTCAGCTGGTACTACACTAGACACCAAGATTTACCCAAACTGCTGACCCTAAGCAGGTTTTGGCAGACAGACGTGAGGACTGACCCAACAAGCTTAACCCCAAACACACACCCAGACCTCCCTAAATGCCTACCTGTTTGCGATTGTAGTCTTTCAGCGCCGTCTCAAAGCCCTCTTCCAGGCGCTCAAAGGCTATACCCACATCAGTTGCCCACCATATCTGGCTGCCGGTGAGTGACACCTGAGCAGGATAGTCAAAGAGCCATTGATCCCGGGGCTTATCCTCATATGCGGCCACTGCCTCCATGATCTCCTGACGCACTGTCCGGCGCACCATGTCTTCTAGATGACTGAGCCAGCATTCAGCCTACAGCACAGGAGAGACATTAATAGCAGAATGAGCGGTCACACTTTATAAGTAATCACCAGAGACAGAGAGGTGCAGCTCCCTGTGGGCAACAAGGTAAGTGCAACCCCGAAGGGCCGATTACTGCAGGGCAGGGCACTCACCTCCCGGATCCCGTCACTCC
Source organism: Polypterus bichir lapradei (assembly GCA_026402145.1). NCBI lineage: Eukaryota > Metazoa > Chordata > Cladistia > Polypteriformes > Polypteridae > Polypterus > Polypterus bichir. Next base: position 16,390,553 of record JANRMT010062814.1, on the reverse strand, counting down.
GAGGCCCCTGCCTCGGTGTGGCCTTCTGTGTCGCCACGCCGGCTGGGCCGTCCTTCGCGACAGCGCGACTCTCGGAGCCCGCTGCACTCTGGCGACGCCCGTTCTCCTTCCTCCGCACCCGGGGGGCATGGCCATACTGCGGTCCGGCGGCGGCCCGTGGGGTAAACCGCTCCTGCGGGGTTGTGCACATGCTGCTCCCGTGGCGAGTGTGTGGGGTCTGCTGCTGCACCGGGCCGTCCACAGAACAATTTGTTTTAAGAACAGGTCCCCACCTCGACCCAGGTGGAGCATCCTGCCGACTACGCCACTGTGGACTTGAATCCGGACACAGACAGACAGACATCTTAAGTTCACCACACACACGTTTATTTTATAATATTTACAGTGCACTCCCCAGTGCCTCTTGCACCGTTCCCCCAATGTCCAGGCCTCACAGTCCTTTGTGCCTTTCCTTCTCCTGGCCGCCTCCAGTCCTCTCTCCAGCTCCGTCTCTCTTCCACCCGACTTCCGCCCTCGACTGAAGGGAGGCGGCCCCTTAAATAGGAACCCGCATGGGCTCCAGCTGCTCCCCGGCACTCCTCCGCAGACACGCCCCAGTGTGGCGGAAGTGCCGGCTGCGCACCCGGAAGCCGTGTGTGGCGGAAGTGCTGGGCTCCAGGGGTATTCAGGCACCGGGGCGCCGCCTGGCCCCCAACATAACCAGGGCGGACGCCACCTCGCGGTCTGGAGGAGGTACAAGCCCTCCTCCGGTCCTCTTGGGCGTCCCGGCCGGATGCCACAATATATATAAATATATATATATTTATAGACATAGAACCTTTGACATTTATAATATATAGCATCTTGCCTATTTATTTTCTCCTTCTAATACATTTTATATTTATTTGTGTGGTATAGCGGGTCTGCGGCTTAAAAAAAAAGTGTGGCCTGTTTGTAAGTCCAGTTAGCCATGTCCGTCTCCGTGGGCGCGATTGCATGACTGCAGGGACTTGATGAGGTAATTGGGGCGAGTCTGAATTGCTTCATTGGCTTCCTACAGCATGTGATTAAGGCGCTGCATCCACGGAGACGTATATGTACGGGCCGGCATAAGGGGAAGGAAAAGGAAAGATAGGAAAGAACGGGACAGAAGATGGATGTTAAAAAACGTGAAATGCAGTCAAGGCGGACGATCCGGACACCTGGATGGAGAAGGCAGCACAGGGTGTGGTGCTCTAGGGGCTGGTTTGCCCAACTAAATAATTGAGTAGAGTGGGGTGAGCAGGACTGAAGACCTCCCAATGGCTCCGAGGGCCAGCCGAGTGAACGCGAAGGAAGATGGGAGGTGAACCGACCTCGGAAGGTCTGGCTGCGCAGTGTGGAGGCAGCCAAGACGGGGGGCAGCTGAAAGGAGTTTGCAGCTGCTGAGTCTCCGCCGGCTACGTGAGGGATGGGTGAGCCGGGGAGATAGAAGGAGGTGGGCTGAGATTGTGTGAAGAGAGCGACTGCATTTTTAACCTTTATTTTAACTGATTTATTTATTATGGATCTTATCCCCACTTTTCACTGGTTTTATTGATTTATTTGTGTACTTTTTTTTTGAGAACACTGCACCGTGGACTCTTTTGGTTTTACTTTTGACTGTTTTTAATAAAACCACTCAAGCATTTTCCACCATCCCCTGGCTTCAATGAGATTTTTCAGCTCATTTCGGTCATAACTATCGATGGTGTTGGTTCAACAGACTCCCATGTGGGAAGAGGGAGTCTGGAGGGGACCAGCATTGTCATAATTTGTATCTTCCACTTTTTGTCATGTGTTATGGTGTATAAAATCTGTACATTTTGGTGTAATTTTCCATTATATTTTGGTTAAGATAAAACAACAAATGAACTACATTTAAGACAAAGCAGGTTTTCTTACACCTCACTTTTAAAACAGCTGTTTCAACATTGAAAGGAAGACATGCTGGTGGTTCAATTACTTTACAACCTGGGAAAGGAAGACTATGCCATGCTTAATTATTTTACAGCCTGGGAAAGGAAGATCTACCGACACCTCGGAGAACATTAAATGTTTTAGGGACAGTGAATTAATTCATCACTCATATTGACAGCCAACCAATCAGGTGCATTTGTTGTGAAACCACGGCATGACATTTCATAATAAATGCACCTCATTTTGAAGCAACGTCAGAAGAAGAAGAGAAGAAGAAGAAAGTAAGGACGTGAGGAAGAAGAATGGACGAAGACATCACTGGTCGTCAGAAAGGCATCATGAACATCGATTGCTAAATCAAACGCCTCCCTGGGACATTCATCCTTGTCATCTATAACTTTTTCGTAAGCTTTTCAAAAGACTATAGATATTCAGAGTTTCCTATCAGTACCTATTTTCTATTATTCTTTGTTCCAGTGGTATTATTATTATTCTTCTTCTAATAAATACCATGCTGCTTTTAACTTTCTATGCTTTGTCCTAATGTCTAGAGTGATTGGCGTAATAAGTTAGATTTCTTTAGCACCTAGGTGCAGGCGGATTTTTGCCATTATTTCTGTGCTGCGCGGTTTATTTTGGCTGCGAGTGAGGAGCTCCACTCAATAGTTAGGGACAGTACGATAAAGAAGGTATTCTTGGCTGACAAATGGCCTATAGTCAAGAGTGCTGGGTCTTTGTATGTTTAAATGTATTCTTGTAGAGCAAAAGTAATATTTAGGTCTGAGATATCACTAAAACATCGTATGTTGTTCGTGTCGATAATAAGTAAGTCTCTTGAAGTGCTGAGTGACAGGCTGTGTTATTCCTAACGCACTTGTGTGGTTTAAAGTGCTGGAGGTTAATCAGCGTGTGTGTGTGTCATTCATGGGGCACTGTTGTGGTTAGGGTCTGTATGTGTCTGTTCATCTTAAAGTGCAACAGTAGACCAACCCGATAACGAACTTGACGAGAACACTTACCCTTGAGAAAACAGGTAAAGGGTAGGTAGAGGGAAATACTACGATAATACATCATGCGCTGTCTATTATGTTATTTTACATGTTACTTTGCTTTGACGAGTATGCAAGTACCTCATAACTGACAGAAATTCAAGACAATAAAAACAATGAATCACAAACACTGCAAAACTGCAAGAAAATGGTTTTCTCCTTACAATCTAACCTTCATTTTTATCGGTTTAAAAAATAAGCATGTTAGGGACAATTATGGTGGTGGATACCACAAAATGCCCCCTAGAGACAGAAGTGAGATGTGATGTCTTCTTACCTGTCCTTCACAAATGCAGGGCTGCGTGAAAGGCACATATTCTCCTTCCCGACTGTACATGCCAACTGCAGTCCGGATGACTCCGTCTGCCTCGCCTTCTTCAAATTTCAGGTCCGCCAGGTTATCAAACAGTTTTAGCAAGTGACGTGTCACCTGTGAGGAGATTGTTGTGTTGGTGACGTACCATACTGTTGATGTGACATTCAGTATAATAAGACAGAGAGCCACAAAGTTGCCTATTATCAGGTTGTATTATTCTACTAACATTGATTGTACTCTGCTATTTTGGGCATATTCTCTATAAAGAATGATATAAACGTCTAACACAGAGCTTTCATTCCAATCCCAGCTCTCATGATTGCTCATTAGAGGCCATTGAAGGGTGTGATCAAGGAAAGCACTCACTGCAAGCAGGATGAAGAAATGTTGGATCGCTAAGTCGGATGTGAAAGTTTAATTACGCACAAAAAAGTAACAACAGGGATACACTATGTGCAATAAATCAAAATCAAAACAAGATAGCCGCCAGGCCCGGGCAAACTTTTAGTTCTGGTCAACGAGGAAGGAGCTCCGTCCTGAGGCACATTCTGTACAAGACTGAGCACCTTCTTCTGGCAGATTATGGGCTTTATAGGTGGAGGACCAGAAAGGGCCGAGTCAGTTGCCCTCATTGGGCATCTTCTCTGTACTACTAAGAGAATAAAAGAGGAGAAAGTTAGTATCAGCACCCCCTCTTGACACGGAGTGGTAATACCTACCATAGTTAAGCCCATTGAGGGATCCAAAGACATGCATGCGTGACAAGGGTCATATGAAAATATGTTCTAGAAAGTTAAAAATGCTTTACTTTCAGATTCAATAGCGCTGTAAGATCTTTCTGTATGCCAGTGTTGTATTTCAGCCACAGTGGCGATGGTGTAAGAGAGATAGGGAGGGGTGGAGCAACCGAATTTATACCCTCTACTGCCAATAGAGTGCTGTGGTACAGAATGGCTTTGGATTCAAACCACTCCCAAACAGCCAGCTTTAGACTAATAGGATTCTGGTGGGACGCATCCCCCCAACTGCTTTATTTTCACACTTGCGCCCAGAAAACCATTTGTTGAGTAAAGCTTGCCAGCTAGGTAGCCTTCCTACCCTGCAGAGAATCACTTGCCAAACTGGCTTTAAGCACTTCTCCCAACTCTGCCATATAATTCTTCAGTCAGTCCTTAAGAGGGTTGTCGGGGGTCTTTAAACATGAAAGGTTCTCACCAAAGAAACACTAATATTACATTGCTTTGTCTAAGTTACAAAGAAATATGTCAACTTATATACAATATTTCACACCACAGCAGCCATCCACATGACATACCGCTGTCTAATTACACAATTACGATACTTGTGCAAGTTACATTGCTGTTTTTTAGCTGCAGGTCAGTTTTCTTAATGGAAAGAATTTCAGTTGTACTTTAGCATGGGAGCAACTAAAAACAATCAATGAGTTATCAGTGCTTGATACCAGAAGCGAGAGCTCCACAGAGGAGAGGTGACGCGTGGCAATTGATCGGAAGACGGTGAAAATCACGTGAAGTGTTCTTGTGCATTCATTCTGGCACGAAAAACTGTTTTGAAGCAAATCACTCAAAGGTGCAGTTTTGTCATTGAAAATGGCTTGTTCTATAGTAGCAATCTGTTATTATAACATTGTGGCTTATCATCATATAATAACATTTTACTTTTGTAAATGAAAATTGTTGAAAATTTCTGGGGAGACTAGGGTTATAGGGTTATAGAAATATTGGGGAGAGCAGGGTTCAAAGGGTAAATATCAAAGTGAAAACAGATCATGGACTAAATTAAACAGAAATAGAAAACACAAAATAAACAATGGCACAGGTATTCACCCTCTCCAAGTTAGTGTTTAGGAGATGCATCTTTGGCAGGTGTATTGAGGATGACGTAATAATGTTATGAAAAAAATATGGACTTTAAAAATAGAATATTTTAGAAACTAAATGTTGTACTTACTACAGGTTAGAACAAGCAGACGTAAAATCTCCAGAACTGATTGGCCAGCTAGCCTGGGGGAATACAGGTGGCTATTAACAGGCCAGCAGCTGGACTGGGGGGATTAAAGGTTTTGCATTAATGTCACTGCAACCCGTTTCATAAGGTTAGTTTCTATGAGTTCCACATGTCAAAGAACAGAGACACTTTACATTCTATGGGTGCTCCTCAACAGGACCAAAGGCTGGACCGGAAGATGTAGGTTGAATTATGGCACCCCTCGACACAATCAACTGCCAGATGGTGTTCAGAAACCATTAAGAAGGCTAACAGAATGTCAGGTTATATAGCGCCTTGATGTGTGGAATACAAGTCACAGGAGGTTCTGCTCAAGCTTTATAACACACTGGTGAGGCCTCATCTGGAGTCCTGTGTGCCATTTTGGTCTCCAGGCTACAAAAAGGACATAGCGGCACTGGAACAAGTCCAGAGAAGAGAGACTAGGCTGATTTGAGGACTTGGACAGCAGAAAGGCTTGTGCAAATTTGTGACAGATGACAATTAATGTCTGTAAATGTAAAGTATTACACATAGGATGTAAAAATGTGAGGTTCAAATACACATGGGGAGGTCTGAAAATTTAAGGATTTAGGAGTCGTAGTGGACTCTGAGTTATCAACTGCCAGACAGCGTTCAGAAGCCATTAAGAAGGCTAACAGAATGTCAGGTTATATAGCGCCTTGATATGTGGAGTAAAAGTCACAGGAGGTTCTGCTCAAGCTTTATAACACACTGGTGAGGCCTCATCTGGAGTCCTGGGTGCCGTTTTGGTCTCCAGGCTACAGAAAAGACATAGTCCTATGGTTCAGCCTGCATTTTCCACCTAGCTGGTGTTAAAAGTTGTGTCCCTTGTTTGTTTTGTTTAATTTTTTATCACTTATTGATATTTATGCATTATATCTGTTTTTCTATTTGTGGGTTTGTAAAGTGGAATGGCCTTTGTTATGTTCCTTGTGTTCTTTGGGGGTGGCTCCAAAGGGGTGGGGCCACCTGCCAATCACCACTAGGAACAGCCTTCCATCCTATTTAAGGGAGGGCCCCCCATAGTTCCTGGCGGATTACTGAACGCGTTGGAGTGGAGAGTTTTGGGGAGTTTCTGTGCAATTGCTATTGGTTGCGTTTGAAAGATTTTCAAACCTGTGTTTTATTTTTCAACTTTGTCTTTGGATTTCGTTTTTGAGACTGTGATTATTGATTTTTTTGAACCTTTGCTCTGTTTTTGACCTTACCTCTGGATTTTGAATTGGGACTGCATTTATTGTTATTTTTGAACTTCTGCTCCGTTTCGACTACGATTTTTGGATTCTGCATTGGGACTTTGTTTACTGTGTTTTGCCTTGCCTTTTCAAACATCTCCTATGTGCTCTAGTGAGGAACCTTGGAAGTGTTTTTGGTACTTGTGCTTTTGGGACTCCCAGATCACAACACATAGCGGCACTAGAAAAGGTCCAGAAAAGAGAGACGAGGCTGACTCAGGGCTACAGGGGTTGAGTTATGAGGAAAGATTAAACGTGCTGAGCCTTTACAGTTTAAAGAAGATTAAGAGGAGACCTGACTGAAGTGTTTAAAATTATAATCGAAATCAGTCCAGTGGATCGAGATGGTGACTTTAAAATGAGTTCATCAAGAACACAATTGGAACCTTGTTAAGGGGAAATTCAACTCAAACATTAGGAAGTTTTCCTTTACACAGAGAATCGCAGACACCTGGGATAAGAGACCAAGTAATGTGGTAGACATCAGGAATTCTGGGACTTTCAAAACTCAGCTTGATGTTTTTTAGAAGAATTAAGTGGATAGGCCTGACGAACTTTGCTGGCCTGTTCTTGTCTATAATATAATATTTCAGAAAGCCATCTGGTAATCTATTATCAGGTTGTATTATTTTACCAACATTCACTGCACTTTGCTGTTTTTCGCTTATTTATGTATAATGCGTGAATAAATAAGTAACTTTCTCTCCTGTCCATTCTGGTGCTCTCTGCAAATGCCTGGGGTTACAAATGTAAAAGATCTACAGTAGCAGTCAACCCCAACAGTGCAATAAGAGTATGAGATTTGGGGAATTCTGTTATGATCTGCTTAATAAAGAGTCTAAAAATGTCTTCCCGTCCGTCTTACCTTATCGTCTGACTTAGAATAGAGTATTATATAAGAAATCCACTTTTATACTATTTATATATCCAGTGTCACGCATGAGGATCACCTTCCAGGCTCTAAAAAGATATGCAATAACCCACCAGGACAAGAGGGGGCACCAAAGCTAACCATATCATCTCTTTTCTCTTCCCCAGCTCAGAGAAAACCACCCAAGAAGGGACACCCCAGGCCACACCCCCACAAATTAAGCCACTCCCCTTCCTGTCAGGATAGTATAATTCTGAGGGCTCCTAGAAGATGGCATCTCAGTTGGTGGAACTATGTCCCATATGAAAAAGCTCCCAGACACAGGCCCACTCGAAAGAACTGATTATTCTGAGAAGCTCATGGATGCTAACAAGACACTTGTTATAATTATTTTCGGTTATGCCACCACGTGCCCTCTTTTGTTCAGTGTTTTTGGACACCTGCAGTAAATGGGGTAGCCCAGCTGGCAACAGGGTTGTCTTAACATATGGGCACGCAGGGCAGTTGCCCGGGGGTCCCATGCTAATCTATGTATGTTGTGACTTGCTGAGTTCTTGTGTAGGTCGGGGCTCCAGTGCACTGCCTAAAATGCTGTTAAGACAGTCCTGGCTGGCAACCCAAATTTTCTTCTGTTCTCTGATTTCTTATTTGCACTCCACACCATGTTATAAAAGTACGTATTTATTTATTTTTTTGTATGCTGTTTATTCATTATTATTATCTAGCACGTCTAACCGGGAGGAGTCCCCGGGGAAGACCCAGGACACGCTGGACGGACTATGTCTCTCAGGTGGCCTGGGAACGCCTCGGGAATCCCCCGGAAGAGCTAATAGAAGTGGCCAGGGAGAGGAAAGTCTGGGCATCTCCGCTCAAGCTGCTGCCCCCGCGACCCGATCTCAGATAAGCGGAGGAGGATGGATGGATGGGTGATTTTCTTTTCTTTGACATCTTGTAAGGCACATTGAGCTACATTCTGTGTATGTAAATGTGCTATAGAAATAAATGTTGTTTTGGTAGGATGATATAAAATTTTGCACCTCTCCATGTGATTATTACGCACCTCATGTGTGACTGAATGGGTGCCCCTTAGCCATCCATTGTTTTTAATTTTATATAGCGCCTTTCTCATTAAGCATCACCACCAAGCACTTTAGAGATAATGTAAGACTACAGTACCATAACTCCACTAATGGCCAGCCATTCACCGTGCACAATGCGACCGCAGGCCAGCCCTGCCTCAGACCATTAGCAGAGGCTGCCCAGGGTCATCCTTAATGAAGCACCCCACCCCAATTGTTCTATTTACCTTGACCGGCTGAGTTCCTTTGGACACAATTTCTAGCAGATCCATAGCAGACACAAAATAAAAGCGAGGAAACGTGAGTCTCTTGGTCTCCAGGTACTCCGCTAAAGCCTTCTCGCATACTGACAGTCTTGGGAAGAGAAAGAAGAAAAAAAATGAAATACTAATAAGAGTGAGACATCTTCAATCCATTAATGAGCACAATGTTAAACTGCCAGAGAGCAATATGGCAATATTTTCGCTATCCTGTTCCTAACCCTAAAACCCCACATAGCTGCTATACCTGTAAAGAGAAGCAATTACACGATAATTGCGCCATTACACCAGTTAATGACTGCGCGGTTCAGGTGGCCTTTCACCTAGCCCACTTTGAATGTGTCTAAGTCTCTGCCTCGTTAGAGTGGGAGCGACAGAGGAGGAAGCTCTGATAGATCAAGAGCGTCTCGGGCACACGGCCTGGAAAGTTTCTGGATGCAGATGTAGAGCAAAAGCCTGAAGGGATGGCGAGAGCAGGCCAAGGACGTGTGTCCCTCCAGTCATAACATCTCAGTTTGCCTTACTGAATTTTGGCCTAACAGCAGGGCCGTCTTAACAGCATTATAGCCCCCCCCCCGGGCAAAGCAGTGCATCGGAGCCCCTACCTACACAACCACTCAGCAAAGTCGCAAACATACATAGATTAGTGTGGGGGCTCCGGTGCACTGCCCAGTGTGCCCATGTATTAAGACGGCCCTGCCTAACAGGGCTGACAAAGGCTGATGGGAACATTTGAACATCACACCTACTGCACCCTGCAATTCAACCAAAGTGTTCAAGAAAACTAAAGACGCATCACCCCCATGGTCAAGAGTGACAGATGGCCTTTGAATGTTTTCAGGGTGGGGGAATGTGAGGGTGCTGTGTGTCACACCTGTGTTCCTGAAAATCACCATTCCTGGCTCTGTTGGAATAAGCAGTGCCACTCCGGGATGTGAGGGGGCGCTCAAGATGACTGTCTCTCCTTTTCCACCCACAGCTTTGAGAAGCCACCTGGTGAGGGCAAACAATCCCCAACCACAGTGCCCAGAGCTGGCCCCTGCCCCTTCTATAAAAACCAAGCAGTCCCAGAGAATGGTGCCTGACTTTGGAGGTGGAACTCTATCTGGAGGAGTCTCTGATAAGTTGCTTGTGCTTTCCTATCTTGGGAACCTTTCAAGTCGTCTTGGCATGTTGTGCCATCATGCACAATTTATGTATGTTTCGCTTTTTAAATGGGAACACCCAACATTCAAAGTGGCTCTGCTGTTCGTCCGCTGGTCACATATGTGACTGTTATGTTTAAGGTTCCTCCTTTGGCTTAGGTTTATATCCCTATTGTATGGTTCTTTTGTTCATTTTGATTCTGTAAGTTATTTTTTGTCTTATTATGCATCTACAAGGGGGGCCCAAGAATACGCAGAATTGATAAAATAACAAAACTCTATTATGAAAGGAACTGCAATTTCCTTTTAGTCACCTTCAGAATTCTCTCCTTGAAATGCACTGCCCTCGTCCCAGAGCTTCTCCAATTTCTGCACACATCTCCTGTATTGCATTTCTAGAGCCTGTCCTATCTCAGCAGGGTTCAAAGGCTGGTTTTGTCTGTTTGTTGCACATTTTCAATTTCTTTGTGTGTGTTACTTTCTTTTGTTTATGATTTGCAAAAGCCAATCTTAGAAAGTTAAAGCTGTGAGCAAAACTCATGTTAGTGTTTGCTTCATTTGAATAGAATATAATTTTCTTTCATAATCATAGACAATGGTATAGCCTCTTAACTCCCTATAAGTTAGTAAGAGATAGGACTTTTTGCTATAACTGAGATAACTGTATTCTTTACATTTTATGTATCGGCATCAAAGCCTGTGTTATGTTCCACGTGTTTTGTGGGCAATTCCCCCCCAAGAGGTGAGACCACCTGCCAATCACAGCCAGGAACATAAATCTGGAAGGTCTCCCACAGTTCCAGGTGGTTCGTTTCACATTCACTGAGGAGTTGGTGAGGATCTCAGTAGCGGATCATTCAGTTTATGGAGTTTCTTGTAAGTATTATCCTTTTGTGATATTTGTGGTTTATGGCCTCTTTTGGTTCTTATTGGATTTTGCTTCTTATTTGTGTCTTGGGACTTGGTTGCTGTGGATTGTCTTTTTTATGACAAATCCCTTTTTGTTCGTTTTTGTTATATTTTGCATTTTCCTATTTTTTGCTAATACTGTAAATGTTTCATTTTATAAATATTACAGTTTGGATTATCTGTGCAAGCCAGGGTTTTTTTGTTTTTAATGGTTTCTCTCCCTTGCAAGGTATTTTTGTAGAGTTTGACACCTTAGTCCATGTTTTGAACCTGTAAAACCATTTCTCCATTTTCAAGGCCTGTGTTGGCCACAGCAAGTTGGGTGCAGTTGGGGGCAAACTGGTTTGAAGTGAGCCTCTTCTAGGCGGGCCAGTGAAGGTCCAGGGGCCTCGTGCATAATGCCATGTGTAGAATTCACACTAAAACATGGCATATGGACAAAAGTGGAAATGTGCGTACACACAAAAAAATCCAGATGTATAAATCTGTGTGTTCGCCAACTTCCACGTTCTTCCGCTCCATAAATCGCAGTCAGCGTGAAAAGTAACACATATGCACACGTCTGCCGTCCCGCCCCAACTCCTCCCAGAATTACACCCCTTTGAATATGCAAATCAATATAAATCGCCCCCTTAAGCTCAGTGTTCAGTGAAAAGGAAATGGCAAAAACACAGTGGAAAATAGAAGAATTTCAGCGAATACCAAGTGGAGGCAAGAAAAAACATACCATTTGTTGGTTTAAACCAAGGGTTCCCAAAGTGGTCGATATCGACCCCCTGGGGTCGATTTGAACTTTCTAGGGGTCGATAGTTTCAATAAAAAAATTGGGGGGTCAACGACAGCAAAAATAGACCCCCTTACTACTGCTATTTGTTTGTTACTTCAAAATATCTATGATTCCAATAGGTACCTAATTAAGAAGTAAAATAATTCAAAAAAACACTTTTTTGATAAAAAACACATTACATACCAAACTTGCGAACAAAAAGGTAAAATGTGTCATTAAAAGAGTCACACGTAAGAATGCATGAAAATACATGTAACACAAACATACAGTATCTGTGCATTGTCTTATCGAACGTATCAAAGCAAGTGCGGACATGAAAAACCGTTGCATGTCCACTCTTGCTTGTGGTGGGACGAGACGACGGATATTCTATATTAGCAGAATCTATCAGTCTTGTACGGTCATGCTTTCATAAAACACTATAAATTGGTTCGTTTGATGTGACATGTACTTATCTGTGATTTGAACTTTGAATATAATTTATTGAGGAGCAGTACTACGAAAAAGAAAATTGGAGGACACAGTTTATTTATTCGAGTAAGAACAAAAATCTTCTGTTTCAAGTAAGTACATACTTTATTGTATTGTATATTTTTTTTAATCACAGGGGCTGTTTGTTAATAAAAGTTTGTATTTCTTCAGATAATAATATGACTGAACCAAAAAATAAATGCAGACAGTACAGCTTGGACTAAATGTACTTATTTTGAATTTACATATTTATTTTATAAATGTCAAAAATGTAAAAAAAAAAAAAACTCTGCTCGTATTTTTTTGCTTAAATTTTCATTAGTGCAGGTTTCGATATTAAATGTTGCACAAGATAATGCCATATTCCGTAGCCATTTTATCTTTTTAAATCATAATTACAAGTGATTAAATTCTGATATCTAGTGAAATATTTAATATCGAGTACTGTACAAATGTATTAATTTGAGTCAAAATCATGAGGTACTTCTGTTTTTTAGGCTTTATTGCCAATACACAGTTGTGATTCATAGCAATTTGAAATCAACTTTAAATGATTTTCTGTCATTTTTATAATGTTACCAAAAACTGCTTTAGGCGCTTTCAACCTCCCCGGTCAGCAGTTCCTTTATTACCTGAGGCGGCTAAGGAAATTCAAGGTCTCGCCAATCATTTTGAAAACATTTTATGCCAGAGCCATAGAGACCATCCTAACAAAGAGCTGCACATCTTGGTTTAGGGGAATTGCTGAGACCGAGATCACCTGCAGAGGGATGTGCGTTCAGCAGAGTGCATCTTAAGGTCAGCACTGCCCTCTCAGTGCTGCAGGACCAGGGCAATTCAAATAATTATGGACTCTACCCACCCCAGCAACAGACTGTTCAGCCTGCTCAACTTGGGCAAGCGGCTAAAACTCCCTCATGGCGAAGACCGAGAGACTCAAGAGGAGCTTAAACCTCAGGCCATCAGAATCCTGAACTCTGACATGCCAACCAGCATTTGAACCTAAAACTCACTTTAACTTACCGTACCACCACTTTTTAACTAACTTTCAATGTAGTTTAACTTAATTTAATTTAAATGAATTTAGTTAATTTTAGTTAATTTTGTTAATTTTAATGTCCCATTTTTTATGTTCTCATGTAGGAGGTATAGGGAAAGTATTTTAATCGTCCAAAAATTTGACCTCAAGATTTTGTTTTAGACCTCCCTGAGTCCGATTTACTTTCTCATATGGAAAGTATTGTAATCATCCAAAAATTCGATTTCGAGATTTTGACGAATCTCAACATTTTAGACCTCCCTGTGTCCGAAAATACCATTTTTGGAATTATATCTGTGTTTGTGTGTGTGTGTGTAAACACGATAACTTGAGTACACTTTCACTTAGGTCAACTAAATTTTACATACAAGTACAGTGGAACCTCGGTTTACGAGTAACTTGGTTTACGGGTGTTTTGCAAGACGAGCAAAAATATTTAATAAATTTTGACTTGATAAACGAGCGATGTCTTGCAATACGAGTAGTATGGATACACTTTGTCTGCTGAGCGTCATGTGATCACAACTGAGCTGATAGTGGTTCTCTCACTCTCCTTATCTCGCTCACTCGCCCGCCCAGCGCGTCTCTCTCTCTCTCTCTCTCCTTATCTCGCTCGCCCAGCGCGTCTCTCTCTCTCTCCTTATCTCGCTCGCTCGCTCGCCCAGCGCGTCTCTCTCTCCCTCTCTCCTTATCTCGCTCGCTTGCTCGCCCAGCACATCTCTCTCTCTCTCTCTCTCTCTCTCTCTCTCCTTATCTCGCTCGCTTGCTCGCTCAGCGCGTCTCTATCTCTCTCTCTCTCTCTCTCTGGCAATCGTCTCCTATTCTCCGTCTGAGTCTGTGTGCCTCACTCATATAGTCCACATCCGTACGAGCTTATACTGTTTACTACAGCATTGTGACTGTGTGTGTGTGCTGTGAAGTGCGAGTCCCCATCTTGCTCCCCAAAACACGAAGCTGAGTCTCAGTACTTTAACACCAGCTTTATTCAGCTTGAAACAGCAACAGCGCTGTTATTTATTGTAGCGGGATCTTTATAATGTTCCTTGTATGACCCATTGACGACAGGCATGTCTGATAGCATGTGATAGCATGTCTGCGATCTTTTTGGATGCGCTTATATGGCGAACTGGTACAGCGCTGGGAGACTGCGATTGCTTTGGGACGCTCTTCCGCGTGTCGTCCCGTTGGGTAGAATCCCATATGAGTTTAGAAACTCACACCAGCCATGATTCTTTTTAAAGGTAAAGTGCAGGTTAATTTGTATTATGTATTTTACCTTATATTTTGTATTAATCATTTTTATATGAATAGTTTTGGGTTGTGGAACGAATCATCTGAGTTTCCATTATTTCTTATGGGGAAATTCGCTTTGATATACGAGTGCTTTGGATTGCGAGCACGTTTCCAGAATGAATTATGCTCGCAAACCGAGGTTCCACTGTACTAGGTACAAAATCTTGATTGCTGGATTGAATCCCTGATGGGCAGCACAGCGTTCTGCGTGAAGCCAAAGTGGTGTGAGGCCTCAAAAACAGTATTACAAAGCAGGCCAGTATCCAATCTACCCTTCCCAAGAAAAGGTTCTCTCTTCTGCAGCCCAAGTGTCAACTCAACTGCCTGGCTTTGGCCTACAATAGGCCAAATGAGACTTGGTTTCAAATCTTCCAAAAACATATATGCAAAATCCCCAAATTGTCATGATTTGGCTTTATGTGGATTAGTGAGTAGTATTATGTGCTTTGTTTTGTAATGTCTTCCATCATTTTGAATTCTCGTTGTTCTGTCCGATTACCTGCATTTCCAGTGGTGTGGCCTCGGAGGTTGTGACCTATTTGTAATTGACGCGAGATAAAAAAAACGACTAGACTTCATTTGGTTTTCTGATCTGCGGATAACAACCTCTCAAAAAGCCCAGTGCAGACTTTACTCGTGGTTACTTTTGGTTTTGACCTTGTGCTTTGTCTCTCAATCTTGATTATTGTCTCTTGGATTTTGAATCTAGTTCCTGTTTTTCAAACCTTTTTATTTGTTTTGTTTTTCTTTTTGCATCCCCCTGTTTTCTTCAAAATGTTATATGCTAGTTCACTGTCAGAACAACAATATAATCAAAATGTGGGAGGGGATTACCATAAATCCCTGGCTTGAAAGGAGATGAGTAATAAAGAATCTTTATAAAAGGAGAATTTATTGACAAAAACTGAAAAATATAACGAAAGACTCAAAAGAGCAAAAAAGAGGCAAAAGTAACTGCCAAACAGGTATTTCAAAAACAAACAAATCCCAAAAATTCTAAGTTATAATCTTAAGACAGAAGCAAAAAGAATAGAAAATAGCAGAACATCCAGTAAAAATAACATTACTCACAAACTGAATTCCTAACTCCACCAAAGTGCATTCAATGAACCGCAAGGGACTCCACTTCCCAGCTTTACTATTATGGGGCTCAGGGGCGTTCCCAAACAAGGATACATGGGGTAGCCCTCCTTAAGGGGTTCCACCACAAAATATATGGAACATAAAGACATTGAAAGAAACAGTACATAGACAATTCTAAAAATAATAACATAATTAATACATGATACATAACGACTAAATGACTAATGAACAGAACAAGAGTAACAGAAATAATCATAATAAGTGGTTCAAATGGAAAAATGATTGAAAAAGGAATCTAAAGATAAGCCAGGGAAGGAACTTTGACTAGAACACAACATACAGCGGTGCAGTGGTTAGAGCTTCTACCTGACTGAGCGTGGGAGCGTGTCAGAATGTGTGTCCTCGGATGGACTCTCACTCTGACACAATGTGGCTATGGCTCTGATTTCTAATAAGCATATTCAGAAAATAATTAGGATGCACATCCGTCTTGTTTAAAATTGTCCAAAATGTTTCCAGGGCAAGATTCAATCTGTGAATGCTACAATTGAGCTCCAGCCTCATTGGGTCACATGTTTTGGTCCTGCTTCAAATTAACATCATTTCTGACAAAAATCTTTAAATGCCTATCAGACAGCCTTGGTGTCACAATCCCTCCTAATCCATTAACAGCTGTGTCTGGTGGGCTCACAGAGGGGCTTAGAGTGGAGAAGGACAAACAAACTGTAATTGTCTTTACTTCACTATTGGCACGTAGATTTATCTTGCTCAAATGGAAGAATCCTAACTCACCTCTTTTAAGTCAGTGGGTAATTGATGTTATATAGGGTGGTCCAGATCTAATTATGCAATTTTCATTACGCTATAACTTATTAAGTTTATTACATAGAAAATCACCCGAAAAATCCAGGACCATTGAGAAGTGTGCGAACTGACCACATGAAGAATCGTCTTCGCACCGAACCGGAATCGTCCCCGCATAAATCAATCATCCAGACGATCTGGATCTGCATAATTAGATCTGGACCACCCTGTATATTATTTGAAATTGGAAAAAATCAAATCACTTAGAGGAAAGACTTTTTCAAAACCTGACAGGACCTAATCAATAGCATTTTAGAATAAGCATTTAAATTGAGGAAGCAGATTCTCTCCCCTCTTTTTCTTTTTTTTATCTATTTATTTGTATTCATTTATTTATCTACATATTTTTACTATTATTAAAGTTTTGCTCTGCTGACTTAGCTCTCTTTCTCATGGGTGAGGGTCGATTTGTCTCAAATCTAGTTTTGTTAAACTTGACTTGCTTGTATGGAATGTTATTTGATTTTAATAAAATTAATAAAATGTGTAAAAATAAATAAATAACTAAATAAATAATTTGGAACCTCATTGATAAACTCTCCTTTCATTCCAAGACTAGCAAGGAATGCTAAAGTTCTGAAACCATTTCTGCTCATACTGGTTTCATAATTTTGCAGGATAACACAGTCATGTCTGCTTTTCTGAGTTAAACATTCAAACCTTTGTTGGAGTGCCTCAAGTTTTTCCAGAAATCCTTCCTGGTTAGTCACCTCAATAACTTTTCGGGTCTGAACAACAGATGATATTAGATTCTGTGTACAAAAAAAAAGAAAAACAGAAACAGACATTAAAGTGAGAAGCTTCCAAAATTCGGCCTTTGAAAAAACTTATATGTTGAAGAAATCCTTATTGTATCTTGTCGTTGTTATAATGCAGTGTTAGTACTGTGAGAGAAAAATTTATATATGTAAAAGTAACAATTTGTCCATGAAGTGTTTTGGTGTGCAGTGTACGTTTAAAAGAAATATATAACATTTGTCTTAGAAAAAGCATGAAAAGCCAGTGCTTTTTTTTGGCTAGAGTGCCAATCCTGCCACCAACCTCTAAGTTGGAGGACCTGCTTGCAGATTAATGTCATACCAGGATGGAGCAATTGCAGGTTAAGGGCCTCGCTCAAGGGCTCAACGGAGTAGAATCACTTGTGGCATTGTGCGGGATTCGAACCGGCAACCTTCCAATTGTCAGAGCAGATCCCTAGCCTCACAGCCACCACTCTGTCCCAATGTAGTAGAATAAGAACTTTATTTTACGCTCTCTGAAAACATCTCATGTCTTTCAGCCAATCAGAGTAAATATTGAGATGGTGCAAGCCAACAAACCAATCAAAGTGAATGTCAAGATAATATGCAAGCATTAATTCAGCACTGTTATGCAAATTGAGTTGTCTACAATTTGAGTCTCTGCCTTTATTCTGTGACCATTTGCTGACGACTTTTGCTCTGGCCACTGTCCCTTAGAAGACCACTGTACAGGGTGCTTCCTCTTCAGGAAGAGAAATTAAGGACACATTGGACAAGTCTCCTCCTGCCTGGTTCTTTGGCTTACTTAACTATTTGAAGAGGTCCTAGTTGAGGACAAGATTTCTTTCTCTAATATATTTACAGTCTATTTCTTCCACAGTTTTTGGTGCCCAGCGTTAAGGCCATCCAACTCCAATGAATGAGGAACACCCAGAGGATTGGGAAAAGTTAAGAGAAGTGAAGCAGACAAAGCAGCCAAATCCAGTGGGACCACATCCGGCAAAATTTAGGACCAGCCCGTTCTCATCTGCGTGAGACCTGAGACTCTGGAGGACGCGACTTTACCAGCTGAGGAATGAACTTATCCTTTGGAGATAGGGTGTTGGGTCTGAATCCCATGCTGCTATTAAATAGTATTTGGACTAGAGTTCCAATAACAAAATAGCAGGTTAAAGTCTTATTGGCCACGTGTGAGGTAAATAGCAGGTTAAAGTCCTACTCTAGACTGCAACCAGCACTGGGTAAAACCCCTAGGCCGCTATAGCAGTTTAAAAAGTGTACATTTCCAGAGCTCAGGGTTAATTTGGGTTCGTTTTTATCAGCTTCTTGATCTACTTCCCAATGTGCTCTAAATTTTACCCAAGATGTAGTAATCATGCTTTCCCCCCTTGAAATTTCAATTGGGATGATATTTGTACCTTAGATTTGGAGAACAATTGGTGGTTCTACTTGGAGTTTTTATTGGGTTGATATTTGTACATTAAAATGGACCATGGGGGGCGGGTCCTCCCTAGGTCAGAACAAGAATTGCCCTTACACAACCATTTACCACCAAAAAAAGGAATAAAGCCAGTATGCCATACTGTACCAGCTCACTTCAAGCCCTGCTGTAATGTTCTGTTGAATTAACTTTTCTTAGTTTTACATTTTTGAAATTCTTGCATCCATTTAGGGTTTTTGATTATGGAGATAAGTGTTCTATATTGCTTTATCATTTTGGCACTTACTGAAAAATGCTAAAAAAAAGAAATTGCATTGTTTTATTGTTTTCCATAGGGATCAGTATTTGTTGTTCCAGTAACTTCCCAGAAATGTCAGGGTGTATGACATAATTGGGGAAAACATCAAAGAGAAAAAGTTGGTCAAAGAATTTCAATAGAAAACCAAGATTAGTAGAATTCCAGCAAGAGGAAAACCCAGAGAGAGAATTAGATGCACAAGGATATACTGGATAATATTTATAAATACATAAAAATTTGAGTAGATAATTATAGCATGAGACGAAGCGTATTGCCATAGCCAAGTTCCTGCGACACCATTGGATTACAATAAGCCCTCAGAAGTTGTCCCTCATCAGCTTGAGTTAACAGAAGTTCTTGCCTTGGCATAGCAGCGACTGTTTCTAAATACTGCCAGTGGACCATTCCCTGGTGACATCAGCTGAGCGTTCTCTCTCTCAACTCCCACCTTACTGTGCCATCATAACCACTGTAGTTGGCCAGACCAGAAATTGGTGCCTGGATGCTTGGCCAACGCATTGAGTTCTCCTAGAGGCTGCTTCTGAAGACTGTTGTAATCCAGACATCACACGCTCATTGCGGGCCACTGGCAGTTGTCACAGAGCAAATGTGCCAACTGAGATATCTGGTGGTGTGGGTTCACAACAACACTACAAGCATAACAGAAAGTAAGAGAGGGAATTTCAACAGGAGGCTAAGGAAGACATATGGTTTTACCAGTGTCACACACGTGCGAATAGGAGGAAGCTGAAGAGCTTAAAGAATACTGTTAACACGTCCGCACTGGGGGCGGTCAGGTGCACTGACTCTTTTTCTAAGTCTCATGCAGATCTTTCCCGGGAAATCCCACCAGTAGCCGGTGCCTCAGCTCAGAGCACGTCACTTCCAGTCCCGGGCCCGAGGATGACATCACTTCCCCCAGACTCCCTATAAAGCCTCTCTCCCCTCCTCAGAATTTCAGTTCTGTTTTGGACTCAGTCTTGTAAACTACTCTGGTCTTACAATTCTTTACTTTTGCAGCCAGGAACATATTATACAGGTGGCTGCCCCAAACCTTTATCATGTCTGGAGTCTCATTTTCTCACACCAAGTTGTCATGGAAGATGGATAATTCCACCAACAGAAATGAAATAAGCTAGAAGCTTAGGTACAGAATGGGGAAACAAATCCATTATAAGGAAAACATGAGCAGGAAGAGGAGAGGTTGGTCAAATAATTCCACCAGAAAACAATATGAGCAAATTCCCACCAAGAAGCCAAACATGACAGAGAGTTGGACCCACAGCAACATGTTGGAGGTTAATGTTATATCACAAGTAAAACCACTACTAGAAAAACCAAGACATGGAAATAGAACACAAGACCAGTCAGGACACATAATTATAGGATCAGGAGACAAATTGCATGAAGTAGTTCACCAAGTGGAAGAAGGACAAAATTAAGAGAGTATTTCATCTGAAGACCTAAATAAATGGAGCTTTTGTTTGGCACTCCATGCCAAGAAAAGTCCAAGATTGTGTAACATTCAAGAAGAGAAATGCATGAAGTTGTCCAAGTTTAACACAACACACTAGTGAGTCAGACCCACAAGAAGTCAAAGAAACAACTTCTTTAGATCCAGCTCCCAAAACCAGGAGAAAACTAGACATAACCTGAAAGTCAAGGTTGATGCTTTCAAATCTCTTGGCATCCTCTGACAGCTGTTTTCGGATGTCCTCGGAATTAGTGAAGATGCTTTCTAAGTGGGCCCATGTTCTCTGTACCCCCATCCAGATTGAGATGACCATGTCTGCCACCATCAGCTTCTTTTGCCAGCTTGTGACCTGAAGCAGGAAGTACTCCACATATTTACTCATCAGGATGTTCTGCAGCTGGACCTATGGGAATGAGAGCACATTAAGAAGTACAACGAGAAGGGAACAGACAGTGCAGCCTTACGACAAGCAGCAGCGGAAGCGAAGCCAGTGTCGTCTCACATACGCATGGAGTGTTTTACAGAGCCAGAAGAGAATAGCTGAAAACTCATTTGGAGTGGATAGGCAATCCAATTCATCAGTAAAGAAAAATTACAGCTGGAGTAAAAGTCAACATCTGACTAGGAGAACAAGCCAACAGCAGCATAAAGTCAGTTGTCCAGAGGATGGTGAAAGCAGCAAACCAACAGTACTTGGTGGTACCAAAGTGACTGCTGACACAAGGACAAGAATGAACAAAAGTTCAATTCGTTCTCTGCCTGTTGAAAGACACGATGATATGTTGTATGTCCTACAATATGTACAGTTTAGGTTTTCCAACTTCACCTACCAAAATTGAATAGTTAACTTAGAGTTGGCCAGGAAAATACACACTTTGAAGGGCCATGTTAGGAATCGGATAGCGATTACGCAAACTGAAAATTGGATTGACCTGGTTTGTTTAGACAATTCGGCCATTTCTGATACGGCCTCAGTCTCTCCAGACTCCAATGTAGTCAATGTATGACCAAAGTCAGCACCACTAGTTCAGCCGCAGGGTGAGTGGTTAACAGTATGAAGAGGATTTAAGAAGTTAACAGAACTTAAAATATAGTTCATGGCACCCAAATCACCAATTCAGACCTTGAAGAAATTGTCAGCTTTCGGCAGCCCATCTGTTGAGGTTAAGAACAAGAAAGTGCTCAAAACTGGCAACTCCATGGTGTAGAATGGTAGAATCTCAGCAATTGTTAATGTTAATCCAGCAATTAAAGTTAAATGCCTCCCGAACAAATGTGTCCAAGACAGAGGCTAAATTGGAATTTCTGGATGACGATGATGTACCTACGTTATTGATGCATGTTGGCACTAATAATATATATTTGCAACAATGTGAGGTATTAAAGAGGAACTTCATATGTTTATGTGCCAAAGCTAAAATAAAATTGTTGGAATTTAATTGTGTCTGCCCCGTTACCCAAGATTATACTGAATAGTGGGGGTGTAACTTCACTGCTGGTTAGAGACCTGATATGCAAACAAAAGCAACGTCTTTATTAACAATTGGGATGATTTTTGGGAAAGGCCCAAAAGAGAGATGGTGTTCATCCTAACTGGAGGAGATCTTTTGTTTAATCCCAAAATATTGTAGCAAAATTAACTGGCTAACTGATCAGAGCAACACCCAGATGGCAGCTTTGGAATCTTAAATCGCAGGTTTGTTGCTTATCCTGTCACTGCTACCCAGAATCTCTGTTGTGGGACATCTTATAAATTTAGCCTTGAAGCAAAATCCATATCACTTGTTAATTGAAGAATAAAAAGCATAACTAGACCAATAGTTAAAATCATCCCACTAAGGGTGGCTATATAGCAATTTAATCTATACTAATAAAAGGCAAAGCCCTCACTCACTCACTCACTCACTCACTCACTGACTGACTGACTGACTCATCACTAATTCTCCAACTTCCCGTGTAGGTAGAAGGCTGAAATTTGGCAGGCTTATTCCTTACAGCTTCCTTACAAAAGTTGGGCAGGTTTCATTTCGAAATTCTACGCGTAATGGTCATAACTGGAAGGTATTTTTCTCCATTTACTGTAATGGAGTTGAGCTTGACCGCCGTGGGGGCGGAGTTTCGTGTGACATCATTACGCCGCCCACGTAATCACGTGAACTGACTGTCAACGCACTATGTAGAAAACCAGGAAGAGCTCCAAAATACGCTGAACAAAACATGCATTATATAATTGAGAAGGCAGCGAAACATTAAGAAGCGAGCGAGTGACATACTACCATATTCATCAGTACAGCTACTTCGGAAACAAAGCGAGGTATAAACCTAAACTTTAAATTAACTTAATAGACAGGCTGCCGCTGGTGCTTTTCGTGCCCACGGGTAATGCGGGATACAAGTTTAATGAGAGGACGCAGGATATAAACGAGAGTTTTGATCACTTTGTAACTAAGTTAAAATTGCAGGTGAAGGGGTGTGCTTATGCAAATTCCGAGAGACTGTGTTTGTGGGGGATTGACAGTTAAGGCGGGTGGGGGAGTCACGTCATCATCTCCCCTCCCATTTACCTCATTTCGCTCTGAGCTGAGCTCCGCGGCTAACGCCGTCTTCCAAAGCAACTTCGTCACACTGCCACCAAATACAGAGAAATCCACAAGTTAATACACACTCTGTCTCTAGACTTTCTCCACACTGAATCCTCCAGGCACTACTTACAAAAGGTTACATTGACAATCGTGTTACGTTATTTTTAAAATGTTTAATTTTCTTAGCACAAGCACAGCTGAGAAGCTTCGATGCATGTGCTCCATAACGCGTTAAAAAATAATGCATTTAATCACACTTTGCATTACAATCAAAGGGGAACTTTTGTCAATGCATGATTTCCTGGTACACCGATAACATTGATCAGCGCATCCCAATTCATTTTAGCCTCGCACCACCTTGGTTTGAGAAGAAGTATGAAAAGATATGAGGTTAACACACAAAAACAGATCACCAATTCAAGCTTTATGAATAATCGATTCGCCATCAATAATTGTTTTGGTAAAGCCATACTCAGTGTAATCCTCCTTCCATTTTATAATTTTTCCGCCACTAGCCATGATTAAATGAACGGTAAAAAAGTAAGAGCGAAGCGAGGGTGACTTATTTAGGCAGGCATATATATGACAGCAACACTCATGACAATCATGTTATGTTATTATTAAAATGTTTCCTTTTCTTTTTCATTACTTCTTTAACCCATTACTTCTCCGCTGCGAGGCGCGGGTATTTTGTATATGAATGACCTCCAAAGAGCGCGGAGACTTTTGATCATGTGAACGTGTCTGCAAAAACTGGCGTCTCCTGCCCAGCAAAAGTCGAGCAGCCGGCGCGCGCGCATAGCTGTGCCGGCCTTTCACACGCTGACTGCGCTTCTGCGGCAAAATAATATTAAGGCGCTTCGCACTTTATTTTGCACGTATACGATTATGTGGTCGTCAGCTCTTATGAAGACACGCACAGGAGTGAAGGATTGACAGTGCCATCACAGCCGATTAATAGCTGGGACGTCTCACCAGTCTGCACAAGACCCACCGCGACTGTCCCCAAAAGGCGCTCATATCGTCAGCGAACACATCTCTCTATACTATATAAAAGAAAAACGCAACTTTCCTTTCTTTACACCTTTTTTCCTTTTATCCCAAACCAAAGCCTTTCTCTCTTAACACTGCAGAGGACACAAAACTAATTTTCTTTAATTGCTGGTAAGGCACATTATTAGAGGCAGAAATTTGGACTTTCACATAGAAAATGTAATTTCTATACCACAGCCGTCGTGTAGCGCCTTTCAAAAGGGATCTACTACCGAGAGATGATCCATATACATTTTAGCTGCTGTTAGTACTACTTACCTCTTCTGTTATACCGTCTTTAAAATGTAGTTTACCCGCAACCACTCCAGTAGTGCTCAATGTACCTTTACTTCTTAAAACGTTAATGTTTTACTGTTTAATAACTTATAGACTACATTTTATTATTTTTCCCTTGCACTCAGTGATCAAAGCTATACACAAACATATAGACACATACATATATATATATATATATATATACACATATATTTATATATACCTGTGTGTATGTTTGTATGTATGTGTATACACACACACACACACACACACATACATACACACACACACAAATTATATATATGTGTGTGTCTGTGTATGTATGTATGTATATGTGTGTGTATATATGATGTAGATAGGTATGCATATATATATATATATGTATATGTAGATATGTATATAGATATGTATTTTGCTATATATATATATATACACACAACAATTACATTAACAATCAAGTTACGTTATTTTTAAAATTTTTCCTTTTCTTTTTCATAACTTCTTTAACACAGTACTTCTCCGCTGCGAAGCGCGGGTATTCTGCTAGTTAATTAATTAAAATTGAAACAAAAAATATAACACCAGGACTGAAACATCCTTGCAGTTTAAAATGTTGCTTAATAAACATTCACACTCTTGAAAATAAAGCTGTAATGATAAATGAATGATGATAAGTAAATGTATTAAGTACAAGATCTTATTTGTGTAATCTCACTGGAACGTGGCTTAGTAAATCTGACATCGTTCTCTTAGTTGAGGCAGCACCAAATGGTTATACAGTCCTTCATAAATCAACAGATACCGAGAGGTCGAGGAGGTGGCATTGGGATACTTCAGTATACTGAATTGCAAAGCACTTCTAAAACATTTAGGCAAATTTACATCCTTCGAGGCACTCATTTTAAATATTAAAACAGATCCCGACATAATTGTAGTGCTTGTCTGCAGAATACCAGGTCCATATTCATTGTTCATGACTGACTTCGGCAGCCATTTATCCAATTTAGCTATAAATTAGGATCGTGTAGTGTTGATAGTGTTTTAATGTACAGACTGATGTTGAACCTGACACTTTTAGCAAATGTCCAAACATTCGATGTCGAGATTTTGATGAATCTCGACGTTTTAGAGTCTGCGTGTGTATAAAACCGATAATTTGAGTACACTTTTACTTAGGTCAACAAAATTTTGCATCCAAATATTAGGTACAAAACATAGATTTCTATCATCTTTTGGACTATTTCTGCTAACCGGAAGTGATACTTTACCTGAAATGCTTCCCCAAAAATATTACAAATTCTATCACTTCATATCATATTATGGTAAAACACCACATTCTAAGCATTTTTTATCTCTTTTAATTAAGGTAGTCACTGTACACAAAAAAAAATAACTGTGAAAAGTTAATGATCGGAATTTTGGTTTCAAGTGTATAGAAAATATAATAAATTCCATGAATTACAAACCTGATTGTCCTCTAAGGTTTCAATTAGATTCTCATCTGGCTTCAGGAGTGGAGTTCCAGTGCTCTGATGATCTTCATAGGAGAAATTCATCAATCCCCATGTCTGGTTTATCTCTGACAGCACCTGAAACGAGAACACAAGTTTTTGTTTCTCAGTGTTCTGAATTCTCAGATTCTGTTTCATCTAATCTGAGGCCACTGGGGCAAGATGCAATTCTGGTGCGTTTCCATCACAGAAAACTCTACGCCATTTATATTATACTGCTAACTGAAAAGCTCCATAAACCTGGGCTCAGATCTCCACAAGGGTCCATGTCTGTGAGGTGTTAGTTTGTATTTCCCTGCTCTGCATGACTATCCATCCATCCACCCATTATCCAACCCACTATATCCTAACCACAGGGTCAGGGGGGTCTGCTGGAACCAATCCCAGCCAACACAGGGCGCAAGGCAGGAAACAAACACCAGGCAGGGCACCGGCCCACCACAGGGCACACACACCCACAAACTAGGGACAATTTAATATCGCCAATGCACCTAACCTGCATGTCTTTGGATTGTGGGAGGAAACCCACGCAGACAACATGCAAACTCCATGCAGGGAGGACCCGGGAAGCAAACCGGGGTCTCCTAATTGCGAAGCAGCAGCGCTACCCACTGCGCCACCATGTCACCCACTCTGTATGATTATTTCCTCTTAAATTTCAAAAGATGTGTCTGTCAGGTTAATTGATGGCTAGAAATTGGCTCTGTATGAGTGGGGGATGTCTTATGGTGAGTTCCTGCCTTGTGCATGGTGCTGCCTGAATAGACTTCCATGCCCCAATGACCCCCAAACATACTCTACAATTGTTGATGACCCATATGAAGAATTGTACGATGATTAGCCACAACATTAAAACCACCTGCCTAATATAATGTGTAATATAATGATTCAGTGTAATGTGTATTATGTGTAATATTATGATCCTCCTTGTGCCACCAAAACAGCTCTGAGCTGTTGAGGCATGGACTCCACAAGACGTCTGAAGGTGTCCTGTGGTATCTACCACTAAGACATTAGCAGCAGATCCTTTAAGTCCTGTAAGTTGCGAGGTGTTACCAGCACACCCCACAGATGCTCGATCAGATTGCTGAGCTGAGCCTTTATGATTTAAGCAAAAGGAGATTAAGAGGAGACCTTGAACTTTTGGTCATGTTCCTCTAACCACTTTTGAACAATTTTTGCAATGTGGCAGGGCACATTATCCTGCTGAAAGAGACCAATGTCATTAATGAATACTGTTTCCATGAAGGGGTGTATGCTGTCTGCAACTAACTTTAGGCAGGTAGTACATGTCAAAGTATCATCCACCTGAATTCCATAACCCAAGTTTTCCCAGCAGAACACTTGCCCAGAGCATTGCACTGCCGTCACTGGCTTGCCTTCTTCCTATAGTGCATCCTGCTGCCATCCCTCCCTCAAGTAAATGACACACATGCACCTGGCTGTCCACATGATCTAAATGAAAATGGGATTCATCAGAGCAGGCCACGTTCATCCATTGCTCCATGGTCCAGCTCTGATGCTCATGGTGCCCTTTGTAGGCACTTTCAGTGGTGGACAGGGGTCAGCATGGGCACTCTGTCCAGTGTCACAATAAGTAGACACAAAAGTTGAAAAAAGGTTTGGGGCAGCCACCTATAATTTGTTCCCTGGCTGTAGAAGGGTATAAGTTATGCCACTGATGTGCATAGATTTGAGTTCAATATGGAGCTGATGGTATGAACATAAGTTGGTGGCTTTAAAGGCTTGAACAGGAAATGAGGTCATCTAGGGTAGGATCAGAAGGGTCCTCCTCCATAGGCTTGGACCCGGATGTAATGTCACGAAAAGGGCCAGAACTGGAAGGGTCTTCATCCATGGGTTCGAGACCGGAAGTGACATCATTGGGCCCGGAACCAGAAGTGACGTCGTTGGGGTCAGGAGGAATTTCCTGTGAACGGTTTGCAGGAAAGTGAGAAAAAGAGTCAGCACACTCTGCCACACCCTGATCTGGTGCGGAATTGCTTTTGTTCAGGCCCTTCAGATGTCTGTGTGACACCAGCCTGTAGCTGGAAAGTCCCATATGCAGCAAGCTGTGATGCACTGTGGGTTCTGACACCTATCTCCCATGGCCAGCATTAAGTTTTGAGAAATTAATGTTATAGTAACACATGATTAGGAGCGGTACACTCCTGCCTAAAGTCCCATAGCTGAGCAAAAACCAAGCCATGAAGTTAAGGAATTACCTACGGAGGTTAGTGATGGGATTGTGTCAAGGCACAGATCTGAGGAAGGCTATAAGACAATTCCTGCAGCAATGAAGGTTCCCAAGAGCTCCATATCCTCCATAATTCTTACATGGAAGAAGTATGTAACAACCACGAGAACTAGAGTGGGCCATCCATCCAAACTGACCAATCAAGGAAGAAGGGCCTTAGTAAGAAGGGTGACCAAGAACCTGATGGGCTGAGGTCCAGATAATCTATGTGGAGATGGGAGAAATTTCCAGAGAGGAAAACCACCACTACAGCACTACACTGATCTGGGCTTTGTGACAAATGACACACGAAAGCCTACTTGGAGTTTGCATAAAGGCATCTAAAGGACTCTTAGACTGTAAGAAAGAAGATTCTCTGATCCGATGAAACCAAGATTGAACTGTTTGGCCTCAATTTGAAATGTTACACCTGCAGGCACCACTCCTCACCTGTGCAATACCAATTCAATGGCAAAGCATGGTGGCGTTCTGTTAAGTGTAGGGGACTGGGAGACTAGGCAGGGTTAAGGGAACATTGTATGGAGCAACGTAGGGAGGGATCCTTCATGAAAACCTGCTTCAGAGAGCTCTGGACCAGACTGGGCTAAACGATCACGTTAAAACAGGACAAGGCAAAGACAACACAGAAATGGCTTAGGGACAACTCTGGGAATGTCCTCAAGTGGACCAAACAGAACCTGGACTTGAACCCAATCAAACATCTCTGGGAAGACCTGATAGCTCTTCACCGATGGACTCCATTCCAACCTGACAAAGCTTGAGAGGATCAGCAGAAAAGAAAATCCAGGGGTGTGAAGCTCATTGCATCAAACTCAAGGAGACCCCAACCTGGAATCGCAAATTATGGAGTAAAGGACCTGAATACTTGAGTCAGTGGGATATTTCGGTCAATCCAAACTTGTTCAACTGCCTCTAGAGAGCTTTCTTGGCCATAACAGACATATCTGTCAACCCCTCACTATCAGAATACTGGAACTGGTGGTGCCCACAAATTTTAAATTCTTTATTACCCCCTTAACATGGCCACTAGGGATGAGAGTGACTGTTTGCCTCTTTTGAAGTCAATTGCCATTTTTTTACATTCTCATATACGAAGTATAGGGAAAGTATTGGAATCGCCCAATAATCTGATGTCGAGATTTTGATAAATCTCAACGTTTTAGACCTCCCTGAAATGGAAAATACCATTTTTGGAATTTTCTGTGTGTGTGTGTGTGTGTGTGTGTGTGTGTGTGTGTGTGAGTGCGAATGTAAACACGATCACTGGAGTACGCTTTCACTTAGGTCAACCAAATTTTGCATACAAGTTGTGGCGAGTGGCTGGGGCAGCTACCCAGCCGGGATGCCCAGGAGGACCAGAGGAGGGCTTGCACCTCCTGCAGACCACGAGGGGGCGACCACCCTGGTGGCTTTGGGGACCGGGGGCGCCCCAATGCCTAGAGAGCCCTGGACCTCAGCATTTCCGCCACACCCGGAAGTGCTGGGGGGAAGAGGATCGGGGACACCCGGAGTGCTTCTGGGTACACACCCAGTGCTTCCGCCACACAGGGGCGTGTCGGCGGAAGCTCATCAGGAAGCACCTGGAGCTCATCCGGGTGTGGTTAAAAGGGGCCGTCTCCCTCCATTCGATGGCTGGAGTCGGGTGGAAGAGGACAGAGCTCGGAGGAGAGAAATAGAGGCGGACCAGAGAAGTAAAGAGGCAGTGTGAGGCCTGGACTTTGGGGAGTCTTGGGGGTTGTGTGGCACTTTAATTGTAAATATGGCTGTAAATAAACGTGTGGTGGTGCTTTATAACATGTCTGCCTATCTGTGTCCGGGGCTCGTTCCACAAAGTATTAGGTACAAAATGTAAATTTCAACAACTTTTGGGCTATTTCCATTAACCGAAGTCGATACTTTACCTTTTATTTATGAAGCTGCAAAGTCCAATTTATTCAACTTTACTTTTACAATTGTTCAATATATTGTTATTTTGATTTGATTTGTTATTAATGGTTCTTTAATGTACATAATATAAAAAGATTATCATTGTCTTGCATTTAATCTTCAAATATCCATCCCCTTATCTCAGTATATAACAAAATCAAGGGGAGACCACTCCTGATTTTTTTTTATTTTTAATACATTTGTAAAAATTTCTTAAATCCTGTTTTCAATTTGTCATTCTGGGGTATTGAGTGCTGTGGGAAAAAATGAATTGAAATGGTTTAGGCACAAAGCTGCAACATAACAAAATGTGTCAAAAGAGAAGGGGCCTGAACACTTTCTGAAGGCGCTATGCATAACACAGAATCCTTTAATCCCATAAAATTACCCAAACAGATCCATTCTCAGTGTGTGTTTGTGCAGCCATACCTCTCTGGTCAAACTGCTTCTCTCATGGGCGACCTTTTATAAAGGAGAACCTGGGCAACACCAGGAAGCACAGCTAGTAGAGTGTAATACTGTATTAAAAAAGAATACTGTATATGAATGTCATTTTACTAATTTGTGACTTCGATGTTATTATTCAAAGTATTATCCGCCAAATTGAAGGACAAGTGTCTGCGTGCCTCTGAGCCAGTTTTGTTGCTATATTTCAGTCATTCCAATAGATGGCGCATCACAAACATGTGTAGTAATAGTGACTTGTGTTTGCCATTCCAACAGATGGCAAACATGAAATAAAAGAATTAAAAAAGGAGCTGCAAAGGAAAAACAACAGCTGTATAAGGCGTATAAGACTAATAACTCCAATGTGAATCACAGAGAATATGACAGCATAAGGGCAACCATTAAGAAGGATATCAGGGAGACTAAAAAACATTTGGAGAGGAATAAAGAGATAAGGAAAAAGACGACCCTGAGAGATTCTTTCAGTGTTTTAGTAGTAAAAAAACACTTGAGGAGGAGGTGAAGTGCATCAGGAACAGGGAAGGGGAATTAAAAGATACAGACAATGAAACAGCGGACGACCTAAACTTACATTTTTCTGAGGTCTTCACACGTGAGGAAGTGGATAACCTCACAGCGGTAAATGGGACCACTAAGGAGGTACTGAGGGATTTGCGAATTGTAGAGAGAGAAGAGCCGCTCAGATTAAATAAGCTGAAATCCAACAAATCACCAGGACCAGATAATATTTACCCTCGAGTTCTTAAGGAGGTCAGCGAGTGCAGATATAAACCCTTGACACATAGTTATAGGAGGTCACTGCGCACTGGAGAGATTCAAAAGGACCGGAAAATGGCAAATATCATCCCATTATATAAAAAAGGGTGACCGGGCAGATCTCAGCAACTATAGGCCAGTAAGCTTAACGTGCACCACAGGGAAATTAATGGAAGGAATTATTAAGGATAAGATTGAGCAGCACATGGCAAGGACAGGAGTTTAACTGACCAGTCAGCGTGGGCTCAGAAGAGGGAGGTCGTGTTTTACTAACATGCTGGAATTCTATGAGGAGGAAATAAAAGGATACGATCAGAGCGGAGCTGATGATGTTATTTATCTGTTTTTTTAATAAGCATTTGATAAGTTGCCACATGAGAGGGTGGGCATCAAACTAAAAGAAGTGGGAGATCAGGGTGATGTGTGTAGAGAGGGGCAGAATTGGCTCAGACACGTGAAGCAGAGGGTAATGTTGTGAGGAACCTCATCACAACTGACTGATATTAAGGGTGTTGACCAGCAGGGGTCAGTGTAGAGGCCGCTGCTATTTTTAATATATATAAATGATTTAGATAGGAATATAAATAACAAGCTGGTTAAGTTTGCAGATGATACCAAGATAGGCGGATTGGCAGATAATCCGGAATCTGTTGAGTCATTACAGAAGGACTCGGACAGCATACAGAATTAGGATGATTTGTGGCAGATGAAATTTAATGTCAGTTAACACAACAAATTACACATAGGAAGCAAAAATGTGAGATTTGAAAACATAATGGGAGGTCTGAAGTCCACCTCATGAGCAGGATTTAGGAGTCGTAGTGAACTCTATGCTATTGACTTCCCGACCGTGTTCAGAGGGCCTTAAGAAGGCTAAGAGAATGTCAGGTTATATAGCGCCTTGATGTGTGGAGTACAAGTCACAGGAGGTTCTGGTATGGATGAAGTAAAAAATGTAAGGTTTCAATATACAATGAGGAGAGGAGAGGAAAGGTTAGGAGCACACGGTGATACAGCGCATTACCACACCCAACACATGACAAACCAACTCAGGATCCTAGATTAGGACCCGAGTGCAGCCATGCAATGGGTGACAGCACCACACTAGTGGGCTGTCTGAAAATCGAGAGTCCACCTTATGAGAAGGATTTAGGAGTCGTAGTCGACTCGACATTATCAACTTCCAGACAGTGTTCAGAAGCCATTAAGAAGGCTAACAGAATGTCAGGTTATATAGCGCCTTGACGTGTGGAGTACAAGTCACAGGAGGTTCTGCTCAAGCTTTGTAACACACTGGTGAGGCCTCGTCTGGAGTTCTGTGTGTTCAGTTTTGGTCTCCAGGCTACAAAAAGGACAAAGCAGCACAAGAGAAGGTCCAGAGAAGAGCAACTAGGCTGATTCAGGGCTACAGGGGATGAGTTAGGAGGGAAAGATGACAAGAGCTGAGCCTTTACAGTTTAAACACAAGAAGATGAAGAGGAGACCTGACTGAAGTGTTTAAAATCATGAAGGGAATCAGTCCAGTGGACCAAGATGGTGACTTTAAAATGAGTTCATCAAGAACACGGGGACAGAGTTAGAAACTTGTTAAGGGGAAATTTCGCACAAACATTAGAAAGTTTTTCTTCACACAGAGAACCACAGACACTTGGAATAAGAGACCAAGTAGTGTGGTAGACAGTAGGACTTTAGGGACTTTCAAAACTCGACTTGATGTTTTTTAGAAGAGTTAAATGGATGGGGCTGGCAAGCTTTGTTGGACTGAATGGCCTGTTCTCATCCAGAATGTTCAAATGCATAGTAATGTTTGTGATTCACCAACTGTTGGAATGACAAATGCAATGCATATGTCTCCATTCCAGGCCGATTGGTATGGGATTCGTAAAACAGTGATAGTGTCTGTGATGTGCTATCTGTCGGAATGACAAATGCAATGCTTTTTATTACCACAATGGCCTGTGATGCACCATCTGTTGGAATGACAGAGACATAGCAACTGGATGGACACACAGACACCCATTTATTAGGGTGGATGTACTACAACATACAATTCAATGGACGGTGTACTGCAAACGTTAACTCTGAGGTCTATGTTGATTATTCAGACTTCAGCACATTTTAGATGGGTAGCGCAGATAGTAATAATAATAATAATAAAAATGATATTATTATTATTATTAATAGCCTTTCATCTTTTGTCATTTGGTCCCCATTTCTTCCACGATGAATACTAAAATCACAACCTGAACGGCAGACTCGTCTTTTCCAGTCCTCTCTTCCCTCTCTTTCTGTTTCTCTAAACTCCGAAGAGCCGCATTTCAGAGCTGAACTCTTCCTCAGGAGGCTGCAGACTGAAGTGAGCAAATCCCCTAACCTTGACAACTCTGCCCCCACCCCTGGCAGGCTGCACCCATCCCCTGCCGGCTTTTTAATCCAACTCGCCTTGTTGTTACAGCGTTCAGAAAATCCACTTGAAAGCGGCGAGTTCTTTTACACGGGGGGTTTCAGCTCGTGTCCACAGGTTTACTTACACAGCCTAAGTACTGTCTTTCACGTGCAATACCGCCATTAAACATCAGGGTTGGCAGCTGCGGCATGCTGAGAGGCATCCGCCAGTCCAATTTCAATGAACCTTTCATTCAGAAAAATTGCAGAGCACTGGAGGGATCCGAGGAAAACAGCAAATGCGGTGTGCATTGTTCTCTGTGACCCCCGTTGTGTAAAGGAGTAATGTGCATGGAAAGTCACCGCTGCTCGTTAATTGTTCCTGTATGGGTCCGGATTTATTAATGCCAGCAACTGAATGTTAGGAACAAGGCGGGAGATCAGATAGAAAGTAGAAGGGAAAAGTGACCAGCGTCAGAAAAGTAAGGAAAGGAATCACAAACACAGTGCCCTCCATACTGCTTGGCACAAAGACCCATTTCTTCTTGAATTACCCCTCTGCTCCAGTGTTTAAAATTACAAATCAAACAATTCAGACAACGTGATAAAAGTGCACACTGCAGACTTTCCTTAAAGGAGATTTGCAGACATTTTGGTCACATAACACTTTGTCTACACGTCCCCCCCATTTCAGGACATCATAATGTTTGTGACACAGCAATGGCAGGTCTATTAAAGCCGTTGCCATATTCAGTTCTTTGTCGCTTATCCCTCACACGAAGTGACTGCCTGAAGACTACAATTCACAGACATCACCAGGCTCTCAGGGTCTTCTCTGGTGATGCTCTGCCAAGCCTCTAATGCAGACATCTTCAGCTCCTGCCTGTTTCGGGGGGCTTGTCCCCTTAAGTTTTCTCTTCAGCATATGGAAGGCCTGCCCCATTGGATTTAAATCAGGTGACAGGCTTGGCCATTCAAGAATTTTCCATTTTTCAGCTTTGATAAACTCCTGTGTTCCCTCAGCAGTCTGTTTGGCACGTTATCTTGTTGTAGGTTGAGCGAGTTTGGAGGCCTTTACTGAACTTGAGCAGATCAGATGTTTCTCCACACCTCAGAATTCATTGTGCCATCAGCAGTCACATCGTCAGTGAAAAGAAGTGTGCCAGTCAGAACTTGTGGCAGCCATACATGCCCAAGCCATAACACCCCCAGCACCATATTTAGCAGATGAGGTGGTCTGCTTTGGATGTCGGGCAGTTCCTTTTGGTCTCCACACTCTTGGCTCTCGCCATCACTCTGATGATGTTCATCTTTGTCTCGTCTGTCCACAAGACCTTTTCCCAGAATTCTGCAGGCTCTTTGAAGTCCTTAATCTGACCGTCCTGTTTTTGTGGTCTCCATCTTGCAGTGTGTTCATGAAGTCTTCTGCTGATAGTCATCTCTGACACACACACATCGGCCCCCTGAAGACTGTGTATGATCTGTCAGACAGGCATTGGGGGACGTTTTCTTGACCATAGTGAGGATACTTCTGTTAGTAGCAGTGGAGGTCTTCCTTGGCTTACCAGCCCTTTTGTGATTACTGAGCCCACCAGTGTGTTCTTTCTTCTTCTTGATATTCCAGACAGTTGATTTTGGTCATCCTAAGGTGCTACTGATGTATCTAATAGTTTTTTTTTTTTTGTTTATCAGCCTCATAATGGATACTTTGACTTCATTGGCACAGTTCTTGTCCTCATGTTGAACAATGGCAACTACAGACTCCAAAGGGTAGACGCAAACTGAGGTATCTTATGAAGCCATGAAACCCACCTGAGAAATAGTAAATGCCTGGGATGCCAATTGTGTCAAATATTATGGTGCCCAGAAATTTGCATGTAGAAATAGTGTTGTCCTTTCCACTTGGTGGGACCAAAATGTCTGCAAATCCCCTTAAATGAAAGTCTTCAATGCACACCATAATCACAATGTCTGAATTGTCTGATTTGTAATTTGAAACTGTGGAGCAGAGGGGGAAATCAAGGAGAAATGGGTCTTTATCCCAAACATTATGGAGGGCACTGTATAAAATGAATAATACCGCCTAACAGAAGAGTGACCAAGAATATCAGGAAAATGAGCAAATGGAAACAGTACAGAGCTCACATATACGCTGGAGGTATTCAACCAATAAGCTTTAAAAATGTCAGCACACCTAAGAAAAACACCTAAGCATCACAACAGTAAACATGCAAAAAACAGAAAGAAGTCACAGTGACATAAAAATGGCAACAATACACTCCACGAAAAATGAGAACAATGTTGATGAGAACAGGCCGATATCGCTCAACAACGTTACTAGAGCACCGGACCGGAAGTGTGTGCAGGTGACAATGCAATCCAACTTATTTCCTGTATAGCTCCCTACACTGTGTCTGAGAACAATTCTGAGGTAAAATAGAAGTATAGAGTATTAATAATTTCTAAATACTGAACTGGGGCCCACAGGCACACACACACACACACACACTACTGGTCAAACGTTTCAGAACACCTCAGTTTTTTCTGTTTTTAAGGAATTGCACCGAGCTTAATGTTTTAATGTCTCATGAAATCAAATCACAGAAAAAATAAACAATGACAAATAAAAAAAATAAATAAGTCGAGGAATCATTCAAATGTACAAAATTTTTTCCAAACTTTTGAATAATCAAAGTAGCCTGCACCTTTTGCTACTATAACAGCCAAACTGTGGTAACCGTTTTGATTCCGAATGCCAGTCACTCGAGTGACTGCAGCAAAAGACCCCGAGACCATCACACGTCCTCCTCCATGTTTGAGAGTTGGTGTCACACACCGAGGGACCATCCTGTCACCAACTCGATGGCGTACAAACAACCTGTGTGATGAACCGAACATTTCAGATTTGGATTCATTGGTCCATAAGACTTTCTTCCAGTCTCCAGTAGTCCACAGCTGGTATTTCAAGGCCCTGTTTTGTCCTTTAAGGAATGGCTTTCTTGCTGCCACTTGTCCTGTCAAACCTGCAGCACCAAGTCTCCTCTTCACAGCAGAAACTGACACTTGCTTTTGTCGGCCTGCACTGGTAAGCTGAGCTTGAAGCTGTTGTGCTGCAAGGCGCCTGTGACTACGCACGCTGGTGATCCTCAGAAACTTGTCTTCTGATTGGCTGGTGACTTGGGCTCTGCTAGATCTCGTCCTATGAGAGTTTCTTCCAGTTTCCAGTTGCCTTTGGATTGTGTAGGACACCACGGGACTCGCTGACACTTGGATTTTTTTTGCAGTTACTCTAAAAGGGTGGAGTGGTGGCTCTGAGGCTAGGGATCTGCACTGGCTATCGGAAGGTTGTCGATTCGAATCCCGTAAAATGCCAAAAGGGTCTCTGCTCTGTTGGGCCCTTGAGCCCTGGGTATGAGGTTAATCTGCATCCATCCCTGCATGTAGGTCCTCCAACCTGCAGGGAAAAACTTGGGCGCTGGTGGCAGAATTGACACTCTAGCCACCATAAAAAAAACCTCACACTGTTCCACTCCATCTGAACTAGTGTGGTGCTGAGGTGTCACCCGTTGCATGGCAGCACTCAGGTCCTAATCTGGAACCCGAGTTGGTTTGTCATGTGGTGGGTGCAGCAATGCACTGTATCAGTGCCTGCTCCTAACCTCTCCTCTCCACTCTAAATGAAAGGCCTACACTTGTAAGGGTAATAAGGCTCAGTCTCTTTTTATTTGTTAAATGCCGTTATCACTGAAACGTGTGCCTTTCTACAATGTAATATTGTCAAAGTAGAACTACAGGGGGTGTAGCAACACAGTCTGTTCAAACTCTGCTTTAGGACACACCGAGGGTTTTTAAGTAATGATCAGAAGTTGGGACACCTGTGCAAATTGTTTGCTTCAACTTGCTTCACTTACTTTAACTGCTGCAGAACATCTGTTGGTTGTAACCTATTAGTTGTTCCCAGATGTTGTAATATCCCGAAATTTCCTTTTTTTCAGATTTTGCCAACCTAAACTATAAATCTAAACTTCTGGCAGTTTACTGTTTACCTTTCCACCATTTTTATGTCATTCATTGTGTGAAGGCTAGGGGGTGCTAAGATCCCCAAACCCCAAACACAAACACACACAACAGTCCCAGGTTCAAATAAAGAGGTTTTATTACAAAAAGACCTTTGTATAACAATTACGCAAGCTAACTCTTCTTCTTCTTCTCCCTTCTCACGCTCTTTCTCTTTCTCTCAGCACTGCTATTCCTCCAGGTGAGTGTTGACTGTCTCCACTCCCGGCTCTGACCCCTCAAGCTATGGAAGCAGGCTTATTTTATGCTGCATCCAAGAGCACTTCTGGTGATGTGATGTGGCCAGTAGTCCCGGGTCATAAGAAAGCCAGGGGGGTCCTTCCCCCAGCAGCACCCTCTATGGTCCACCAAGGACCCCTACAGGGCTGCACGTCTCGACTCCAACTCCCACGCAGCCCCTGTGGACTCTATATGATGGATACTGCCACCTACGTATTACAGTGGAGGGTGAACTGCTCCCTGCTGTCCTCTCTTTCTGGTTCCTGTAATTTTTGGGCACCCCAATCAGGATGGGGATCATATGGCATCCCAGCAGGATAATGCCCCCGTTTAGTCCATCCTTCCATTATGGCATCCTGGCCAGTTAAGGATTCCACCTTTGTCGTGGGTGGGATGGCCAACCATCCTCTGGGGCATCTACCGTTGCATTTCAGTTGATTTAATTTGAAGAAAAACTGAGGTGCTCTAAAACTTTGGGCCGGTAGTGTATAAGGGTAGATATATTAAAACACGCGGAGAACAAGGCAGAAATGAAATAAACAAAAATGGAAACCAACAATATCAGTCCATTAATTAATTAGTTGGTGAGCTATGGCCGTGGTTATGCACCTTGTGCTTTGTGGGTGGTTCCCTAAGAGGAGGGAACACCTGCTCATCACTGATTTGTCCAGAGCCCTGTCAAGGCGAGAGTTTCCCACAGTTCTTGGCGATTCACTCAAATGCACTGGGGACGTGCTGAGTTTATTTGTGTTCTTTTTTTTTTTTTGTCTTTTTTGCTGTGCTTGTGCTTTGTGATACCTCTGGATATTCTGACCTGCTACTCTGATTTCTGACCACTTTCTTTATTACGTTATTGGAACTTTGTTTGCATTGGATTGCCTTTTTGCTTTGGGCAACTCCTTTTGCCTTTGTGCTCCACGGAGCTTCACTGTTTACATCGGCTGACACCTTCATCCAAGGTGAATTACTACATTTATGATACAATTGTAGCGGTCAAGTGCCGCTAAGATTCACACTGCCAATGTGACGGCGATTTATTTATTTTAGTGGTGGCTTACCAGGGACAACCCCAGCCTTGGAACGACACACACACACACACACACACACACACACACACACACTACAGAGACCAAATAAAGCACCCTGGGAGCATTAAGCGATAAAGAATATAATGAAATTAAATTATCTAAATGAAAACAATAATACCACTCCTGACCCCTTCGGCGATATTACATTTAACAAAGAAACACAATAAACACGCAGCAAAGTCCATGTAAACCAAACTGGATGAAATGAGAAGTGGTGAAGTTAAGTCCAGCGATCTGTATGTTGAAAGGGTGAAAGAAAACTCAGTCCTACTGGTAGTTACTGAAAGGATGAAGTCAGATGGATGGATCAGGAGCGCTCCTTTTCTTGCGGAAAAGCCAATGAAACCAAACACAGTCCTCAGTATACAGGTTGACAGACGATCCAGACCCCAACAAACGAATACAGTCCAGGACACGATGGTTAATTAAGGTTCAACAACAGCAGGAAGCACGACAGATAAACGTAACACACAACGCACCAAAACAAAACAAAACTTTCTTCTTTCTATTTGACACCTGCCCTCCTTTTAAACCCCTCTGGCCACCTTTGACCCCAACAGCCCCTGCAAGGACTGCTGGGAGATGCAGTTCTAACTATTAGTAGCATTGCTACACAATTGGTTACATTTCTGTTGGTTTTCCCATTTTTGTGTTGCTGAAGAACATTTTGAAAGAATATTTTATTTTATAAAGATCCTGTGCTTGCCCTTAACGTCTAGCTGGGGTTTGGTGTTCTATCCCCCTCTAGTGGCCACTTTTGGGACTCTCAGTAACATCGAGGAGTGACAAGCTGTGCAGACATCACTCGTAATTAGTGCTTGTGCAGATGGGGTCTGTGTGTGTTATGATTAGGGTGAGAGGGAAGACCAACCCTGTCATGAACTTGATGAGCTCCTGTCATCCCATTAGAACATTAGAACAATCTGGATGAGAGCAGGTCATTCAGCCCAACAAAGCTCACCAGGCCTGTTCACTTAAATCTTCTAAAAACCATCAAGTCGAGTTTTGAAAGCCCCTAAAGCCCTACTATCCACCACACTACTTGGACTCTTATTCCATGTGTCTGTGGTTCTCTGTGTGAAGAAAAACTTCCTGATGTTTGTGCCAAATTTGATGAATATGATGATCCACTGCAACCCTGACACTGAATGTCTTCTGTCTACTGTCTTCATGTAGATAGCAAGCCCACTACAACTCCCAGGTCCTTCTCATGAAGTATCCTTTCAAGCTTCAAACCATGAGAAAGTGACTACACCCACAGAAAGAAACCTCCCAGATCATGAAAGTGACCACAATGCATATTACAAAATGTGACAACATGCAACTACATAACAAGACACGCTGCACCAAACCTACAAGGGAACACGTGGAAATAACAGAAGAGAAAGCACATATAGTGTTGAAAAGGAAAGTAACAAAAATATGCAAAGATGACCACCTCAATCCAGAGAAGGTTTGTTTTGTTATCAGTGAAGTCACCAGAAGAGCCCATGACAGTTAAAATAACTTTTCATAACATTCTCCATCCATTCATCTTCTAAACCTTCTTATCCAGAGAAAAGTCACATGAGTATCACGAGCAAAGCAAGAATAATCCCTGGACTGGGCGCCGGACCATCACAGGCTGAACACACACACACACACACACACTCACCAGAGGACAATTTAGTATCACCAGCCACCTAACTTGCATGTCTTTGGGCTGTG
Organism: Polypterus bichir lapradei; assembly: GCA_026402145.1. Classification (NCBI taxonomy): domain Eukaryota; kingdom Metazoa; phylum Chordata; class Cladistia; order Polypteriformes; family Polypteridae; genus Polypterus; species Polypterus bichir. The sequence goes on along the minus strand of JANRMT010062814.1, from coordinate 16,349,967 downwards.
GGAGGAAACCCAAGTGGATGCTGGGAGAACATGCAAACTAAACACAAGGAGCATCCATGACATTAGCCTTGTTATAATACAGCAGCACTACCACTGCACCACCGTGCCACCCCATTCTCGTCGCTTCAGGGTCCTGGGATTCCACAGACTAGCCAGGAAAGTACGGCAATAAGTGGCCCAATCGGCTTACTGAAGGGCCAAGCAGAAAGGTGCTCACAAACCACAAGCCACGCCAATATGGAGAAGCAGCGACTCTGTGAAAAAAGGAGCAAAGACCATCTCATTTATGCTTAGGCACTCGAGCTTCTAGGACACCCTGCGTCCAGCATTTATGTGCTGAAAAGCTAAAACAGAAAAAAAAAAAAAATCTTCCCATCGATTTCTATTCCGGAAAAAAATTTTGATCAGACTTGAGGACTCAGACAGAATTTTTGTAATATATGTATAAAAACATTTTAAAGTCACTCCCATTCAAAGATCCCAGAGTACATTGGGAAAAGGATCTTGTACTCAACATTTCAGAAAAAGGAGTGGAAACTAGCAATGCACAGAATTCACTCGAGCTCCATATGTGCAAAGCATACAATTATTCAACTTAAAATCATCTATCGAGCGCCATCTGTCTTGTTTAAAATTGTCCAAAATGTTTCCAACCTGCGAACGTTACAATCGAGCTCCAGCCTCACCGGGTCACATGTTTTGGGCCTGCACCAAATTAACTTCATTCTGGACCAAAATCTATAAATGACTCTCAGACAGCCTTGCTGTCACAATCCCTCCTAATCCAGTAACAGCTGTGTGTGGTGGGCTCACAGAGGGGCTTAAAGTGGAGAAGGACAAACAAACTGTAATGGCCTTTACTACACAATTGGCATGTGGACTTGTCTTGTTCAACTGGAAGAATCCTAACTCTCCTCTTTTAAGTCGGTGGGTAACTGATGTTATATACTATTTGAAACTGGAAAAAATCCGATTCTCACTTAGAGGATCTGTGCAGAACCTTTAAAAAATGTAAGGATGTAATTAATAACATTTTAGAATAAGCATTTAAATAAACTATTTATTTATGTGTGGTGTTATGGGATGGTGTTATGGGTCCACAGCTCGCTCAGCAAAGGCCGTTTATTTAAATAAATAATCACCGCGCTCGCGGTGGCTTAGTGAGGAGGCGTGGTGGCCGTAGCAAGCCACGGGGCGATCTGTGGTGTGGGCCTTTTGCACCTAGTGCACAGGTGAGGGACTGCCCACATCCGTGATTGTTCCTGTGGCTAATGTGCTGCAGCTGCTATGGCCCCCCTCAATATAAAAGAAGTGCGAGTCGGTTAGGAAAGGAGATCAAAAAAAAAAAAACGAAAAGAGAAGGAAACGCAGGAAGCAGTGAGGAGAGAGAGCAAGTCGGTGCGAGAGAGAGAGAGAGACACGGTGTGTGTGGGTGAGTGAGCGAACAAGCGAGGAAGCCTGGGTGTTAGGCCGACACCCAGGAGTTGAAGAAGAAGTCGCTCCCGCTGAGCGATCATGTAGCGGGAGTGACCAAAGAAGGAGCGACTGGCCGCAGAACACCGGAAAGGCAGCAGAAGTAGGGAGGCTTGGAGTTGCAGTCCTTGGTGTGGGCGTCCAAGTCTTAGGCCTGGGATGAGTGCCAGACCAAAGCCAGGATCGGGAGGTCTCCAGACCTGTGTGTGTGAGTGGAAAAGGGCAGCTGCAGAGAGCGTCTCGCCTGTTGAAAAGCCCAACCAGGAGAAGCAGGTGAGACACTAGCGGAGAACAGCACCGGGCTTATTGATTTTAAGAATGCTTCCTAAAGAATGTTTTAACCTCAGGTTTTAAAGGATTGTTTTTTCTATTGTTTTACCTCCACGTTTTGTTTTATTGGATTACTAGCAAAATACCCGCGCTTCGCAGCGGAGAAGTAGAGTGTTAAAGAAGTAATGAAAAAGAAAAGGAAACATTTTAATAATAACGTAACATGATTGACATTGTCATTGTCATGAGTGTTGCTGTCATATATATATATATATATATATATACACACATAAATATATATATACATATACACACATATATACAGTATATATACATATACATCCACATATATATATATATACATATATATATACAGTACAGGCCAAAAGTTTGGACACACCTCCTCATTCAATGCGTTTTCTTTATTTTCATGACTGAAGGCATCAAAACTATGAATGAACACATGTGGAGTTATGTACTTAACAAAAAAAGGTGAAATAACTGAAAACATGTTTTATATTCTAGTTTCTTCAAAATAGCCACCCTTTGCTCTGATTACTGCTTTGCACACTCTTGGCATTCTCTCGATGAGCTTCAACAGGTAGTCACCTGAAATGGTTTTCACTTCACAGGTGTGCCTTATCAGGGTTATTTAGTGGAATTTCTTGCTTTATCAATGGGGTTGGGACCAGCAGTTGTGTTGTGCAGAAGTCAGGTTAGTTGGACGATCATTTATTTTTCAACAGGACAATGACCCCAAACACACCTCCAGGCTGTGTAAGGGCTGTTTGACCAAGAAGGAGAGTGATGGAGTGCTGTAAATGGTCATGAAAATAAAGAACACACATTGAATGAGGAGGTGTGTCCAAACTTTTGGCCTGTACTGTATATGTGCACAAAACCACACTTTTATCAAGGCTTCCGTCGGGTAGTCTTTTGAAATGCAATTTTCCTCCAATCAGTCGTAGCAACGCGCTTTCTTCCGACTGTTACATTTTTGTAGCTCTGATGTGTGCATCAATGTAATCGGTGTACCAGGAAATCATGCATTGACAGAAGTTCCCCTTTGCTTGTAATGCAAAGTGTGATTAAATGCATTATTTTTTAACGCGTTATGGAGCACATGCATCGAAGCTTCTCAGCTGTGCTTGTGCTAAGAAAAGGAAACATTTTAAAAATAACGTAACACAATTGTCAATGTAACCTTTTGTAAGTAGTGCCTGGAGGATTCAGAGTGTGGAGAAACTCTAGAGACAGCGTGTGTATTACTTTGTGGATTTTTCTGTGAGTATTTGGTGGCAGCGTCACAAACTCGCTTCCGTAACACTGCGTTAGCTGCGGAGCTCAGCTCAGAGCGAAATGAGGTGAATGGGAGGGGAGATGATGACGTGACTCCTCCACCCGCCTTTACTGTCAATCCCCCACAAACACAGTCTCTCGGAATTTGCATAAGCACAGCCCTTCACCTGCAATTTTAACTTAGTTACAAAGTGATCAAAACTCTCGTTTATATCCTGCGTCCTCTCATTAAACTTGTATCCCGCATTAGCCGTGGGCATGACAAACGCCAGCGGCAGCCTGTCTATGAATTTAATTTAAACTTTAGGTTTACACCGTGCTTTGTTTCCGAAGTAGCAGCACTCATGAATATGGTAGTATATGTCACTCGCTCGCTTCTTATTGTTTCGCTGCCTTCTCAATTATATAATGCATGTTTTCTTCTATTCTAAAAGTAAACTTGAATAAATCGGACTCTGCTGCTGCATGAATAAAAAGGTTAACGGAAATAGCCCAAAAGTTGATAGAAATCTACGTTTTGCACCTAATACTTATATGCAAAATTTGGATGACCTAAATGAATGCGTACTCAAGTGATCATGTTTACATACACACACACACACACACACAGACATAATTCCAAAAATTGTATTTTCAGACTCAGGGAGGTCTTAAACATCGAGATTAATCAGAATCTCGACATTGAATTTTTGGACGATCACAACACTTTCCTTATACTTCATATACGAGAAAGTAAAAGGAAAACATAAAACTGAGTGCCATTAAGAACAGTGCTGCACATCCTCTCTCTGACACACAAACACTGAGGACTTTCAGGAAACAAATTTTTCAGCAGAAGTGTGTCAAGAAATGCTATGGGGGGCTCCTTTATAACAATCGCAAAACATCTGTACAGCATCACACTGGGACTAGGACAGCCAGGCCAGAAATTTTCTTCCTTTTAAGTCATTCTGGTGTGTGTTCAGACCGTAGTGTCTGTATATATACATTTATTTATTTATGCTAAAATTTAATGCACATCTGTAAAAAGCCAAATTTCCCCCAGGGCCAAATAAAGGTGAATATGAGCACGCACATACACTAGCAGCATCAATTTATAACAATAATAATAATAATAATAATAATAATAATAATAATAATAATAATAATAAT